>JASPKZ010002337.1:1705029-2942559 GCA_030220185.1 Diploptera punctata
TACCTGACAACAGTAAGTATGGAATTCATTTATACAACTACTGTACTTGTACATTAAAAAAAATAATTTAAGAAGAAAAATAAGAAAAGTTTCAAAAGCTTGTTTTTCAAATTCGTCATATACGTTTCGTTACATTTTTTATTAGAAAAACAGTTAATTTCTTTTAATGACCATGCCTAAATAATTATTGTCATAATTTAGCTATATTTATATTATATTATTTTTAGTCTGATCATCTTACCTTAATATTAATGTTGATTTGTTCTTGAACATGTTTCAAAACAATTCTGTTTTATCGTCAGCTTGTCCAGACTGGTTTTATTTATGTTGCACAACCTGGATGTCGATGTCAGCTCCATCCTGTGGTTGGCCAAAGAACCTCCAAACAAGGTCACGCTCCATCGATATACCGATATACCGATGGAGCGTTACCTTGTTTGGAGGTTCTTTGGCCAACCACAGGATGGAGCTGACATCGACATCCAGGTTGTGCAAAATAATGCAACATAAATAAAACCAGTCTGGACAAGCTGACGATAAAACAGAATTGTTTTAAAACATGTTCAAGAACAAATCAATATTAATATTGAGGTAAGATAATCAGACCAAAAATTATATAATTAAAATAACCTCAAAATATCACTTCCTAAAATTAAATAATAATTTAGCTGTTTTATCCCATATAATAATTATAGTTTACTGATCATAAATAATTTCAATGATCGATTTCTCCTCAAAGGTCAACTATTTTAAGTTGTATGAACAATTATCCCAGCCAAAAGCTTGTACATTATACATTTTTTAATTGGCTACTATATGCCACCGTGCCACTAGTGAATATCCAATCAGAGAAAAAAAGTGACTGCTAGGGTGACGTTGGCCAATGTGATAACACATGTTCCCGCTAGATCCAATTGCCATTGTTTAATCACATATGAGGGTTGCTATCCCTAGAGTACACCTACATTAATTGGCAAGTAGGGTGAGAAAATGGGTAAGTTAGTGTTAGATAGGCAAGTTAGTATTAGTTTGGGCAAATTAGGGTTAGTTCATTTTGCAGAATAAATAAAACATTATTATTATTATTATTATTATTATTATTATTATTATTATTATTATTATTATTATTATTATTATTATTATTATTATTATTATGAGCACGCCGTAGCGTAGTGGTTTAAGGCACTGCGCTAAAAGCCGGAAGGTCGAGGGTTCGATTCCCGGTGGGGTCAGGATTTTTTTAACAGACCTAAAACTTCTGGCGGCACTATGGCTCTGGGGTCGACTCAGCCTCTAACTGAAATGAGTACCAGACGCTTGTTCTGGGGGTAAAGGCGGCCGTCACGCAGGGCTGATATCAAGTGACGATTGTTCAGAAAAAGTGGGAGACTTAACCTGCTACTACCCCAAGGGCCTCCTGAGGCCTGTATTAAGATCACTTTACCTTTATTATTATTATTATTATTATTACTATTATTACTTTTATTACTATTATTACTATTATTACTATTATTATTATTATTATTATTATTATTATTATTATTATTATTATTATTATTATTAGTCCACCTCTGTGGTCTCGAGGTAGCGTGCTGCCTTGTCACCCAGCGGGCCCGAGTTCGATCCCTGGTCGGGGCAGTTTTTCTGGGTGAGGTTTTTATTGGGGTTTTTCCTCACCTGTAAGACAAATATCAGGAAAACTTTAAGGCCCAAACGGTCCCCGAAATCATATGGTCATCACCATCATCATCCTTATCATTATCATCATCATCATCATCATCATCATCCTTCACCGGTGTGGAAAGCAACGGGAAGCTACCACACCTACAATTCCCTAATAAAACTGCAAGCTTAGCATCAAAATGCTATGATTGTAGTAAAGGACCTGCCTTTGGGCAGAATTACTATGGATGGATTATTATTATTATTATTATTATTATTATTATTATTATTATTATTATTATTATTTATTATTATTATTATTATTATTATTATTATTATTATTATTATTATTATTATTATTATTATTATTACAATAATTATCATTTATAATAACAATAATGAATGGAAGAAACAAGATTGCCCAAGATAGCATATCATTATAAACCAAAGGGATTAAGAGATGTGGGAAGACCTAGGAAGAGATGTAAGGAATCATTGTGAATTCGGAACAGGCGAATCGCCTATACCTTGAAGTGAAAATTAATTATTATTATTATTATTATTATTATTATTATTATTATTATTATTATTATTTTGCACAGCCTGAACTTATAACGAAGTACGGGTACCCTGCAGAGATCCACAGTGTAAATACTACAGATGGTTACATCTTGGAACTCCATAGAATACCTTACAGTTCAAAATCACCCGCTACAGAAAGTAGACCTGTTGCCTTTCTTCAACATGGATTACTGTGCAGTTCAGCCGATTGGGTAATTCTAGGACCACAGAAGGCTCTAGGTAAAACAAGTCAAGCTATAAGCCTATAAATATAAGGTAACTTATTTGTTAATGCAAATAAAAACTATGTGTTGCTGTTTCAGGATACCTACTGGCAGATGCAGGATATGACGTATGGATGGGAAACGCACGTGGAAATACTTACTCGAAAAACCACACTACCCTTTCAACATCATACTCTAAATTCTGGGATTTTAGGTAATAGGGCCATTTTATTCCTATTAATAGAGAGTGGCCGGTGTGCGCTGCTACACCTAAATAAAAGAAATATACGTATGTTTATTTTTAGCTCAATAAGTTAAAAGAAAATTACGGGTTAACTAAATTGTATGGTATACATTGCTATGAACCAAACATGATGGTTACTAGAGTCAATTTTTAATTTCGAATTTCGGGTAAATGCCCCACTTCTAATGACCAGATTTCGCTATTTATTTATTTTTTAATATCTATCTCGGTTTATGTAAATGACATGCACTAAGTTTCGTTGTGAAATATCGAAAATTTGCAATCGCTATAAGATATTTTTAAAATTGCACGGGGAGGAAAGGGGACCTAAAGTGCTCTGGGTATATATTAAGCTCTTTAAAGAATAAGTAACCACAAGACACATATAGATTATAGCGCACGCCAAAGTCCATAAATAAGACTTAGCATGAAGAGTCGCGTGAATACAGAGAACTAGAAGATAAATACAATAATCTAAATAAATTTACAAACAGAGTGTCTCCGTGGCTGGGCCCATGATATACTCGGAGTTGTTTCATTACTTCAGCAGGGTAACTGCTAGACATTTATAATCAATAACTGGAGCTAATAAATACAATCATGAGTACTTGACGGGGACACTAAGAATGGTATCAAGCTATTGCTAAACTAAGATTCAAGTCATCTATTGTTTAAATGAAAACACAGCATATAAAACAGTGGATATATTTAAATGAAAGAAAATATAAGTCAATGTTAAATGAACAAATATATAAAGAGTTTCTTTACCTGAACACATAAATAGAAAATTATATAAGCAGTTTTAACTAAATGACATGACAATTAATACAAATCTTCTTCAGACTGACTCACCAGCCATACAACTTAAAAATATGTTCCAAAGCTTTAATATGACCATTGTTCCTCTCTCTGCCACACACCATAGTGCTACTTCCGACACTCTACTGGACTTAATTGTGACTACACATCCACAGAAAGTACTGTCATATGGACAAATTCCTGCTCCTGGCATATCTGCTCATGACATTGTATTCGTAGAATACTCACTCCAATGTCCTAAAAGACGCTCTAAATTGATTACGTACAGAAATTTACAAAACATAGACGATACTAAACTAAAATCAGACGCTTTAGAACTACCTTGGTATTCAATATGGAATCTTAGATCAGTTGATGAAAAAGTAGACACATTTAATACACTGATACTACAACTATACGACAGACATGCACCAGTAAAAACCCGACGATTTTCCCGCTCCCCTGCTCCCTGGATGAATGATTCAATACGTGAACTTATGTCAAAACGAGACAAAGCATACCGAACATACAGACGACATAAAAATGACGAGAACTGGCAACTGTACAAACAACTTAGAAACACAACTACACAATCTATACGTAATGCCAAACTACGACACGCCCACAGTATAATCGGACCTGAAATAAGTGCACGGGACACTTGGCGAAATCTCCGTGCAATGGGACTTAGACAGTTGAATCCCTCAACTGACTCTATAGACATTTCTGTAGATGACTTAAATGAACATTTTACCTCAATGCCCATGACACCTCCAGACAACAAGACTAAAATAGACACTCTTAAAGACTTATCCCCATCCCCACATATAGGAAGAGATAAATTTTACTTTTACGACATTTCGCCTATAGACGTTAAAAAAGCACTCAAGCGGATTAAATCCAATGCGCAAGGAACAGATAACATCAGCATTTTAATGCTAAATAAAATCATTGACATTATACTACCCACAGTGACTCATATTTTCAATGCTTCCCTTATAACTTCTATCTTCCCTATTGTATGGAAACAGTCTAGAGTTCGGCCTATACCAAAAATAAGTACACCTACTAACTGTAATGACTTCCGACCGATTAGCATCCTTCCGACATTATCTAAAGCCCTGGAATATATTGTACATAAGCAAATGACTGATTATCTCCAAGAAAATCACCTCCTTGATCCTTATCAATCCGGCTTTAGATCTGGTCATAGCACAACCACAGCTTTGCTAAAAATTACCGAAGATATTCGTGAAGCCGTGGACAGACGTCAATTGACTCCTTTAACCTTACTTGACTTCAGCAAAGCTTTTGACACAGTAGACCACGACTTACTTATGATAAAGCTCAAGCACCTACATTTGTCTGACAGCGCTGTATCCTGGTTTGACTCATACCTGCACGGTCGTCAACAATACGTTTCATTAAACTCTAGATCTTCGACTTGGCGTAACGTGCCGGCTGGAGTCCCCCAGGGCAGTGTTCTCGGACCTCTTCTTTTCTCAATCTACATAAATGATTTGCCAACTGTACTAAAGCACTGCCGTTATCACCTCTATGCTGATGATCTCCAAATTTACCTACATTCACCTCCTCATTCTCTCTATAACAGCTTGATGAAAATGAATGACGATCTCATATCCATCTTTAACTGGTCTTCAAGTATCGGTCTATAAATCTAAATCCTAACAAGTCACAAGTAATTCTAATGGGACAACAAAGACTGCTTACAACCTTTGACATATCTACACTTCCAAACATTACTATAAATAATATAATTATCCCTTATTCTTCTTCAGTAATAGATCTTGGACTACATCTAGACGCAAATTTAACCTGGCAAACACAAGTGAAACACATATGTAAAAAGACTTTCTCCATCTTACATTATCTTAGACGTTTAAAGAATTTTCTCCCAGTTTCGTTAAAAACAAATCCTAGTGCAGAATCTTGTGTTACCACACTTCGATTATTGTGACATTATATATAATGATCTAAACTATGCCTTGTCGCAGAGACTGCAGCGTGTTCATAATGCTTGCATTCGATTCATTTTCAATATCCGCCGTTATGACCATATTTCCGAACACTTTAATAACCTCTCTTGGCTCCGTCTTACTGACAGACGTAAATTCCACTCTCTTTCGCTACTTTTCAAGCTTCTGAATTCCTACATTCCTACTTACCTGGCGTCCAGATTTGAGAAGTTATCCTCCTACCACAATATTGACACTAGGTCACAAGATAGCAGTCTGCTAACAATTCCTCTTCATAGCACTTCCTCCTATTCTACTTCCTTCACAGTAGCCACCGCCCGCTCCTGGAATCTCCTTCCTCAAGATATCAGGGGTTGCCGCACACTTGGCACCTTTAAGTCACGCTTATACAGGTTACCTGTTGTCTAATAATTAATTTTTCTCTATTTATTTAATTTTATACTATGTCATTAATCTTTTCCTCGTTTTTTTTTATATATCTTGTACATATTATATATTTAATTCGTTAAATTTAGAGTAAATCAAAATACATTATAAATATTAATTGTATTGTATTCATAACTTGTAATCGTTTTATATATATATATATATATATATATATATATTGTAATTTAGATTTAAGACTTTTCTTTTGTATTTTTTTTTAAACCTGGTTGAGTGGTAGACAAGGCCTTAAGGCCTTAACTCTGCCAGGTAAAATAAAGCTATTATTATTATTATTATTATTATTATTATTATTATTATTATTATTATTATTATTATTATAATAGAGAACAGTTCATACCAAATAACATTCATGCAGCATTCTCTCCTAACTGAAGATTAATTCCTCCTGACGTCTCCACGTCTATTTTCATCTTGCAGGAAAATGGAGGAAACCAAATATTCGGCGACAGACGCCGCAACTAAAATTAAGCCCAAAAGAGATGATTGCTGGTCGGTAGCTAGTTAATTTCTACCCAGGATCGTTCTGTGTCGCGGATAAATATTACGTCGGCGCAAGCACTGCGCCGGCGCACGTAACCAAGGAAGTGGAGGAGGAAGAGTGTATTCGGAAATGATAGGGAGGCACAGATACACTAGCAGAGACCGGTGGAATAGAGCTATTGCAGGGGCAACACACAGATATGTCCAGCACACGCACAAAAATATATCTTGTACACGGTTCAAAATATTCGTTTCAGATGAACTCCTAAACCTAATCGTTTTAGAGATTAATAGATAGCGATGAACACTCAATGAACCTGCAAAACCTGTTTGTATATATATCACTGTCATCACTTTCTAAATTTGTATCCAAGTTTCTCTCTTACTTTGTTGTTTAAGTATTGTTCTTAGGGTACAGAACCGACAGTTAACTACAATAAATAGGCCTATATCCTATGTGTTCTCATAATAAAAGAGAAAATTAAAAAATGTACGTGGGTTGTAACAAAAATAGTGGCAACACTGCTGTAGAAGCGAAACCAGACGGAGTTAAATGTAGCATATGGGGAAATGGAATTATCATACAACACTGCTTGAACGCACACGGCACACCCTTTAGCTGGTCTGTACCATCGCTGGGAGTGGAAAGTGCTTTTCCATCCACCACATTCACTCGAGTTAAGCTCTTGTGATTATGATTTGATCTCTAAGATGAAGGAACCACTTCGTGACGTTCGATTCCAGACTGTTCCCGAGATTCTTCTGGCATTAAGGCGGTCAGTCAGAAACATCAACAGAACAGGAGCTGCTACAGGGATACTATGACTTCCACATCACTGGAAATGAGTTGTAGACAATGCTGTGTACTAGATTGAAAGACTGTAGAGGTTTCACAGGTCTGTCAATTGTATACTAGTAATAAATAAATATATGCCACTATTAAAGTTACAATCTAAGTATTTATAGTCTTCAGACATTAAATAAAGTTTTTTTTTTATCCAGAAGTATTTTTGATGACTTTCTTACAGTTGGCACGAGATGGGAGTGTACGATCTACCAGCAGTTCTGGACTACATCTTGTCCAAAACAGGTCAGAAAGATTTATATTACGTGGGGCATTCCATGGGCACTACCATGTTCTTCGTGCTCGCTTCTTCCATGCCCCAGTACAATAGCAAAATAAGGCTCATGACAAGTCTGGCTCCGATCGTTTATTTAAGTCATGCGACAAGCCCTTTCCCAAAATTACTCTCTTGGAATCCACTCATCTACGTAAGTATAATGTTTTTTATAACATCACTACAAATATTTTGAACAAATACCGTACCTCTTAAATCAACATACACCATTTTTTAACCTTAGAGCCAAAAATCCATTGAAAGGCCTAGAAGACTCTAAGCCTACATGCCGGTTACTCGGGACTATGGAGAAACCCATAGACCACCGTGGCCCATAGAGATAATATTATACATATGGATTTTGTAAAAAGTTTGTATTACCTAGAGCAATGATTTTTTCTAAGTTCTATAGAATCATCATAGTGCGCATGCGCAAACGCTTAAATAAACTTCCCGTAGATAGCGGACATATGTGTGAGATGGGTATGATCAACCTTCGTAATAAATTCTCAAACATGTTTACAAGAAAATGAATGTACACCAACTTCCCCATTCCTACCTAACAAAATAAACTGCATGTATGTCATTTAATGAAATGAAAACTAATATCATGTACACTAACTTGTTCCATCGGTACCTAACAAATTGAATAAAAATATATTTTCGAATGTTGGTCATTACGATTTGACAGATATTTCCGCCATCTAGCAGAAGTTTCTTTAAGCACTCGCGCACGCGCACAAAAATTCTGAAGAACTCTGAAAAAAATAATTGAGATAAATGCGATAATTTGCTTACGTAGTTAAATATTCATTAACAGTAAAAATGGTATAAGTACCGATGTCGTTGAAAAACGTTTGAGATAGTACCAAACGTTAGTAAAGACAGAAAAAGTACATAGAGCAACAGCATTATTAGCAAAATGTAGTATATATGGAAAATCACAAGTCCAGGTATTTTAAACTTGAGCCTAAATTTTATTTCAGATTACTGTGGATTTACTTGGGGTAAAACAGTTCTTACCAAGTGGCGAAGTGATGACATCCATAGCAAATACATTGTGTTCTGAAGAATCTATCGTACAACAAGTCTGTAGCACTGTTTTGTTTGCATTGTGTGGTTTCGATGCTGACCAACTAAATATGGTAACTCTTAGATTCTAGTAGTCTATGGCTCATCTAAATAGGCTAAACAACAGAATTATAGAGTTTAATAAACATAAAAATAATTATAAAATTCTAAACATCGTATGAATCCTCCTGTAATGTATATATATATATATATATATTTTTTACATTTTGTACAGACTATGTTGCCAGTTTTCTTATCCCATACTCCGGCTGGAAGTTCTGCAAAAACTCTACAACATTACGGTCAAGAAATGGCGTCTGGTAAGTCTATTTTAGAATAAAACCTATTAAAAATATATACTGGATTTTAAAATAAAATTATGTCAAGAAATACGTAACAAATACATGATAATCCCATGCTTCACATGTTCATCCTCTTGGATCACTTCAAAATTCCAGTACCGTACCTGGACGAGAAACTAATATTTCCGGAGCCGCATATGGATTGATAATAATACCGCGTGTACATAAAAGAATATAGCGATTTTAAAAGTGTTGAATTATATTTTAACTAACTACGACAAAACCAAAACTCATGTTAAATGAAATAATAACATATCCAGTTCATATTATAAGTACATAGGTGATCAACGTTAGCCCCGTTTCTTACATGATACACATCCAACCTGTAGCGTAGTTCTTCCCATACATTAATAAGCATATCTGGATTGATGGCAGTAAACGGCTTCTCGAATCCTGTATCTCAACTCGAGCAGGTTAGTAGGCAATGGAGGCACGTAGACTCTGTCCTCACAAAATCTCAAAGGAAAAAATGACATGGGGTGAGGTCTGCTGATCTAAGAGGCCACTAAAGGTAATCCCTGTCATCTGAACCATGACGACCGATCTAGTAATGAGCGTGGAAGGTCTTACGAAAACTCTTACATATGTGTTCTTACAAATGTGTTACAACTGTTACACGCTCTAAAGCCTACTGATTACGTTGACTTTATGCTTAAAATGTTACAGCAGCAACATTCCCCACAGACACTCTTGGTTGTACCACACTTTTGCCTTTAAACAGACAACCTGTCGTTGCGAACTGATTAAGCCATCGACGGATGTTGTTGGCATTGGGGGGAACACGATTAAACTGCCTACGAAACGTACGTTGAACTATCAAAACTGATTCACAACCCTCAAACTGTAAAACACAAAACGCTTTCTTTTGAGGAGTTTCTATTTTTGATATTATTGTTGCCATAGAAACAAAACAAAAGAAAGCTATCCGCTCACTCACACAACTAAAACTATCTTCTTTCCTGTTTCATTTCAGACTATACATAACTTTCTACGCCTCATCTGAGTGATAATATTATTACTTGAAACTACTATATTATTTTATTATACACTGTATTATGGGCCGTACATAGGCGATCACGGAAAATATAACTATCAAGATTTGTATTATTTTTTCAGGTCATTTCCGACAATATGATCACGGACTAATAGGAAACGAGCTCAACTATGGACAATTTTCCCCTCCTGACTATAATCTGAACGCAATCACTGCGCCTGTTCATCTGGTCTACGGTGATAACGACTGGTTTGGGAATCCAGATGTAAGCACAATACTAAATATTTGCTATATAAAGTACATTCAGGCAAATGTTTTTATTCTGAATTATCATTAACTAATACTCCTGTAAATAACAATAAGTAATGAGTCCTTGAACTAAAAATTATATTTTATAGCTTTTAGGTCCAGAAAATGTTCCAACGTTGGTTTCATGCTACAGTAGGAGGTTTGTTAAATTATAAGTGGGTAAAAAATACACACATTTTTATGTATTATTACTTTTTAGTTTAATAGACCGAAAAATCATTTCGCTTAAAATTATTTATCTAAATGTCTTTTATAACAATATTCACAAAGCGTTTCTAAAACTATTTTTCTGTTATCGAGTATTGTTATATTCTGCCATCTTGACAATTGAAAACAATACAATATTCCATTAATTAAAAAAAGTAGACTTTATAAAAAGTCTATATCTAATAACTAGGGAAAATTTTAAGGTGCTAATTTTGGTGGTAAAAAGGAGAAAAAGGTTCTGAAAATACATACAAAAATGTGCAAAAAAGGTGCTGCTGAAACAATTAAATTAAAGGTTTAAACTAGTTACATGAACTCAGTTTGTATAATATGCATATCATTTTGCACCAATTTTTTCTTCTTTATAGAGTCCATAAGAGGTAATTCATAGTTCTTTAGTTTATTGCAATATTTACTTCGCAGATGGAACATCAAAGATTGATGTTCTCAGTTTTGATAAATTGCGTTTTGAATTCTTCTGAAAGTGCGTACAACTTATCCTTCTTAATATTCGCCATGTTATTGTTGTGAAAACCCAGTTGTAATACTAATAAAAATGTGTCTTGGTTCAGACTAGTAAAACACAACCAACAAAAAGTCGGTAGATAGAAAACTTAAGTTATTGTCAGTACTAACTGAACTTATTTCAAACTATTACAGCAACACTGTTGAAATTTAAATTTGATTCCACAGCTACAGATCGGTCATTGTTGCTGGGATATAAATTACCGGTGGTTTACATAAATTATATTTTAATATTTTCTATTTACTATTGTTGACTTCACACTGCAGATTGGCCATTGTTTCGGGGTATAAATTATATTTTAATATTTATTTAATATCGTTGACTTCTGACTGAGAGTTTAAAAAATGTTCAAGAAGAAAAAATACATTTTTCTGTCCAATATTTTAAAAATGCAGAGAAGAGTGGAGAAAAAGGTGCTGAAGCACAAAAAGGGAGGGAAAAAGGGGTGAAATGTAGTAATCTCACGAAAATATGCAACAAATTGTGTTCATTTCGCTTCATTTCATCCCCCCAAATATATATATATTGAACTATTGGTATGAAAACAGCTATATTTTTTTAAAGGTGCCGCGCCTCAAAATCTTTTCCTACTAGTAACAAAATATAATAATAATAATAATAATAATAATAATAATAATAATAATAATAATAATAATAATAATAATAATAATAATACTTTATTTATTCTGGCAGAGTTAAGGCCATAAGGCCCTCTCTTCCACTCAACCAGCACAAATACAAATTAATATTCGACAAATATAGATATACACTATACTAATTACGAGTATAAACAGTTAAAGATACAATAAATGTAGCAATGTAAATGTCATGTACAAACAACATTTTATAGGGTAATAACAATAATGATACGATAGTATTAATGATAATAATAATAATAATAATAATAGCTTTATTTTACCAGGCAGAGTTAAGGCCATAAGGCCTTATCTATCAGTCAGTCAGGATAGAAAAGAAATACAAAAAATATGCTTATATCTAAATTACAATAAACAAAATTATAACATGATATATCTACAATATTATTATTATTTACAATATATTTTGATTTAGTCAAAATTTGGGAATGAAATATAGAATATATAATAGAAATATAAAACGGAAAAATAAAAAAAACTATTAAAGACAGAATAAATTTAGGTCTCCTTAAAAATTAATTATTTAACATCTACAGTACATACAAAATGACACACATTTATACTCATACATAAAACACTTTCGGATAGATATAAAAATAAATTATTCTCTTACGTTGTCAGGGCATTGTCCTTTATATCCCTGCTCATCACACTGTGTATTATTCATTATCTTTTACGGACTCACTTTACCAAAACATGGAATTCTCTTCCACTCTCTATCAGAGACTGTCAAACTATAACATCCTTCAAAACAAACTAAATAATTATTTAATAACAAACTAATTTATACACCTCACTGATAGTATTCTTTTAACAATTAATACATTTATTTATTTATGAAAATAATATTAATATTAACAAATATTTTCATTTGTTTTGTTTTAAATATTGTATAATCGTAAAATTAGTTTTCTATAACTCATTATTTTTCTTTGTTTTTTTATATACATTAGACAGGGACAATTTAATATGTGTTGCCTGTAAACATTTTATTATTAGTTTTTGTCTTAATTTTAACTAACATTAACTGGTTGCATAATAGATCGTAATGTCCATCCATCCATAGTAATTCTGTCCGAGGGCAGGTCCTTCACTGCAACCATATCATTTTCAATGCTATGCTTGCAGCTTTACTAGGGAATTGTAGGAGTGGTAGCTTCCCGTTGCTTTCCACACTGGTGAAGGATAATGATGATGATGATGATGATGATGATGATGATGATGATGATGACCATATGATTTCGGGGATCGTTTGGGCCTTAAAGTTTTCCTGACATTTGTCTTACTGGTGAGGAAAAACCCCGCTAAAAACCTCACCCAGAAAAACTGCCCCGAACGGGGATCGAACCCGGGGCCGCTGCGTGACAAGACAGCACGCTACCTCGATACCACAGCGGTGGACGATCGTAATATAATAGATATTATCTTTTTGATCAAATTTTTATTTAGTATTTAATATTAGAGTTAATTGAGATTGTTATATTCTAATGTAATATATGTTTGTCCTGGTGGGTGAAAGAGAAAGCAACATGGCCTTAACTCCACCAGGCTAAATAAATCTAATCTAAATAATACAAAATATGGATCAAACAGACTTAAAAAGAACCCACATACACACGCACACACACACACACATGGACTCATGCATGCTACTATTAGTAAGTCTATAGCTGATTTTTAGTTTCATAATATACAGGGCTATTTAGAAAGAAGAAACTGACTTCAAACATTATTTCTTCCAAACTACAAAAAATACAAACACAATTCCAACGTTCCTGGTAAGTGAAAAGTTTTAAGTTCTGATCACGGCCGTATTTGCGCTGTTGCTTGACATATTGGTTGTTTGTATTAAAATGGCAACACAACAGGACGTTGGATTTGAAGAGGAGGAGCAGAAGATCAACTTCATTACCGGTGGCCTCCCAGGTCACCCGACCTAACCCCTTGTGATTTTTATCTGTGGAGTTACGTAAAAGACCGTATTTATATCCCCCCTATGCCTGACACTCTTGAAAATCTGCGATATCGAATTGTTGAAGCTGTGAATTTGATAACTAGAGAGTAGCTGATTCGTGTGTGGCAAGAAATGAGCCACCGTTTTGATATTTGTCGTATAACACATGGTGCTCATATTGAATGCTTGAAATGGTGAAATTTGAACTTTTCTCTTTCCAGGAACGTTGGAATTATTTTAACAATGATTCCTAGATTAAATTTATTTTATTTTATTTTTAAAAAGTAAATTGGTTCCTCATTCACTCACTCATTCACATACTCACTGGCACTATCGAACCCGTAGGTTCATGGCCGCGCGGACATAAGCTCTCCATATATCCCTATCCTGAGCCAATGTTTTCCAATCATCCCCTGTATAATCTACTTCCCTCAAATCATAGTTAATGTTTCTCCCACCTCATTCTTCGTATACCAACTGGGCGTTTTCCCTCTGGCTTTCCTACAAGAATCTTCCATGTACGTCTTTCATTCCCCATTCGTGCCACATGTCCTGCCCATCGCAGTCTACGAGATTTAATTATTCTCATTATATCTGGCTTCCTATAAAGACCATGTAATTCATTGTTATGCAGTCTTCTCCATTCACATGTCTGTTCATCTCTCTTTGGTCCAAAAAAGTTTCCTAAGAACTTTATTTTCAAATACTCGTAATATCCTTTCCTCCCTTAAAGTAAGAGTCCATGTTTCGCATCCATATAATATAACTGGTAGAATAATAGTTTTATATATTTTCAGTTTAACGTTTTTTGAAAGGAGTTAGGAAGTCAAACGTCTCTGTAATGCATGATAACATGCATTTCTAGAATTCAGCCTATGTTTAATGTCCTTGTGCATCTCATTCCTGTTTGTGGTTGTTGATCCTAGGTACTTTAATTCAGCCACTTCCTCAAAATTTCCCTCATTTGTCATTAGCTGTCCATTTCCATTATATAATGTATTTTTATATGTGACCATATATTTCGGTGTGAAATATGATATTTACTTCCGCTTCCAGTCCCAATTTCTTAGTGTTACTCAGTAGTAGGGTGCGCGGATGGGCCTTTCGTATCTCCCTCGCTATACGGCCATGAGTACCACATCATCAGCATAAACTAACAGTCTTGTTAATATACATTGAGTTGTAGGCCCTTCTTTCTTCGTCTCTCCCCCTCCTAAAGATTTGATGGCATGACTCTAGTACAAAATTAAATAGTAGAGGAGATAGTGCATCTCCTTGCTTCAAACCATTGTGGATTTCAAAAGTATCCGAAAACTGTTTGCCTACACGCACCCTACTCTTTGTGCCATTTAGACACATTCGTATAAGTCTAACTAACTTTTTAGGAATTCCCAACTCTAGCAGTATACTATATAACTTCTCCCTCTTAATTAAATCGTATGCATTTTGGAATTCTACGTATAGTTGGTGTACAGTACCATTATATTCCCATTTATTATCTAAAATCTGTCTTAAGCTAAAAATATGATCCGTTGTAGACCTGTTTCTTCTAAATCCACATTGATGATCTCCTAGAATCTCATCAATATAAGGAGTAAGTCTGCTTACTAATATATTTGTTAGAATTTTGTACGAAGTTGAAAGTAATGAGATGCCCCTATAGTTGTTGCAATCAGTTTTATCTCCTTTCTTATAAATTGGTATTATAATTGATTATTTCTATACATCTGGAATAGCTTCTTAATCCCAACTCACATTAAGCAACTGGCGTATCTTGTCCATCAATTTTTCTCCCCCTGATTTTATCAGTTCTGCTGTGATCTCATCTGAACCAGATACTTTATACAGATTCAATTTTTCTATCGCCATTTCAACCTCTAATGCACTTGGTTCTACGATTAACATTTCTGCTGTCTGCTCTTCAATGTCCTGTTCTGTATGTACATTTAATAATTGATTAAAGTAACTTTCCATCTATTTAATATACTCATGGAATCTGCAATCATATCCCCATTTTCATTCCTAATTATGTTTGTTCTAGTCTGAAACCCTTTCTTCTCTATCCTGATTCCCTGATATAATTCCCTTATGTTCCTATTTTTGGCATTAATTTCAAGATCATTAATCTTCTCTATCAAATATTCCCTCTTTTTACTCTTTAGTAACCTTGTGGTTTCCCGTCTGACACTACCCAATTGCTCCAAATTTACCTCATTTGGCTCATGTAACCATTTTATTTTTGTTTGCTTTCTTTTCTTTACAATGTCGGCACATTCCTCATCAAACCATTTCTTGTTTTGCCTCTTTTTTAAACAACCAGTGCTTTCTGATGCTGACAATTTAATAGTGTCTCTTACAGCCTCCCATTCTTTATTTATATTAGTTTCTTCTTCGTTTGCCACATTGTCATCTGAAGATTTCATTACTTCAAATCTATCAGCAATTTTGATTTGATATTCTTGCTGCATTTCATTGTTTATTCAAGATTTTTAAATCAAATTTTTCAGAATCATCCTTAGCGTTTGTTCCTCTCATTAGCAACAGACGTTGTCTGGTTTTCACCCTGACCAGGTGATGATCCGAATTGCAGTCTGTCCCTCTAACTGATCTAACATCGATGATGCTACTGTGCCAGCGTTTGTCCACTAATACGTTATCTATCTGGTTTCGAGTTTTGCCATCAGGGACGTCCGCGTATATTTATGAATATCCTTATGCTGAATTGTTGTGCTCTTAACAATGAGATTCTTTGATGTGGCAAAGATGACTAATCTAACCCCACTGTTGCTATCCTCATGAAGACTAAATTTGCCTATTGTTGGTTTGAATATATCTTCCCGCCCCACTTTTAAATTAATATCTCGTAAGACAATTTTCATATGATATTGTGAAAGGCTATCAAATACGCATTCTAATTCTTCATAGAACTCATCCTTCATCTTGTCATCTTTATCTTCTCTGGGAGCATGTACATTTACGATTATAAAATCATGCCGTTTACCCTTTAGAATTATGTATGATATCCTATCACTGACAAACTTAATATCTCGGATAGCGGATAAGATCCTCCTTCGGACTAAAAAACCCGTTCCAAATTCAGGTCTTTCTGCACCCCCGTAGTATAATGCAAAGCTTCCTGATTCCTGACTACCTTCTCCTGGCCATCTAACTTCCTGTAAAGCGACTATATCCAAGGGTGATTTATCTAATTCTCGGGTTAATACCTCTAGCGCCCCGCTATTGTATAAAGTCCTAACATTCCATGTTCCTAGGAACATGTCCCTATGTTTGAGCCTTTGGCATGGGTTCCCTGAAGTAGTCCCCGCCCGGAGAACCGAATGGGGGACTATTTGACCTCCGGAAAATTTTACCCCAGTTGAACCCATGTCCGCATTTCTTGACGGTTGTATTTTTACGGTGAAAGATCGTCACTCTTTCGACCAAGGTACTTTTTTCGTCTGGCTTATCACCTTCGACCAGTCCGGCATGGGTAACCCTATCGGCAGCAATGCTACCGCCGGCATAGCCCTCGGGATCATTTAAGCACGCAAGCCACTCCACCACGACAAGGTAAAGATAACATGGAGGGAGTAAATTGGTTCCTACTTTCACTAATTCGGTAAAATTTAATTCCTCTAAAATTAGAAAAAAAATGAGTATTATTCTGAATTAGTGAATATTACTATTCAACACTAATTTTAATTTTTTTTTCAGGATGTGTTTGCTTTGAATGCGAGTTTACCCAACTCTGTGAAGGTTTACAGAGTTCCTCTGAACAGTTTCAATCACTTGGACTTCTTGTGGGCAACAGATGTCAAAACATTAGTATATGACGAAATCTTGGACTTAATGAACAAATATTAATAATGCATATAGACGAGTTATGTTAAAGTGGCAGATTAATTAAATAAACATTTTAAAATAAAAAATAAATTGTTTGATACAATGTTATTTGCCGAAGATCAAGTAGTATTTTCCAGTTCAGAAGATAATCTACAAAGAACAATTTTTAATTTGTGAAGAATAAATATTAATTATAATTTGTATTTCAAAGAATAAAATTCAAATGTTAGCATTTAAAGGACATGATACCATCAGAGCAAAAATAGTAACTGATGATAAAATTCTAGAGCAAATGAATAATTTTAAATATCAAGGTTTCAATTTTTATCATATGTTAAAATTGAAGATATTAATGATAAAATAAATAAATTTAATCTAATGTGTGGCAAAGTTAAAATAACCCTTAAAAATACAGCAAAGAAACAAAAAATGGAATTTTATAAAGTAATGGCTGTTCCTGTATTCATGTACGGATCAGAATGTTGGACGATCACTAAAAGACAAGAACAGGGATTGGAAGCAATTGAGATGAGATTTTTAAGAAATATAGCAGGATATACTCTGCTGGATAAGAAACGAAATGATGATATAACAAATTAACTAAATATTTTCCAACTTACAGATCGTAGATAGTTAAATATAGGAACCCCTGGAAAGAACATGTTGATAGAATGCCAGAAGAGACTTCCAAAATGATTGCTGAATTATAAACCATACGGATGGAGAAATGGTGGACGCCCACACAGAAGATGGTCTGAACAATTTTATCAATTTTAGCTTTCATGAAACCGGAACGAGCCAACAGGCTTAATCCTTGGATGATGAAGAAGAAGAAGAAAATATATTAATAATTTATTTAATTCATATATTCCTTGGATCCAACATGTTTCAAATTACGATAAATCATGATAATGTTGTTACGTATTACACATTTTAAAATATATAATTAAAACAACTACCGTAATACAGAAATTATAATATAAAATTATTAAAATTTACGTTGTTTTGCAGTCTCCTCAACTGTTAAAATAATAAAAGCCTTGTTGGCCCTTAGGGGACCTGTCCCATCCTCAGCAGAAGGTCGTTCGCTACTGTCCGGCTGACATCAATTCTCAAATAGCTGTAGAGAAGCGAACAACCTTCTGCTGAGGATGGGACTGGTCCTTACAATGTTTCTAGTATTCTACCAGTTGAGGAAACTGAAAAACAGAGTAATATTTTATAATTTTATATTATAATTTTTATATTTTCTGACAACTCAATGGAATTTTATTATGAACTTAATCTTAAGACTAGATTGTATTAGGAAATGTATTTATTTATTTATTTATTTATTTATCCTGGTGGAATTAAAGCCTCTTCCACTCAATAGGATAAAATATGTCACGTTAACATGCAAAAATCACTGTAATATCATATACTAAACGGTTATCTCGTCAAAATGGACGGCAATAAAAGTTAAATCTAAAACCACAATGAAGATACTGATAATTAAAATTAATAATCATATATAGGCTACATAAAGTCCACCGCTGTGGTCTCCAGGTAGCGTGCTCCTTGTCACGCAGAGGTTCGTTTCCCGGTCGGACAGGTTCCTGGGTGAGGCTTTTTTTCGGGGTTTTTCCTCACCTGTAAGACAAATGTCAGGAAGCTTAGGGCTATCATCATCCTTATCATTATCATCATCATCCTTATCATTATCATCATCATCCTTATCATTATCATCATCATCCTTATCATTATCACCATCATCCTTCACTGCTGTGGAAAACAACGGGAAGCTACCACACCTGTAACTCCCTAGTAAAACTGCAAAGAATAGCATGAATTGCAGCTTGCAGTGAAAGACCTGTCCTCGGGCAGAATTACTATTAATGGATAAACACAAAGGAAGTACACTCCTATCTATTATACATGGAAAATTACAAAGAAAATAATAAAATCAATTAATCTATCGCATATATATTTATATACACACACAGATATCAGCTTAAAATGTTAATTCCATTCAACTAACGTACTTTAACCTCTCACATTAATAGGCATTTTTAAGTGCCACACGCCAACCGAGCCTTGCACTGGCACGATTTCTCGGGAGAGGAATTTTAACAATGGATCATATAATACTTTTTTGACCAGACCAAGGACATGGATGACATCCCCGAACGAGGATCAGCTCAATGTCAGGGTCTCCTCCGAGACAACACAACATGAAGACGAAACGCCATTCACACACACACACACACACACACACATTCATATCAAACATGGCGAATATTATGATGATTATGATGGCAGGATGATGTTCGGGACCGTTTGGACCTTAAAGTTTCCTGACATTTTTCTTACGGGCGAGGAAAAATCCCGAAAAGAACCATCACCCAGGATACTTTTCCCGACCGATGATCCAAATCTGATCCGCTGCGTACGAAGCTGCAGCGCTATCCGGAGACCATAGCGGTAGATAGACTTAAAATATGAATAAATCTTAACAGTTTCATTAAATAAAAGAAAATAAATGACCAATATTGTTAAAAGAATTTAAGATTTAAATTAAAAGTCCGTATGTGCCCACCTCACCTCATATCCAGTTTTCTAATTATACCGGTTTCAAAGCATGGATGGTTTAATTTTCAGTAATATCTTATCGACTGATGTTATGCCATTCATAACATGTTATGTCGACATAACATCAGTCGACAAGATAATACTGAAGATAAAGCCACCTAGGGTTTGAAACCGTATAATTTGAAGACTGGATATGAGGTGAGAAGTAAAGAATTTTAATTTAAATCATAATTAAACCACATAGTAATTTTTCCTATGGAAATTTAATATGCTACAAGAATACTCTCAGTGAGATATTTCAGTGAGTTAATTTGTTAACAAAAAAATATTTAGTTTGTTTTTAAAAGACGGCATAATCTGACAGTCTCAGACATAGAATGGAAAGAATTCGATGTTCTAGCAAGAGAAACTCTAAAAATATTGCGAGTAACGTAATGTGATGAAGAGGGATATAAAGGACACTGTGCTGATGGGATCGGGTGCCTAATTTGTATGTATCATTGAGACTAAAGAGGTGGTGTGATAAATAGTTTCCTACTATTGACATCGGGTCCCTTTGACCTCCTGCGGGAATTTTACCCTTTAATCCCCTTCAAATTCCCCTTAGGTGAAGATGTGAGTAGTATTTTAAAGAGAAGAGTTAAAGAATGGGCGATTCTACTATATCTTTCGAAGCCATAACATTATTTTCCCAGGGACGCGGACGGTGTAAAATGATCAGATCAGCACCACAAATAAAACGCAAGCATGGAAACTTTTTTGAAGGAAAACCAGGGGGAAACAGATCCAGAATGTAGGTCAAGACTGAGGTAGCGTAGTGATACTATGCTACTATATGATGGAGCTGAATTATACAGAGAATGACAGAAAAGCATAAGTTTAGGATAGGAATGTATGGACATTTCCCCTCGCAACCCACGAAACTCTAGGTTCTATAGGCCGGTGAGTCCATTAATTAAACAATTAATTAATTAGTAAGAATTCTTAGGAAAATTTTTGGATCAAAGAGAGATGAACAGACAGGTGAATGGAGAAGATTACATAACAGTGAGCTGCATGGTCTTTATAGGAAACCAGATATAATAAGAAATGTTAAGTCTAGAAGACTGCGATGGACCGGACATGTGGCACGAACGATGAATAAAAGAGATGCATGGAAGCTTCTTGTAGGAAAACTAGACAGAAAATGGCCACTTGGTTGACCAAGAATGAGGTGAGAGAATAACAGTAACCATGATTTAACCAGCTAATGATTAAAAAAAGCATTAGCTCAGGATAGAGATGCATGGAGAGCTCATATCCGCGCGACCATGAACTTACGGGTTCGATAGTGCCAGGGAGTTAATTAGTTTTTTGAGAAATTTTCATGAAGTAAAGAATTGAAATATATTGGCTGGTGCTATCGTCCTCAACTAGGTATTTTTAAACTTAATTTTAAATTTTAATCGATTTCTCTACTCCATTTAAGTGGTAAAATTTCTTTCATAGCTTCCTTATTTGGTTACAGACTTGTATGTTGTTGAATGGGTTAATTTATGATCAGGACATCAAAATTTTCCATTGTGATTCGCCTCCAGCGGTGAAATTGTACATGATACTCTAAAAGGACGTCTTAAATATCAAATATATAATTAATTTCTCCTTTACATACCTCTTCATCAAACTACGCATTATTCACTACCTTTTACAATTTCGCTTGCCACATGGAATTCTCTTCCGCACTATATCAGAGACTGTAACAATATCATTCATAAACAAACTGAAGAATAATATAATAACAAAGAAATAGTATTATTTTAGCAATTAATATTTTCTGCTGATGACGTATTATTAGGCGATAGCGAGGAATATCAATGGTATCTCTACTTTTTCGTAGTGGTGGTCAAACGATTCTGAGACTTAGGACGGCGGTAGCGTAGCTACTGGTAGGGTCTTCCTCGCCGGACAGGTCAAAGGTGATGATCCAGACGAAATGAGATACCCTGGTCCTCCAAGTTGGGTCTGGGTCGCAGAGCTGACAACTCTGCACTCGTAAACACAAAATATGTTGAGAAGCGTAAAGAACTTCAGAGATTATACAAATGCATTGACATTATCACAGACATCAAATAATGTAGAATAATTGAAGAGCTGGACCATTTCTGTAGGGTGATTGCTGATCGAATTTCTAAAAAGGTTTTAAACTCCAAACTGGATAGTAAGAGGATTGATAGACCTACGTTGAGATGGTTGGGTGATGTACAGGAAGATCTAAAACAGGCTGGAATCAAGAATTGGAAAAATAAGTAATTGAAGAGAATGGATGGATGTTAAAAAGGAGATCAGACTACAAGGATCGTAGCACCAACGAAGAAGAAAAAGAAAAGCGAGGAGATACGTCAAGGGCCAACACGTATATACTATTGTGTAACACTTAGGAATTAGGGCTAGAAATAAACATAAATAAAACTAAAGACATGGTTCAACGTAGAAATTATCATATAAGGGACATTCCATACGAAATCGGCAAAAAAATTGTGAAAATTGAACTCACATCTTCAAAAGTTTACAATTTTTTTACAGTGAAACTTTATGATATACTGAATATCTGAACCGAATTTCAAGTCTTCGCTTGGTGTAATTAAAGAGTAATAGAGCTGTCAATTTATCGTATTGTGTTAAATAGTCTCTTTTATAAAATACATTTCTCGAAGTTTGGCTATTACCTCAACTTGAAAAGATAGTCACATTATAGATGATTATATGCTCTATCGCTTAAAAATTAGTATGTTAATATTTACGTTTCTGAAGGGCGTAAATGCAATTAATATGCAATTGACCTTCCTCACCAAAAATGTTATAAAATCAAAAAGTGCCACATTATTACCTGGACACCAGTTATTTTTTTGTAATTAATATTAAAGTGGAGTCTTGAAAGGAAAACCAAAAATAATTATTTTTCCTAAAATCTCCTATGTGTAGACTACCTTTCGCGTGAGTGGAGATCGCTCGCTCGTACAAACAATTCAAATTCGATAGGAATCAATGGCATTTTAAGGCGTAACAATTCTGAATGTAGCTTCCTCCAGAGGAAGGAAATCCGTGAGTCCCGTGTCGTAAATGTATGGTACGTAGGAGAAACTCGCGCTTGAAATAAATTGCTACATAATAAACGTCATTAAATATAACAATCTTTATTGATATATTCAGTAGACGGTTAATTTTGTGCTGATTTTGGCTAATGTATAGTTTAATTTAAATTACTAAGCACCTACGAATTCAAGCTGGTAAGCCTATTAAAAATATTTTCTAGAGAGTAGTTTTGTAATGTGTTGTAATATTTTGTACTTGTACCCTACACCAATGTCTGATGTTGAATATTGTAAGTAATGTTAAGCTATCGATAATAATTTATAACAATTTTCATGCTGTTACAAGTAATATTTAAGAGGTATAAATATATTTTATTGGCTTGATATCACTTACTGATCTTGCATCCCCTACTCATGACATATCTAAGATGATATTAAAATGCACGATAATATCAGCTTTTATTATAAGCTAAATTATTATAGTATTTAATTTAATGTCTAAACTTCCCATTATTCTCCTTTCATAACACAAAATGTATACCTCTACGATTATTCTCTCATTCCAGAAACATTTAAGAAATTGTAAAATTATATATTAACACATAATATTGTTAATAACTATTGTATACTAATATATGCATAATTAAAATTATATTTAACTTCTAACTCACCATTCAGTCTTTGTAGATCTGCAAACTTGTGAGTTAAGAACAATAAGATATTATTTTTAATTTGACTGTGATACTTAAAATGACGAGGTGCACTAAACATACACACTGATGTAAATCAACTGTCTAGTATGTAATCTGAACTTGAGAATTGTTGATGTAAAACAGATGTTTAAGGAAGACTTGCTGACACTGTATTATTATCGTTTGGTAGGAAGTGGTACGAGTATTATAACATTCGGTTTTATTTGGAAGTGATATCTTATAACAATACTATTTCGTCAAAGTTTTCAGGTTACAATAAAATACACTGAATAAAAATTTATTTTAAGACTGAAATTAGTAATTATAACATAATAAAAATGTATATCAGTTTGTGCAGTTAAAACCACATTGACTGCTACCAATTTTGTGCAGTATAACCACGCTCTGCAAACCAATTTTGCACCGCGTCGGTGCTGGATCAAACCGTTATTGTTGATAACTATTTTGAATAGAAAACATAGATTGCTCAAATTAAGATATCTTTGCCCGGGCCCATAAACGGCAAAGATTAACTCACCTTTCCTTAATAAATTTTCAAACATGTAAATGTGCAGAGAGCTACAAGCTATAATCGTGGAAGCTTTAAGGAAAGAGGAACTAACACACGCTTGAGTAAGCTTTGGAATTTTACTTTTATATCTTACATAAGCTAGCTACTAAATGAATAGACAAAAAGGTACTTAAAATACACAACTAAAAGTTAATGCGAGTCAAAAAGTATAGTCAGATATAACATGAAAATAAATGAATAAATAATTAATTTAACAAAGAAAAGAATACTATGATTGATCATCTACACAAAAAATATATAAACAAACATACATATTTTTACATTTATACTAGTCCAGCCCTCGGGTTGGGGTATACGGTCCTTGCGTCCCCACCCTGGCCTACAGGACTAACAAACCAAACTAGCTCTTCTGAGCTACACTGACCAGACTCCGACGATCACTCAACAGATGATGATGCGATGTTACAAAACACAGCTATTTATGAGAGTTCACAAGGAGAGGGGAGAATGCGCGATAGCCCACAGCGCTACTAGGAAGGGAAGGGGTAGATAGGGGAGCATTTGGCACTGTTCACAAAGATCGCACACGAAATGGAGACGCGATGACGTATAGGTTGCACAGCATGACGTAATCCCTGTATCGAAATGTTGATTTCGGTACAAGTTTATTCAATTAATAATGAAAGAGTTTTTATTGTATAATATTACATTTAAACTGTAATGAAAAATTTTAACAAAATAAATAATTTGTGTTAAAAAAGGACAAAAGAATACGAGTATTTGAGAATAAAGTTCTTAGGAAAATGTTTGGATCAAAAAGAGATGAACAGACAGGTGAATGGAGAAAACTGCATAATAGTGAACTACATGATATGTATAGGAAGCCAGATATTATAAGAAAAGTTAAGTCTTGTAGGCCACGATGGGCTGGAAATGTGGCACGTATGGAGGATGAAAGAGGTGCTTGGAAATTTCTGGTAGGAAAACCGGAGGGAAAACGCCCAGTTGGAAGACTAAGAATGAGGTGGGAGAATAGCATTATACATGATTTGAGGGAAGTAGATTATACAGGGGATAATTGGAAAATGTTAGCTCGGGATGTATGGAGAACTTATGTCCGCGCTGCCATGAACCTACAGGTTCCACAGAGCCAGTGAGTGAGTTAGTTATAAATAATTTGTTTAATAATTCACAGTAAACGTAAGTAACAGAGCTCTTTACTTCTCACTTCAGCAATAAAATTTGATAAATAAATATCTACTGCGTAAGAATTAAAATATCGCCACTTTTATAAATTTACGGTACTGTTCCTTTAAGCAGAACATATAATAATCTATTCGATTTAATGGCAGTTGAAAAAGTCACTGATAAAGCTCTTACAATAAAGTACGCGCGCGACCTTGGTCGTGAAATGAATCTGCTGCGCCGTGGACCCGCCAGTTTTTTTACGAAAATATAATAAAAAACATTTGTATTGTCTGAACTATTCAACTCTCCAAAAAGGTAATTGCTGGAAATTAATCCTTATTTCGTGAGTAGTATCCTGTATTTCCCCCCCCCCCCGTTTTCATTTTTTGATACGTACTGCAGTAAACCGGCATAAAACAGAAAATCGACACCACAAATAAAAATATCCTAATTATAAAAATAACAGCCTTAAACTACATGATATCACATATATGTTTGAAACAAATTTTTGCTGTTTACTGTTTCAGAAATATTATTTAGTAAACGTTTTAGTTTATCGTATTTACAATAATTTTAGATCATCATAACTACGAACCTATAAATGATAAAAATTAAATTTCTGTATTAATACGTTTATAAATGTATTCACTATATTTAGGGATACATAAAATTAAAAAAGTAAATTGCAAGATTTTTTGCTGTCCGATTTGATATGGATTGTCCCATAATGGAAAGGAGAGTTAAAGACAAATGTGGGAAATTTTGAAAACGTGGCTGAATTCAAATACCTAGAAAAATAAATACAGACAGAAATGAGGTGGAGACAAAATTAAACATAGACTTAATTTTGGAAATGCTGCTATTATGCATTACAAGAACTTTTATTATCCCAACTTCTGTCAAAAAACGTTAGACTATATAAAACTGTTATTTTCCCAGTTACATTGATGTAAAACAAGGACTCTTACTTTGAGGAAGGAGAAAAGATACCGAATATTTGAGAATAAAGTTCTTAGCAAAAATTTTGGAGCAAAAAAGAGGAACAAACAGGTGAACGGAGAACACTGCATAGCATTGAGCTACAAACTGTTTAAAATGTGATTAAATACTTGAGGAATATCTAACATTTTCCAATAGGCCTACTGTTATTTCAACACAGTTCCAATAATGGGTCATATTATAATATTATAATATTGTGATAAGAAAGTTTAATGCCTGAACCAGGAAACTAGTGGGCTGCACACTAGTCTGGAGAACTAGAGGTCCACGGTTCGATTCCTGGTTCAGACAATTTTTCTTTTCACAATATCATTATAATATTATAATATGATCCATTACTGGAACTGTGTTAAAATAACAATATTGGAAAATGTTAAATAACATCGTTTACTGCTTATAAAAGTGGTGGTGTAAAATTCTCAAATGTAGATACTTCTAAACGATTCCGGCCGTTGGCGATGGTGGTGTCACCTACCTGACAGCGGACGAAACGAGAATTATAGATTTGTATATGTGGAAAGAATTGTTAATGTTTGTGCCAGGTCTAGAATGGTGGAGTGGACTGCACACTAGTCTGGAGAACTAGAGGTCCGCGGTTCGATTCCTAGTTCAGACATTATTTTTTTCTTTTCACAATATCACTTGAGGAATAGCCTATATAAAAAAATTACGATTTATGGCAAAATAATGAATTAGAATTGGAAATAAAATAACCTAAAAGACGTGTTATAAACATAATAACTTAGACTGTAGGCCTACAATGAATACTATGAATTATGTTTAAAAACAGGTTTGCCAACTTATGGGAGTCTGCGAAAAAAATTATGGGAATGTTTGTATATCTGCCGATTAACATAAGCTAACTGTAACTAACCAAATTGCCGCAACCTAACTAAATTTAACAAAATACAAGCCTAAATTGACGTAACATAGGGTATTTATCTCTGCACACTACTCGAAAAAAAACTAATAAGATGTAGTATCCCATCAATAGATGTCGCAATATAAGGAAAAGGAACATGTTGGCATCATGAGTTGTAATCAGATGTAATGAAAGGCAACGTAAAAATAGATGGGATAATTGGTTTCCATTTGCTATCAATTGTGCTAAAACAGACAAAAATTTTAGCGTAATCTGTTATGGAAATGAAGAAATGCATCCTTCAAACGCCAAACGATTGACAGAAACCACGTTTTAATTAATATGTTGTTTTTGGCCTTCAACGAATTACTCTGTACTGCTGGCATATTTACCTGATCAAGCAAAAAGCTTCAATTACTATGGTTTTAAAAAAATGACCTACTTCGATTAAAAAAGTCAACCTTGTGTATCTATTTATAACAGCTATTATCGATGTGTGACAACACTGTACTATTACAGGATAAAATTATTATAAGAAGGGTACTGTTTAGTTTACAACATCCATACTTTCTTACCTGTATGCCGAACTTTGAAAGCAAATAGACCCTCGTATAAAATGTTTATTTTACTGTTTCACACGTCTAATTGATAGTGCTTTCTATGGAGAATCTAATGACACCTCAAACTCCAATTCAAAAAAGAGTTGACTAACATCATTCTTTCCCTCTACACATCAAGTGAACTTTTGATTTTAAAAGGGGACTTACGACAATATTTAAATTTTACAGAGGGAGAAGAAACCATAGACAATCAAATATTGTTTTTTATTTCAAATAAAAAAATGGGAATATTTGGATTTAAAACTTCCCGAGATTTGCTTTATAGGTGAGGGAACCCCCTATAAAAAGCTCACCCAAAAAAGCTGTTGCATACGGTAATCAAATAAGCTCTCACATTGCGTCAGAGGCCACATCGGTGGGCAATTATTGAAATTATAGATAAGAGTGGCCAAACGTAGTGTCAAAGCTATTTTTAATACCCCTTCCTCGCAAAAAAACATCCA
The DNA here is from genome assembly GCA_030220185.1 of Diploptera punctata. Taxonomy (NCBI): domain Eukaryota; kingdom Metazoa; phylum Arthropoda; class Insecta; order Blattodea; family Blaberidae; genus Diploptera; species Diploptera punctata. The sequence goes on from JASPKZ010002337.1 coordinate 1,733,458, forward strand.
AGGCCATCCAATTTACTTTTTCTAGGTAACATAAATACGTGTCATCATAGCCTATCTATACATGAAGTTAGAAAATTCTACAAGCACATAAAATGGACAAGTTTTCTAGACTATTTAACTCGTGCCCCAAATGAGAGTCAATGACCAATCATGTTTCAATTAATTTTGTTTTACAACCAATCACAGTCGTGTTTCACCTCGATATTTATCTACTTCTGTTTATCATATTAAAGAAAGCTCCTCATTTTTAATACTCTGAACAGGTCAGAGCATTATTTTGCAGTGACTGTCTCTCGAACAAATACCTTGAATGTAGCAAATAATAAAAAGATTTCTTTGAACTACACATGTGATAAATGTGTGTTCAATTGTGTTTTAAATAATGATTTTACTGAGTTGTTTCTTAAAAAAATAATTAATAACCTATAATGTTCGTTACAATATACAGTTTGATGTGTTTTATTTTTTCTCCACTAGAGTGCATTCTTACAATATTGCGATCCTATTTGGCAATAAATAATGTGATCTAGTTGCAGTGGATGAACAAAAGAAGCATAACCAAACATTTTTCATTTGTTTTCAAACATCGCCGTTTACATTAAATATATAAATATTTTAAAATAACTTTATTAAATAATGATTTGTGAGTAAACAGCTTAATTTATTCGTTAAATAGTCCCAATAAATGCCACTCTTGATTTCCATATCCTCTAGATAAATTGGAAATCACTCGTGGCATTACTTATGATAATATTTCGCACAATAAAATAGCATCAGCATCATCAACATACACGGATTAAGCCCATGTGACTTGTTCCGGTCTCATAGATTCTCATTCAAAAAGTTCAATCCATACATTTTTCGGTCTACCAACATTCCTGTCTCTTTTTAATTTGTAATTCAATATAATTTTTCGAATGTGTTCATCTTTCATTCTTTGGAAATGTTCTTTCCAGTTTTTTTTTCTAGATTTATATATTTTATCTAAAGGTTCAAAAATATTTAGCTCATTTCCATTATCATCGTTTCTTCTCTTGTCTGGAAGTTGCAGCCAGCTGCACTTCTCAGAAATCTCATTTCAGCTGTTTCTATGATCTTCTCTTCTCTTTTAGTTAAAACCCAAAACTCACTGTCATAGAACAGTAAGGAGAGTATCATTGCTTTACAAAATTTTGGTCTTGTTTCTTTTCTCCGATTCCGATTGAGGGTCTTTCCACTTTTCAGCGGTTGCCCTTTTACCAGCCGGCTGCTGGCCCTTCACATCCACATGTGTCAATCACAGAGGTAGATGATCAACAGCCAGTGTAGGGGTGACATGTGGTTAGCATGTCGAGTCCCCCAGCCGTTTATAGCTGGTTCCTCAACCTGGAGCCGCTACTTATTGTAGCTACCCAATTGCCTGATGATGCTGGGTGGGCACCGGTCCCATACTGGCCGAAATACCATGAGAAAATTTCTTCCCCCATGGAGACTCGAACCAGCGCAAGTCCCGTAGCTCTGCGCCAAGGCTTCCTACCTTAACCGCTTCCTACCTTAACCGCTTCTTGTATTCTTTAATATTCTCTTAATTCTGCCACATATATTTAAATTTATCGATTTCTTTAAAAACATCATTTTTAAAATAGGATATCTCATAACCCAGGTATTTAAAATGGTTCACTTGTTCAATGGGTTTCCCTTCCAGAATTATTTTAGCTCTTACTGCATCTGATCCTTTAAAAGCTAAGATTTTCGTTGGTGTTATTGATACATTGAAATTATATTTCTGTATAATATTATTTAATTGAAAGAGTAATTAAAATAAAACAATAAAACAATTTTATAAAAATAATAAAAAATGGTTACATTCACCACTTTGTTTGAATTCTAAAATACGTTTTAATTTATTTAATTTATTCAAAACTGTATGATATACCGACTAGAACAAAATGGAGGAGACTTGGAAGACTGCTTCCTGCATTCCAGTGCTCAGCACCGCAGCAGTTACGCCACTGAACATATTATGTCCAAAATCGAATGGAATTTTCCCATTTAGATATTATCATAGGCATGAAAGCTGGAAGAATGGAAACTTCTTATTTAAATTTATTATTTGAAAGTAGTAATCAAGTTGTTGTGGCAAGGAAGAGAAAAATTCACTGCAACATGTAACACCGGTTTTATTTTCATTCACCGTCTTCAAACTGCATATGTGTGGTTATCTGTTGACATAACAGTAGCCTTTGTAGTTCGTTGAAGAAGAAAGTGCGTTCTCGTTATGTGTGGTTATCTGTTGACATAACAGTAGCCTTTGTAGTTCGTTGAAGAAGAAAGTGCGTTCTCGTTATGTGTGGTTATCTGTTGACATAACAGTAGCCTTTGTAGTTCGTTGAAGAAGAAAGTGCGTTCTCGTTATGTGTGGTTATCTGTTGACATAACAGTAGCCTTTGTAGTTCGTTGAAGAAGAAAGTGCGTTCTCGTTATGTGTGGTTATCTGTTGACATAACAGTAGCCTTTGTAGTTCGTTGAAGAAGAAAGTGCGTTCTCGTTATGTGTGGTTATCTGTTGACATAACAGTAGCCTTTGTAGTTCGTTGAAGAAGAAAGTGCGTTCTCGTTATGTGTGGTTATCTGTTGACATAACAGTAGCCTTTGTAGTTCGTTGAAGAAGAAAGTGCGTTCTCGTTATGTGTGGTTATCTGTTGACATAACAGTAGCCTTTGTAGTTCGTTGAAGAAGAAAGTGCGTTCTCGTTATATTTGTGATGACGTACGATTATAATGTTACCTTGAACGTGAAGTTAAGTGTAAATTATGTGAAGTAATATAAACAAAGCAGAACAGAGGTATGTATAACTTATACAATCTAGCTAAGATTACTATATAATAGTATATTGCAATGCGAGTTTGGAAAGAAGTTTTTACAGAACCGAGGAAATTTCCGAGATTCTGTAAAACACTTCACAAACGTGCGATTTACATTATTTTTTTGTACGATGGCGTTTTCAAATTAATAAATAATAGTAAAATAATATATTTGTTGGAAATATTTGCGTTGATTACAAACAACTGACAACGTTAACAGTATGGCCAATGTTTATACGGTAAATGCATAAAATAATTTAGCTGAGACTATAGCAGGCCGTGATACCACTTAGGTATAAAATGGTGGCAGGTATTAATTTATTGTTTTATATTGTTCCAAATAAGGTTCAGTTGATTTCAAATGCACCGATTTGTTTCGTATAATGTATATTAACACTACCTTTTGGATATATTTTTGTATATAAATTGTACGTAGTATGCATAAAGGGCAGTGGTTTTACTTCCCGCACTAGGTAGATATTTTGTAATATTGCAGTATAGTTATTTAGTCATTTATAGGTTGGCAACCCCGAAATTTAGGAAATTGAACTTTCAATCATGGTCGCCATTGCTGTAAGTACGACAGAACGCACTATCGTGCAAAAAATTATTTTCATTTTGATTCATTGCGATATAAATGCCCTATGATTGTGTACCAAGGCCTGGCCACACAAGTATTTTTATTTCAGGATTGTTTCTGTTATTTACACAGGTATCCTCAACCAAAATATATATTTTTTTACTGATGACGGAAATCGACTTCCGAAAGGCCTACAGTTACTAACTTTAAATAATTTGTAATACAGTTGAGGACGACGGCACCTGGCAAAGGCATATATTTTAACGTTTTACTTTATAATAATAAATGTGTACAAGAAAGAATAAATAGCCTGCAAAATAAAAGTTTAACAATATATATAATCCTTTCTGAGATGAATGAGTTTCTAGGGAGCCAAATAATAATGTTTAGGCAATTAGAATTTTATTTTCATGTAAAATGGGTTCTTAAGAGTCAAAAAAAAAAAAAAATTGGCAGAGGTAATGTTAACAGAAGAACAAAGTGGATTCAGACCAGGGCGTTCATGTATGGATAATATATTTACGATAAAAGAATTTATAAACAAAAGAAGAGAATATAACAAGGAAACACACGTGGCTTTTATTGATTTTGTCAAGGCATTTGATAAAGTAGACAGAGGAAAACTTTGGACAATTTTAAAAGAAAAAGGAATTCCGAAACACTTAATAGCAGATATAAAGAGTTTGTACTGGAACACAAATTTTGTTATAAAAACTAGAAATGAAGTAAGTAAAAATAAAATTCATACTAATCAAGGAGTTAAACAAGGATGCAGTATCTTTCCAGTTTTGTTTAACCTATACATCAATGATATAATAAAAAAATGGAACGAAGAACCAAATAAAGGAATAAAATTAGATAAAACACACTACTTGAAAATATTATTATATGCTGATGACCAGGTAATAATAGCAAATACGGAAGATGAACTTCAAAGGAATATTATTCAATTACATAATATATGTGAACAATATAATCTCAAAATATCCATAGAAAAAACTAAGGTAATGGCATTCCAAGGGAAAAATCAAATCAGATCCAAAATAGTAATAGGAAACAAAATCATAGAACAGGTGAACCATCTCAATTATCTAGGATGTGACATTTCATTTAATTATGATAATGATATAACTAATAAAATAGCAAAATTCCAGGGAATATGTGGTACGATAAAACGATCACTAAATAACAAACAACAAGAGAGACCCAATTGAAATTTTATAAAACATTGGCAGTACCGGTACTGCTCTATGGTTCAGAAGCCTGGATACATAAAAAACAAGATCTAAGTAGGATAACGACGGCAGAAATGAAATTTTTGAGATCTGTTAAAGGGTGCACTAAGGAAGACAGAATCAAGAACACAGAAATAGGACACGAACTTGAAATATTTGCAATAACTGATAAAATGGATACATATAGACAAAAATGGAAGCAACACATAGACAGAATGAATGAAGATAGATATCCAAAACAAATAACAAAATACAAACCTAAAAACACCCGAGATGTGGGCAGACCTAGAAAGAGATGGGCTGAAGTCGGAACGGGCCAACAGACCTAATCCATGAATGCAGATGATGATGATGATGAAGAGTCAAAATAACATATTTTCAAGAAACAAAACAAAAAGTAATTTTAATGGTGGCATTTAAGGGAGTTTTATGCAAGATCACAAGCAAGTTTATGCTTTTTAATTGATGTTGGTTAATGAAACTGGAGGATGAGAGAACTCCTAAAAGAGCTTAGACTAATAAATAGATAATAAAGTAAAAATTATTCCTAAATTTTGAAAGGCTTCCTTTTTACTACTCTCGTGACAAATAATCCGAGAAATCATTGCAAATCCAGGTTAAAAGGTAAAGCGAACCCCCTTCACATCATAGGAGACTCTACGGGTAGTAGGAGGTTAGGGCTCCCAATTTTTCTACACAATCGGCACTTGATATCAGCCGGTTTGTCAGCCCTACGTGACAGCCGGCTTTATCCCCAGAACAAGCGTTTGGTAGTCATTTCCGTTAGAGACTGAGTCGGCCCCAGGGTCATGGTGCCACCAGGAGGTTTGGGTCAGTTTAACCAAATCCAGGTAGAAATAAAAATAGACTTCTGGGTGGTTTGGAAACTTGATGAATAAAGATGGAAGGGAAAACAAATTAGTATAATGAGAAGTAAGATTTCTGTTTTTTTATTTTGGTTGCTCATACAAACAATTGAATAATATACAGAATTTGTGTTGCAATCTTTCGTTTTAGTAGATAAAACTCACTAATAATAACAATAATAACAATAATAATAATAATAATAATAATAATGAATATATATTTTTCAGGAACTGATCTAAAAATGTTACGACTGCCAAAGGCGACACGTTCGACAATCCTAACCATATTCGTACTGGCAGAATTGCTTCCTACTGGAAATTCTCAACATAATTATGGACTGGATAAATCTACTGTTGAAGACGGACTTTTAACTACGGTATGAAATTTTCTTTTGGATTCCCGTTAATTTTTTATCTTCTTCAACGCCATGGAATTACGCCACGGACTATTTCCACATCAAGAGACCATATCCTTCCATCTAGTTATAGAGCAATTAATATTTCTTCTTCCTTTGGGTTGATAGTGAAGCAAAATTTATGGGAGTCTATTGGGTGACATACTTTGTACATGTTGGAGGTAGTTATATCTTGAGTTTTGAATTTTATCTGTAACACTGTAGATGTTTAATTCGGTTCTTATTTCTTCACAGTATTTCCCTTCTAATAATGTACAACCTGATACTGAATGTAAGAATTTCATTTCAGCTATTACTATTTTCCTTTTACCTGATCTATTAAGTGTCCAGTATTCACAAGTATATGTTAACGTAGGTACTGCCATAGTTTTATAGAATTTAGGGGCCTAATTGTGTAATTTTAATGTTTTATTTTTTAGAGTTCTTCTTATTATTCCGCACATATTATAAAATTTGTTTAATTTTAAGTTTATTTCATTCTTTTGACAATATATGTTAAACCCTAAGTAGTTGAAATTGTTTACTTGTTCATAATCATCATCATCATAGTACATTCACAAATTTAGGCCATTTGTTGCCCTGTTTCGGCCTCAAGAGAAACATCATCCAAAAGTCTTTTGAATGGACGTCCTGCTCTTCTTCTCTATTTGTTTGGGTATCCTGTGATCTTCCATCCGATGAACATGTTGCATCCATCTTGACTTATGTTATAATCAGAAATTTTGTTTTCTAAAGGTTCCATGTGTAATTCTTCTAAGATATCTTCTTTTTTTTTGTGATCTAGTAGTGTGTATTCTGCAGTCCTCCGAAGGTATCTCATTTCAGCAGGTTTACTTGTTCTATTAATTTATTATTGATCATAATTTTGCATCTTCTATAGTTTAATCCTTCAAAAGCCATTAGCCTTTTTTGTTTCGATATGCGCGTATTGTACTTATTACTTCATTTAGTTTACGCGTAGCGATTTGTGACTCGTCCTCTGTATTGCTAAAATTCATCTGATCACCTGTGTTTTATGTATCCACTATTTAATCAAAAAAGGGAACTGTCAACCATTGCATCCCGAAACTTACCGTGGAATTTCTCCTAGAGAAGTAGCGGGTGTGACAATTTTGGACAAGAAAAGAAGTGAGGATATTAGGAAGGACTTAAATATTTTAATTTAACAAATAGAATTGACAACATGTGAACATGTCAAGAGAATGCCTACAGATAGAATCCCTCAGCTGTTACTAAAGTACAAACCAATAGGACATAGAAATGTTGTACGCCCATTTACTAGATGGGAGGATTCATTAAATCCCACTTGATGTGAAAGCAGGTCAAAAGGCCTAATTTCATGAAGCAGAAGAAGAAGAAGAAGCGTTGTGATGTACGAAGGCCGTTTCCAAAAAGAAGTCTGTCTTTTTAACTGCAAGGCATAGCAATTGAAGCCAGAATCCAGCAATGGTGTCCCACTGTACGGAGCAGATTGACGTCCGTGCATGAGTACGAGCGGTGTGCAGTGGGGCGGGACGCGGTAGTTAGGGTTATCCAACCTACCAATTTAGGAGCTTAAATGGGAGTTTTGGCGCTGGATTTTAGTGTCTTGCAGTTAAAAATTCAGATAATGTTTTAGACACAGCCTTTGTACATTACAACGCTTCTCTAGAAGAAATATCAAGAGAGGTCGGCATGCAATGGTTGATGGTTTTCTTTATAGTAATTTTGTTATTTTCTGATATACAGACAATTAATTGCTTCCACAAGTCTCTGTTCCACAGCCTCGTGGTATTGTGATCAAACCTTCTGAATACAGTTCATGAGGTTCCGGGTTCGATTCCCGATCAGACCATAGGATGTTTCCCTTAAAACAGGAATAATTGCTGTTGTTGCCCGTAGTCTGGAATTTAGGTTTAGGTTAAGGACTCTCCGGGCAATTCATTATCATTTATCACCCATCATCCATCCATCCATAGTAATTCTACATTTACATGCTATACTTTGCAGCTTTACTAGGGAATTGTAGGCGTGGTAGCTTCCCGTTGCTTTCCACATCGGTGAAGTATGATAATGATGATAAGGATGAAGATGATGATGATGGCCATATGATTTCGGGGCCCGTTTGGGCCTTAAAGTTTTCCTACATTTGTCTTACAGGTGAGGAAACCCCCCGATAAAAACCTCACCCAGAAAAACTGCCCCGACTGGGGATCGAACCCGGGCCTGCTGCGTGACAAGGCAGCACGCTACCTCGAGACCACAGCGGTGGACTTCGCCCATCATATATTGTGATAAATAACTTGGCCTTCCAGGTGTCCAAAGCTAAGAAATGGGTTACAATTCTGCCAATGCTAGGAGAGAGAGCCAGAAATGTCATAAAAGACAACCTGGTGGCATTTGGAAAAAAATTCAATATTAATGAAATGATATTTGCAAGAAGTGCAATGTAAAAACCAGCCTCAACAGTTCATTTAAAAGGCATAAACTCAACTACGCAAACTTATCAGTTTCTTGAAGAACTTTGATCTTATGGAGTAGGTGTAAGGATGTAGGAATAAGTGGAAAAAAAAGGACGGAGAACAGGAAAGATTCTACTCAATACTGAATGCATTTGCCTATTTTCTTGAACAATGAAGCTTTCCCTGCATATTTACAATGAACTTTATATAGAAATTAATGCTACCAGACAAGCCAGCAGTAGGCAGTAGAGACAAAAATATACATTTGACCCGGGATTTCAACCCAAGCGTCACAAAACAACAATTTGTAGCCCATACCCTTCTGCTGAAGATGGAAGCCGGTTTCCGAAAGACCTACAGTTCTTAAATTAAGGTACTGCTCTGTCCTGCAATATCAATATTTTATTGTTTACTAACTAATACCGGGCGGGCGCTGCTACGCCTAAATAAATTGTGTTTTTTTATGTTGTCGAATAGTAAAAAGAAAAGTAATTATAAATGTATATAGTAATTGTGTTTAGATACCCCGTACTGATTACCCGACGTTGCCCGGGAATCTACTTATCCCGATCATCTTAGGATCAATGAGCTGAAAGATAAAAATGGTTGTAACGAGGTATCCGTAAAATATAGACATATGCTGCTGCGGACTATTTGTAGATTTTTTCATATATTCAATTCTGTGTACATTAATTTGGTGTATATGTTATGGATTAGGCAGCGTAAGTCATTTAAGCATTTAAAAAACACCACTTTTTCACTATAAAGGGTGATTTTTAAGGGTGAAGGGGTTGAGTATTACAACTCTCTGATATCCTAACACCCTCCGGGAAACTCCTGAACGTTTTGTAAAGAGTCCCATCACAATCGCAATCGGATGAATGGTATGAAAGCGCATAAAGACATATAGACAGACAGCCATACATTCTATGATGATCTTGCAGAAGATTTCCGGGCTGTCGGCCGTGGTCTTGAGGCTTGTAGTTCCCCAACGTTTCGCCAGAGAATGCGTCCGGCATCCTCAAGGGTTGTCTTGAGGATGCCGGACGCAGTCTCTGGCGAATCGTTGGGAAACTACAAGCCTCAAGACCACGGCCAACAGCCCGGAAATCTTCTGCAAGATCATCATAGTAACTCCGGCCGTGAAAGCCTAAGTCAATATATTAGCCATTCATTCATATATATATATATATATATATATATATATATATATATAAAAGACAAAGAAAAATCGTGTCACTCTTTCTATCTATATAATACATTTTTCGCAATTTTAGAGATATTTCTCTTCACCCACCCACCGAGATATTCACAGCGCGGCATGAATCAGTTAACCACTGGAAGGAAAAGATAATATTTTTGAAACTGGAGTTTGAATGCGGGACCTTCAGAATATAATCTCAAAACACTACTGCTTGAGGTAATTTGCTACTTTTAACAATTTCTGTAGTTGTTTTTTTTTGTATAGATGTAAGCTACAGAAAATAATATATTTTAATTTTCGGTTAACTGACTTACCTGTATGTACACAAATAATTTATAAGATTTCAAGTCAAAATAAATTTCCAAATGTTCTAAATGTTTTAATTTAATTCTGATCATCTCCAAAGATTTGTTTCGAGAAATATTCAGAAGTTGAAACCCAGGACTAGAGTTAAGGATGTTTGTTTCTTAGTACTTCTTAAGAAGAGTTTTATATACCGTATTTACTCCGTTAATTTGCGCACTTTTTAATTTTCTTTGGCCACTGAAAAATTTTGGAGCGTAAAATATGCTAATTTTTAAATTAGAGGTCCTGTTCTTAGTTATCTCAATTGTGGTAGGTAAGTACAGTTAAAGAATACAGTAATTTGTCATCTCTTATAAATTTATATCATAACACTGTAGGTAATCTTGAATTATACAAATAATAATCATGCAATAATAAATCTATAAACAATAATAATTACACTGGTCAACATGATTTTTGTCTCATGTGTACCAATAGTTGTATTTAATGCAATTTTTATCGTGTTTTCAAATATATATTCGGAATTTCTCCATCACCCACAGTTTTTTACTTTAATTTCAATTAATGGATTTAAATAATTATTTTTTAATAAACGTTTTCGCCCATTGTAAAATAAAACGGGGAACACTTTCATCAGCAGATTTCAGCTATGGAAAAGAGATATCAAGTCAAATGGAATCCTAATATGCCGGCCGATTGTAGTTGGACCATCGAGAGATGCTCCACAGGCGAAATATAGCAGAAAATCGTCATTTCTTACTTTCTAGGTGAGTCCGAATGTTCGAATATTGTGTAGTAGAAAATATTAAAGTGTTTGACATTATAAATGTCTGTCTCTCGGAAACCTTGCTCGATAGAGAAAAACCGATATCATATTTGAATTCAGGACAAACAATACTATCAGAATCATATTTTCTTTCTGAGACAAAAAGAAAGTTTATTTTTTGTTGTTCAGTGTTGTTATACAAATGAAACAATACGTAAATCGTCTGTGTTGTGAGAATTAGCAATTTCACATGCACGTAATTGTAGCATGTCATGCGTAACTGAGATACTGTCGTTCCGCAACTGTTCAAAATAAATTAAAAGTTCATCTTCTACAGCGGGATATTTACCAGTTTCCGGGGCACAAAATGCCCTACTGCTGTCGCTTCTTGCATTATAACGCGCGTCTTTTTGTTTCCTCCAGTAACGCACGTTGGTTTAGAGAACTACCATTCTCTTTCTGTTGCACTTTTGACGAAATGTTCCGCGAAACTTACCATTTCCAATTTATATGATGCTGTGTAATTGTTATTATTCTTTCCCATCTTGAAATACCGTATAAATGCAAGTGCACATTAAAAGTGTTGAAAGTCAACTGAAATAACAGTATTTTACTTTTCTAAAACTTGTCTATACCAAGGGCAAGCATTGTTAAAATAGCGGTACATTGGGCTTCTTTGTGAAGCAGATAGTTCAGTTCCTAGTAAAACGACCTACGTTGAAATGTAAGAATTGGGAATGGGATTCAGGAAAGAATAATCCTTACTACACTGAATAGAAAAGTAGGCCCCACCTAAAATATGTGCGCAAAATACACGGAGCAAAAATAAAGTTCAAAATAATTTCTTAACAATTCGGGTGCGCAAAATACACAATGATGCAAATTACGCGGGAAAATACTGTAACTGTAAATTATGCTTTATGATGGCTGGTTGACTGTTTTATAAAACTTATATCAAATTAATGTAAATGTTATGTCCACAGCCACAATTGATCAAGAAGTATGGGTACCCAGTGGAGGCCCACGAGGTGGTCACTGCAGATGGTTACATTCTCACATTGCACAGAATTCCTTACAGCCGTCACAGTCCTGGACCCGAACACAGACCTGTCGTGTTACTCCAGCATGGACTGCTTAGCAGCTCAGCCGATTTTGTATTGCCGGGTCCACAAAATGGAATAGGTTTGCAATTTTCATGTTTCTTGAACTCTAACCCAGTAGTGAAACAGTAGTACAGTGCAATAAATATACAATTGGACAGCAGGGGCGGGGTTTGTGCTGTGCGATGGTATTATGTCTGCATTTTTCTTTAATTGAGAATTGTGTCCCTCTCTGTGGATTATCACCTTGTCGTGGTAGGGAGGCTTAGTACCAATGACCCAGACGATCATAACCGGGAGGCCTTGGCTTGCGGTTAGATAAGAGGAGAGGGAACTAAGAATAATCCGCAACGTGGGAGCAACGACCACACTGGAAGCTGCAAACACGGAAGACCACAACGGCAGACACGGCGGAGATAGAAATATCGGAACGGCGAAAATGGCGGAAGTGGCAACCCAATCTCTGGGGATGAAATAAGAGACCCAGCTCGGGTAAACAAGAGTGAAGTCCTCAACGGCAGAAGGCGGAAGAGACAACCCTCCTTGTGGGGATAAAACACAAGGAAGCAAGTCCAAAGGCTTTAAGGAGGCAGCCCCTTCAAAGCACTAACTCTGCATTACGTTAGTAGCGTACTCAGGGGACACTTCAAAATACTTATACAAGCTCCAAAGATATGAGATTCCTCAGACCAATAGCAGGATATCAAAGAACATAACACAGAAATAAGACAACAACTAAAAATAGAAGAATTAAACTCAACAATAGAGAAATACAGAACAAACTGGAAAGAACACTTGGCAAGGATGACTGAGAATAGAATACCAAAAGCAGCTACAACTATTCACCACGAGGAAGACGAAGTTTGGGAAGACCAAGAAAAAGATGGAAAGAGCAGCAATTAGGAGCCGGAACAGGCTAGTAATTAAGCCTAAACCGTGAAGAAGAAGAAGAAGAAGAAGAGAATTGTGTCCTGTTCTAGAAAATATTGGGTTTAATATCGGAAAGCTAAAATCTCGTGTCTGTTTCGGGATTTAGTTTTGATAGAAAACCAAATCTACTGCCCAATGCTATACTGATCGTGCTGTATGATCTCAAATGATCAATGATTATTTCTTGCTCATTTAAATTTCCTTAGACAATATAATATATAACCGAAATCTAGGTATATTCTTTATTATTCTTTGAAATATTGCATTTTTATTATGAAACCAATAATTTAATTAAATTGTAATTATTATTATTAGTATTATTACTATTTAGTATTTTAATATACTAGGGCATTCGATAAATAATGGTAAAACTGCTACAACATAAAAAAAAATTATTTAGATTACTTTTGATATTCTGAACTTCGTTTACAGTATCCTGTCAAGTTAACTGTACATTACCAAATCCTTAGAAGACAGAGAACTACATTTGCAGCATCATTTCTGGATATAACTGATCGATATACAACTCTTGATTGTAATCGAATTACTCGTATATGTTCTTTGAACTTCCTGAATAAGTTGTAGTCACAAGGGCTCCTATCCGGTTAATTTGGTGAATGTTCGAGTACTTCCTAATTTCACCTTCTAAACAAATTCTATTGAACGTCTATATAGGGCGGTATTTGTTACAAAATTAGAGAAACGGTGAATCTATTCACAAAATATTGCTATTTCGAGACTTTCGATTTTACAGATTTATACAATAAATACTGCTCGACAACATATTACAAGTTTACAATGGTCACCACTAGGAGCGCTGATTTACAACAGTGTCGTCATTACTTATGGAATGCCCTAGTATTTATTACAGCTGGTTACTCATAAGGTGAATTATACAGGAAGTATCTAAACATATTACCTTAGGATAGAGATATATGGAAATCTTATGTTCGCGCAGTCATGAATCTCCATGAATAATTATGCAGTGAGATAATTAGATGATTAGGTTTCCAACTTTCTTAAAATATACCAGAAATGTGTTGGTACATGTAAATCTTCCCTGACATCCTCTGTGACAATATAGAAATTTATATCAGTCTATTTTAACTGTAATATGCATTATAAAAGCCGTGAGGTTGAATTACGGGTTATGTACATGAGATTTTACCGGCGAAAACTTGATTCCAGTCCACCGAGAATTCTTGATTAATCGCAAAAATAATGACGCAATAATATATTAACTAATATCTGGCGTGTGCTGCTAATCCTAAATGTGTTTTTCTTAATTTTAGTTTAATAAGTAAAAAGAAAATTATAGGTTAATTAAATTGTATGGTATATATCGCGACGAACTAAATGTTACTTCTATACTAATAAAATGCATATCAAATTCCGTTGAGGTGAATAGTCATAAGATAAAAACTTAAAATGTACCTATTGACAGGTGCCGTCGTCCTCAACGCTAGCTGAATTTGTATACTACTCGTACTACAGTCATTTAAGTTCTGAGATTTTACGCCTGGTGGATAGGCACCCACAAGAATTTGGAAGTCTCACAAGATGCCGATAACTCGGCGTACACTTAAACCGAACCTCATAGTCGCCGTTGGCCGTTATGCATGTTTGCCAACGTTGGTATAGCTGCTGGAAACATCGCTGAAGGATGTTGGCAGGGAGATCCCGTATGGCTTCTCTTGTGGCAGTCATGACCTCTTCGAAAGAATTAACTCTACGCCCACGTAGGATTGCTTTCATGCGAGGAAACAGAAAAAATCGCATGGTGCGAGATCAGGTGAGTACGGAGGGTATGGCAAAACTGTCACCTGTTGCCTTGCAAGTTCCTCTTGGACAAGGACAGAATGATGTGGAAGGGCGTTGTCGTGTAGTAACAGCCAATTCTTTGTACGCCAAACCTCAGATCGCTTACGGCGAATTGAATCGCGTAAATGGCCAAGGATCTGTTTTCAGCGGGTTTTGTTTACAGTTGCATCTTCTGGGATGAATTCCTTGTCAACAATTCCATTTGAATCAAAAAACAGTTCAAGTATCACCTTGCCTTTTGACGTGTCTTGTCGCGGTGATTTTCTGTCGTGGTAAAAATTGAGTTTTCGAGATGGCAGATTGTCGTTTCAGTTGTGGATCGTAAAGGAAACACCATGTTTCGTCTCCAGTTATTATCCGGTTGATAAACGTCAGATCATCGTCAGCACTAGTGATGAGGTCACCACAAATCGTCATGCGATCATCACGTCGGACTTGCGACAGGATTTGTGGCACACTGTGCTGGGTAACACGAGATATGTTCAGGTCATTAGACAGAATTTTGTAGCAAGTGCCATGGCCGACCCCTACTGCTGCTGTGAAATCGTCTACCGATTGAGAGCGGTTAGCACGCACCAACGTTGCAACTTCATCGATCTTGCGTTCAATTCGAATTGTTTGTGGCCGACCAGTACGCACATCATCTTCCAAACAGTCTCTTCGTTGCAAAAAAAAGGTCCGTGTCACCTAAACATAACGTTGACGACTCAATGTGTTGTCACCGTAAACTTGCTGCATCATTTAAAACGTTTCGGACCGGTTTTGCCTAATTTCTGATAGAACTTGGCGTTCGCCCGTTGCTCAAATTGTGACTCCCGAGTTCCGACGTGCGCATTCAAATCACCCGTCACAACAAAGACCGTAGTTCTGCTCGCAGTGCATGCACTCAAATGTCTCTTATGTCTCTTACTGGGATGAGAGACTAACTGACAAGGTACCAATGTAACGGCGCTACCTATGCGCCATAGTGCACCAAAGCGCCACTATGCGCTCAGTCTCAAAACCTAATGACTGTACCACGTATATAAGATTAACTTATTAAGAGAACAATTGAAAAGAAATCATAATTACGAATCTTAGATGTTTAAAGAATTTTCTGCCAGTTTCATTAAAACAAATCCTTGTGCAAAATCATGTGCTGCCACACTTATTATTGTGACGTTATATATAGTATCTAAACAATGATTTGTATAAACTGTAGTGTGTCGATATTGCTTGCGTTCGATTCATTTTCAATATCCGCCGTTATGATCATATTTCCGAACACTTCAATAACCTCTCTTGGATCCGGCTTACTGTGAGACGTAAATTACACTCTCCTTCAGTTGTTTTCAAGCTTCTGAATTCCTACACTCCTACTTACCTGGTGTCCAGATTTGATAAGTTATCTTCTTACCACAATACTGACACAAGGTCACAAGATAACAGTCTGCTAACAATCCCTATCCACAGCACTTCCTCTTATTCTACTTCTTACACAGTAGCCTCTGCCCGCTCCTGGAATTTCCTTCCGCACATTTGGCACTTTTAAGTCACGCTTATACTGTTAGGCCCTACCTGTCGTCAAATAATTAATTTTTCTCTAGAGTTAAATTTATTCTAAGTAATTAATAATGTTTTTCTCATTTCTTCTATCCTTTATATTTTATATTTCATTTGTTAAAACAAGATTAGATTTTTAAAAATTGTAAATAATAATTATATTGTAGACATACTATGTAATATTTATTTTTATTGTAACTAGATGTAAGAATCATTTTGTATTTTTTTAACCTGGTTAAGTGGTAGACAAGGCGTTAAGACCTTAATTCTGCCAGGTAAAATAAAGCTATTATTATTTATTATTTATTATTATTATTATTATTATTATTATTATTATTATTATTATTATTATTATTATTATTATTATTATTATTATTATTATTATTATTATTATTATTATTATTATTATTATTATTATTATTATTATTATTATTATTATTATTATTATTATTTGTTTCAGCATACTACCTGTCTGATGCAGGATTAGACGTGTGGATGGGGAATTTTCGAGGAAGTACATATTCCAGGAAACATCAAAATCTCACCACAAGAGACAGCCTGTATTGGGATTTCAGGTATTATATATTAAGTAGAGGCTGTCTAAAACTAAACTCCACTGCACGGCAGCACTAGATGGTTCTTGGCCTTCCAGCTGGATGCTGGCCTGACATACATTTCTATTAATCACAGAGTTAGACGATCATCCAGCCAGTGTAGGGTGACATGTAGCATGTCGTGTCCCTCATCTGTTATAGTCGGTTGTCTCAACCTGGAGCCGCTACTTATTCTAGCTACCTAAATGCCTCACGATACTGGGTGGACACCGATCCCATCCTGGCCGAAATTACATGAGAAAATTTTCTTCACCCATGGAGACCCGAAAGCAGCGCAAGTCCCGTAGCTCTGCGCCAAAGCATTTTGCCTGAACCACTCGGCTGCAGGCGTGGGACAGTATAGGATATCACTCTTTCGAATTCTATTTTAGTTTTGTTAATTCTTGAAGTTCATTCATTCATTCATAGTGTTCTGCTCAAGAGCAGGTCTTTCACTGCAAACTCAGCATTCTCCACTCTTTCCTTGACTCAGCTTTCCTTTTTGTATCTGCATACAAACCAATTATTTTAATATTGTCTATCATCTGATGTCTTTTTCTGCTTCTAACTTTTTTTCCGTTGACCATTCCTTCTAGAGCATCCTTCAGCAGGCAGTTTCTTCTTAGCCAGTGGCCAATCCAATTTCTTTTCCTCTTCTTTATGAGTTCCAGCATTGTTCTTCTTTCACCCACTCTGTCTAGCGCATCTTCATTTCTTACTTTGTCTGTCCATTTTATACGTTCCATTCTTCTCCATATCCACATCTCAAAAGCTTCCAGTCGCTTTTCCTCATTCCGTCGTAATGTCCACGTCTCTGCACCATATAATGCTACACTCCACACAAAGCACTTCACTAGCCTCTTTCTTATTTCTCTTGCCATAGGTCCGCAGAAAATGCTTCTCTTCTTGTTGAAAGCTTCTTTTGCCATTGCTATCCTCTGCTTTACTTCTTGACTGCAGTTCATGTTACTACTGATAGTACAACCCAAGTATTTGAAGCTCTCCACTTGCTCAATGGCCTCATCTTTAATCTTCATGTTTATCTTCTTTTGTTTCTTTCCTATAATCATGGCCTTTGTCTTATTTATATTTATCTTCATCCCATAATCCTCGCACTTATCATTCAGCTCCATCAGGATGTTCCTCAATGTCATTGCATCTTCTGCTAGCAAAGCCATATCATCAGCAAATCTTATGGACTTTATTTTTCTTGAAGTTATGCAGGGAAAAAAGTACAGTAGAACTAATGGAACTTTGCACTTCTTACAGCATATACCGTAACTAGAGTCTAGAGGAGTGAATACATTTTCGCTCACACTTGGAGTGACAATACTTTTAAAACTCAAACTCACTATGAACCACCATTGAACTTACTATGTAAACGGTTCAAATATTAAAAGTCCGTCACGCAGGAACTGTGTAAACTAAGCTAATTCTTCAGTAAGTCCAATTTATGTTCTCATTTTGCTGGTTTACGGAATATACCTTTCTTTTGTTAAACTGGAGAAACTTAATTTCTGATGCCATTTTATTGCAATTCCCTCCTTACGACTTCTTTACCTTATATATGAAATTAATAGACCAGCAGTCACATTAAAAACTATTGGTCACCAATGATATTGAAGCTATGAATATTCAGATTTTATAAAAGTAGAATTTGACTCATACATAATTCCTCTATTTTAAACTCCTTTCAAAAAACTTAAACTGAAAATATATAAAACTGTTATTCTACCAGTTACATTACATGGATGCGAAACATGGACTCTTACTTTAAGGGAAGAAAGAAGATTACGTGTATTTGAGAATAAAATTCTTAGAAACATTTTTGGGCCAAAGAGAAATGAACAGACAGGTAAAGAATACCGTACGTAACAGTAAACTACTTGGTCTTTATAGAAAGCCAGATATAATAAGAACAGTTAAGTCTCATAGACTGCGATGGGCTGGACATATGGCACGAATGGGGAATTTAAGACGTACATGGAAGCATCTTGTAGGAAAACCAAAGGGAAAACGCCCAGTTGGTAGACCAAGAATGAGGTGGGAGAATAACATTAACATTGATTTGAGGGAAGTAAATTATACAGGGAATTATCGGAAAGCGTTAGCTCAGGATTGGGAGGTATGGAGAGCTTATATCCGGGCGGCCATGAACCTACGGGTTCGATAGTGCCAGTGAGATAGATAGTCTATTTTAAAGTTTCGGAATTCAGTGAAAATAAACCATGCGTAATTCATTACCTACATATTGTATATTATTGTGTAATAGTTAACTCGCTATCGAACCCTTAGGTTCATGGCTGCACGGACATAAGATCTCTATCCATCCCTATCCTGATTTAATGGTTTCTAATCATTCCCTGTATGATCTACTTCCCTCAAATCATGGTTAATGTTATTCTCCCACCTCATTCTTAACTGCCAAATGGAAGTTTTCCTTCCGGTTTCCCCACAAGAAGCTTCCATGACCTAATTATATCCTCCATTCGTGCCATATGTCCTACCCATCGCAGTCTACGAGACTTATTACATTCAACAGATGCAATTATATTTGTTTTTCTATTTTTTTGTTTGGTTTGTTTGAAATATTTTAGTCTATAATTTTTGGGGGGATTCTATGCTACCATGCCACATACAAACTGACTCATTCTATCGAACCCATAGGTCCATAAAATCAAATAAAAAACGGTAAAACAATAAATTTATTGTTAACCTGAGAGAAATATATTTATGTTGATTTTTTCTCCAAAAAATGTGAGAAATATCTTAAAATGATGTGAGACGTTGAGCTCAAAATAATCTAAATACACCATTATTTACTATGTGAATTAAGTATTAGTCACTATCCAGATAGTGTAACTAACATATCACAAAAATTCTCTAACAAACAAGTCAACACTAAACTAATCTAGTGTACACTAACTTGCTCATTTTCTCAACGTAAACTGCTCACTAATGTATGTGGACTCTTGGGATAGGATCCCCTTACACGTTCGTAAAAATGTTGGAAATTTGCTCTTGCGGGAACGTGTGTTATCACATTGATCAATATGACTAAGTCACTTGTTCCCCGATCGAATGTTCACAAGTGGCACGGTGGCTTAGAATAGCCCTTCTTCCCTCCCACCTTTTTTTATAACTGTTATAAGCGGACAATTTTTTTTTTTTTTTTCAGTTTTCATGAACTTGGTGTATACGACTTGCCAGCCATGATAGACTACGTATTAGAGACTACTACCCAACAATCTTTGTTCTACATAGGTCACTCCATGGGCTGTACCGCATTCTTCGTAATGGCTTCCACTATTCCACAGTACAACTATAAAATTCGAACAATGTTCGTTATGAGTCCTGGTGTCTTCTTCTCTAGAGAAACCAATTTATTCTTTAGATTCTCGGAATATAGCAGAGTTGGAGTAAGTAGCATATTTATAACGTTACACTCAATTTCCATTATATATTTATTGCACAATAGTGCGTTCTGTGGGGAAATATGGAATCAAAGGAAACGCTTCTAAGTACTTTGCATAGTCCTACGTGGGATCATTCGCAATAAATAATAATAGTAATAATAACTTTTTATTTAGTAAAGTGATCCCACAACAGACCTGGAGGCCCTTGGGGTAGTAGGAGGTTAAGGCTCCCACTTTTTCTAGACAATCGGCACTTTATGTCAGCCGGGTTGTCAGCCCTGCGTGACGGCCGCCTTTACCCCCAGAACAAGCGTCTGGTACTCATTTCCGTTAGAGGCTGAGTCGACCCCAGGGCCATAGTGCCGCCAGAGGGTTTGGGTCAGTTTAAAAATCCTGACCCCAAAGGGACTTGAACCCTCGACCTTGTAGCTCAGTGCCTTAACCAATACGCTACGGCGTGCCCCAATAACTTTTTATTTATATTTAGTAATTATCATTATTACAATATAATATTTATCGTCAATATGTAGGCCTACAAACATTAAAATATAACATGAACAATGAAAAAATTAAAATTATAATAAAAAAATATATAAAATTGTTACCTCGTAGGAACTTATAGGTCATTCAGGGTCAGTATATACAGACCTATCGTCTGCTCCTTCTGCTGATGATAGGACTAGTCCCGAAAGGCCTACAGAAAATTAAAATTTTACTGAGTTGAGGAGGCTGATCTACAAGGTACCGGTAACAATTCTATCATTTTAATTTTGTGACTAATGTATCAACGGATTTTTACCATGAATTTTATTAATGCTGGAAAAAAATACAGCATTAATATTATTAACCAACTAACTCACTGGCACTATAGAACCTGTAGTTTCATGGTCACGCGGACATAAGCTCTCCATATATTTTGCAATCACGCTTTGTATAATCTACTATTTTGGCATGGATTCCCTGAAGTAGTTTCCGCCCGGAGAACCGAATGAAGGATTATATTTCACCTCCGTAAAATTTTACTCGTACCAACAGATCTGTGCCCCTATAGCACTGGTATCGTTCTTAGAAAAGTACACGCCTGTACTCACACCATTTTACTGCACTCCCCTTCCACTACGTCAAACGGCAGTCATCGAGTAGGGATGTTGCCAAACTTCCACCAGTGTCATGGCTCTTGAATATTGAATATTGCAAGGTTGGGGTCGAGAATGCAAGTGCAAGAGAGAGAGTAAAAAGATATATATATATATATATATATAGAAATGCAGGGAGGGAAATTATTCGCCGAGGCAAAAAAGGAAGTAGGCCTTAGTTCGCATATCTTACGGGAACACAGATCCGTTGGACAGACAATACTTTTTTTGTCTAACTTATCGCTTTCGATATGTCCGGCAGGAATGTTACGGCCGGCATAACTGCCAGCGTAATTTAAGCAACCAAGCACCAGCACCAATACGCTACAAGCCGGAAGGTCAAGGGTTCGAGTCCCGCTAGGGTCATAATTTTTAAATTGACTCAAACCTTCTGCTGGCACTAATGCCCTGGGATCGACTTAGCCTTTAACCTAAATGAGTACCAGACGCTTGTTCTGGGGATAAAGACGGCCATCACAACATGGCTGTATCGAGTGCCGACTGTCTAGAAAAAGTGGGGGCCTTAACCTCCTACTATCCTAAGGGCCTCATAAGACCTATAGTGTGATCACTTTACTTTATATTTACTAGATTGGATCGGTGAAGATCTATAAAATGTTTTCAAAAGAAGTTCATGAAAACAACCTCAATAGCTTCATTCCTTCGGAATTTGCTAAAATTACTCTCGAGCTGTAAGAATGTATAATTATTAATGTTATCCAATTACGAGATATAAGAAAATTTAAATATCAAAGATAAATTCCAGCTTTTTATTAGTTATAATAATATATTATTATATATTAATCTTCACAATATTTTTATGATGAAGGTCTCGAAGATGTCACCGGGGATTTCCAAGGCCATGAATTTACGTAATAACTTTAAGCTCATAAAGGAAAAAAATCGACTTAGATTAATTGCTTATTGCAAGTAGAGGTGTTTATTGTGTACAACAACAAAGTAATGTGGCATCTTTAAACGAGGCAATACTCTAGTAATGTAGCCTCACTATGATGGTTGTCCAGCGGCTCGCTTTGTTTCCCCGCAGCTGTTATATATAATTAAATACAAAGATTCTGACTACCGCTACTATAATAATTCCGCATATTAATCATTATCAAGGAGGGTAACAGAGTGGAACCCTTGATAGAGGTCCACTCCAGGGAGTAGGCGCCCCTGCCCTTTTGTGAGCTCCAGGTCCCACTCGCCCAGTGGGTAGTACCTGGGTAGGGCCCCGTCCACAGGGTTACGTGGGGAGAAGAGAAGTCCCCAAAGCCGTAGTGAAGGCAACTTCTCTAGGAGACGAACACTCCGAAATTCCAGTTCCCTGCCCTCCAGGAAGAGGGGTTTGGCTAGAGGCTGGTAACCTCTACTAGTAAAAAATAACTTACTCATAAACTTCAGCAGAAGAAAAGCCGGATTGATAAACCTTATGACGACCACAGCAAGAAAAAGTATAAAAAGAGTTTTGGAATACATGACCAGCTTAAAATAGCGAATTGGAATGTCAGAGGCTTGGGAAGCAAGGAATTTGAACTAACAAAAGAAATGAAAAATAAAAGTATAAATGTATTAGCTGCCTCAGAAACAAAGAAAAAATTGAAAGGATCACAAATGATAAATGATATGATGATGTTTTACAGTGGAGTAAGTCAGAAAGAAAGAGCGAAAGCAGGAGTGGCGATATTTGTGGATAAGAAATGGGGATCCAAAATAGACACGTATAATTGTATTAACGAAAGAATAATGACAATGCGATTTAAGCATAATAGAGGACATATGACAATTATAGCAATATATGCACCGGAGGAAGGGAGAGATGAAGAAACAAAAACATTTTATACTACTCTACAAAAGGAAATAAATAAGATAAACAAGAACGACATAATAATATTATTAGGAGACTTTAATGCTAGAGTGGGGAATCAACCAGTGGCAAATGTAATTGGGATCCATGGAGAAAATGTTATAAATAAAAATGGACAAGAATTAAAACAATTTGCAATTTTTAATGATTTTAAAATAACAAATACATTTTATAAGAAAAAAGATATTCACAAATACACATGGTCAGCACGAGGTTTTCGTTCACTGATAGATTATGTGTTAATCAATAAGAAAGCATCATCATTATTAACAGATACGAGAGTATTTAGAGGAAGTGACATCTATTCAGATCACTATTTAGTAATCTCAAAAATAAATATATTAGCGAGATGGAAGAAAACTAAAAACAAATATAGAAATAAAGAGACCACATTCAAAGTACATTTATTACAAGATAAAAGTATACAAAATCTGTATCAGAATAGGCTAAATGAACAATTAATATTAAAACCTACTTCCGAAGAAATAAACCGAGAATGGGATAATATAAAAGAAAGCATTGATAAAGCAGCATATGAGGCATTAGGAACAAAATATAAAATATATAACAAGAAGGGTTTAAGAATATGGAATGAAGAATTAGAGAGGATAATAAAAGATAAAAAAGAGGCTTATCACAAATATTTAACAGAATAGAACACCAGAATTAAGAGCTGATTACAAACATAAAAGTGCAATAGCCAAAAGAGAAATTAAAAAAGCACACAAAGTCAGTTGGGATAGATATATAAGCAGACTAGAATACGATATACATGGGCAGCAAAAAATAGCCTATAAAGTAATGAAACATCTAAATAAACAAGAAAAAGATACAATACAGATCAATGCAATTGAGGAGAAACAATGGGAAGAACATTATAAAAAACTGTGGTATAATGAAAATAAAATAACTAAAGATAACATATATGAGTGTGAGATAGGAATAGATATGATAACAATGGAAGAATTAGAAGAAGTACTGAAAACAACAAAGAACAGAAAGGCAGCTGGAATAGACGGAATTAATATGGAATTAATAAAATATGGAGGAATTTTTTTTAAAACTGAGATTATTACATTTTTTAAATTTATGTTGGAAACAAGCAACAATACCAGAAACCTGGACAACAGCAATAGTACAATCTATTTTTAAGAAAGGAGAACGTAAAGACTGCAACAACTACAGAGGAATAAGCATTTTAACTGCAGGCTATAAAATATACTCAAGAATCTTAACATTTAGGTTAAAACAAATAACAGAGGTAATGTTAACAGAAGAACAAAGTGGATTCAGGCCAGGACGTTCATGTATGGATAATATATTTACGATAAAAGAATTTATAAACAAAAGAAGAGAATATAACATGGAAACACACATAGCTTTTATTGATTTTGTCAAGGCATTTGATAAAGTAGACAGAGGAAAACTCTGGACAATTTTAAAAGAAAAAGGAATTCCGAAACACTTAAAAGCAGCTATAAAGAGTTTGTACTGGAACACAAATTTTGTTATAAAAACTAGAAATGAAGTAAGTAAAAATAAAATTCATACTAATCAAGGAGTTAAACAAGGATGCAGTATCTCTCCAGTTTTATTTAACCTATACATCAATGATATAATAAAAAAATGGAACGAAGAAACAAATAAAGGAATAAAATTGGATAAAACACACTACTTGAAAACATTATTATACGCTGATGACCAGGTAATAATAGCAAATACAGAAGACGAACTTCAGAGGAATATTTTTAAGCTACATAATATATGTGAACAATATAATCTCAAAATATCCATAGAAAAAACTAAGGTAATGGCATTCCAAGGGAAAAATCAAATCAGATCGAAAATAGTAATAGGAAACAAAATCATAGAACAGGTGAACCATCTCAATTATCTAGGATGTGACATTTCATTTAATTATGATAATGATATAAATAATAAAATAGCAAAATTCCAGGGAATATGTGGTACGATAAAACGAACACTAAATAACAAAACAACAAGAGAGACCCAACTGAAATTTTATAAAATGTTGGCAGTACCGGTACTGCTCTATGGTTCAGAAGCCTGGATACATAAAAAACAAGACCTAAGTAGGATAACGGCAGCAGAAATGAAATTTTTGAGATCTGTTAAAGGGTGCACTAAGGAAGACAGAATCAAGAACACAGAAATAAGACAGGAACTTGAAATATTTGCAATAACTGATAAAATGGATACATATAGACAAAAATGGAAGCAACACATAGACAGAATGAATGAAGATAGATATCCAAAACAAATAACAAAATACAAACCTAAAGGCACCCGAGATGTGGGCAGACCTAGAAAGAGATGGGCTGAAGTCGGAACGGGTCAACAGACCTAATCCATGAATGAAGATGATGATGATGAATCATTATCAAGCATTGTCGCGCGGCACCTGCTTTTATATAAACGGACAACCATCATAGTGAAGCGATAATAATAAATTGTTACTCTTGTTTCAAATATAATTATTTTCTCTTCTATTTATAATTATCTACATTTCTTGCTCATTATATTCCGATCACATAAAACACTATTTAACCCATTGGCTTTAGGTTAAAATGCTCAATGCATTTCCCCAGAAACCGAATTTAAATCACCGTAAATTATATTGTCTGTATTCAGACATTCAAAACAAACAAAATATAACGGTGCTTGAGATCGCAATATGTGTGAAGGCCAAAATTCATCCCTCTACTACTATTCATAAATGTTAACAAAAGATTACCCTGCAAATGGATGTACAAAAATTGCGAAATGATTAATATTCAGAGTTAAGCAAGCGTAACTCGTCTTCTGAGTTCAAGGCCATTTAACTGCCGGCGACTCTAACTCGTCTTTTGAGGAGAATGGGTTAATTATGATGTTGTATATTTGTCCTTATTTATCCTCTCAATAATTTCAACATTATGACATCCATCTGCACTAACTTTTGTCCCCAAACATACATATTCGTCACATGACTATTTTTTCATGTCCGTCTTCTAAAATCAAACATCTTGTTTCATCTTTCATTATCATACTTTGATTTGTGCAAATTTATATTTAATCCCCATTTTTTCATATTGATGGTCTAAATATTATTTATCTAATATATTTTGGATATTTGACTTCCAATCAATAAGTTTGCATCTTACAAGATAAATGGGGTCTCAGAGTAAATTTACAAAAAACAGAATATCTAGCAGTAAATAGCAATGAAAGAGAAAATTTAATATTGGAAGAAGGAATCCAAATAAAGCAAGTAAAACAAACTAAACATTTGGGAATAATTACGGATAACATTGAAGGTATAGGCAAAGAGAATATAAAACATAGAATTGAATTGAGTAGCAAAATAATATCATCGTTAAATTCCATATGGTGGGATAAGCATATTTGGAAAGACACAAAAAATATATTGGTAAAACATTGGTGGAATCTGTTGCAATGTATGGAAATGAGGTATGGACAATCAATAAGTACTACAAGAATAGACTAATAGTTCTAGAAATAGATTATTTACGCAGAAGTGCCAGAAAGTCAAAATTAGAATACGTCACAAATAAGGAAATTAGAAATATAATGGAAGCAGAAGAAAGCATAATCGAAAGAATTGAGGAGAAGGGATTAAAGTGGTTAGGACATGTTTTAAGAATGGAAGATGGGCGATGGCCAAAGCAACTATATCAATGGCATCCGACCAGAAGGAGGAAGAGAGGGAGACCGAAGTTAACATGGAAGGAAAACATGAAGACATTAATGCAAGCAAGAGAGCTAAGCATTGAAGATGCCCAAGATCGTAGGATTTGGAGTCTTGGCACGGGAAGACGGCAGCAGCTGTAAAAACCGGAAGATAGATAGATAGACAAGATAAACTTTTTTATCAATCCATCCAATGGCTGATTGGCTCAAATTCGAGCTTTGGCTGGCCACCCTTAACTTCCGCCTCCAATCATTTATATTTTGCGCGACAAGCCTCCAGTTGCGACAGTTAAGTAGGTTTGCAGCACCTTCCTTAATACCATCCGCCCATCATTCTTTCGGTCTTCCAACTCGTCTATTCCCCATAAAACTTATTGTAAGCACCTTTTTTCGGTGCTTGGTCTGTTGAGAGTCATTGTACATGGCCAGCCCACTCCAATTTCTTTAATTTAATAAAATTGACAAGGTCAGGTTCATTGTAATCAAATCTGAAGAGAAAAATATATGCCTAAATCGGGATTAATACCCAATACATCTGGTTCTGTACACCAGTGCTTTTACGATTTAAGCTATTAGGCATCTCGATTTAAACATAGATTTTTCTCTTATACTAATACGATTCCCGTGCGCCAGGTAGCAGTGAACAGATGCCTAATAGCTCAAATTGTTAAAGCACTGGTGTACAGAACCAGAGATATTGGGTTCATATGCCGATGTAGGCATATATTTTTCTCTTCAAATTTAATTTGTCCTTGAGTCAGAAGTGATAAATTTAATATTAAACAATATTCCAAACAGGACTAGTTTTGAATTTCACAATACTCCATACCAACTTATGCAATTTTGAACCTAGGTTGATTAAAATAAAATTATATAAAACTTATTTAAAATAGAACTTAAAGTACGCCATGCCATGAGAGAACACCAGGAATGTCGTAAGACAACTGGGGCATTTGCAAAAAAAAAAAAAATATATTCATTGTATCTGTCGAATAATTCTTTGTTGTATTGTATTCTCCACTGACCATTAATATTTATCGGTCCAAATATTTTCCTGAGCATTTTTTTAAATTATGTTGGGCTACCTGTGATCTTATATCGAGGTTCCATGTCTCACTACCATAAGTCAAAACCGTCGTTATTAAAACTTTATATAGCCTTATTTTAGTAGCTGAATGTATGTGATATTATTTTATGAAGTGAGTAATAAGCTTTGTTGGCCAGTTTCAAAATATTTTATAATAATAATAATAATTATTATAATAATAATAATAATTATTATAATAATAATAATAATTATTATAATAATAATAATAATTATTATTATAATAATAATAATTATTATAATAATAATAATTATTATAATAATAATAATTATTATAATAATTATTATAATAATAATAATAATAATTATTATTATTATTATTATTATTATTATTATTATTATCAGATGAGATCCCAGCAGAACTGCTAAAATCAGGGGGAGAAAAATTGATGGACAAGATACGCTGGTTGCTTAGTATGATTTGGGAAAAAGAAGCTCTTCCAGATGAATGGAAGGAATCAATTATCGTACCAATTTATAAGAAAGGAGATAAAACTGATTGCAACAACTATAGGGGCATCTCATTACTTTCAACTTCGTACAAAATTCTAACAAATACATTAGTAAGCAGACTTACTCCCTATATTGATGACATTCTAGGAGATCATCAATGTGCATTTAGAAGAAACAGGTCTACAACAGATCAGATTTTTAGTATAAGACAGATTTTAGAAAAGAAATGGGAATATAATGGTACTGTACATCAACTATATGTAGACTTCAAAAAAGCATATGATTCAATTAAGAGGGAGAAGTTATATAGTATCCTGCTGGAGTTTGGAATTCTTAAAAAGTTAGTTAGACTTATACGAATGTGTCTAAATGGCTCAACGAGTAGGGTGCGTGTAGGCAAACAGTTTTCAGACACTTTTGAAATACAGAATGGGTTAAAGCAAGGAGATGCACTATCTCCTCTACTATTTAATTTTGTACTAGAGCATGCCATTAAATCTTTGGAGAATGAGGAAGGCTTACAACTCAATGGTATTAATAAGCTGTTAGTTTATGCTGATGATGTAGTACTACTGGCCGATAGCGAGGAGATACTAAAGGCCAACACGCACACACTATTGAGTAACACTAAGAAATTAGGACTGGAAGTAAATATCAGTAAAACTAAATATATGGTCACACGTAGAAATACATTATATAATGGAAATGGACAGCTAATGACAAATGAGGGAAATTTTGAGGAATTGGCTGAATTCAAATACCTAGGAACAATAATCACAAATAGGAATGAGATGCACAATGAAATTAAACATAGGCTCAATTCTGGAAATGCATGCTATTATGCATTGCAGAGACTTTTGATGTCCCAACTCCTTTCAAAAAACGTTAAGCTGAAAATATATAAAACTATTGTTCTACCAGTTATACTATATGGGTGCGAAACATGGACTCTTACTTTAAGGGAGGAAAGGAGATTACGAGTATTTGAGAATAAAGTTCTTAGGAAAATTTTTGGACCAAAGAGAGATGAACAGACAGGTGAATGGAGAAGACTACATAACAATGAACTACATGGTCTTTATAGGAAGCCAGATATAATAAGAATAGTTAAGTCCCGTAGACTGCGATGGGCAGGACATGTTGCGCGTATGGGGAATGAAAGACGTGCATGGAAACTTCTTGTAGGAAAGCCAGAAGGAAAACGCCCAGTTGGTAGACCAAAAATGAGGTGGGAGAATAACATTAACTATGATTTGAGGGAAGTAGATTATACAGGGAATGATTGGAAAGCATTAGCTCAGGATAGGGATGTATGGAGAGCTTATGTCCGCGCGGCCATGAACCTACGGGTTCGATAGTGCCAGTGAGTAAGTAAGTATTATTATTATTATTATTATTATTATTATTATTATTATTATTATTATTATTATTATTATTATTATAACAATATTTAATATAATTCTAGTATTGAGCAGCATCAGGGAAAAAGATTGGAATGACAGAGAGATGTGGAGGAGAATGACAGTAGATTAATTGGGCGCAGGAAGATGTTATGAAACTCGTTACATAAATAAATTCTTATTCATACACGCTTTAATAGTTTAAGTCAAATCGCGTATACTTTTAGCAAATTCCGAACGAATGTAGAATTGTATGTAGTTCTCATGAAAATATTTTTAAAAAATGTTTGTAGAACTGCATCTGTCCTACCTACTAGGCTACACACTGAAAATTAACATGATAATTATATATATATATATATATATATATATAGAGAGAGAGAGAGAGAGAGAGAGAGAGAGATATGCAGTTCTACAAACATTTTTCAAAAGTATTTTCATGAGAACTACATAAAATTCTACATTCGTTCGGAATTTGCTAAAACTATACGCGATTTGACTTAAACTATATATATATGTGATAAAAATAGGTTTCTTCGGTTATCCGCGTCGAAGATTCAAGGGTGGTCGTTGGCAATTGGTTGAAATCTCGAATCTTTGACGCGGAAAACTCAGGAAACCTTTCTCTATCATACTTACTTACTCACTAGCACTATCGAACCCGTAGGTTCATTGCCGCGCTGACATAAGCTCTCCATACATCCCTATCCTGAGTTAATACTTTCCAATCATTACCTTTATAATCTACTTCCCTCAAATAATAATTGATGTTATTTTGCCACCTTATTCTTGATCTACCATGGGCGTTTTCCCTCTGGTTTTCCTACAAGAAGCTTCCATGCATGTCTTTCATTCCCCATACGTGCAACATGTCCTGCCTTCGCAGTCTACGAGACTTAACTGTTATTACTATATCTGGCTTCTTATAAAGACCATGTATTTCACCGTTACGTTGTCTCCTCAATTCACCTGTCTGTTCATCTCTCTTTGGTCCAAATATGTTCCTAAGTACTTTATTCTCAAATACTTGTAATCTCCTTTCCTCCCTTAAAGTAAGAGTCCATGTTTCGCATCCATATAATATAGCTTGTAGAATAATAGTTTCATATATTTTCAGTTTGTTTTTCTCTAACATACTTACATCCGCGAAAATTTACAACACAACCCTTATAGCATATATATATATATATATATATATATATATATATATACACACACACAAATACGTTGTATTGTAGATTGCAGATTTTCGCGGATATAAGTATGATTAAGAAAGTTTTTTTGGGGTTTTTCGCGTCACGGATTCAGGGTTGTCCTCTGGCAATTGATTCCGACATTTCGACATCATCCCACATGCCATTATCAAGAAATAATAGGGTCGATTTACTGCTATAGGTCTTACATAGAATCAGCGATACATATCCGACATGCTATTGAGCAGTGGTTAGAATCCATGTATTGTTAATTGTTAAATGTTTGTTAAATGCATTGCGTTTTCATATCGGTTGGTTTGGGAAGCTGTACACCCATCCAAGGTTTGACCACATTCCATGTTGCCCAACCGTAACATATAGAAATTGATACAATCTAGGTCGATAATGTAACACCTTATATTAACACTTTGTTTCAGGTGGAGGCTGAAAAATCCTACAACTTTGAATTTCTTTCCATCACTCTCCTACAGAGAATTCTAGTGCAATCATTTTGTAAAGATGAACTTGTAACTCAACTATTCTGCAAAATACCATTCGCTGTAATTGGTACTTTGGAAAAAACACAATTAAATAGGGTGAGTGACATAATAAAAATTCATTCATTTCGAGAATTTCCCTCATCATTGAGGGTTGTCCCAAGCCAGATTGAAAAAAGTTGAGGGGGAGGAGTAACAACCTCATTAAAAATCGGCTGATAGTACCCTGTGAGAGTCCCTGCCTAGAGTTACAGGTACTGTAGCCTTGTAGTTTGATGTTGGTTCATCAAAGGCTAGAGGAAGACAACCTTGATCAAAAATCACCCGATTCTACAGGTTAGAGGGTGAAGTATGGGCCAGCTTCTCACTCATCGTAAAAATTAAAAATGCTAAAAGCCTAATTTTAAGTCTCAGAAATAATAAAAATAAGACATTATATATATGATTGTGAAGTGAATAATGCACCTTGTACGGTGAAACATTCCATGGTTACAACATGGTGCAGCGTCGCAGTCAGTTGATGGATTTATACGAAACCGGTGTCATTAAATAAAAAAATTCGAAATATTTATAATTGATATGTTGACAGAAACAACTGATGGCAGGAAAATAATAAAATAAGTGTTCTTTTCACACTATTTCGCTTGTCATCAAGGCATTGTTTGAGACGAAGAAGTTGTGTTAAATGGTATGGATGTTAAATTTTCAAATACGAGTATCTGTGAATCGTGCAACATCATCTTCTTCTTCTGTACTTCCTGGTTTAGACATTAGTTGCCTGTTCCGTCTTCACTAATAGATTTAAGACAATCTCTTCCGAGGACATCCGACATATCTTCTTCCTCTCGGAAAATAATGTAAGATTTTATTTGGTAATCTACTTTCTTCCATTATTTCAACACGTTCTTTCCATTGAATATTGTTAAATATATTTTCTTTTATGGAGTAAATCTGTAGTTTTTCACAGATATCCTCGTTTCTTATCTGGTTCATTCTAGTGCATCCTTTTACTCTTCTTAAGAATTTCATCTCTGCTGCTTGGATTTTACTTTCTTGTTTGGTAGTGGAATCTATTAAAGATCTTTGGTTTCTAACGCACCATTTATACTTTTGTATGTCCTTTTTCCTATACAAAGTATTCGCAAGTTTTAATTTATTATAGATAGCAAATTGTCGAAGTTCTTCTCCGTTTCTATTTATTACATCTTCTCCAAACATTTAGAGGGTTATGCAATTTTGTTGTACGCGTTTTTCTTTAATCGAAGACTTGCAGGAATTAGATAGGGTGCTTTGGGAACCAAGATGTCTTTCCCAGTTGTACTCCGAGGTCTCATGACTTAATCGTCTGTGACTTCTTTTTTTTTATGGGGTCACATACAGAATCTTGTCTATATACATCCACTACCTCAAAATCTGCTAGAACTCCGACTTCGTAATTGCCACCATCGAATGCATCTTCATATATATATATATATATATATATATGTGTGTGTGTGTGTGTGTGTGTGTGTGTGTGTGTTGGAGCGTGTGGTATGAGTTTATATCGACTTGATGTCTGCAGCGTCATACATGGAGCACACATCGAGTGTCTTTGAAGTAGGACTAAATGTTTTGAGTTTCTCTTTCTGATGACAACAGTTTCGTATAAATCCAACAACTGACTGCGATGCTAGGCCAGGTTGTAACCACGGAATGTTTCTACGGATACGGAATATATATATATATATATATATATATATATATATATATATATATATATATGAAGCGTACAGGGAAAGAACCAGTAAAGTCACTTTCTTGTCGAAATGAAGTTTGAGGTGTCATTAGATTGTCCAAGAAACGCACTATCATTAGAAGTGTTTTCTACATTTCAAGGAAAAGGTGACTTAAGTGTTTTTTTTTTCTGTACTCTTCAATTTATGTTTAATAAGTTCGAACTTTTCTTTAAATATTAAAGAATTATCTTATACTTTGTTATGAGTAAAATATTTTAATGGTTTAATAGGTGTCATTAACATTATTTTTACAGACTTTACTACCAGTTATACTTTCACATATACCTGCCGGATCGTCTTTCAAAGTTTGGGTCCATTATGGTCAACTTGCTAGATCAGGTAACCACAATACATACGGGGAGTCGTTCCTGACATATGAATATATTATTTATTTATTTACTTATTTACTTTATTTATTTTACCTGATGGGGTTAAGGCCGTAAGGTCTTCTCTTCCACTTCAACAGGGCGAAATTTTACATATAACAACAATTATGATATATCTACAAGTTTATTAATAATCATAGGCTATACAATATAGAGTACACAAGGAAAGAACAAAAAATAATAGTAATAATGATAATAATAGTATTAAAATAATAATAATAACCTATAATTTATTTAGTAACTGGCTTGGCAAAGAAAGGGTAAAATATAACAAAATAATAAAAGTGTACCTGGAATACGGTTATTGTCTAAGGAAATACTTAGCAAGCTTTTTTTAACTATTTTTGAGTCGGGTAAATCTTGATATATGAGGTGAGGAAATTCCAGAGTCGGGTGGCTGAAACAAGAAAGGAAGAGGAATGTGACATGTTCGATGTAGAGGTACAGCTAGAGTTAAATTTTATCTCGAACGTGTGTTTAAGTTAAGGTGGGAAGATAGTGTATGGAAGCGAGTAGAAATATAAAGGGGTGATGAGGTAGACAAAGAGTTGTATAAGAAGTAGAGGCAATGTATCTCTCGCCCGTCTTCCAATCGGAGGAAAGGCAACATTTAAAATGCTGGAGTTATGTGGTCTGATTTACGGAGGTTGCATATAATAATAATAATAATAATAATAATAATAATAATAATAATAATAATAATAATAATAATAATAATAATACTTTATTTATTCTTTATTTATTTATATATAACGAGCACAATCATTATGAACTCGTTGCAGTCTTTGTCCGAATGTGATACTCATGTCAGTTAAGGTAAGTCACAATAATCGAAAAGAGGCGTAATCAAAATTGAGACAAGCACTTTCTTTCAATGAAGAAGGAAGAGAATTTTTCAAACGTTTTAGGAAATGCAAATTTTGAATACTTATTTTTTTTACAATTTTCTCTTAAATGGACCTGCCAACTAAGATTTTGGTCGAAATTACACCTTTTTTTCACGGAAGATTCAAATGGAATTTCAGTTTCAATTACATTAAAAAACTATCGATGAATAACAAGAAAATAATTAATGTTTCTAAGAACAAAGACATTAAAGGAAAAGTATTTTTGCCTTGTATCCATAAAGTTACAGATCGTATAGGTAAATTCCTTCAGAGACCTCAAATTAAAACATACTAATAAACTTGAAGATTATTTTAGATCTAATAAAATTTAGAGATTCTAAACTTTCCGAGGTGCGTATCGTATCCCATGCAGTTGTGGAAAGTTTTACATTGCAACTACTAAATGGTCAGTTAATACCTAACGTAAAATGTTCCTATAATATATGTGTAATTATTATAATATCTATAAAGGTTCCGGTTGGCTTCAGATTTCTTGAAAAGTTTTATCTTTAAGGGGAGTAGAATTTAAGTTGGAATATATCTAGCTTGCAATTATCAATAATTGCAAATTTTTAGGCTGTAGGATCAAAGAACACATAAGACACTGTCAACATGATCAATCAGAGAATTCTG
Source organism: Diploptera punctata (assembly GCA_030220185.1). Classification (NCBI taxonomy): domain Eukaryota; kingdom Metazoa; phylum Arthropoda; class Insecta; order Blattodea; family Blaberidae; genus Diploptera; species Diploptera punctata. The sequence goes on from JASPKZ010002337.1 coordinate 1,768,559, forward strand.
TTGTAGCTGAATATTTTTATAATAATACTAATCATATGATTTGAATTAATAACACTCAAGTTTTATGTAATACCATACACTATAACATTAAACTCGATTGAACAGAGAACCTATAGAGATATATAAACATAAAATTTTAACAGAAAACAGGAAGATTTGAGAATCAATAAAACATGGTATCCTACCCTATAAAAGTGTCAGATAAAACCTTACAACAAATAAAGTAAGTCATTACGTATAGCATGACAACAACAAATGGGCGAGCTTTTCTACAGTGTTTATCATTAACCAATTAGAATTTACTTATTCAGATACATAGTTACAGTAAAATCACACAAATTAACAGCTAGTTAGCAGTTTACTACGAGAATTTAAATAAGCAAAGTCTCCTGAAGAAGTTACCCACAGTAGGTGATGAAATGTCGAGAAGACAACACTGCAAGACACGGCCAAGAATTCCGAAAAGGTATTTTAAATTAAATAATCAATTTTGATTAATATACTCGTAATTCGATGGCTGATAACAATTGCTTGCGATATTTCAGAATTTATAACAAGTTGGTCATAGCTTCCAAGTTACTCTAATAATTGAGTTGCTCAGTGGAATAGAGGCACATGCCATAAGAATAATACTTTACAGAAACAAGGAATTTCTGAAAGTTGTTTATTTGTGGAATATGGACATTATATTTTAATTTGTTTAACCGGAACTTGAATTAGATGATGAATTGAATATCTTATTAAATGTTAGTTGAAATATTCCCAGTATTAAGTGTTTTTAAGTAAACGGACAGACTTCAAGTTCACTAATATTAGCTACACGAACATAGTACCTAAATAAAAACTTTCCTTTGACCTACGTTTGTATATTTTCTCTTCTTTGCATAACCTCTCTTACACTCATAAGATCGCACTAGTCCAAGTAAATAAGTATTTTATTAATTTTTGTCCCCAAGCAGATAGAATTAAAATAAATTTATTTTTGATCTTCACTAATCATTAGTGAAGCAAAATTTACATGATGTTAGTTTGCAACACGGAGTTTCACAATTTATAAACTCCTTTGCTGGCACGATCTTCCTATTTCTGTTTTCATATTGCTGTCCACTATTTCTCAGACGTTTTCTTTCATTACCCTTCCTCTTATTTTCATGACGAGTCCTTCTCTTACTATTAACTTGTATTTTTTTCTTCAGAAAACGCATTAACATCAACGTCAGACATATTGGAAACGATGTAGGCAATTTCAGAACTGTCACTGCCCTCTAGATCTATAGATCTACATTATTATAGATACAGAGGGCGGTGGAACTAAATTCTGATTGGTTAGTTTCATTTCTGCTAACCTATCAGGAACGTTGGTTGTAACCACTTGAGATAAAGAGAAAGTAGGTGGCATGTGCCTTTTTTTTATTAGCTGTTTCTAGCATTCAGAATCTGAAGTTTTATTATGCTCCTTATTAGAGAATAGACACATGAAAATAATTATTGGAATCGACGCAAGAAGGCAGGAGCTACTTAACCATAACAAACACTCACAATCAACAGATTTGTGGCATGTGCCTCTTTTCCACTGAGCAACTCAATTATGTATTGTACGTAGTATTAATATTAACTTGTTCTTGTAAACATTATCGATCGATTGGTTAAGTATTTGAGCAACAAAAAATACTGAATTACTAAATGTTAATATTTAAATAACATAAATTATAAATAAAGTTAAGGCAAGACAACTTATTTTAGATTTTACCTTTTGCTCCAAATTTAATGAAAAAATCAAAGATTTAATATAGATATATGTTTTTTTTTTGTTTTGTAATTGTGAATCGATTAACACATATCGAGTTATTTACATTTCATTTAGCATGATTCAACGCAATGTAAAGAAATACGATTTATTTCAAGTATTTTGTATTTTAGTTTGCAGTTTTATTTACAATATTTTCGAACGCTATAAAGCATTTCATACATTTTGCAGGTAAATTTCAACAATACGATCATGGTCGTGAACTCAATATGAAGTACTACGGCAGTGCAGAGCCTCCGTCATACGATCTTTCTAAAGTGACTGCTCCCGTCTCTATACACGCCGCAAATAGAGATGCCATTTCTCCACTCAGGGTAAGTGTATTTCAGTCACAACCCAGATTTCACTCCCGTAAGTTAGCACTGGATGAATTAGTGTTTTATGTAATATGTGTATTGTTCTGGTGTCAGATGTTTTGATTTCAAAAATTGTATTATTGCAAAAAGGCATCCATTAGAATTGTGTAGTCTTTTGTTTATTTCTTCCTGGATTTTTTTTCTTTGCAAATGCCCCGGTTGTCTTTCGACATTCCTGGTGTTCTCTCCTAGCATGGCGTACTTGTAACCCACTTCTGAGGTTGGGGCGCCTGGAAGGCGGGGTTACGTTGCCCCGATGATATGATAGGTGATGATGATGATAGTAGTGCGTCAGGGAGTCCCTAATCCTAAGCTTAATCTAAGATGAATATGAAAGATGACGATTGCGATGGCCATATGATTTCGGGGACCGTTTGGGCCTTAAAGTTTTCCTGACATTTGTTTTACAGATGAGGAAAAACTCCGATAAAAACCTCACCCAGAAAAACTGTCCCGACCGGAGATCGAACCCGGGCCCGCTGCGTGACAAGGCAGCACGCTACCTCGAGACCACAACGGTGGACTATTATTTTATTTATTTATTAAAACTCCAAGCTATATGAAACTATTTACTTTCTCAAATATATTATTCTGTATCATAATATCTTGTTGAGATTTTCTGTATTTACTATTTTCATTGGTAATCATATATTTGATTCTCTCTTAATTTATGTTTAGTCTTTTTTTTTTGCTGAGTTTTGTAATGCTATAAATGTCCAAGTTAATTATAAACATACTGATTATATTGTTCTGCGTAAATTAAAATTCAACATTTAAAAATTAGCAGTAAATCCATTCTGGTACTAAACTTCTAATAAAATAATCTGCAGGTCTGTACTATAATTAAATGTATTTATCTTTTTCTGTTGTCTTGAATTCCCTTTATTCACTTTGGCTTTGTTCTACCACGTTTCCCTTTTCCAGGAGGTATCCATTCCAATACTTATTTTTGTTTCTGTGTCCCTTCTCCTCATTATATGCTCATCCATCTTAGTTGAATTTCTTCAATCTCTTGCATATGAAGATGAAAAATATGCCAGAAGCAGATACGCAAGACCTGGAAGTGTGGAAGAAAAAAAAATGTATACTATGTATAATTGTAAAAACGTATAATAATTTAAATAAATTATGTATGTTACAGAATGTAGAACGATTGTACCGAGCTTTACCAAACACCGTAGGATTGTTCGTTGTTCCGCTTCCTTCATTCAACCATTACGACTTCATTTGGGGAGTGGACGCAAGGAAAGTTTTCTACCCTGTATTGATTAGAATTATGAGTCGATATTGAATTCAATTAATTACTATTCCAACACTAGTGCGAGAATAAATATTACTTCGTTGAAAATGCATGTGCGGTGTCAATAGGTTTCATGTCTAGAAAAAGTATTGCTCTTATAGGAACGCTATTGTCACTTGACGCCGCAGGCTGAGTAATACAGATGGAAATATATATTCTCTTCTCCTCTTAGCATAATTATAGCAGCAACATAATGTTATGAGGTTATGACACAGTTATCTTCACTACTACTACTACTAAATCTAATTCTATCGTGGTTACTAAAGAACAATTAACATTTGGAATGTTATAGATTGTGATTACAAAAAACGCCAGTAGCTTCAGAATATTCTATACCCCATTTGGTATATGAGTTGCGTCTCATATTTTACCATGGTTAAACGTGTCAAAACAACTTAGAAAGGGGATGGTTCAATGGCATCTCCTCTAGCCACTGTTTCAATCATTTAGTTCGCCCCCTAACTTCAGGAATGTCGCCCATAAAGTCGAACATAATAATAGAAAATAAACCTCTATCACAAATGTTAAATTTTAATTATCTAGGTTGTGAATTGTCTTCTGGATATGGAATAAAAAATTATATAGACAACAAATTATTAAAATTTAAAATGATATGTGGCACCATTCATAGAACACTAAAACACAAAACAAGGAGGATACAAGATTGAAGTTCTACAGAAAAATGGCGGTACTGGTACTTTTATACGGTAGTGAGTCCTGGGTAACAAATAAGAGGAGTTCGAGTAGAATGCAAAGTGCAGAAATGACGTTTCTAAGAAGAGCCAAAGAATGCACAAAATTGAACCACATAAGAAATGGAGAAATAAGAAGTGAATTAGAAATATATTCAATAAATGATAGAATTAAACAACACCGCGTCGGCTGGGAAGAGCATGTTCACAGAATGGAAGAAACAAGATTGCCCAAGATAGCATATCATCATAAACCAAAAGGATTAAGGGATGTAGAAAGACCTAGGAAGAGATGGGAGGAATCATTGTGAATTCGGAACAGACGAATCGCCTAAACCTTAAGATGATGATGATGATTATACGTTCCATAATTTTTTTACAATAAATCGGACATCTTTCTTTTCAAAATTATAAGTGAAACTATTTAACTTAATTATTTAAATCAAATGAAATAACTAATGAATCAATCTCACATAAAAGAATATGTTTACTAGAGCGATGCTGTTTTTCTATACGTGAAAACCTCTATAGTATAGATTATCCGTCACGAGTGGTATATGACGTAACTCAGGTAACTGAAAATGTGAACAGAAGAGACAGGGATTTGCAAGATGCTAATACAGTTTAATAAAAGTGTCAAATAATGATTTGCTTAATTTTGGAAAATTTCAACAATACTTTGTATATTTATCCTTTAACTAAGTTTAGAAGTTAATATAAATTATTTATTAAATCTATCTGGTGAAAGTAGTCCCACAACAACATATCTAACAAACCTTCCGACAAAATGCTGGTCTTCATCTATAGAAATTCAAATTTTATTTTCACCTACTGATTGTTGAATTTGCGAGATAGCATTATTTTAATGTCATTTTCATAGAGTTGTTGGACTGGGAGACTCCCGTTTAGTGCATTCTTAATTAAGTTTCTAAAGTCACTTGTCTATCTTCAAGGAACTCCGACTCAGTAAATTTCTATGTATTTATTTCTTCTTATTTTTTCTTCTTCTTTACTTAATGATGCAACTTTTATATTAATTAATGATGCAACATGTGATTTTTTTTTTTAGTTCTACAGTAGGCCTATTGTTTCAAAAATTTTCGTTTCATCTCATAATTCCTAATTTGTGAAAAAAGCATAATTTACTGAACGATTTTATCGTCTTTTGCTTTTATATTAAATTCATATCTTGTTTAATTTATGTTATACTGAATTTTATATTGGGGTTTATAATCCACTCTTACATTAAACTCATTGTTTAAAGACTAGTTGAGACCTATCTAGTGACGTCATAATTGGATTGTTGACGTGGCCACATGTCTCTAAATGTAATATGTACTTCCGTATTTTGTAAAGTTGTCCATATATATTGAATTCATTTCTGGAGCAATATTTGTTAAAAGTTTGCTCTTTATTAAAAATGTGTTGTCATTAGTCAGTATTATCTTTGGTCATGTCAAAGATAACAGTCAGTATGGCCAGCCATTAAATATTATGTAAATTGTCACAGAAAGTTCTGTAATCGCTCTGGTGAGCGTTAGTAATTTGGTGCGTAAGATCAACGCTTGTTATTTCAACACTGTGCAGGTAGGTCACGAGTCGGGTTCTCGTCATACAATCGGTAACGCACTAGGACTAGAACAATATAAATAATTTCGCGAATATTTACAAAATACCGTCTCGCAAGTACAATCTGTATTTACTGTTCTTACTTCACTTATTACTCGTATTACTGATAACAAGCTGATGTACGAATATTTTGAATTTAAGTAGCTTTGTTTTCAAGAATATGAGAAATCTCCTTTTCGGGGTGAAGATTGGGGTTTGAAATGGCTCATACATACCGTAACATAATCAAAGATTTAAAAGTAAAATACATTAATTTGAACGATACAGATCAACGAACTATTCACTAGGAACTATTCAGCGACGTGTTACAGTATATAATCTTAGTTTTTACTCTCGATCAAATTCCATATCTAAGATTGTATGTATGTATATAGGCCTATATACATATATATACAGAACGCGATTTTATTTGGATCACATTCGGCAAAAAGGAAGCAATCCTCAAATTTAAAATATATTAATATAATGCTATATAGTCCACCGCTGTGATCTCGAGGTAGCGTGCTGCCTTGTCACGCAGCGGGCCCGGGTTTGATCCCCGGTCGGGGCAGTTATTCTGGGCGAGGTTTTTATCGGGGGTTTTCCTCACCTGTAAGACAAATGCCAGGAAAACTTTAAGGCCCAAACGGTCCCCGAAATCACATGGCCATCATCATCCTTACCATCATCATCATCATCATCATCATCATCATTCTTCACGGTGTGGAAAGCAACGGGAAGTTACCACGCCTACTAATTCCCTAGTAAAGCTGCAAGCATAGCATGAAAATGTTATGATTGCAGTGAAGGACCTGCCTTCTGGCAGAATTACTATGGAATGCTATATAAATATTCCTCAAGTATCGCTCCATGTCCTGCAAAAAAATCCAATCCACCATCTGCATTTTATGCCATCTATGAACCAAATAAGAAAACACTGACCGAATATATTATCATATTTATTTTTCTGCAAAAAGAACAAAAAAAGTGTAAATTTCAGAATTAGGCCTAAATATGTTTTGAGTTACGATATTTCTCATAAAATAGAAGCTGTTCGATATACTGTTAGTTTAAGTAGTAAGTAAATGCTTATCGTATTTTAATTTGTGATTATTTTTATTAACGTTTAAGATTAAATGTACTTTTCTCACAAGAAAATTGCATGGCGAAATCTACCTTGAAATTTCTCCACAGAAGCGTTGTGATGCCGTGTCCAAAAAACTGATCTGCCTTTTTAACTTCAAGGCACAGAAATCGAAGCCAGAATCCAGCAAGTACAGCCCATTGTACGGAGCATACGGATCCCTACTTGAGTATGACCAGAGTGGAGTGAGGTGGGACGCGGAGATGACAAGTAATGAGAGTTATCCAATCTAGCAATTCATTAATTGTATTATTCCCATACAGCTTATGTGAGAGGTTTTCGACACGACCTGGCGCATCATAACGCTTCTCTGGAAGAAATTTAAAGATAGGTTTCATATGCAATGGTTGACAATTCTCTTATCAGTTCAGTTATCTTGTGGTTTTGTTCCTTTTTGGAGAATTCAGTTCATTGTGACATTGTAGACATGGAGCTAATACTCATCACAGTCTATCATAGTTTCTCATGCTGTATACTGTGCTGGGAATCCCAATATTTTAAAGTCACAAGCTAAAATTTCAATTTACAGAATTGTTGTATACGTTGCATGGATTTTAACCAGGTTTTGCAAATTAATTCTAATTTCAAATTCTCAGCAATACTTCACCATCTTCATCATCTTCTTCTTCTTCAAGGTATGGGCCTGTTCGCCCGTTCCGCTCCCCGGTGCACTATATTCTGCAGGTGCAGGTCGTCTTTCCAACGACGTTTTGGTCTTCCTACATTTCTTTGGCCTAGAGGTTTATAATGATACAGCTGTTTTGATAAAAAAAATTTTTTTTGCATTGTTTATATATGTTCAAACCAATTACATTTATTTCTGTGTATTCTGTAGTTTATATTATATATTTGTAATTCATCTCTGATATCTTGACTTCTCTTTTAATCTCTTAGAGATACACCTGCAACTGATCTGAGAAATCTCATTTCTATTGACTCAATTTTGTGTTTATTAGCGACCGTTAAAAGCCAAGTCTCAGACCCGTATGTTAACGTTGGAACGGCTACTGTTCTGTAAAATTTTAATTGAGTTTCCCTTATGGTCTTATTTCTCAAATATCTTCTTATTGATCCACATATCTGTTGAAATTTCCCTAATTTCTTCTCCATGTCCAAATTTTGCAGTTACGATATCATGCATCCCAGATAATTAAAATAAGTTACTTGTTCAATTATCATCATCATTTTCTTCCAGGGATTAAGCCTGTTGGCTCGTTCCGGTTTCATGAAAGCTAGAATTGTTAAAATTGTTCAGACCATCTTCTGTGTTCAATTATGTTTGCTCCAATTACAATTTTTGTCCTTTTATGCTGAGTTCCAAGAAATGCCATTGACTTCGTTTTCTCTGTTGATATCTTTAAATGATAATCCTTTATTAGTTTCCATAATTTATAAACTGATTTTTGTAGTTGATTTTCTGAGGAAGCTGCAATGATCTGGTCATCTGCGAATAAAAGACAAATCTTCGGCCGGAATTTTCCAACTATACGTACAGCAATTTAATTCCTTGTAACGTATATAATTTTATTTCATATTATGTCCAAATGCATTATTTTAATAAATATTTCTACATAACCTATTCAACAACGATACAAAACACATTCCCAAGAGGTCCACAATGTACTTTCTCGTATGAACTGTTGAGATTATTACAACTATTTCAACATAAAATAAGAATAAAAGTAATTGAAACAAAATATATGCCAAAAAAACAATAATTATAAAAACTTACAGTTATAAATGTAGTGATCAGCCATTGAAACATTACCTGAAACAAAAAATAAATGTAAGTCGTTTCAAACAGATCAGCCAATTTTTAAAAAAATACATGCAAATGTATCACAACTGTTAAAACTAAATCATTGTAACGTCAAATAGTTTCTTTTCATTTAGTCGTATAATTTACAAAATACTAATTACAGTAAAAGCTCCATATTCACGGATCCCTTATTCACGTTTTCATTATTTGCGAGTTAAAAAATTACGACACGGTACTTATATTCGCGGCTAAAAAATTCTTTATTCGTGAATCCAGTCGGTATATTAGAAGGATTAGTATCGTTTATTAACGCATCAGAAACATTTTTGACTGCAGTGAGTTTTACAAAGAGCGATTCAAACCAAATAGACAAACTAATAACAAAGTAAAACAAATGATATTGTCACAAAGTCTAAACGTTCGTTGTTCAAAGCCACCACCGCCATATGGCAGTTGATAAATGCCGCCCTAGCCTCGCCTCGATCGTTGCAATAATTCTGATTTAATGACACGTGTCTCTTCTGTTTTGTTGCCAATGTATAATGTCGAGTAAAAGGAAAAAAAATTAGTTCCGAAGTGGAAAAAAGTGGTGTTGCCGTTTAAAGTAAAAACAAAATTGTTTGGCCGTTTACGTGTTTGTGAGTCGTTTGCGCTGTTTCAATGTTAATTAACCAACTGTACGATTCATCAAGAGATCCGAAAACAAAATTAAGAATTCTATCGCTGAAATCACAGCTGAATATAAATCTGAATTGAAAGACCTTTCAAAAGCGGCAAAACAGGAAGAAATTACTAAGTTCTTTAAGCCCATGCCTAAACCTGACAATAATAATTCATATAAATTGCTCAAAAACTCTCATTAATTTATTTTATTTTGATTATTTTTATTTTTGAAACTTGGAACGTATACCAGTACAACTTACCATTTCTGTATTCGCGACATATTTGCGGAACTTATCCCCCGCGAATAAGCAGCTTTTACTGTATATGAACTTATTTGTTGTCCATATCATTCATATTGTCTGCAATTGCTTATTCAATTGTATAGTTATTAAATATGAAATATAACAATTTACATTGCTAGTAATTTCGTTAAAAGAGTCAGCAATCAATCTGGGATGAAATATGTCCAATTAAACTACAGATACAAGTAAAACTGATCAATTTGGGTATTTTTGTTGTATTCTTTTATCACGTTTACTGATATCTGTGGTTTTAATTGCACATTTCATCCCAGATTAATTTCTGACTCTTTTAGTGGGTTACTACTAAAGTAAAATGCTCTATTATATATATATATATATATAATTTCCGCAAAGTTTCGCCTGACTCTATTAATTATTATTATTATTATTATTATTATTATTATTAATTAGTTTTCCAATTATTTATTCATATATTGATGAAAATTTCCGCAAAGTTTCGCCTGACTCTATTATTATTATTATTATTATTATTACTATTATTACTATTATTATTATTGTTATTATTGTTATTGCTGTTATTGTTGTTATTGTTATTATTGATTATATTATTATTATTATTATTATTATTATTATTATTATTATTATTATTATTATTATTATTATTATTATTATTATTATTATTATTATTATTATTATTATTATTATTATTATTATTATTATACATGTCCACCCGCTGTGGTCTCGAGGTAGTGTGCTGCCTTGTCACGCAGCGGGCCCGGGTTCGATCCCCGGTCGGGGCAGTTTTTCTGGATGAGGTTTTTATCGGGGTTTTTCCTCACCTGTAAGACAAATGTCAGGAAAACGTTAAGGCCCAAACGGCCCCCGAAATCATATGGCCATCATCATCATCATCCTTCACCACTGTGGAAAGCAACGGGAAGCTACCACACCTACAATTCTCTAGTAAAGTTGCAAGCATTGCATGAAAATGCTATGATTGCAGTGAAGGACCTGCCTTCGGGCAGAATTACTATGGATGTATTGTTATTAACTTATTATTATTATTATTATTATTATTATTATTATTATTATTATTATTATTATTATTATTATTGGGCTGGTTCGAGTCTCCATGGGGGAAGAAATTTTCTCATGGTATTTCGGCCAGTATGGGACCGGTGCCCACCCAGCATCATCAGGCAATTGGGTAGCTACAATAAGGAGCGGCTCCAGGTTGAGGAACCAGCTATAACGGCTGTGGGACTCGACATGCTAACCACATGTCACCCCTACACTGGCTGTTGATCATCTACCTCTGTGATTGACACATGTGGATGTGAAGGGCCAGCAGCCGGCTGGTAAAAGGGCAACCGCTGAAAAGTGGAAAGACCCTCAATCGGAATCGGAATTATTATTATTATTATTATTATTATTATTATTATTATTATTATCATCATCATCATTATTAATTAGTTTTCCAATTATTTATTCGTATATTGATGAAAATTAAGCAATATAGTACATGTTATTGTAATGTTCCTTATTCGGCTCTTCTTGAGAAATCGTAATATACTAAAATGAGATAAGGAATGGAATAAAAATAATATTTTTTTTACAATAGGCTTATGTAATAATATAGATAACGTACGTATATTTCACGTACTCTGTACATTTTTGTAAATAATATTGTTTTATTGTTTTTTAACTACAAAGTTTTCTATTAAAGTTACTTAAAAAAATCATGGTTAACTATTTTATTACCTTATTAATTTTGTCTATCAATATGGTCATGCGTAGAAATGTAACAAAAACTTCTTGTGACAGGCCTACCAGCCGGCTACTTATGAATGTGCTAATCACATAAGTGGACGACAATCCATCCACTATAGGGTGACATTTGGTCAGCATGTCTAGTTTCCCAGCCGTTATAACTTGTTTTCTCAACCTGGAGCAGCTACTTTTCGTAGCTACCCAAATTTCTCACGAATTGGGGAGACATCGGTCTCATACTGGGCAAAATTCCATTTGAAAATTTCCTCCCCCACGAGGACTCGAACGAGCAAGTCCCATAGTTCTGCACCAAGACTTAATGTCTTAAACCACTCTACAATGGCGCAAGCTACTAGAAATACGTTATACACCGTGTTCCAAAATAATGGGCGGGGTTTCAAAGTTGTTTAATTTCCCTTGCTTGATATATATATATAATAAAACTTACATGGGATTAATGGGAAACTCTTCGAGTTTTCATAACATATTTTACGTGTTCGATGTGGGCATCTTTCGTTACACGGCACACATCTAGCCGAAAGTCGAATTCCTCCCAAACCTTGGTCAGCATATTTGGAGTAATGGATTTAACAGCAAACAATCCTTCTTCTCAAGTCTGTAAGGTCGACGGGAAGTGGCTGTACGTACAAATGGTCCTTCACATTCCCCCACAGGAAGAAATCACAAGGTGTGAGATCGGGAAACCGTGGAGGTCATCGGGAATAAACCATGTCATCCGGATTCTTTCATTTGGTGTTCTTGGACTTTTCTTTTTACAGATACATCCAGTTATTTCTGTCTATACCATCGACGGCGGATACTCTTATCTGTCGGAGGATCAATTCCAAATTACCGTCGGATAGCACGCTGCACTGCAACAATGGAGCCAGACCTTGCAAATTGCAACACACAATGACTTCTGCACAGGAGTCGCCATTTTCACAAATTTAATGCTGTGACGTAATAATGACAAGAAACAAATTAATGCAGACAGGATATGAAACTTCTTTCATTGTAGCAAATAATCACTAATCCAATTTCGTTTGTAAAGCTATGCCAACTGTTTAAAACCGCGTCCATCATTTTGGAACACAGTGTATAATGGATATGCACATTTAATAACAAATTAGGGAAATTTTGAAGTCGTGACTGGATTCGTACTAAGAACAATTATTACGAACCAGAATGAATTGCAGAATCAAATTAAATATAGACTCAACCTTGAAACGCATGCTATTATGCATTACAGGTACTCTTTTCATTCCAATATCCTCTCAGAATAATTAAACAATGTGTGTGTGTGTGTATATATATAAAATACATTTTTTTATTTCAGTTATATAAATGCGAAATGAGCCCTTGCTTATCGAAATGGCCCATGTCCACTTTTAGTATATTTAAATGTGAGCACGCGTATAAATGGCTCAAGAATATATTTATATTTATAATTTTATTTTTCTAATGTTATCAAGTTCTGTTAAAACAAATAAAATGTGTTCTTTGTATACTATTTATAATACATTATTTAATCCAGTATTTCAAAAATAAATCTGTGTTCTCGAAATATGACATAATGGACATTGCCCATTTTAATACTCAAGGGATCAAATACGATCTCTCATATTAATGGATGAGAAAAGAGTATGAGTATTTCAGGAACATATTTTTTGACAAGAGACAGTCGAAAAGACAGGTAAAAGGTAGAGACTACAAAACAGTGAGCTACAATATATTTATGGGAAAACATATAATAACATCCAGATTAGCTAAAATGATGCTGTATAATACAGCAATAAGAACGGTTCTAATGTATGGCTGTAAAACATGGATACTGAGAGAATCTGATAAACAAAAACTATTAATATTTTAAAGGAAAATCTTACGGAGAAGTTTTGGGCCAATTAGAGAAAGAGATAGCTCATGGCGTACACCAGGCGTGTCCAACCTTTTCTCAAAAAGGGCCACTGTTGTTAAGGTGAATTGATTTGCGGGCCACATGATCCGATTTTTTACCATATTAAATAAGATCTAAGATAAACCAATTAATTTAAATATAAAATATATTGTGACGTTATTTTTATTAAAATATTAATCATATATTAGTTAAACTATTTTTAAAATTAAATTTATTTATTTTTTCATTATAATATAATTCTAATATTTAAATTGAACGATATCTTGCCGTTTAACGTAGAAACCATAGAAACCATAATTAACACTTATAAAGTTACAGAATTATTTATATTCTTCAAACCTCTCACTAACACTGACACTACAATGTGAGCGAACAACTGCAAACAGGAAACTATCTTGAAATGTAAAAAATGTAACGATAATAAAACATCTGGCACACACTCGCCTTTGAAAGTAGTAACCGCGCGGTTAACGATGCACGGAGACTTCAAAGTGATGCACGGTAGGTAGGATTATAAATAAAAATGTGGGCTGGGCGTTTCTTAAAACGGGAGTGATTTCTCCATGATTTGAGTAAGAGGACGAGTAGAATGAACTTTCGCAAACACATGTGTTGGAAACAGAAAAAGTCTTGCTTTTTCAAGTTTATCTTATACCAAATAGAATTACTTACTTCATAAATGATATTAGACCATAACATACAGATATCACTGCGGGCCGAATGCGATGTGGTAGAGCAAATATCATTGAGGGCCGCATGCGATGGGATTGAGGGCCGAAAGTGGCCCGCGGGCCGCGGGTTGGCACACCAGGCGTACACGAATGAACTTCCAATAAAATAATTTAATACAAAATAAAGATATAGTAAATCACATTAAAGCTCAAAGGCTGCACTGGTTTGGACATGTGAATACAATGCAAGAAGACAAACTTGTAAAAAGAATATACAAATGTAAACCAATATGCACCAGAACAGCTGGACGACAAAAGAACAGACGGCAAGATGACAGCATAAAAGATGTAATACAAATTAAAATTAAAAACTTGCCAGTCTGTATCTAGGATAGATTTGAATTGAGAAAAATAAGATGTTAAATATAAAACTGTTACCTGGTAAATCAGCCGTCCTCAACTAAATTATTATATAGTTCCAATATGGAGACCTTTCAAAATCAGTGTTTCATCTTCTGCTTTTTAACTGGTACTGATGTTGTTGTACAAGTTGTACTTTATGTCAGCGGGTATGTTTTCATTGAGTAGGTTTGAATTCTTTGCTTCTTTTATAATCTCTGTATCTTCAAGGATGCTGATTCTGTTGTGGTTATACTCCCTGTGTAGTACTGACATAGGGTTATCGATTTTATCTAACTGATGACATGTTTCTAGTATGTAAGTTTTGCCAAACACATACTAGAAACATGTCATCAGTTCGATAAAATCGATAACCCTATGTCAGTATTACACAGGGAGTATAATCACAATAGAATCAGCATCCTTGAAGATATAGAGATTCTAAAAGAAGTAAAGAATACAGATCTACTCAATGAAAACATACCCGCTGACATAAACCCGTTGTACAACCTGTACAACTTCAGTACCAGTTAAAAAGTAGAAGATGAAACATTGATTTTGAAAGGCCTCCATATTGGAACTATTTAATAATTTAGTTGAGGACGACTGACTTACCAGGTACCAATTTTACATTTAACATCTCTTTACATAACCAAACGGTGCTTTAATATGAATTTTAAAAGTGTTGATGGATAAAAATAGTTGAGAAGGCCAAAAAAATCACTGAAGTTTTAGTCGCCTTCTACAAAAAGAAGAGGAAGAAGAAGAAGAGGAAGAAGAAGGAGAAGAAGTAATAACATTTAAGTTTCATAGACAGCGATGAGCAGGTAGCATGAATGCGGGAAAAAAAGTGGAGCATGGAAACGTCTTGAAGGAAAACCAGAAAGAAAACCCCCAATAAGTAGGCTCAGAATCAGATAAATTAATAAGACTATTTAACTCATGCCCCAAATGGGAGTCAATGACCAATCACGTTTCAATGATTTCTGTATTACAACCAATCAGAGACGTGTTTCACGAAATAATTATCAACGTTAGGATTATCATATATTAAGCAAAGCTCCTCCTTTTTAATATTCTGAACAGGTCTGACCGTTATTTTGCAGTGACTGAGCCTATAACAAATACGGCTACCAGATTGTATATAATAGTGCTTACATGTCAACATTTGTAGCAATTGATTATACCACCAAAAAAAGAAACCACTGTTTGCACTTTCTTAAATGTATACGACATCAAAAATGAATTAATATACAGATTGATGTGTTTCATTTTTTCTCCACTAGAGAGCATTCTTACAATATTGCGTTCCTTTGGCAATAAATAGTATGATCTGGTTGCAGTGATAAACAAAAGAAGCAGTAGAAGCGTAGGCTACCTATCGTTTCTCATTAGTTTTCAAACATCACCGTTTACTTTAAATATAAAAATATTTTTAAATAACTGTAGTTAAATAATGATTTGTGAGTAAACAGCTTTATTTTATTCGTTAAATAGTCCTAACAAATGCCACTCTTGATTTCCAAATTCTCTAGATAAATTCACTCCTCACTTCGTGAGTCGTGAATTTATCGATAATTTGGAAATCACTCGTGGCATTACTTATGATAAACATTGATTTGAAGGAGGTGAATTATACAGCGGATGATTGGAAAAAATTAGCTCAGAATAGAAGTGAACGGAGAGTTTATGCCAATCAGGCCAGAAAACTTCAGATTCGATAATGCCAGTTAGTTAATACACCATAGTAAACTTAAGAGAGTGACCACTTCTTCTTCTTCTTCTTCTTCTTCTTCTTCTTCTACTACAAGGTTTAGGCTATGCAGCCTGTTACGGCGAAGTTAAAACTGGAGTCCATCTTCTACGTGGTTGGCCAACATCTCTTGTTCCTCTGGGATTATACAGGAAGGTTATTTCTGGTATTCTTTCGTTGTTCATTCTCGTTAAGTGTTCTGTCCATTTCTTATTATTTTCGCTGATTTTATCTTCAATTTTATACATATTTAATTCTTCTCGTATAGTTTCATTCCTTATTCTATCCGCTCTTGTGCACCCTTTCACATTACGTAAAAACAGCATTTCCGCAGTCTGTATCCTGCTTTTATCCCTTGATTTCATTATCCAATTTTCACTTCCATACAGCAACAAAGGAACAGCCATTGTTTTATATAATTTAAATTTCGTATCTTTTCTTGTTTTCCGACCTAAGGTTCTTTTTATGGTTCCACAAATAGCCTGAAATTTATTTACTTTATTTTCTATATCTTTATTTTCTCTATAAGTTATATCACATCCTAAATATTGGAAATGTGATACTTGTTCTATTATTTTGTTATCCAGTACAATTTTTGATCTAATTCCATATTTACAATAAATGCCAATACTTTTGACTTATTTATTGATATTTTACAATTATATCTATTGGCTATTAATTTAAATTTATATGCTAACATTTGGAGCTCATTTTCAGATTCTGCTAAAAGTACAACATCGTCAGCGAATAATAAAGTATTTATTTTATCTTTATTATCAATTAATATTCCTTCATTAGTTAAAACCTTCTTCCATTCTTTTAGGATATCGTCCATATAAATATTAAATAATATAGGTGAGAGTGAACACCCTTGTCGTACTCCTTGGTTTATTTGAAAAAATTTCTTATTTTTAGTCAACTGAGGGTCAATACAAATATTTGTTCCATAGTACAAGCTCTTGACAGTTTCTATAATCTGAATAGGGAGGCCTTTTTCTTTTAAGATATTCCACAATATTTCCCTGTTTACTCGATCAAATGCTTTATCTAAGTCTATAAATAACTGATGTGTTTCTAGGTTTTTTCTTGTCTTTTGTTTAATATCTGATTCAGGGCAAATACTCCATCGGAACAAGATCTTCCTTTTCGGAACCCGTTTTGTTCTTCTGCTAGTGTTACTTCAGTAATTCGTTGTATTTAGTGACCACTTTGAGAGCCTAAAAATGTCCTTGGTATAGTAGGAGGTTAATGCTCCTACATTGCATCAGTCATTTCGAAAAGGGATCATTTCCAATTTTTCTGAAATTCACTTATTTCATTATTCCATGTTAAGATACCTACTTCCACCGTTTCCACATGAGAATGGATCAACTACACTTCCTTTATCACTTTCTGACTTTATTCAGTAACAATTTCAGGTTCAATGCTTTATCCTGAACAAGTTGAATAAGTTTTTTCCTCTCCTATAAAATTTGATCAGCTGTAGATGATCCCTTTTCGAACTGACTGATTCATTTGTAGATAATCTGCACAAGATCTCAACTTAGTTGCCAGGCCTATTTCACGTTAGTTTCTTCTTCCATCAAGTGGCACACATTCAAGTATTCTTCTAGGGGATCTGACTTCCGTCATCATCATCATCATCATCAGCATCAAGGATTAGACCTGCTGGTCTGTTCCGATCTCATGTTAGAATTGGTCTATCCATATTTTACTGGGTCTTCCAACATTTCTTCGAGCTAGTGGTTTGTAATGAAGAATCTGTTTCGGAATTCTGTTGTTTTCCATTCTGTAGATGTGGTCCATCCATTCATCTCTGTATTGTGTAATTATATCTAATAGTTTAAATATATTCAGTTCTCTTCGTATATCCTCACTTCGCCTTTGATTCATTATTGTAGCCACACTCCTCAGAAACCTCATTTCTGATGTTTCTATTCTTCGTTCCTGGTTTTTGGTTAAGACCCAGTGTTCTGATCCATATAGTAGTGTAGGAACCGCTATTGTTTTATAAAATTTTTAAAGTGTCTCCTTTCTAGTTCCTTTGAGATTTCGTTTTATGGTGCTACACATGTAATTAAATTTCTGTGGCACCATAAAACGAAGTCTCTTCTGTAATCCTTTTTATATTACCATATCTTTTAATTGTTTGTTTTTTAAATAAAATCCTCAATTCAAGTTTTAATGTTCATATTCTGTTTTTTAATTGAAACGCATGTTTATAAACAAGAAGTCATCACATAGGCCTGAAAACTACTTCAATTCACATTACAACTGGTAAAATAGGCTATGGAGCTTCTTGTAGAAAAACACGCTCAGTTCGTAGACCAAGAATGAGGTGGGAAAATAACATTAATTAAGATTTGAGGGAAGTA
Source organism: Diploptera punctata (assembly GCA_030220185.1). Classification (NCBI taxonomy): domain Eukaryota; kingdom Metazoa; phylum Arthropoda; class Insecta; order Blattodea; family Blaberidae; genus Diploptera; species Diploptera punctata. Next base: position 1,787,034 of record JASPKZ010002337.1, read on the forward strand.
GATTATACAGGGGATGATTGGAAAACATTAGCTCACGATAGGGATTTATGGAGAGCTTATGTCCGAGTGGCCATTAACCTACGGGTTCGATAGTGCCAGTGAGTTAGTTATAATAGGACATATTGCCCGCCCTACCATGATATTTCTTCCATTTTGCACGCGGTACTAATAATAATAATAATATTAATAATAATAATAATAATAATAATAATAATAATAATAATAATAATAATAATAATAATAATAATATACTGGCCACTAAGAAAGGAACAACACACAGAGAAATCATTAAGCCAACGTACCCCAAAGACGGTGAAACGAAAAAAAAGATGATAATAATAATAATAGTAATAATAATAACGCTTTATTTAAGCTCGCAGAGTCAAGGCCGTAAGGCCTTCTCATCTACTTAACCAGCTAATAATAAAATCATACAAAAATTACATAAATAAAATAAATGAATATCCACAACTCGTGTCCAACTCAGGGTCGGGCCGAGGGATGAGATGAGATGAAGCCCTATATTTATGGAGATCTGTGAACGACAAGGGTGCCGGCCGACCACTCCTGACGCACCGTCACAGGGGCGGATGAATGAAAGGAAACGAAATGTACGAGATGAGAATGGAGAAATTAAATTTGTAGCAGGGGAAAACGGGAGAAACCGCGAGAAAAACCTGCCCAAGCTCCGTTTTGTACGCCACATGGAGTAATCGAGACTCGACCTTGAGACCCCAGCGGTGTGAGGCGAACGTCTAACCGCTTGCGCTACGGAGCCGCCTCAAAAATTACATAATTATTACAATTTAAAAATATGATTAAAATATAGACTAAACAGAAGACAATGGGGGCGTATTCTAATATCAGCTAACACTAACAAAACAAGAAATAAGTTTAGGCGGCTCTGCCTTAGAGCAAGCACATATAATGGAGAAGTTAAATCCAACTAAAGAGAGAGAACATTCAACTTGAAAACAGAAGAAGTTAAAGAAAACTCCACATATTCAAGGCAGGGAATCGAATCCCGGACTTCTTGCTCTGCAGATCAACAAAGCCGGTCAATTGACCCGATCGGATACCAAATTTGGGCAATGATATTCGTAAGGTATTCTATTGTAATATATTGAGTAATGATTGAATACGATACTTTCTATGCGATCGTTGAACATAGTGGGGGAATCAAGGCAGGAAGGAAAGTGAATACCGGTTATGTCTCCAGTCAAAGTGTGTCTCTTACAAGATACAAATTAATAGCGTAGTTGTGTGCAATTATATAACCAGGTGAGTAACTATATATACTATTCACAGCAGCGGAAGATGCTGTGCATCTTAAATGAATACTACTTCCAATTACTTATAAAATAAATAAAACCAGGCTTTTTGCCTTGGACTGCGTTATTATGATAATTAAAATACAAAATTAATTTGTCAAATTTTGAATTTAGTCCATATAATTAGTAGTTTCATTTTCATATGTTATGTACATTTATATATTTTTCTCTCATTCCTTAAATTCGGAATAAAACGACACACATTTCATATATAGCCTAATATATGCAGGATACTAAATAAACGCATATTTTACTATATATATAACCTAAGCCTAATTACTGTAAATTTATCTAATCAGGTTTGGTGACAGACGAAGGCATAACTTTACAGGGTAAAAATAAAGCTTTGTTGCTGTATTACTATAACTATTATTGCGCTTAATATTATAGTCATATCGTTATTAATATTAATATTATTATTATTACTACTATTATTATTATCTTATTATTATTACTATTATTATTATTATGATTATTATTATTATTATTATTATTATTATTATTATTATTATTATTATTATTATTATTATTATTATTATTATTATTATTATTATTATTATTATTATTATTATTATTGACCTATAACAATTATTATTATTACTATTAGTATTATACTGATATTGTTATTGTCATTATTAATGTCTTGTTATTATTATTATCTTATTATTATTATTATTATTATTATTATATTATTGTCTTATTATTAAAAATGACATTACTACTATTATCTTTATACGACTGCGCCGATTTTGATGATTTTTTTGTGTGTGTCTGATTGGGTTCCTTGATGGTTTAGATTCACAATTGGATACATTAAACCATTAGGAGTAGGATTTCACCTCAAGTGAATATTTAAAAATCGCTCTAGCAGTCACAATTTTCGATGTTTGACAACGAAACTCTGCATTTCCTATTAAGATAAACCGAGGTACGCATTATCCAAACATAAGCTAAATCCGACAATTATAAGTGGAGGTTTACCTAAAATCCGAAATCACCATAATTCGTTCGTCTCTGCTTGTACCATACAATTTAATTAATCTTTAATATTTCATTTTGGGCATAGCAACGCAAACAGATTTTAGTTAGTTCTTCTTCTTCTTCTTCCATCCATGTATTAGACCAAGGCCTGTTACGACCCTATAGAAAATTTTCCCTCCAGCGTTTCATAGGACGGCCCAGAGATCTTCATCCTCTTGATATATAATTATAAACAGCTTTGGGGATCCGATTTGAACTCATTCTTTCAAGATGGTGTTTCCAATTTAGTTGGTACTGTTTAATATATTCTATTAAGATATCGATGTTCCTTTTCCGATCCCATCTGGTGTAACCCGCTGTTCTGCACATGAATCTCATCTCAAGTTAGATGTTGATAAAAGTGAATAATATTGTATTATATATCATATCATATATCCATCGATAGTAATTCTGCCCGAGGACAGGCCTTTCACTGCAATCATAACATTTTCATGCTAAGCTTTGCATCTTTACTTGGGAATTATAGGTGTGGTAGCTTCCCGTTGCTTTCCACACTGGTGAAGGATGATGAGGTTGATGATGATGATGATCAGGATGATGATTATGGCCATATGATTTCGGGGACCGTTTGGGCCTTAAAGTTTTCCTGACATTTGTCTTACAGGTGAGGAGAAACCCCGATAAAAACCTCACCCAGAAAAACTGTCCCGACTGGGGATCGAACCCGGATGTGCTGCGTGACAAGGCAGCACGCTACCTCGAGACCACAGCGGTGGACCATATCATATAATAATATTGATACTACGGGTATACGATAATTTAATAAAGGGACACCATAGGGATCTTATTTAAGACAATACGCCACAAGTCGAAAGGTCCGATGGGATCATGATTTTTAAACTGACTTAAACCATGTGCCAGCACACGAATTTGGGAGTAGACTCAGCCTCTAACGAAAATTAATATGTTCTGGGATTAAAGATGGCCGTGACGCTGGGCTGAAACTCGCCTGCCATACCGTACCGATTGTCTACAAAGATGGGAGTCTTGTCTCCTATTGCCCCAAGGATCTCCCAAGAACTGTAGTGGGATCACTTTACCTTTAACAATTATTCACAACTGTGTAGGCTTCGGTTAATATATGTACCTTGACTTATGTAAACAAAATAGGTTGGTTCAACTGTAAACCGTAACCAGTGAATATGATCTTTGCTTTACACCTCACACAGAATTAACTAATTCAGTGGCACTATTGAACGAGTAGGTTCATGTCCACGCGGATATGAGCTCTCCAAAAAACCCATATCTTGAGCTAATATTTTCCAATCATCCCCTGTATAATCTGCTTCCCTCAAATCATGGTTAATGTTAGTGTCCTATCTCATTCTTGGCCTATCTTTCCCTCTGGTTTTCCTACAAGAACATTCCATGCCTCTTTTTCATTTTCCATTCGTACCAAATGCCCTGCCCGTCGCAGTCTACGAGAATTAACTCTTCTTATTATATCAGTTTCTTGACTTCCCAACTCCTTTCAAAAAATGTTAAACTGAAAATACATAAAACTATTATTCTAGCCAGATATATTATATGGGTGCGAAACATGGACTCTTACTTTAAGGGAAGAAAGGAGATTACGAGTATTTGAGAATAAAGTTCTTAGAAAAATGTTTGGACCAAAGAGAGATGAAAAGACAGGTGAATGGAGAAGATTGCATAACAGTGAATTACATGGTCTTTATAAGAAGCCAGATATAATGAGAACAGTTAAGTCTTGTAGACTGCGATGGGCAGGACATGTGGCACGAATAGGGAATGAAAGATGTGCATGGAAGCTTCTTGTAGGAAAACCAGAGGAACGCCCAGTTGGTAGACCAAGAATGAGGTGGGAGAATAACTTTGAGGGAAGTAGATTATACAGGGGATGATTGGAAAACATTAGCTCAGGATAGGGATATATGGAGAGCTTATGTTAATTAGTTATTATATCTGTTTTGCTATAAAGATCATGCAGCTCACTGTTAAGAAGTATTCTCCATTCAGCTGTCTGTTTATCTCTCTTTGGTCCAAAATTTTCCTAAGAACTTTATTATTAAATATTTCTAATCTTCTCTCTTCTCTTAAAGTAAGAATCAATGTTTCGCACATAATATAACTGGGAGAATAACAGTTTCGTATATTTTCCAATTTAACGTTTTTTAAGGGAAGTTGGGATGTTAAAAGTCCCTGTAATGCATAACAACATTAATTTCCAGTATTGAATCTATGCTTAATACAGACAAAAGATAATTTTTTAATCTACCAGAATGTATTTATTTTTTCAGGAACAAGTATGAAAGTAATACGATTTCCAATAGCGACATATATTACACTCTTAGCCACGTGTCAGCTAGTTGATTTAGATTCTACAATAGGAAACAGTTACAACTATCTTGGTCGGAATAAATTAATGTTAGACGATGGACAGCTAACTTCGGTAAGTGAACTGAACTCTTTGAATATTAAAACGGGCCATGTCTACTTTTTGGTACAAGTGAGCATAACTCCAGATAGCTCAAGAGTACATTTATGTTTATAATTGTATTTTGCTAGTGTTTCCGCGAGTTTATTAAAATAAATTAAATATTTGTTCTATATAATAAATTATACTATTTACAATATACTATTTAATACCAGGCGTGAGCTTCTACGCGTAAGTAAATTAAAATTAATGTGTTTTTATGTTTAGTTGAATAAGTAAAAGAAAAAATAAATATACGTTAATAACGAATTATTTTTAGATAACCCGCCATTGGCCGGGAATCTACTTATCCCAATCTTCTTGGCATCAATGAAAGACAAAAATGGTTATTGTGAGTTATCCGTACAACATAAACATATGCTGTCGCGGACTTTTTTTGTATAGTTCTTTTGAGATATTCAATGATGTATACATTAACTTGGTGTATTTGTTATGGTTTAGACAACATAAGCTATTAAAGCGTCCAAAAAGCTACTTTTTTCACGTTTTTCACTACAAAGGGTGATTTTTAAGGGCAAAAGGGTTGAGTATTACAACTCCCTTATAGCCTAAAACCCTTTCCGAGAAACTCTAGAACATTTTTCGAAAAAACCCATCACAATCGGATCAATGGTATGACAGCGCATAAAATACGAACAAACATACATTTATTTTTATATATTAGGTTATTTATACCAGTAAACAGAAGAAAATTTCGGTTTTCTCAAAATGTTATATAATGAACATGGCCCTTTTTAATATTCAAATGTTCAATTATGAACATAATTTTCATATATCATATAGTTTGGCTCATACTTTGTATTATACTGTACATAGTCAATAAAATCACAAATCATCAAATTAACAAGTTAAAAGAGTCAACGTGTTTCAGTAGCGACGCTATCATTATCAAGACTTAACATTGAATAAAGACAAACAAACTAAAATGTGTAAACTAAAAATCAGATAAAAAAACAAACTACGTCAGATGACATAATTAATTTTAAATAACATTTGACATTACAGAACTAACCCTCTTCTCTTTTAATTAACGAAAAGAGGGTGCTGACTGGAATATGGCTCCTGTCGTTATTCATAATTTTATCTTTGTTTTTATAAATTTCTAAACTTTCAAGGACCGCATGGAATTTGAAATTACTGACTGATCTAACCAGCCTGAGATTACTTTTATCAATAATATGACCGTGATTAGAAATATGTTGATCAACCACAAATTAATCAATTCTATTCAATCTAAAATGTGCAATATGTTAATTACTTTATTTTCATACACAGTATTCTGTATCGCAAGCATTAGACAATCCGGGATCCCGAGTTCGTGTCTCGTTCACTCCATGTAGATTTCATGGTGGACAAAACAGAGTCTGGTCAGGTTTTTTATTTATTTATTTACCTGATGGAGTTAAGACCGTAAGGTCTTCTCTTCCACTTCACCAGGGTTAAATTATACATACAGGTTTCTCTCGTTTACCCCTATCGCAAATTTCATTCTAGCATTTCTCCACAATCGTATCATTTATTTCGTTTCATTTCATTTCGTTTAATTTAATTTCGTTTCATTTCGTTTTTTTTCATTAAATTTAGCCATGTGACGGTACGTCAGGCATGGTCGCCCGCAACATTGTTATTAACAGATGTTCAATATAAGGGGCTTCATCTCATCCCTCGTCTCGGTCATGTGTCGCACAAGATTTGAGGAGGAGGTTTGGTGGGATTAAATTCAGGAAACGGGAGAATCCCGAGAAATACGCGAAAAATCCCGGTGTACCCTTCCCAATATCCCTTCGGAACCGCCTGGAGTGAAGCGTTGGCCATGACTTTAGTTTTCGATCATTCATCTAACACGTGTATAATTAACCTTAACATGGCGATAATTGGTTCACTGTGAACATGTAAGAGTTAAAAATACTGAACTAAGTGGCAATGAGAAACAGCATCATTACGAACGCAGCGAAACTGTATCAAGGATAACGACCCCCCAATGTGTTAAGGACTGCTTCCGAAATCCCAGTAAGGTAATTATTTCTAAGGAAAGCTGTAAGTAGTAAAAAAATGTTAATGTTATTTGATTTTGCTAACGTTGAAGGTTATGCAAAATTAAATTTTTAACACTGACCTAATAAATAAATAAATTGCATACTCTAATTGCAATCGTCTTTAAGAATAATAATAATAATCTACAATTGATCACATATTTATGGTAAAACAATTTATTGAAAAGACTAATAATAACAACCTACAAGTTCATTTCACATTTGTGAATTTAGAAAAGGTTTATGACACCGTACATTTACAAAAGTTGTGGGAAGCATTAGGAGATATGGACAAAAACGATACAATTATTAATGCAATAAAAAATTGTATGAAATGCAGTGTCTAAAATTAAATTTACAATGTGTATCAGAAGAAATTAAAGCAACAAAAGGCCTTCGTCAAGGTTGTAGCATATCACTCACATTATTTAAGATATTTATACATAAAGCACTGTCAAACCGGAGCAAACAATATGCAGGAATGGGAGTACCAATTGGAGATGGATCAACAAATACAATATATACGCTGTTATTTGCGGACGACCAAATAATAATTGCTCAAGAATATGAAGACATGGAGTTTATGTTCAGAAAATTATTGGAAGAATACGATAACTAGGGTTTGAAAATAAATTTAGAAAAAATATTTTATATGGTATATGGAGCCGAAACCGAAGATTCAATATTAGAAGATCAAAAGGGGTATGTTAGAGGATGTGAAGAATTTGAATATCTGGCAGTAAAAGTAGATAAAGAGGATAAACAAGAAAGTGATATTAAGAATAGAATAAATAAAGGTAGAGCAATAACAGCAATGATGGGGTCTTCTGGAACAGCCTAAAACCAGAAAAAAAAGTTACAAATATATAAGTCAATAGTGAGAAGTACTATCACATATGGAGCTGTAGTTTGGAAATTCAACAAAAACTTAGAACAAAACCTTATGTCGATGGAAATGGATTTCTTGAGGAGAGCAGCAAGATGTTCAAAATTAGAAAAAATAAGAAATACTGTCATACGAGAAAAAATAAATATTAGACATTCAATAGTAGATTATATAATATATAAGCAATTAAATTGGTATGGGCATGTACGACAAATGCAAGAAGAAAGGTTATCCAGGAAAACATTGGAATGGTGTCCACCAGGAAGAAGAAGGAAAAGAAGACCTCGAAACTCGTGGATGCAAAGAATAAGAACTGGAATGAGAGCAAGGGGACTGGAGGACGTGGAGTGGATGGATAGAGACGAGAAGAAAAAATAAAACTTTAGGTACAGAAAGATGTGTAAACATTAAAAATCTGTATATAAATAAAAATAATAATAATAATTACAATTACAAACTCCATCGTCCAATTCTTTTTCCCTCGTGCTGCACAAAACACCATCAATTCACATTAACTTTGGCCGTCCTCTTCTTCTTCTTCTTCTACCAAGTGCCGCCGATTCTAATATTCTTCTTGGTATCCCTGCTATTCTAGTATCATTGGTTCGTTAAGGGCTAAAGGAAGAGAACCTTGTGGAATGCAGGCTTTCACGGCCGATAATCATAATGTTAAAAGATTCCGGGCTATGTGGCCGTAGTCTATAACTGGTGTTTCTTACAGACGTTTCTCCCTCAACTGCGGAGGGCATCTTCAGTGGCAAGTGCTTCTAGGTGGTGTTGCCTTGTAGTAGACTCGGCTGTGACTTCCAGACGTTTCTTCCTCAACTACGGAGGGCATCTTCAGTGGTGAGTGCTTCTAGGTGGTGTTGCCTTGTAGTAGACTCGGCTGTGACTTCCAGACGTTTCTTCCTCAACTGCGGAGGGCATCTTCAGTGGCAGACGTTTCTTCCTCAACTGCGGAGGGCATCTTCAGTGGCGAGTGCTTCTAGGTGGTGTTACCTTGTAGTAGACTCGGCTGTGACTTCCAGACGTTTCTTCCTCAACTGCGGAGGGCATATTCAGTGGCAAGTGCTTCTAGGTGGTGTTGCCTTGTAGTAGACTCGGCTGTGACTTCCAGACGTTTCTTCCTCAACTGCGGAGGGCATCTTCAGTGGCAAGTGATTCTAGGTGGTGTTACCTTGTAGTAGACTCGGCTGTGACTTCCAGACGTTTCTTCCTCAACTGCGGAGGGCATCTTCAGTGGCAAGTGCTTCTAGGTGGTGTTGCCTTGTAGTAGACTCGGCTGTGACTTCCAGACGTTTCTTCCTCAACTGCGGAGGGCACCTTCAGTGGCAAGTGATTCTAGGTGGTGTTACCTTGTAGTAGACTCGGCTGTGACTTCCAGACGTTTCTTCCTCAACTGCGGAGGGCATCTTCAGTGGCAAGTGATTCTAGGTGGTGTTATCTTGTAGTAGACTCGGCTGTGACTTCCAGACGTTTCTTCCTCAACTGCGGAGGGCATCTTCAGTGGCAAGTGATTCTAGGTGGTGTTACCTTGTAGTAGACTCGGCTGTGACTTCCAGACGTTTCTTCCTCAACTGCGGAGGGCATCTTCAGTGGCAAGTGATTCTAGGTGGTGTTACCTTGTAGTAGACTCGGCTGTGACTTCCAGACGTTTCTTCCTCAACTGCGGAGGGCATCTTCAGTGGCAAGTGCTTCTAGGTGGTGTTGCCTTGTAGTAGACTCGGCTGTGACTTCCAGACGTTTCTTCCTCAACTGCGGAGGGCACCTTCAGTGGCGAGTGCTTCTAGGTGGTGTTACCTTGTAGTAGACTCGGCTGTGACTTCCAGACGTTTCTTCCTCAACTGCGGAGGGCACCTTCAGTGGCGAGTGCTTCTAGGTGGTGTTACCTTGTAGTAGACTCGGCTGTGACTTCCAGACGTTTCTTCCTCAACTGCGGAGCGCATCTTCGGTCCGTCGGACCCCAGCTGTGCTCACAACAGCAACAGGGCGCGTCCCCGGGTGGCGGATAGGGGAACGGTCGGTGGTTTGCTTGCATTCCTCCCGGCTAGGTCCAGACCGGACCCGCGGGCCATTTGTGGGGTCGTCAGGACTCGAGCGACCTGACGTACTATATAGCTCGTGCTGCGCCCACTCCAGCAGCAAAACGCGTCCCCTCGGTGGCGTAGTGGGGAAAAGGTCGGTGGATCTGCTAGTCAGTCCTCCCTTCCAAGTCCGATGGACTCGCGGACCATGAGTGGGGTCAGCAGGAAAATTATTTGCGATAGGGGCCTGCTGTCAAGCCTGAACTATCCCGGCCCACAGCGGGGGCCTGTGCCGCCGTTGGCGGGGCGGTGGGAGAGTGGGAGATCTGAAGCTCCTGCTCTCTTGGTTCATTGAACCTGAGACCATCTGTGGGGGCACCATGGGAGATGAGCTCCCTGGATGCCTACATTGCTCAGTGGGCTGCCTCACAGCAGCTACACGACTAGGCCTAGTCTTGCGAACGGGCTGGATGGGACAATACCGGGCGTAATGCTGGGAATTACCACCAGGTCAATAAGCTCGGGAAAGGAGGAAGCGCGGTCTTTTGGTCTGTGGGACTTAGCGCCGACTCTGGAACCGAGTGACCCAAGGACAATCTGTGAGGTCGTCAGGAGTTGAGCGACCTGACGTACTAATGCTCAGGCTGGACCCACTTCAGCAACCAAACACGTCCCCAGCTGGTGCACTGGGGGAAAGATCGGTGGATCTGCTAGACAGTCCTCCCGGTTAAGTCCAAGGGACTCGTGAACCATTAGTGGGGTAGGCAAGAGTTGAGCGCCTTGTCGTACTAGTTGCTCATCTGTTGGAGCTTGCGAGCTCCGTGCTGGCCCACAACAGCTGCAGAAGGCGTCCCTGGGGGCACACCAGGGCTCGGCTCGGACCAGTCCAGAGGGGAGCTACTGTACTGGTTCCTGGCTTGGCCTACGGGCCCGTCGACAAACTGTGGGGTCGCCAGGAGATGAGCACCTGGATGTACTAAAAGTCTCACACTGTTGGGCTTGTAGCCCTAGCCGGTCTCACAACGGCTGCAGGACACGTCCCTGGAGGCAGAACAGGGGAATGGTCGGTGGATCTGCGACAGCAGTCCTCCGGCTAGGCTCATGGAGCCCGTGGACCAACTGTGGGGTCGTCAGGATTGAGCGACCTGATGTACTATGTAGCTCAGCAATTCCCAGAACTGCAAACTCCAACACTCTCTCCCTGGGGTGTTGGTTTAAAGACCGTGAACTTTAACGTGGAGGCGAAAATAGGATAGGGAGGACTAGAACTAGGACTTGGGAGTATGGTCATGACGACCGAGGTATCCCAAGTTGTGGACGGCAGGGCCTAGTGGCAAGTGCTTCTAGGTGGTGTTGCCTTGTAGTAGACTCGGCTGTGACTTCCAGACGTTTCTTCCTCAACTGCGGAGGGCATTTTCAGTGGCAAGTGCTTCTAGGTGGTGTTGCCTTGTAGTAGCCTCGGCTGTGACTTCCAGACGTTTCTTCCTCAACTGCGGAGGACATCTTCAGTGGCGAGTGCTTCTGGGTGATGTTACCTTGTAGTGTCACAGCCGAGTCTACTACAAGGCAACACCACCTAGAAGCACTCGCCACTGAAGATGCCCACCGTAGTTGAGGGAGAAACGTTTGGAAGAAATGCCAGCTACAGGCCACGGCCACATAGCCCGGAATATTTTAACATGAAGAGAACCTTGATTAAAAATCACCTGGTTCTCCAGGTGGGGGTTGACGCATCAGCTCCCTGTTCGTTTTTAAAAAATGTATATCCTAAAAAGCCCAAGAATGAAATGCCGAATGGATTTAATAAACGACGAAAGAAGATGAAAAAAAAAACATAATTCTAGGAATGTAGAAAGGATTAGAAATAAAACAGGGTAATAATAAATAATATACTTTTCTTACTTTATTTTATTCTTTGTTTCATATCTAATATATAAAAATGTTTATTTGCTTGTATGTTTGTTCGTACTTTTTGCGCGGCCATACCGTTGATCCGATTGTAATGGGGTATTTTGTAAACTGTTCAGGAGATTCCCGGGATGAACAAAGGCTATAAGAGAGTTGAGATACTCAACTCCTACACCCTTAAAATCACCCTTTGTAGTGAAAAACGTGAAAAAGTTCCTTTTTTTACCCTTAAATGGCTTACGCTGCCTAAACCAAAACAAATACCCAAAATTAATGTACACAGAATTAAATATCTCAAACAACTCTACAAAAAAGTCGCGATAGCACATGTTTATCTATTACAGATATCAGACAATAGCCATTTTTGTCTTTTATTCACGCCAATGAGATCAGGATAAGTAGATTCCAGGGCAAGTATATGCTGCCATACCATCCATTCGATTGTCATGGAGCTTTTTGCAAAATGTTCAGGATTTTCGCGGAAAGGTTATAGATTATAAGAGAGTTTTAATGTTCAAGGCCTTCACCCTTAAAAACTATCTTCTGTAGTGAAAAAAACGTAAAAAAATGTCGCTTTTTATAAGCTTAAATGACTTACGCTGTCTAAACCCTAACAAATACACAAAATTATTGTACACAGAATTGAATATCTCAAAAATCTCTACAGAAAAGTCCGCGACAGCATATGTTTATATTTTAAGGATAACTCACAATAACCATTTTTGTCTTTTATTGATGCCAAGAAGATCGGGATAAGTAGATTCCCGGGCAAGCATAGCAGCGCACGGTGGGTATTCTTTTATGGATAACTCAAAATAACGAATTTTGTCTTTCGGCTCATTTATGCCAAGTACATCGGGATGCGTAGATTTCCGGGCAATGCCGGGTAATCAGCACGGGATATATAAAAATAATAACGATATAAATTTATAATTATTTTTCCTTTTACTTATTCAACTAAATACAAAACCACATTATCATTTATTTAGATGTAGCAGGGCACGCAGAGTATTAGCTAGTTATTTATATAATTTTTAATATTACATTAGATTAAAATTCTGCATTGTTTAGGCTATATTTTAATAACATTTAAAATAGGCTTAATCAAGCTCTTCAAGGATTATTCGTAACAGTTATTTTAGGCCTATATTTTTCAGCCCTTCAAGGCATTGAATACTTCGAAGCCCCATTTACAATTGCAAATTCAGTATTTTTGGATGAGAGTATATTTCATTTGGACTCATTTTATTAAGATTATGGATTTGTGTTTTAATAATTCTTGCTAGAGAGTCAGTATTTTGGTATGAATCTTTGTAGGCCTATTTTATAATTCGCTGGTAGAGTAGAAGTGGTCTTAACTCTGTCACCTAAAGTAAAGCATTATTACTATCATCATCATCATTATAACGCGGGCATCAGAGCTTGGGGCACGCAAAGCTTTGGTGTTAGCGTCTGGTGATAATGTTTGTATTAAGGGTACCGTCTGGTGAATTTTATTTATTTTTTCCTTTTCATGTGATTGTTTTGTAAACTTTATCACATACATTATGTGCTTATAGAAGTGTTTCTGTGAAGTTTGATATTTATAAGTAGAATAGTTTCAGAATTATGATTTTTATATCTATTGTTTTAATATTATTTAAAATACTCCTTACGATGCATTTTTAAATATTATCTCATGAAATTTGAGATTCATAGTCTTTATGATTGCATAAAATAAAATAAGTTAAAATATACCTTCTTAGGTAAGATCCGTCGTCCTCAACTTATAAAATATGTATTCTTTATATATGTAGGCCTTTCAGAACATCCGTTCCATCTTCAGCACGTCATTATTCGCTACATTATCTGATATGATGGTTGATGCTGCTGGTCCTAATGTGGTGTTGAGTCACGACAACACCACATTAGGACCAGCAACATCTACCTTCATATCAGTTAATGTAGCGAAGAAAGGCCTGCTGAAGATGGGGATGTTCTGAAAGGCCTACAGATATAAAGAATACATATTTTATAAGTTGAGGAGGACGGATCTTACCTAAGAAGGTATATTTTAACTTATTTTATTTTATGACTATCCACCTTAACGGTTTTAACAATACTGATTCGTGATTGCACTAAACTCATTTGCTATGAAAAAAATCATAAAGGGAGGATACTGCTTATTTTTCATTAAAAATATATTATTTATTTTTTATCCATTCTCATGCATTTCCATTTCAAATTAGAAGAAAATATATGTATTTGACTAGTAACCGCATAAACATTTTAATTAGCATATAGGCCTATTGGGAAATCTAATCACAAAATTTTCATTTTGATAGAATAAAAATTGCATTGTTTGGAACATTTTAAGTTTTGGAAAATGTCAAAAAAATGAAAACAGAAAAAGAACATATTAAAGTTTATATAGTAATGTTAACCACATGTGCAAGGTTATTTGAACTCTTATGTTACGGATTCAATTTTGCTCCTACAATGAAAAAACTACGTGAAAATGAGACTATAAAGAATCAGAGTTATTAAAAAGCAAATAAACAAAAAAATACAGTTTTTGCCATTTTTTAAATATTTTCACCATTCGGTGTCCTTAAAATTAACGAAAATCATTGTGAATGACTCCCTTGAGTAAGCTGATTTCGGGCTTTTGTGTTTGCGACGTGTTATCGTTAATGTTTCTTTGCAAATAAACATTAAATGGATTCAACACAAGTTCATCAAAATACTTGGATATGTAAGAAAATAAGCAGCCTTATATATTAGGGAATTTTAGCACCCATGACACCCGCTATACGGTTTCCGTTATTGTTACGTCATTGATAGCTGATCCCATCAGCATGTGCGCGATTGAACTCTGATTGGCTCAGTCATCAATGACGTCACAATAGCGGGAATTTTATCGAGGGCTATGGACGCGAAAACTCTCTCAAATATTCTTGTACGAGTTTGTAGAAATCTAGGTAAGAGTCAGTAATTAGGTTGTAAAGTAAAGTAAAGTTGTAGGACTTAATAAGACTGAAAGTAAGATACATACAATGTACGGATCGCACGGGCAGCAAGCCGTACGTGCTGCTGACAGTCCGTATCAATAAAATACTGTCTAGTTATATTAAAACAACAGATAACAGTATAATTACATTATAAATTAAATAAATATCCTCAACTCGTGAACAGCTCAGGGTCGGGTCGAGGGATGAGATGAAGCCCTTATATTTATAGAGGTCTGTGAACTTAAAGGGTGCCGGCCACTCCTGAAGCACTGTCACAGGGGCGGATGAATGAAATGAAACGAAATGGATGAGTGTGGAGAAATAGTGGAGTGAAATTTGTGGCAAGGGAAAACGAGAGAAACCTCGAGGAAAACCTGCCCAAGCTCCGTTTTGTCCACCACGGCACATGGAGTGACCGAGACTCGATATCAGGACCCCAGCGCGCTGAAGCGGTGAGAGGCGAGCATGTAACCGCTTGCGCCATGTAGTCACCTGCATTATCATTAATTTAGCTAAGTATAGATATTAAGTATTAATAAAATTACACTTTGCATACATATTGATTCATTCATTAATGTTATTCTTATTTTCCTCGTTTTGTCCAGACATTTACCCACGTTTATCAAATTTTCTGGGTTTACCGTTAACTCCTAGCACGTCAATCTATCGCGATTTGAATTTAGAAATATTTCCGGTAACAACTGACGCCTCCAATATTCCAAAATCGTTACATTGTCCTAATATATGTATTTCGTCTTCGAAATACCGCACTTTGGATATAATCGCATATCGTGATCGTTGGTAATTTTTAGAAATTTTCAAGCCCCCAACATAATCCAAGCGAGCTGTTGTCTCTCTCTAAATCCTATAGACTGTATATATATACAATTATTTTGACCAAACTTGTTTTTAGGTATCTTTGAAAACACAGTCAAAGTTTTCCCGTACAATCAGCAAAAATATCTTGTTGATTTATATCCAAGTATCTCCTCCTTATTGTTATCTATACATTCTTGCGATTTTTGTTCTCAATTTCCCATACCCGACCCGTCCCAATCTTTTGGAGTTCTCTCCTAACCTCGTCTACCCAGAATTTCACATCTATATCCCTAATTTGGTGATCGTAGCAAATTGCTCTGAACATTGTTTGTCCACCTTGGATTAGCCGCAAACAGTAGGCCTACTTGAGTACGTGAATTTTGCAGTTTATGTCATTCCCTTATGTCCATAGCCACAAATGATCAAGAAGTATGGATACCCGGCAGAGATTCACGAGGCGGTTACTGCAGATGGCTACGTCCTGACACTACACAGAATTCCTTACAGTCGCAAGGGCACTGGACCAGAGAAACGACCTGTTGTTTTTGTGCAGCACGGCTATCTCAGCACTTCAGCAGACTTCATATTACCAGGACCCGAGAATGGATTAGGTTTGTATTTCTGAAATTACACTAAAAATGTTAGTTTATATAAATTAGATTGATGTCTTTACAGGTACTTTTACATCCCACAATATTCAGGATTTCAGGAACCTATAAGGAGAGGTTTCAAATTCGCACAAACTACTTTTTTGGCCACACAAGGAAATGAGCGCCTCCCAGGATGAGTGATCAGCTTAATTCCAGGACAACTTACGAGATAATACTAGACAAACCATTCATTCATACTAAACAATACGAATATGATGATTCTGATGACTAAGCTATGGCGATAACATAGGCATTGGTAGATCAGAGAAAGATATCAAGAAAATCTTTATGGCAAAATGGGGTTGAAAATATATTAAGAAAAAACTAAATAGGCCTACATTATTATTGATAACAAGAAAGAAAGAGCTCTAACATAAAGTACCCATATAAATATTAATCAATATAAATTCCAAAGTCCTCTTAGTTTTGTGTATCTTGGCTCCCTAATTAATGATACAAACATCAGTGAATAAATTGGAAGGAGAATTCAAAATGTCAATAAAGCATACTTAAATTATTGAGACATTTTATGTCAAGGCTTTTTACAAGAGAAAAAATATATAGGCTTATAGGTTATTTATATATATATATATATATATATATATATATATATATAGGGAAGTTCGGATGATATGGAACCTACTGTTTGAGTGGACCCTGTTAATATCTTGTTTAATTGGTGCTGCCCCCGGACAGAAAATATTTTAACTTTTTCCCCTCATCAACTCTGACGGGTTCAATGCCAGTTTCTTTTATTATTTGTGCGAAGAAGGGTTTATTTGTGATATTTATGAAAATGACCACTTTAAAAGTTTTTCAAGCTAAGAATCAATTCTTAATTTCTGCTATTGAATATTATAAATGTTGAAAAAAGTCTTAATATATTACGTAGATGCTGTTTTAATATATTGACGGGTTTGGTTTGATATTATGTGACATAGTGGCTGTATAAAATAATTAAACATAACAAAGGAATTCGGTTAATGTGGACCCTCCACGAGGACCTGGGTCCACTTTACACAAATACGTATACTTTATCATTGAGGACGCTATCTGTAAAAATCATTCACTTAATTAATGTTATTTAATATCCTTGTAATTTTACTAAACCCAAAGATCGTCACTTTCTGCAGTTGAATGACGTGTGAATGTTATAATGAACAATAATTTTTCAAAACATTAAATAAATATCAACGTTTTTTAATTATGATCAGTCATACATATTTTCAGATTAATCTGTGCCTGTCTGTGTAAATTAATAGAGTAAATAAACTTAAAAATAGACTAAAAGCTAAGGTGGACTCTGGGGTCCACTTTACCTGAATATGGAGATTAAAGTGGATCATTCTTGTAATGTAAAAAAATTATAAATTATGAAGATGTTTCCATATCTGAATAAAAAAACAATACTATTTCATAGTTACAATACTAATGATAATCACTGTAATTAAACAAAATTAAACCCCTTTAATTAAAAGAAGAAAAACGACAAATTCAAAACAGGGGTCTAAGTTCCCCGAAGTTCCTCTATATATTATATAATCCAGGGTTGCCAAGCTTTTTCGACTCGCGAACCCCTTCCAGAACGATCTAAGTTGGATGAACCACTGACTTTTAAATATACAAACAGTATATATACATAAAATTTAACTCCAAGCAAAAGGTTTTAGAACCTTAAATCAGCTTAACCTTTAACGGTAAGTTACTCTAGTTACGGCTTAAAAATACTCACCTCTTCCTTGCAATTGAGTGACAAGGTTGCGCCTGCTTTCCATGGCACAGAGCTTTGAAGTCAAATAAAGTCACAAATCAGTTTCAGCACAAAATCTTTTCCGCATTTATTTGTTAAATAGGCATTGGCATATGAATAAAACGACTTTCCCGGTACTGTTGTTAGCATTGTTAGAACACAAAGAAGCTGGCAGACTAAATTTCCAAATGCATTCGAAATCAAATGCATTCCTAAAGTCGCTATACAAATGTAAATCAGGTATTCGCGGTAAATATTAATTTATTGTGGAAATAATGCAATAAATTGTCGATGTTACACATGTAACAAGGGAGATATATGGTTAATTTAAAAATAACAATATTAATATTATTATGATTATTATTATTATTATTAATTATTATGATTATTATTAATATTATGATTATTATTAATATTATTATTATTATTATTATTATTATTATTATTATTATTATTATTATTATTATTATTATTATTATTATTATTATTATTATTATTATTATTATTATGAGATGAACAGGCCTAACCTCGAAACCAACCATTACAAAAAAAAAGTTTTGACGAACCCCTTTCAATATTTTGCGAACCCCTGGGGGTTCGCGAACCACAAGTTGGGAAACCAGCATTATCTAATATATAAAAATGAAGATTTGTTTGTTTGTTTGTTTGTTTGTTTGTTTGTTTGTTTGTTTGTTCGTACTTTATGCGCGGCCATACCGTTGATCCGATTGTGATGGGGTTTTTTTGCAAAATATTCAGAAGATTCCCGGGATGAACATAGGTTCTAAGTGAGTTGTGATATTCAACCCCTTCACCCCTAAAAATCACCCTTTGTAGTGAAAAACGTGAAATAAAGTCCCTATTTTGACGCTTAAATGGCTTAAGCTGCATAAACCATAACAAATAACCAAAATAATGTACACAGAATTGAATAACTCAAAAAACTCTACAAAAAAGTCCGCGACAGCATATGTTTATCTTTTACGGATAACTCACAATAACCATATTTGTCTTTCATTGATACCAAGAAGATCGGGATAAGTAGATTCTCGGGCAAACATAACAGCGCACGGCTGGTGGTAAAAACACATTAACATTTATTTAGGAGTAGCAGCGCACGCCGGGTATTAACTAGCAATCTATACAAAACTCTGATAAAACTAATATTAATATACGGCAGTGAAACATGAATCTTGTCCAAGACTGATATGTCAAGACTGAGTTCATTTGAAAAGACGATATTAAGAAAAATGTAAAATACTCAATATGCGACAAGGGAGAATGGAGTATAATAATTAACTCTGAGCTCAATCACTTGTGTAAGTCTCCTGATGTGGTTACATCAAATAAGTTTGAATATTGCGATAAGCAGGACACGTCCAAAGAATGACTGAACATGAGATACCCAAGAAAATCATGGAATGTAAATTTAGAGGAAAAAGGAATGTGGGACGACTGAGATTGCTTTGGATGGAATTTTAGAGAATCTCAGGTAGCACCTAACTCAGAAAACTAGTCCCGATGAGGGACAAAAATTGACATTATAATTTTTCAGTTCGATTCAGAAATTGGGATTGTTTCCTTCCAACGTCTGGAAACGTTGTAATGAAATGTCAGAGGACTATATTTATAAAAAAAATCAAAATTAATTTGATTTGAATCACCTATTACGTTTCCAATATTTATTGAATATATGATATTTCCAAATAAGTCTAAAAATACAAATACCATCTGTATTGTATTTTTAAAACAAAATTTAAATTGTTCTAACATATAATTGAGGAGTTGAATGGGATATGGGCATATCTCATGTTTTGCCCTTTTTCCGTTCAATGCATTTTTGGACTCGCCATTTTGTAGTTGGTCAGCCTGAAAAGTATCGTTTCGATGTCTTGATTGCAGTAGGTTCAGCAGTTGATCGTATTAATTAAAATAGACGACAATGTTATGCATTTAGTTACATATCAATTGCTAATATCTCAAAACGTACATTTTATATTGTGCCCATATTCCATTCAACTCCACAATTACAGAATAAGTACTACCCTTTTTCATTTATAAACTATTATAATTTTATCCCCCACCCATTTTCTTAAAAGAAGTTAAGTTTTAAAGCAATAAACTGAAAATTATAACAAGCCTTTATCTGTTTTTGATCCCTTAACAAGTGTATATAACCCAAGTAGAGACAATCGGATTCTAAGGTCTTGAACCATCTTTCAGCCAGGCTTATTTATAAAATTAATATAATTTTTCTTTTCACAATACCATTATAATATTATAATATGATCCATTATTGGAACTGTGTTAAAATAACAGTGTTGGAAAATGTTAAATAACATCGTTTACTGCTTGAAAAGTGTGGTGTAAAATTCTCAAATATAGATACTTCTAAACGAAGCCTACCGTTGGCGATGGTAGTGACACCTACCTGGCAGCGGACGAAACGAGAATTATAGATTTGTATATGTGGAAAGAATTGTTAATGTTTGTGTCAGGTCTAGAATGGTGTAGTGGGCTGCACACTAGTCTGGAGAACTAGAGGTCCACGGTTCGATTCCTGGTTCAGACATTAATTTTTCTTTCCACAATATTATAATAGGTTTATTTATGCTAAGAATTTGTTTGGATCTAATTCCACAGCTTCAATGGTTTAATTGTTTTCGAAATATCATGCAAGAAATGTGGGCCTTGCATCGAAATAGATGATAATCTGAAGGCGCAAGATACGGCTATTTGCTAGATATGGTGGTAGTTCGATTACTCCCAATTCCTGAATTTTTGTCGAGGTTGTTCGTGCAGTATCCGGTCACCCTCACAATTTCCTGAACTCATTCCAGTTGTTGAGAATAAAGACCCACATCAACTACACGCCCATTTGAAACACACTCCCAGTAAATCACACCTTCAAAATTTCACCAGACTCACAACATTAAAAACCCACGTTACTTGAGGTTGAGTCAATAATAAAAAACAATATTCCAATACAGATAATACATACAGGGTGTTTCAGAATAAGTATTACAGATTTCTAGGGCTTATACACTCTAATTCAACCCAGGAAGTTATTACAGACCTTACGGGCTAAGCCAGTGTCCCCCTACGTACAGGGGGTAGATGTTGCCAAACTCATAATAACGATATTTGTTTGTTTAGGGAGGGGAGGAGGGGCAAGATTAGCAGTACTTTTTCCAAATATATGTACTATACACTTAAAAAACATTTTACGGCATGCAGACTAGTTTTATAGTAAATATGAGAGTCGACACTTTCACACAGTATAGTACAGGTCCGCATGAGCTCAGTGACAAGTGTAACTGTTCTTTTCTTTAAGAAGTGGTGGCTACGACGGCTAGAACTTACAACTCTGTACCTGCTGTGTTGCAATCTTCAGTTTTATTTAAGGATTTCTCTCAAGAAAATACTGTTAAAAAGGCAACCCAGTTCCCTATTTCGAACACACAGTAACTTCCTGGGTTGAATCTGACTGTAGAGGGGACTTAGGGCCAGTTTCACCAAGATAGGTAACTGCATTAAGCCAGTTTTACCCATGTATAATGCATAGCTTAAACTGGCGTAATACAGTTACCTCTCTTGGTGAAACTGGCCCTTAGTAGATAAAGTTTTGATAAGGAACCCATGTCCGCAAACATACAATTTCGATGAAAGATAGGTTTGCAGATCGAAACACAATGGGCTGAAATCGTGTGTCTTGTGTTTCAGAATACGTATTACATACTTATAGGGGTTGCACTACACCTGTCGGGTCTTGCACGAATTCTGGTGATAGTAGAAATTATTGAGCACACATCATGTTTTGTGGGGCATTGTGTATGAAAAATGCGTCGCAGGTACACTTTTGTAACGAACAATAAGATCGTCACGTGGAACAACACTTGTCGTACAACCCCTACAAGTCTGTTATACTTATTCTGAAACACGAGACACACGCCCACTGTGTTTTGATCTTCAAACCAACTTAAGATCGAAACGGTACGTTTCCGGACATGGGTTTCTTATCAAAACTTTATCTATTTAGTCCCCCTTTTCGACCCCTAGAAGTCTGCAATATGTATTTTGTATATTACTCAACTGTTTGTGTGAAATCAGGTAAAAGACGGTCAAAAGTCTTACTTCCCATTATACTATTCAATTGTTTGAATGTAAAACCAAAACAAAAGACAATATCAAGTCTAACTTATCATTATTCTATGTTATAATCTTACTTATGATACACCTAATAGTGTGTGATAAAATTAAAGCTGGAAGTTAATTGAAATTATTAAATATGTACTGGGAGTTATTTATATTTTTTTCAAAACATATCTGAACCTTAAATGAAATGCAGCATTTATGTTTCAGCATACTACTTGTCTGATGCCGGCTTTGACGTGTGGATGGGAAATTTTCGTGGAAATACATACTCCAGAAAGCACCAAAAATTCACAACGCGGGACAGTCGTTACTGGGATTTCAGGTAGGTCTGTATTCAAAATAATTTACTGTCCACATTCTAAGTTATTGTGACAGGGGGTATTCTAAGAATAATGTTGAGAGATGTGTTGTCAGAATAACTTTTCAAAATAACATTTCTGAATGATTATATATATTCAAGGTGAAAAAATCAGGCATTACAGAATAAAATTCTACATTTAAAATAACAGTTTTAACGAATTCCAAAGGAGTGCAATTTTTAAAAAAAAAATGTTTAGGCCTACAGAGAATCTAACAATAACAAAACATGGGTAACATTAACATACACAGGAAATGAAACCACAAAACTAGCCAGAACTTTGAAGAAGATAAATAAAAACATTAACATAGCTTATAAAACAGGAAACAAATTAAACAACATAATATACAATGGCATAGAAGAACACAACAAATTTAACAACAAGGGAGTCTACAAACTAATATGTAAAGATTGTAATAAATTTTATATTGGCAGGACAAGCAGAAATTTCAATACAAGATATAAAGATCACCTAAAAGATTTCATACACGCGGGTAATAAATCAAGCCATGCTAAACATCTCATTAGCGCAGGTCATCGAATGAACACAATTGAAAACATTCTCACGATAATCTACCGAGAAAACATTCCAGCTAGGATAAATATATTTGAAGACCTCGAAATTATAAAGGAAACAAACAACACCTCACTTCTTAATGAGAATGCACCCCCGTCAAACCCATTACACGAGATCGTCAAAAACAAGTCAGTTGCTGCTACAAACAGTTGGGAGTATACATCAAAATACACAACAACAAGTAGCGGAAACTCAACCTGCAGAAGATGGAAGGTAACTTCCGAAAGCGCTCCAATTAATTGTATATACCATATATTAATAAAGTTGAGGACGACGGCACCTACCAACAGGTATAATTTAATTTTTAACTTTCATCATACTACAGATCTTCTCGTCGATCCTTTGTAGTAGACACCGAAAACGAAGGGCACAGGAAAAGAACCAGGTAAGTCACTTTCTTTTGTCGAAATAGAGTTTGAGGTGTCATAGAGCCTCCATAGAAAGTAGGCCTACTTTAATTTATTTACCTTTAAAGTTTGGAATACAGGTACGGAAAGATTTTTTTTGTACAATTAAAAGTAAGTTTTCTAAGTTTCAAAAAAAAGTTATTTACCTGTTTATCTCTGTATCCTGCAAATACGTATGACTAAAATTTATAAGTGTGTTTGCGTGTATGTGTGTACGTGTATAACCCTCTAAGTTGCCGCAATATATGTTTCATCAGATCCAAATGTGACACATACGAGTAGCAATTAACTTAAAAAAAGTAAGATCGAGTTCGTTAATCAGAAAAATTGGGCCATTAGGCGTAGGAGTTCATTAAAGCAAAAATTTAAAAATCGCTCTAGAAGTCCCTGTTTTTTATCCTTAACAACGAAACTCATTATATACTATTAAAATAAACGGAAGACGATATCCTCTAAAACCCAGCGAAATTCGACATTAAAATTGGGGGTTGTAAGATAATATTAAGTTCAGATAGGCATCCTAGAAAATCATAGAAAATTTTAATGCACCAATAACCCTTTTAATTTTAGTTCTGGTCCTATAGTACGTACGGTAATATGTTATATACGTTAATTCTTCCAAAAATACCTAAATTATGGTAAAAATCCCATTCAAAACGGTCAAGTAGTTTTTTAAGTATAGGCCTATAGAAGACAGACTCACAGACACTCATTCTTATACATAAAGATAAATGTCCGCAAAATTACGCGTAATCCCATTAATTATATAAGTTTTCTTCTTTATTTCACAGCTTCCATGAAATTGGGGTGTATGACTTGCCAGCCATGATAGACTATGTGTTGGATAAAACAGCTCAAACTTCATTGGTCTACGTTGGACATTCCCTGGGATGTACGGCATTCTTCGTAATGGCTTCAACTATTCCTCAATATAACGATAAAATCAGAATCATGTTCGCTGTTGGACCAGGTGTTTTCTTCTCTAGAGAGACCAACGTATTCTTCAGGCTCTCACAATACGCTAGAGTCGGGGTAAGTATCTTCTCATCCCTATGTTATCTTCTCTTTCTCTTGAATTCCTAAAGAATACAGCTATTAGGTTGTACACTTGAAAAGATTTGTGAAGAAAATTTATGTTATCTCCACTTTCTATCGAACTCCGGAAGAGTCTAGCTATTGATGTCATATATTTTAAAATATTTGTGAAAAAAAGTACAAATCTTCATAAAACCTATTTGTTAGACACCAGAAATAACCAATTTTCTCATGGGATTTCGGATAAAATGGGACCGGTACCCTTATGGCATCGCATCGTAAGGAATTTTGGTAGCTATAATAAGCATAAGTGCAAAAATACGCTGATGGCATACAAACCACACTCTATTGAGGAACACTAAGAAATTGGGGCTCGAAGTAAACATCAATAAAACTAGAAATATATATATATATATATATATATATATATATATATATATATATATATATATATATAATATTATTCAATGCCCCAGGTTCTCATTTCTGACGTTCTCTCCTGACATTGACTTAACTGTAACCAACTTCTGGAGTTGGGGCGCCTAGAAGGCGGAGTTACGTTACCCCGATGATACGATACATGATAATGAAGCGCCAGGAGATTTCTTAACCTAAAGTAGACCAAAATTCCAGACAATGGGCAACCGCAGGAATGATTCCCCTTAAGGAAAAAGTCTATGGTTGACCGGGAATCGAACCCGGGGCCTCATGAACAATAGTCAGAAACGCTGGCCACTAGCCCATGAGTCTTATATAATGGAAATGGATAGCTAATGACAAATTAGGAACTGTTAGAAATTAACAGACTGGACACCAAAGGAACACTATTATCATAAGTAATGCCACGAGTGATTTCCAAATTATCGATAAATTCACGATTCACGAAGTGAGGAAATCAAGAGTAACATTTGTTATGACTATTTAAAGAATAAAATTAAGCTGTTTACTCATAAATCATTATTTAAATATAGTTATTTTAAAATAGGGCTACTTATATATTTAATGTAAACGGCGATGTTTGAAAACAAATGAGAAACTTTGTTTCACTTGTTCATCACTGCAACCAGATCATATTATTTATTGCCAAAGGATCTCAATATTATAAGAATGCACCCTAGTGAAAAAAAATTTAAACATATCAAACTGTATATTAATTAATTGCTTATTTCCTTTCATGTAAATACGTCAACTATATTTTGTGGAACGTTATTAACTGGGAAAAAATACGTTTAAGAATGTTCAAACAATTTTTGTGGTATAATCAATTGCTACAAATGTTTTTATATTATCATCCGCAACCACGATAAGGTTACATTTGTGCACTATATATACAATCTGGTAGTCACATGCAATCACTGAAAAATAATGCTATGACATATTCAGAATTTTAAAAAGGAGGAGCTTGATTTTGCACAAACTGATAAAATCGAGGTGAAAAGCGAATGTGATTGGTTTTAAATCAAAAATCATTGAAATGTGATTGGTCATTGACTCCCATTTGGAGCATGAGTTAAATAGTCAGAGAAAAACTTGGAGTACCAAGTTTAGATGAAGATATAGGAAGATACCAACAAGAATGGAAAAATCATCTGAGAAGAATGGAAAGAAATAGACTTCCAAAATTGGCGTTCCAATATACGGAACATTGGAGATAGAGACCAACGAAAACCAAAACATGGGTGAAAAGATCAAGACCTTCTTCGTTAGGTTTACCGTCACAGGTCACATGGCCTAAACCAGATTTGTTCATGATGACGATAGGAACATTTTGAAGAAGTGGCTGAATGTAAATACCAAAGAACAATAATTACAAATAGGAATGAGGTGTAGAAAGAAATTAAACATAGGCTTAATTCTGTAAACGCATGTTATTGTGTATTACAGAGACTCTTGTCGTTCCAACTCCTCTCAAGGAACATTAAATTGAAAATATATAAAACTATTAATCTTCCAGTTATATTATTTAGATGCTAAACATGTACCCTTGCTTTAAGAGAGGTGAAAATATTACGAGAAAAAATTACTTAGGAAAATGTTTGAATTGGGGACTGAATATAAATTTACAGAAAACAGAATATATTTGTTTCGGAAGGATGTGCATGACCTCATACTTGAAACAGGGAAAATAAAAAGTGTGAATTTTTTTAATATCTTGGGTCAATAATTACAAGTTTAGGTACCTGTGAGAGAGATGTACAGACTAAAATTGCAATGGCAAAAAATGCAACAAAGACATTACATGGGGTAATTCGGAACAAAAATATTACAAAGAAAACTAAAATGAAAATTTATAAGAGCATAATACAGAATATTTTGTCATATGGAAGTGATACTTGGTCTTTGACGGAATTACAAAAGAATAAAATTAGAAACAGTTGAATTTGAATATTTTAGAAGAAGCCTCCAAAAAACAAGACAGGATAAAATAAGAAATGAATTCCTTTGGAGAGAAATGAATGTCACCACATCTGTTGTTAAGAGGATTGAAAATCAAACGCTTAAATGGTATGGCCATGCACAAAGAATGGAAAATGAAAGATGGCCAAAAAATATATACCAATGGTCACCCCCTGGAAGAAATAAACGTGGCAGACCTAGATGGAAATGGAAAACCTACGTCAGAACTATAATGGATGATAGGAATTTGGAAGAGGGAAATTGGAATGATAGAGATAAATGGAAACTGAAGACGGCAAACCTATAATTGGGGGAAAGCCGTAAGAAGAAGGAAAATGTTTTGGACCAAAAAGATATGATTGAACAGGTGAATGGAGAACATTTAATAACAGTGAGCTGCATGATCTTTATGGGAAAGCAGATGTAATAAAAATAGTTAAGTCTCATAAACTGCGATGGGCAGGACATGTGTTACGAATGGAGAATGAAAGAGGGGCTTGAAAACTACTTTGTAGGAAAACCAGAGGAAAACCGCTAGTAAGTACGCCAAGAATGAGGAGAATAACATTAACCATGATTTGACAGAAGTAGATTATACAGAGGATGATTGGAAAACTATCTCAGGATAGGGATGTAAGGAGAGCTTATGTTCACGCGGGTATGTACTTACGGATACAATAGTGCAACTGAATTAAATTGTAAGTTTATAATAAATAACGTTTCTAGGTTGAGAAAATCAGTTCGGCTGGAAAATCCTATGTTTTTACCAGATGTCACCACTGTAAAAATGACACATGCGGATGTGAGCCCAATAGCTGACTGGTAGGTCAAGGGCATTGTAAGTCTGTCGAGACATGTGTTTTATATATGCTAGGTAACTTGCTAATACCTAGCGTGCGTTGCTACGCCTAAATAAATTTAATGTTAAATGTTAATTAAATTGTATGATATACACTGAGAAGAACCAAATATGGTTGCTAGTCAGTTTATAATTTCGGATTTCAGGTAAACCTCCACTTCTAATTTTCAGATTTCGCTCATTTTTTGACAATACCTACCTCGATTTGTTTTAATACGATATACTGAGTATCGTTGTGAAACATCGAAAATTGTGACCACTAGAGCAATTTTTACTTCAGATGAACTCCTACATCTAATGGTTTTAGAGGGTCCAATCGTTAATCTAACCCATCCAGGGACCCACTCGAATACACGCACAAAAATTTCATCAAAATCGTTCCAGTCGTTTCCGCAGTTTTTAATTTCGGATTTCAGGTAAACCTCCACTTCTAATTGTCGGATTTCGCTCATTTTTTTGGATAATACCTACCTCGGCTTATTTTAATGGGATATAATGAGTTTCGCTGTGAAACATTGAAAAATGTGACCACTATAGCGATTTTTCAATTTTCACTTTAGGTCCAATTGTGAATCCAAACCGTCGAGAGACCCTATCATACACACAAAAAATTTCATCAAAATCGGTCCTGTCGTTTAGGAGAAGTTCAGTAACAAACACGCGTACAGAAGAATTATATATATATATATATATATATATATATATATAGAATATTTGGACCAAATAGAGGAACTGATAATTGTTGGAGAATCAAAACATATAACGAAATAAACAAATTAATCAGAAATCAGAATATAGTAAACCATATAAGATCTTCCAGAATTAGTTGATTAGTTGGCTTGGACATTTGATCAGAATGGATGATTAGAGACTGGTCAAGAAGCTCTATAAATGGAAAACAATAGGAGGAAGAGCAGTTGGAAGACCGGGAGGATGACACAATGATCGATCTAAAGAAAATTAAAGTGACTAATTTGAATATGGCAAGAGACAGATTGGCATGGAGGAGGATTGTTGAGACGGCCAAAACTTTCACCTTTGTTGTTGTCGCGCCTTAGGATGATGATGATTCTCCCACCTCAATTATAGCCTGCCAACTAGGAGCCTTCCCTATGGTTTTCCTACAAGATGTTTCTTTGCTCCTCTTTTTTTCCCATTTGTGACAAATATCCTCCCTACCACAGTATACGAGACATAACATTCAGTTTCCCATAAATATCGCATAGCTCACTGTTTTGCAGTCTTATACGTCATAACATGATGATTTTTTATTATGTTTCAGGCTGAAGTTGAAAAACAGTATAACTTTGAATTCCTGCCGATCTCAACTCCACAGAAAGCTGCTGTACAAATATTCTGTAAAGAAGGGCTTCTAACTCAGCCATTTTGCACAATTCCGCTTGCTTTAATCGGTATTTTAGAAACATCTCAATTAAATAAGGTGAGTTAACAGTCAGTTTAAGGCTTCTATATTAACGTTACGAAATCTCGTATGTTCATTGGCATAGATAAATCATTTCATCACCACAAAAGAGACTACGTTTTATATGCATTTTCTCACTTCAATGTTTAATGAAGTTACACTTACTAGCGAATACCCGTCGTGCGTTGCTACGCCTAAATAAATTAAATGTGTTTTTATCTTCAGTTGAATAAGTTGAAAGAAAATTACGGGTTAATTAAATTATATGGTATACATTGCGACGATCCAAACATGGCGTTGCTAGTCATTTTTTTTTATTTTGGAATTCAGGTAAACCCTCACTTATAATGGTCGGATTTCATTGATTTTCGGAAAATATCTACCTCGGTTTATTTTAATTGCATGTACTGAGTTCAGTTGAGAAAGATACAAAATTGCGATTTCTAGAGCGATTTTAAAATTTTCGTTTCAGATGAACTCTAATGATTTCATAAAATAATACAGAGCGACTAAATACTCGCTGTACTTGAAAACCTGAACAACAGCGTTTCTATTCCTATTCAACTTGTAAAACTCGTAATATGGCTCGCGAAAACTCGAACGACGATTAACTGTGTCGTGGTGTGTTTAAAAACACGCGCGTATTCGAATACAACGTTGCGTCAATCTCATTTCACTATGGAAACACGCGCAATTTCTATTAAAACACTGTATCAAATTTTCAAGCCAATCGACTGACAATTTCTCGAGTTTTGTGAACACAGGACAAACGCAGGCTGGATTTTTGTATGAAAAGATGTTTACTTTGTTCTTCTTACCTGTTAAACGTTTTCTATAATGGCAACCTTAAATTTTAAATAAATAAATAAGGGAAATATATAACGATCTCACTAAAATGTGTATATAATATAATCACTAACAGTCGAAAACAGTAAAGTATTTATTAAATAACAATTTTGCTCCAATTTTTAAGATCTCACAATTTCATTTTTTTTTTCAGAAATCATGGGATGAATACTTATGTACGAGAAAGCATGCGTTAGTGAGTTATAATGTCCCAGAATATAATAATAATAATAATAATAATAATAATTACAATAATAAGTGTAGTAAAGTGATCCCACTACCGGTGTTTGAAATCTTTGGGGCAGTAGGAAATGTTCCCATCTTTATAGGCCTAGATAATTGGCACAAGATAATCCCAAGTTGTCAGCCCTGCATAAGCGCCCCTTTACTCCCAAAAACAAGCGTTTGGTACTCATTTCCGTTAGAGTAGACTCCAAAGACATGGTGCCACCAGAGGGTTTGGGCTAGTTTAAAATCCTGAGCCCACTGGGACTCGAATCCGCGACCTTTCGGCGTAAGTAATCTCTGAGGTAGGGGCGCCTGGAAGGCAGGATTACAGCTGCCCCGATGAAATGATGGTTGATGATAATAACGATGGGTGATGAGTGACGATGACGATGATGATGATAGTGGTGAGCCAGGTGAGTCCTTAATTCTAAACTTAATCTAAGGCGAATGTGAATTATGATGGCCTTATGATGTTTGGGCCTTAATGCTTCCTGATATTTGTCCTGCAGGTGAAGAAAACCCCGAAATAAACTCACCCAGGAAACTTGTTCCGACCGAGACAAGAACTCGGGCCCGCCATGTGACAAGGCAGCACGCTACCTCGAAATCACAGCGGTGGATTATTATTAGTATTAGTATTATTATTATTATTATTATTATTAGTATTATTAGTAGTAGTATTATTATTATTATTATTATTATTAACATTATTATTATTATCATTATTATTATTATTATCATTATTATTATTATTATCATTATTATTATTATCATTATTATTATTATTATTATTATTATTATTATCATTATTATTATAAGAACAGTTAAGTCCCGTAGACTGCGATGGGCAGGACATGTTGCACGTATGGGGAATGAAAGACGTGCATGGAAGCTTCTTGTAGGAAAGTCAGAGGGAAAACGCCCAGTTGGTAGACCAAGAATGAGGTGGGAGAACAACATTAACTATGATTTGAGGGAAATAGATTATACAGGGAATGATTGGAAAGCATTAGCTCAGGATAGGGATGTATGGAGAGCTTATGTCCGCGCGGCCATGAACCTTCGGGTTCGATAGTGCCAGTGAGTAAGTAAGTAAGTATCATTATTATTATTATTATCATTATTATTATTATTATTATTATTATTATTATTATTATTGTTATCATCAACACTATTAACTATTTTATTTATTTCACAGACTTTATTGCCAGTAATATTATCCCATTTACCCGGAGGGTCATCTTTCAGGGTTTGGGTTCACCTGGGTCAACTAGCAAGATCAGGTACTTGTATATTCAAATATCTCACTTTTTATGGAACTAAATGTGTGTTTTATGAAAATACAAGCTAGATTATAAAAAATCAAGTTATGAAGTCAATAATAAAATTCATATAAAAAATTCTTTTGAGATGAACAGTCATACGTGTAAAGTAAAATACGGGGTGCAGCATAAGTGAGTTAACCGAAAATGCAAATGTATTGTTTTCTGTAGCTTACAACATCTATACAAAAACAACTACCGAAAATGTTCCCTTGTTAGCATGTTATCTCAAACAGTAGTGTTTGCGTTTATATTTTGAAGATCCCGTATTCGAACCCCAATTTCAAACAATCTGATTTTTCCCCCTTGCAACCATGTGCATTTGTTAACTAACTTACGACGTACCCAGTAATTTTATTATATATAACGTTTCTCATTAGAGGATTGCCTCAAGGACAAAGTGATATAGACAATTTTTTTTAATTGATGAAATACATTTTGTAAATACATTAAAAAATGTCAAATTGTAATTGAAGTATACATACTATAAAGTAGTAATTTTATAAATATGTTTTTTTTAAAATTGAAATTGATCCTCTAATGGCAGCATACCTTGGCAGGTGTCATCGTCCTCAACTAGGTTACTTTTTTTAAAGCGTAGGCCATTCAGAAATCTTCTTACATCTTCACCAGAAGGTTCTGCGCACCTGTTTCTAAAAGGCTGACAGTTTAAAAAAAGACTTAGTTGAAGACGACGGCACCTACTAAGGTATTAATTTTAATATTGTACTTTATAAGCTATGAAGTATGGGGAAATAAATAAAAAATGTCGAACATTTTCTACTGTTTCACAGTATTTATGACTTAAAATATTACGAATTAAACTTTTTATTACATGAAAATATTTAAATGTTCTAAAAGTATGTAATTGTATATTTTTCAGGTAAATTTCAACAATATGATCATGGTCGTAAACTAAATATGAAGTATTACGGCAATCCTGAACCTCCTGTATATGATCTTTCCAGAGTAACTGCTCCCGTATCGATACATGCATCAAAGAACGATTCCCTCACCACATTAACGGTAAGAATACAGTCCAATCATGATGCAATACAATAATAATAATCATAGTACATTTACGAACTTAGGCCACTTGTTTACCTGTTTCGGCTTCAAGAGAAACACCATCCAAAAGTCTTTTGAGTGAACGTCCTGGTCTTCTTCTTCCTGCAGGTTGATATCTTAACATTTGTTTGGGTATCCTGTGATCTTCCATTCGATGAACATGTTGCATCCATCTTAGTGCCCCCTGTTTATGATCTTTAGGATTTGTATTTTGAAAATTATTTAATTAACAATATTATATATTTCTATTAGAAAATAGATATTATTGTTGTATTCCTTTGACTTATAATCAGAAATGTTGTTTTCTAAAGGTTTCATGTGTAATTCTTCTAAGATGTCTTCATTTTTTTTTGTGATCTAGTAGTGTGTACCCTGCAGTCCTCCGAAGGTATCGCATTTCAGCAGATCTAAGTCTCTATATATCCTTCTGTTTCAACGTCCATACTTCGCTACCATACAAAAGAGTTGGAAGAGCCAGTGTTTTATACACTTTTAACCTTGAATGTTTTTTGGACTAACTGTGGCTTGAAGATAGAATTTATTAACCCTAAAATTCTTAAAAATTTAGTTATTTTTTGCATTTACATCCTTTTCTTCGTCATATGAGATATTGCACCGTAGATGTGTAAAATTATTCACCTGCTCCAAAATTGCATTGTCAAGTACAATTTTACTTCTGATCTACACATTGAATAATAATAATAATAATAATAATAATATATAATAATAATAATAATAATAATAATAATAATAATAATAATAATAATAATAAAGCAAGTAAATGTACTATCTCCTCCACTGTTCAATTTTGTATTAGAGCATGTCATCAAAACTTTTAAGGAGTGAAAAAGGCCTAGGTGTATTAATAATAAACACTACTAGTATATTACGATGCGAAGTTGGGAAGTGATTTTTACAGAATCGAGGAAAATGTTCACAAACCGAGCGATAGCCAGGTTTTTAATTTCTGAGATTCTGTAAAACACTTCACAAACGTGCGTTGTACATTATGTTTACATTATTTCCAACAAAGATGTTATTATTTTACATTATTTATTATTTTGAAAACAGCATCGTGCAAAAAAGGTAATGTACAATGCACGTTTGTGATTTTTTTATAGAATCCCGGAAATTAAAAACCTCGCTATCGCACAATGTTTAAACATTTCCTCGCTTCTGTAAAAACCACTTCCCAACCTCGCATCGAAATGTACTATTATCTACGTTCAAAGTATTTTAGTATATGTTGTACTAGCTAATACCCGGCGTGCGCTGCTAACCCTAAATAAATGATGTGTTTTTCATGTTTAGTTGAATAAATAAAAGGAAAAGTAATTATAAATGTATATCGTTATTTTTAGATACCCCGTGCTGATTACCCGGCATTGCCTGGGAATTTACGTATCCCGATGTATTTGGCATAAATGAGCTGAAAGACAAAATTCGTTAATTCGAGTTACCCGTGCTCTGCTTGTCCGGGAATCTACTTATCCCGATCTTCTTGGCATCAATGAAAGACAAAAATGATTATTAAGAGTTGTCCATAGAAGATGAACATATGCTGTCGAGGGTTTTTTTTTGTAGAGTTTTTTGAGATATTCAATTCTGTGTAAATTAATTTGGTGTATTTGTTATGGTTCAGGCAGCGTAAGCCATTTAGACGTACAAGAAGCCACTTCTATTTTACTTTATCACTACAAAGGGTGATTTCAAAGGGTGAAGGGCTTGAGCATTAAAACTCTCTTATAGCCTATAACCTTCCCGGGAAAATCCTGAACATTTTTCAAAAAGCCCAATACAATCGTATGTGCACGCTTGTCCAGGAATCTACTTATCCCGATCTTCTTGGCATCAATGAAAGACAAAAATGGCTATTGTGAGTTATCCGTAAAAGATAAATATATGTTGTCGCGGATTTTTTTTTGTTGAGTTGTTTTAATATATTCAATTATGTGTAAATCAATTTTGTGTATTTGTTATGGTTTAGGCAGTGTAAACCATTTAAGCGTCAAAAAGATGACTTTTTCACCTTTTTCACTACAAAGGGCGATTTTTAGGGTGTAGGATTTGAGTATCACAACTCTCTTGTAGCCTATGCTCATCCCGGGAATCTCCTGAACATTTTGCATAAAACCCCATCACAATCGGATGATGGCCGCGCATAAAGTACAAACAAAGAAACAAACATTCATGTTTTATATATTAGATATTCAGTATATTTATTGCGGCAAAGATATGTTTTAGGAAAAGAGTAATGCGGGTTTTGGAGAAAGAGAAAAAAAGACACGATAAATCGACAAACGTTGTTGTTATATTCTGCAATTTTGGGAAGTAGTTTCATAATTATGTAAATATAAAGTAAAAATTAGCGGAGGAGGTGATTTTCACGGTTCATCAGGAAATATTTTAAAAGCAATCCAAGACGCAACTATTAATACACTTCCAGAAAACTAAAGGAGTGTATTTATCTAGTTATACGAAATCATTAAAGTGTATTTTACGTTTTATTCAACCTGTATTTTATATTTTGATAGCGTGTTTTGTTAGAATATGAAGTATAGGTTCTTTTTAGAGGAATTAAACCCAATGGGTACAACTTGGACACGACACACACCCAGTCCCAAGGTTGAGATTTGTTTTAAAAATCCTTTACCCCGCCGGGAATCGAACCCGGATCGCCGGAGTGGAAGGTAGGGACTCTACCGACTACAGTGACGGACGAAGTATGGGTTTTGTTACCCAATAACTACGAAATAAAATGTCATTGACTGTTATAATAGCAAATAATAGCTGTTTTTTTAAATTTACTTTGGTACTTTTCAGACAATAATTTAAACTACTCTTCAAAGTAAGAATTATCAGATTCTGTTGTCTTCATCTATCTTCTTCTTCTTCTTCTTCTTCTTCACTTCACGGGCTAGGCAAATTGCCTGTTCCGCCTCACAGTTGTTCTATCTATCTTTTCACTGGCCTTCCTACATTCCTTGAACCTCTTGGTTTGTAGTTGAATGCTGCTCTTGGTAATCTTGTTACATTCATTCTTTCCACATGTGTAAACCATTTTTTTCTATATTCTCTGATTTTCTCATCCAATATATATTTAACTCTGTTCTTATATCTTCATTCCTTATCCAATCCAATATTGTGCAGCCGTTTGTTCTTCTAAGGAAGTTCATTTCTGCGCTTTGTATTCTACTTTGCAATTTTTTGGTCATTACCCAAGTTTCGCTCCCATAAAGCAATGCAGGAACTGCCAATGTTTTATAAAACTTCAATCTAATATCTCTTCTTGTTTTATTCATTAATGTTTTATGTATAGTTCCGCATACCATTTGAAATTTCGACAGTTTCATATGTATGTCTCTTTCAGTTTTTGTGTTTATAGTAAAATTACAAACCAAATAATTAAAATTTGTTACTTGTTCCAGAGCTTTGTTTTCTATTACGATTTTTGATCTCATATGATCGTTTCCCCAAAATGCCATTATTTTTGTTTTTTCTTTTGATATTTTGAAATTATATTTTTGGCATAACTGATTTAATTGATGTAAAGAATACTGCAATTCATCTATCTTTCCCACCAAATTATTTGTATTTTTTTTTCTAACAAAAACACTTGATAAAACTGCCTGCTATGAGAATACCGTGAATTAGGCAGACGACGAACCTCACATTTTTGCTGTGTAACTTTTAAGCCTTCCCAAATATGCATGTCTACATTTGGATATTATATTCACATTACATTATTATACGTTATTTATTTATTTTTATTTTATGTAATATTAAAAATATTATTACAAATTACATTTCCACTAGAAGTGATACAAAATTCCATAAAATGTTATAAAAAACTATTTTTAAAAATGTTTTGAGTTTAATCAAAATATGCCCATCACGCAGAACTGTGTGAACTTACGTATTTCAACAAGTACAATTTATAATCCGATTTCTCATGTTTACGGAATATGTCCTTATTTTGTTAATAAAACATATATTTTTTAGATTTTGTTGGGAGAAAACAAACATGACAGCCATCATCATCATAATGTTTGGTGCTACAGCTTATTGTAGGCCTTGGCCGCCCCAATCTATGCGGCTCCATCCATTTCTATCTTCTACCTTCCAAAAAAGTTTAAAATTTACTTATTGGAAGATCAAAATACACAAATATTATATCAAACTAGAATAAGGAATAAACTTAAAACAAGCACTGGCGATATTGAAGAGGACTGGATAAATCTAAAACAAGCAATCATGGAAGCAGCATACGAGAGTCTCGGATATAAACAAATCAAAAACAAAAAGAGATTACGAACTTGGAATCCTGAATTAAAAGAAAATATTGAACAAAAGAAAAAAGCCTATAAAGTGTATTTACAAACTAAACAGGAGGAACATTATACAGAATATAAAAAACTCAGAGATAAGGTTCGTAAATTGTCTAGAAAATATAGAAGGGATGATTGGGATAAATTTGTAAAATCCTTAGAACGTGATATTACAGGAGCACAAAGACAGGGATTTAAAATATTAAAAAAATTACAGATGCAAACAAAAGACAAAATTAATGCTAATCTGATACCAAAACAAGATTGGATTACTTACTACAAAAATCTTTGGTCAGAACCGAACACCCACACTGAAAAAATTACTTTGAATTTGACTTGTAAAAATGAAATAGAAAAACCAGACATAACAATGTACGAACTAGAAGAAGTTTTAAAGAAGGTCAAGAACAGGAAAAGTCCAGGTTTAGATGATTTAAATTTAGAACTTTTTAACTATGGAGGAACTGCCTTGAAAGAGAAACTATTAGAACTTCTCAACAATATTTGGCATTGTCTTAATATTCCAACGGATTGGGAAACGGGTCTAGTAATTAATATACATAAAAAAGGTCAGAAAAACAAATGTGATAACTACCGAGGCATTACCTTATTCCAAACTGCATCTCGTAAATTATATGCCAACATAATTAGAAATAAATTATCAGTAAGTAGTGAAACATTTTTGGAAGAAGAACAATGTGGATTTAGAAAAGGAAGGAGCAATAAATGCAATATTTACCCTACAACAAATTATGGAAAAAAAGGAGAGAATTTAATCTCCCACTATACATACTATTTATAGATTATGAAAAGACATATGAGATGAACTTTGGCAGATACTGCATGAAGAACATATACACTCACATGTAATACGAGCCATACAAAGCTTATATCAAAATTCTAAAATCAAAATTAAATTACCAGATGGAGAAATAACAGAACACATAAACACAAGCAAAGGTGTTCGACAAGGATGTGGACTATCTCCACTATTATTTAATACATATATATATATATATATATATATATATATATATATATATATATATATATTAACAGAATAGAGCAAGAATGGAAACAAACAGTAAATAGTGGAATTTCAGTAACTAGGAATAAAATAATTCAAACAATATTATATGCTGATGATCAAATAATAATATCAGATTCCGAAGATAGCTTACAAATAGCAGCGTATCAATTATTGAAAATTGCCAGCAAATATAATATGAAAATTTCCACTTCAAAATCCAAAACAATGGCAATGTGTGGAAAAAACATACAACGGGTGAAAATTGAGATTGATGGAAAAATTATAGAACAAGTGTCAGATTTCTTTTACTTAGGAAGTGTATTTGCAGAGTATAAGAGTGACATTGATTCAAAATTACAAAAATATAATAAAATGAATGGGGTAATACGAAGACATTTTGGTAAACAAATGAGGACAGAGACAAAACTAAGATTACATAACATCACATCAAAAGCTGCTCTAAAATACGGAAGTGAAATTTGGATTTTAAATAAAAGAAACTCTCATAAACTTCAAGTAAGCCAAATGCGCTTCTTACGATCATTGTTAGGAGTTAATAGACTGGATCACCAAAGGAACACTATTATCAGAGGAAAACTTGGAGTAACAAGTTTAAAAGAAGATATACAAAGATGCCAACAAGAATGGAAAAATCATCTGAGGAGAATGGCAAGAAATAGACTTCCAAAATTGGCATTCCAATATACCCCAACTGGACATAGGGACCAAGGAAGACCAAAACATCGGTGGAAAGATCAAGACCATCTTCGCTAGGTTTACCGTACAGGCCACATGGCCTAAAACGAATTTGTTCATGATGATGATGACCTTCCGTCTCCATTCCTGAACTCTCATAACCTTCAGATCCTGTTCCACGCTGTCTAGCCATCTGTTAAGAGGTCTTCCAACTTTTCTTTTTCTCTCTATTTTAGAGAATGTGACTCTGCGGTCAATGTCTGTTTCTTCCAGTCGATGTAAATGGTCCTGGCATCTCAACCTTGAAGATTGTATTATACTGACTATGTCAATATAACCATATAAGTCATATTATCATTATACCTACTGCGTCATTTTCATACATCGATCCATAGATTTTCCTTAGAATCCATCTTTCAAATATGCCTGACGTTGGCATATTTTAAAAGAAATCTAAATTTATATTTCCTCTAACCTCGACTTCATCATTACCCAGTGTAAGTTATATATATTAATTGGTGTTTCTCGTATAATTTAACATATTTATACTATTATTATAATTATAATAATAACTATTATTATCATTATTATATTATTGTTATTATCGTAAGTATTATTATTGTTATTATCGTATAAACTGTTGTTGGACATGAAATTTACATTGCTACATTTAATGTATCTTTAACTGTTTATAATTAGTATAGTGTATATCTATATTTGTCAAATATCTATTTGCATTTGTGCTGGTTGAGTGGAAGAGAAGTTCTGATGGCCTTAACTCTGCCACAATAAATAAAATATTATTATTATTATTATTATTATTATTATCATTATCATTATCATTAAGCTAGAGCAAATTTTAAATTCAGAATTTCAGTTAAACTCTCACTTCTAATAGTTGGATTTTTAATATATTTGGAACAAACATTTCCCGTTTTATTATGATAGCCAGAGAGCGCAATCTGTTCCACGATGTAGAATGCTTATTTGTATTGGTATAAATAATATATGAACACGCGCGCGAGGGTGTGGGATGCATACCTACAGGGCTATGAAGTGAGCTGTGTCATGTAGAAAGACAGACGTTTAATTTATTTTTGTATCTCATTCCTATTTTTAATTATTGTTCCCAAGTATTTGAATCCAGACACTTCTTGAAAATGTCTCTCATTTGTCATTATTGTTGTCATATTGAAAATAACGAAATGAAAATAAATGTTCTTTTAACTTTCTATTATTTTGTGACTACTTAAATATGTTCGTTAAATAATAAGAGAAATAAAAAAAAGCTTAAACCCCATACAATAATAACTAATTTAAAGATAAAGGCAAGAAACTCTTCCACGCTAACAATCCATATAAATTTATAATGTATTTCTATGTATGGACATATATTCAGTTTTACTTATGTTTATTTTCATTTCCAATGTTCTTGTGTTAGTCAATAGAGTGTGCGTGTTGTCCTTTACTATCTCTAACTATTTTACTGAATCTGCTTACAGTAGCAACAGCAAGTGCCCTGAAAATAGTATACCCTATATCAAGTAGATTTAAAATACCAATAGGGCGATTTGTCAGAAATTGTTTATAAATTAATTTAGCCTTAATGGTTTCAAGTTACCTAAAAATGCGTTCATGTTTTAAAATAAAAAATAATGTGTATAAATATCCACCCAGAGTAATTATGCCACGCGGAAAGAAGGAATTTAACAAGATTACCAAGAGCAGCATTCAACTACAAGCCAAGAGGTTCAAGAAATGTAGGAAGGCCAGTGAAAACATGGACAGAACAACTGTGAGGCGGAACAGGCAATGTTTGCCTAGCCCCTTGAAGTGAAGAAGTAATTCTGCCCGAGGGCAGGTCTTTCACTGTAATCATAGCATTTCGATGCTATGCTTTTCAGCTTCACTAGGGAATTATAGGTGTGGTAGCGTCCCGCTGCTTTCCACACCGGTAAATGATGATAATGATAAGGATGATGATGATGATGGTCGGATGATTTTCGAGAACCGTTGAGCTATAAGCTTCCTGACATTTGTTTTACAGGTGAGGAAAACCCCCGAAAAAACCTCACCCAGGAGCCTGTCCCGACCGGGAATCGAACCCGGACCCGCCAAGTGACAAGGCAGCACGCTACCTCGAGACCACAGCTGTAGATTAAATAAATATAATGCTGATAATCTGATTGCAAGTTAATTTTTATTCATCACAAATGTCTCCCCTTAACATCCTTGCAAATGTATATGAAATTATTATTTTGTTTTGACAATTATTCTTATTTATTTATTTATTAGTCTGGTTGATTTAAGACAATGTGGCCTTCTCTTCCACTTAGCAGGACAAGCATAAGTTACATTAGAATATAGCAATTATATTTATTATGTTTACATTGATTTCCTTTAAATGTATTAATTATAATGGGGGATATAATAATATTATCATTGTATTTAAGTAGACATGGAAAGCTTCATTAAATCCCACTTGATGTGAAAACAGGCCAAAAGGCCTAATTTCATGAAGTAGAAGAAGAATATTTAAGTAGACAACTAATATTAAATACTAATAGAAAATATGATCAATCAGATAATATCTATAAGATTAAGATCAATACCATAATAATGTTAATAATAATTAGAATTAAGACTAAATCCAATAACAAAATATACACAGGCAAAGTAAATTAAATTGTTAGGTTAGATTGTCCCTGTCTAATGTAGGCCTACAAAAGAAATAGAAAAATTATGAGATATAATAAATTAATTTTTCCGTCAAATATTTAAAACAATCAATTCAAAATATATGTTAATCTGTTAATACTATTTTCATAAAATAAATTATTATTGAATTGTTCAAAAATACTATCATTAAAGTGCAAGTTAATCAGTTATTAAATAGAGGATGTTATGCATCAACCGGCTAAGCAACATTTAAAATAATGTATTTTAATGTCATCTGTTGCACTGGTTCATGAAGTAAGTGTACGCACACTTTTAGCGCCAAATCTTTAAATATAGCCTTATTATTAAAGAAAAATGTAAATAACATCAGTCCTATCAGAGATACTATGTTTTGTAACAAACGGTTAGGAAATCAGATCTTCAATAATCCTAATCTAAATGTTGCATCATGCAGCTAAACGCCAATGTTCCCGCTCTTAGCTTGTTGATGCATAACTGACAAACAAGGAAAATAACGTGCAATATGCATTATCGTTAGTTTGGCGCTACAATAAATACTGAAGATTGACTTAAACTTTAAACGTATTATTCTCGAAACTTAGATAATAACGCATAGCCGGTTGATGCATAAAGCCGCCCAAATAACTCTTCAGTTTGTTTTTGAACGATTGTATAGTTTGACAGTCTCTGACATAGGGCGGAAGGGAATTCCATGTTCTAGCAAGTGAAACTGTAAAAAATAGTGTATAAGTACATTTACTGTTAATTGATAAATTTGTACAGTATAATTAATTAACAGACTATTAATTATGTTTCTTTCAGAATTTGGAGAGACTGTACCGAGCTCTACCGAACGCCGTGGGCTTGTTCGTTGTTCCGCTACCTTCATTCAACCATTATGACTTCATCTGGGGTCTGGACGCAAAAAAAGTTTTCTACCCGGAATTGATCAGAATAATGAGTAGATACTAATTAAAATTGTTTGGTTATTGTGACAATTCTGTCCTGATGGCAGATAATGAGGATGATTTTCAAAGATTTCTTTATAAATCCCATCTCAGCGGTCAAAGACTTAATATGAAAACATCTACTAAAACTAAATTTATGATCAGAGTAAATTTCCTTTGAGAATCAAGTTGGAACTCTAAGGAAGGACAATTGAGCAGGTCATGGTTTGTATATATGTGGGAATTGAGATAACTAGTTGGGGGTCACTACAAAATGATGTTATCAGTAGAGAAGAAACCTCTGATTCCAATGACGCAAGGTTGACTAATCTTCAACCATACAGGAGGTCACTCTGAACTCCGAACAACGGTCACATGTAAACAAGAGCAGGATTCAGATTTACAGACATAGAATACTTCGGTGGAATATAAAAGTTGCGCACTGACTGTTCGGAATATTTAGAGTGAAATATAATTAATGTAAAGTATTATTCTAAACTGTTGCTGTAACCAGCCGCTGCAGAAAACTATTCTAACTCCTTTCCCTCTGACGTAAAGTACAACCTTTTAAATCATTTATGGCACACAGATAATTTTCATGTCCAATACGAAGCCACTGCGCATGAACTCAGAGGTCAGCTATTTGGTTCACAAGTATACTACTATTTGAGAAACTAAAATCCGTTTTGTTTCGTTGTGGGTCATGCAATTTAAAATAATTTCGCGTAAATAAGTAGTGTGGTAAGTGCTGTAAATAAAATAAACAAATAAAATAAAAACAAAGAAAATTAATTTAAATGTAGACGAGATGGAGAAAAAAAACATGACAATGGGATCGAACACGCAATCCTGTGCATGGGAAACAGAAGCTCCCTCCACTACACACAACCGTCCCTGCTAGAAAGTGTATGTATGAAGAGATTCAATACTCCAGGACTTACTTGCATATTGAAATTAGATATTAACTTGACTTGGTTTAAATTGATCAGACGCGTACTGTATTAGTAATGGGAATAAAGAATATGTTATGCTTTGTGTTTTGTAAACAAAGTAATAAGACGTTACAATCGTTATTTATTTTCTATACGTATGAACAGTTTGCTTTAATTTATTTCCCTAGACATGTAAATTTATTTATATAACGAAGTTTGGTAAAGTATATTCATTATGAAAATTAAGGACGTTATTTAAAAAATCCTAAACAGGATCGAACCTGGGCTTCGTCTTCGCAAGAGAGCATCTTACCGGCTGCTCTACTGAAGTGAACGATACGAATACTGCATGAAGAAAGACTTGCGCCGTCGGATTTGACCTCAAAGGAGACAGCACACGTAACAACTTACTAGTGTGAATCGCTCTTCAAAACTTCAACTTTCCACCATCAAGAATTGCGCCATCATTTTCTTCGAAGGCTGTATAATGGTCGCATCAACCAATTGCTGATAACGTGTTTACGAAGGAATTGTTCCATCTCTAGTTACATGACAAGCTATAGTGATTTCATATTCGCCAGAGGTTTCAAGGACATATGATTGGTCCGATATTCTCCGCTGGAACTTCCCACACCTTATAACATAACTCCTAACGTGACAGTTGATCCTCTTGCAGAGTTGCTTTGATATAAGAGTACGACTGCGGAGCTGCACGAAATTGAGGGTGGAAGTGGTGTTACAGAAACAGTGACTTGACCTTGAAACCTCCGCCGAAAATGAAATCACTATAGTAGAGCTGTGATAAAGCAGGCTGCCTGAATGATATAATCTGGATGAATGAATAGGCTATTTAAATAAGGGAAAATAAAACTTGAATTTATAAAACAGTGTTATGGACAATACTGACCTATTCCATAGAGACTAGCGGTAAGCCTATGTATGATTTCGAATAACAGAGTAAGGGAACGCATTTTCTATGATCATGGAGATGGAGTATGAAAAAGTAGTCCGTGAAATATGAACAAATATGGTCATATTTATGGATGTATCCATTCTATTGCAATTCTGCCCGAGGACTGGTCTTTCTCTGCAATTACAGCATTTTCATGCTATGCTTTGCAGTTTCACTAGGGAATTATAAGTGTGGTAGCTTCCCGTCGCTTTCCACACCGGTGAAGGTTGATGATGATGGCCAGATGATTTTCGGGGACCGTTGAGCCCTAAGCTTCCTGACTTTTGTCTTACAGATGAGGAAAAACACCGAAAAAAACCTCACCCAGTAGCCTGTCCCGACCGAGAATCGGATCGGGCCCGCTGCGTGACAAGGCAGCCCGCTACCTCGAGACCACAGCGGTGGACATATATGTATATGTGTATATATATATATATATATATATATATATATATATATATGTATATGTGTGTATATATATATATATATATATATTATAATTATTTTTTTACATTGAGCAATGCAAGCTTAATATGGCATGATAAGAAACATAAATCCCGTTCAGGCATTTATTTTTCTTATATCATATATATATATATATATATATATATATATAATATATATACAGGGTGTGTCATAAAGGATGGCGCAAACTTAAATGGTTGAAAGTACACGATAATAGAAGCAACAATGTCCCAATAAACATGGGTCCGCAA
Organism: Diploptera punctata; assembly: GCA_030220185.1. Taxonomy (NCBI): domain Eukaryota; kingdom Metazoa; phylum Arthropoda; class Insecta; order Blattodea; family Blaberidae; genus Diploptera; species Diploptera punctata. Next base: position 1,831,879 of record JASPKZ010002337.1, read on the forward strand.
ACATCGTACTAGGTGATTATCTCATTGGGCCACACGTTCTTCCACGAAAACTTAATGGACGGAGGTACCTTAGGTTTCTGCGGCGTCATCTTCCAGGATTGCTCGATGATGTTTCCCTTCAGCAACGTCGGAGATTGTGGTACATGCATGATGGAACTCTGGCACATTTTGCTGCTGCGGTGAGACGGCATCTAACGCGCAGATACGGCCAAAGGTGGATAGGTCGAGGCGGATCTGTACCTTGGCCTCCAAGATCACCTGATCTAAATCCTTTGGATTTTTATGTCTGGGGTCACCTCAAAAGCGAAGTGTACAGCACACCCGTTAACACGATTGAAGAACTGGAACAGAGAGTTGTACATGCTTGTCAAAAATTCAGAAATGATCCAGGGGGTTTCGAAAGAATTCGACATTCATTGCAGAGACGAGCTCAGTATTGCATCCAGATGCAAGGAAGACACTTTAACATCTCCTTTAACAGGTAACCCATAAGTGAAGTGAACTGTGAAATGTGAACTAAATGAGATGAAAAATTAATAGTAAAGTCTAAATTCAAATAAATCTCTACTAACTAGGACGATTTTTACAATGAAGTCAGTGGCGGCTTGTAACCATACATTCGTAATTATCTCGCAAATGGCTCGTTTTCAGACCCATGTTTATTGGGACATTGTTGCTTCTATTATCGTGTACTTTTAACCATTTAAGTTTGCGCCATCCTTTATGAAACACCCTGTATATATATAATTCTTCTGCAAGTTGTTTGTCACTGATCTCCTCCTAAATGACTGGATCAATTTTGATGATTTTTTGTGTGTCTGGTTGGGTCTCTCGATGGCTTAGATTCACAATCGGAATCTCTAAAATCATTAGGTGTAGGAGTTCACCTGAAGTGAAAATTTAAAAATCGCTCTAGCGGTCACATTTTTCGATGTTTCACAACAAAATTCGGTTTGTCCCATTAAAATAAGCCGAGGTAGGTATTATCCAAAATTGAGCAAAATCCGACAATTAGAAGTGGAGGTTTACTTGAAACCCAAAATTTAAAACTGCCTAAACGACTGGACCGATTTTAATGAAGTTGTTTGTGTGTGTTTGAGTGGGTTCCTATATGGTTTAGATTCAAAACTGTACTCGGTAAGTGGCGCTGCGACCGGATTATAGGATTTTATTGTGTCAGATGTGTAGTCATCTGCATTATCGACATATTCTACGCGACAACAATGTGACATCATCCACGCTTCTTGAGCCATAGCACATCTGCTGTGGCAGTGAGGAGTTTTGTTGCGAACCTATTTAATAAAATCTAATTACGTCTTAATTAGTGAATTTTATGGTAAAAAAGTAACATTTTTTTATCATCTGGCCATGAAACGAGAATTGAACGTTCGGGCAGGACAATGTCTGCTTGGTGGGCTAGTTGAATATATATCTGATAACCAACATATAAATACGTTGAAATTTATGTGCTAGTACATCGCTTATGTATCTAAATATAAGGTACTGATTTAATCGAAATACGGTATCAGAACAGTTTGACATAAAAAAATTAATTTAAAGTTCTTCCCTGTTTCCGAAGTGGACAATGGACTATTAAAAAGATTTTCAAGTGCCTACATCCTAAAATATTGTAGAATATGAATAACCCCATACTTAACAAATAATTGTTATTTATTTTAATTCAAAACTATTATAGTGCGCAGAATCCTTATTTGCTGCGTCACTTACCTTTACATAGATTAATCAGTGACTAAAGTTTATTATAAAATAAAACTAAAAACATATGCTTTTTAAGGGAGGAGAAAAGATTACCAGTATTTGAGAATAAAATCCTTAGGAAAATGTTTGGACCAAACAGAGTTAAACAGAGACGCGAATGGATAAGATTACGTAACAGTGAGCTAAATGAACTTTATAGTTAACGAGATATAATAAGAACACTTAGGTCTCGTACACTGTGATAGACAAGACATGTGGCGCGAGTGTGGAATTAAAGAGAGGCAAAGCTCCTTGTAGGAAAAACAGAGGGAAAACGCCCAGTTGGTAGACCAAGAATGAGGTGGGAGAATAACATTAACCACTATTTGAGGGAAGTAGAATTCTACAAAGGTCGACAATAAATTTGCAGAAAAAAATTTTTAAACAATATTCCATACTTATTAATCCTTTTCTTTAACAGGTTCCTTCTTTTTAATATGCTAGCATGTCATTTGCCTAAATTCCTTGAAAACCCGGTAGTAAACCTTCATGAGTTTAAGAATGATTACAATAAAGTAAAAAAACACAGTTCGTTTAACGGGTTTATAAACATTCACGGTAATTTTTATATGGAATCCAATTATTTTGTTCAATCGAAAATGTCCAACGAACTTCAGGAAATCGGAACTTACTAATATTCGGCACCTCAAGGATACGGACTAACTCACTGGCACTATCGAACCCGTAGGTTCATGGCCGCGCGAACATAAGCTCTCCATACATCCATATCCTGAGCTAATGTTTTCCAATCATTCCCTGTACAACATACTTCCCTCAAATCATAGTTAATGTTATTCTCCCACTTCGTTCTTGGTCTACCAACTGGGAGTTTTTGTTCTGGTTTTCCTACAAGAAGCTTCCATGCACGTCTTTCATTTCCCATTCGTGTCACATGTCCTGCCTATCGCAGTCTACGAGACTTCACTATTCTGATTATATCTGACTTCCTATAAAGACCACGTAGTTCGCTGTTATGTAGTATTCTCAATTCACCTGTCTGTTCATCTCTCTTTGATCCAAACATTTTCGTAAGAACTTTATTCTCAAATACTCGTAATCTCCTTTCCTTCCTTAAAGTAAGAGTTCATGTATGGCATCCATATAATATAACTGGCAGAATAGGCCTAATAGATTTATACATATTTTCAATTTTACATTCTTTTTTTTGCAAAGAACAAAATTAAATTTGCATAAAAAAAGGTTTAATAGTCTTCTCGTTTTTAAGCCAGTCTCAGTGGTCTAACAGTTATTATATTCCTTGCCTCTAGATTCGCGGATTCAAAACTAGTCGGGGTCAATGAATTTTTAAAATGGAAAAATCTAAGGACACGTAGTCCAGGAGGGAATTTAAGACGTGGTTCCCAAGTCTAAATATTTCGGGTCGTAAATTAACCTCAAGCAACATTTGTGTCTCTGAGCAAAATTTAACCAGCCCTTCCCCATTCAAGTAAAACTTCAGTTCCCTACTAGATGATCCATTGAATGCGATTTGCTGACCACGTATTACTCAGTGGTATCCATAGGAAATAAGCCTAACTAAATTAGTTAGGTACTCTCGTTAGGGGAGCACCTACCTTTCCACAAGGGACGTAGGGGATATATACATTACAAACTTAGCGATACTGATTTTCAATAATTTTAACCCATTAAATGTGATTTTAAATAATTCTTAGGAAATTGTATTGTTCGTATCAATCCATCCATTGTAATTCTACCCGAAGGCAGATCTTTCACTGCAATCATAGCATTTTAATTCTATGCTTTGCAGCTTTAGTAGAGAATTATAGGTGTGATACCTTCCTGTTGTTTCTCACACAGGTGAAGGATGATGATGATGATGATGATGATGATGATGATAAGGATGATGTTGACGGTCGGATGATTTTCGGGGACCGTTGGGCCCTACGCTTCCTGATATTTGTCTTACAGATGAGGGAAAACCCGAAGAAAACCTCACCCAGAAGCCTGTCCCGACCGGGAATCAAACCCGGGCCTGCTGCGTGACAAGGCAGCACGCTATCTCGAGACCTCAGAAGTGGACATTGTTCGTATATAATGCTTAATTTATTAAACAATACGAGACCTGATCCCTGTTAGGTTCGTCTTCCAGGCTTAATGTCCGTGGTCCGGTTTTCTTCAAACTCAACTTTCGTCCACTGTTGCGCTGAGATACTGCATGTTCTCTGTAAATTCCTCAATAGTCGGCTGCAGACTGTTGAGGAGTTCACAGAGAGCATGCAGTATCTCCTAATAGGTCCAGCGCAACAGTGGACGAAAGTTAAGTTTGAAGAAAATCGGACCACGACCATTAAGCCCGGAAGACGAACCAAACAGGAATCAAGACGCTGGCCGTGAAAGCCTACAATTATACATAATACGAGACCTGTCCCGAATGAGGATGTAATCAGCAATTTAAGATGGCAATTGCGTTATAATGGACAATATCTTAAAGCCAAAGCGCGCGCGTGTGTGTATATGTGTGTGTGAGTGTGTGTATATGTTGTGTATTTGTGGGTGTGCGTGTGCGTGTGTGTGTGTGTTTTCTAATGCCACCCACTGAAATGTATGTACTTCGTGTTCTGCTCTGAGCGAATAAATGGCGTTAATGTGGTCTGTTTTTAATTTATGCACCAGTTCGGCAGATGATATATTGTTGTATTGTCTGCAGAGAGAAATGCAGAATGAATGTGTATTTGTATGTTTTTATAGTGTAAAGTGTGTTGCATGGGTATTATAATAAAGAGGATGTAGAAGGTGAAACCCGGTGCCAGCACATAGCCTATTCCTATCGAAAAGTACCAAGGGAAATGCTAGGCTTAACGTCCCCATCCGACGGAAGAATCGCTATCAACAGTACCGCATGCCTTCTCAACATGTGTACTGTAGGGAAGTTTGCAATTTAATGCACAAACTACCGATTGAAAATACTGTAAATCACCATCCTGCCCCGAATTTGAAAATTTTACAATTAAATGAATAATTAATAATAAGCCTAGGTAATCGTGTGGTAACTATTGCCACATAGTTAACAGTTTGGGAACTACTTACTGGATTGGGTAAGATTAAATAAACACCAGTGAATGAAGCATTAATATTAACAATTTAAAATCACTTTCCCAGAAATTAATGATTTTTCGATGCACTTCTTCAATCGGTAGCATATTCAGCCAGAGTTTTCTTACTTGGTTCATAGATGGCATAAATATGTGGGCAGAAGGTTGATCTTTTTTGCAGGGCATGGAGTAATACTTGAACAATAATTATATAGCATTATACCACTTCTGAGCTTCGTTCGAGTTGCAATGTAAACAAACCAGATGGATGTACTGCATTTTCATTGGTAACTGTTTTACCTTTAGATCAGTTTCACCAAGAGAGGTAACTGTATTACACCAGTTTAAGCTATGCATTATACATGGGGAAAATTGGCGTAATACAGTTATCTCTCTGGGTAAAACTGACCCTTTATCTTGAAAGAAAATGTACACTGCTCAAAACAATTAGAGGAACACTATGAAATATGCAAATATTTTTTCATTGGATAAAGGTACAAACATGAAATTAATAAAGTACATTATTTGTGGTTATTTATTTATTTATTTATTTATTTATTGCTCATGTCAGTAATAACAAATGAATAACGCTGACAATTAACTTTTCAAATAATTCCGCTATGTAAGCAATTGAATCTTGTGCTTATTTTTCAAAGTTAAACATTCGTTATATAGAGTTAGTATCGTGTATGGCCTCCACGACATTCGATGACACTTTAGCACCTTCGTGGCATGCTCCTAATAAGATTCTGGATTTCCTCTTGCGGGATATTCTCCCATTCCTCCTTCAGAGCATCTCCAAGTTGCTGCAGAGTTTGTGGAGCTTGATGTCGGTTCCTGACCTTCCTGTCTAGAAGATCCCACAAGTGTTCAATAGGGTTGAGGTCTGGGCTGACCGCTGGCCACTCCATTACCTCAATTTCATTCCTTCTCAGGAAATCTCTGGTGACAGCCGCAGAATATGCCCTGGCATTATCCTGCATAAACAGAAATCCAGGGCCTACTCCAATGGCAGCAGGTACTACATGCTCTTCCAGAACGTGCTCGATATACCGGACAGCATTCAGTCGCTGGGGAACAAGTACAAGGTCTGTACGATTGTTGTACATAACTCCGGCCCACACCATTATGGAACCTCCTCCGAATCTATCAATTTCCTGTACAGCCTCTGCAGAAAATCTTTCTCCTGGCCATCCCCACACCCTCAATCGACCATCACAAAGTGTAAGATGATACCTGGATTCGTCCAAGAAGAGCACAGACTCCCACTGGTTCAGGTTCCAATCACCATGGTTTTCAGCATACGTACGTCTTGCTGCCTTATGCCCATTTGTTAAGCGTGGTTTTTTAACGGGTCTTTTTGGACGAATATTCTCTTTCCTCAATCTGTTCCTTATGGTTTGGTCTAAAACCCGGATTCCGGAAGCCATATGAAGGTCATTCTGCAGGTCTTTTGCAGTTTTTGTACGCTGTCGAAGAGCAGAAAGAACAACGTATCTGTCATCCTGGGGGCTTGTTTTAAATTTACGGCCCTGGCCACGTCTTCTACAATACTGACCTGTCTCTCTGTGCCTGTTGCGTAACCTGGACACCACGGAAGGAGAAACCCTAAGCTCTCTAGCCACTTGTCGCAGAGATTGACTTTGTCGTAAAAGATGTAGAGCATGATACACTTCAAACTCATTTAAATGCCTCATTTTGTCAGAGACTTCAATAAACAAGGCAATAATCAACATTCGTCACTATAGCAACATCGGGAAGCTTACCAATTAGAAGTGGCCAGTGCCTTCCAAAATAAAAAATGTCTCTATATTTGTTATTTGAGGTAATTTCTCTGTATTTAGGTCATGGATGGATCTTCAAAATGTGTATCCAATGATAAAATTAATAATTCAATTTACATATTGTCCAACTTTCAGCATCACAACTTTAAAAAACAATTACTTATTCAATTTATTACAAGTGTTCCTCTAATTGTTTTGAGCAGTGTACTTCTTTAAACACCTTGAAAAACCCGGCAGTACTTAAGAATCGTAATAAAATAAAATAAAACAAATATTTTAATGAATTAGTTATTTACAAGAGGAAATGTTAAATGTTTTGCAGGTCGCCGAAAAACATCAGGTCTTTTGAGGTCATATATAGAGAAGGACAACTGGGTCAACGTAACGAGAGTATAATGAAACTGGTGAGGTCAGTTTTTAACAAGTAAGAGTTACGTGTGGAAGTTGTAACTACTTTTGACATTGCTGATCTTTAAGTGAATCTTAATCATCTACATTACACTGAACACAATTTATTTCTATATTATATAACCTCAAAAATAGTTTATTCATTTAAAACTGTGAATTCTATTTTAAATGATTTAATAATTCATTAGATGCGAAATGTATTTATTTTTTACTACAATCCTTGTTCTGAGTGTGACACCGAGTTCTGTTTACTCCACAAACAACCCGGATTACGACATGGAAGCGGTGAGTGAACCAAAACAATAAATAGTCGGCACAGTCATTTAGTTTACAGGCGGCATCAAACGCAACTATTTCCCTCTGGATTAAACAGTATATTACCATACGAGATTGGGAAGTGGTTTTTACAAAAGTTAGAAATCTTTAAAAACCTCGCTATCCCTCGGTTTTTAATTTTGAGATTCTGTAAAACACTTCACAAACGTGCGTTGCACATTATTTTTTGCACGATGGTGATTTCTAAATAATAAATAATAGTAAAATAATAACATCTCTGTTGGAAATATTTGCGTTCATTATAAACAACTGACTAACGTTAACAGTGTGGGCAATTAGTATAGACTATAGCAAGCAGTGTCACCAATCAGTCATAAAATGACGGCAAATACGTATTTATTGTTTTATGTTGTTTCAAATAAAGTTCAGTTTATTTAAAATGCAGTGATTTGTTTTGTATAATGTATATATTATTATTAGAGTTTTCGAATACTTTTGAAATCCACAATGAGTTGAAGCAAGGAGATGCACTATCTCCTCTACTATTTAATATTGTACTTGAGCATGCCATCAAATCTTTAGAGAATGAAGAAGGCCTACAACTCAATGGTATTAATAAGCCGTTAGTTTATGCTGATGATGTTGTATTATTGGCCGATAGCGAAGTGATACTAAAGGCCAATATGCACACACTATTGAATAACACTAAATAATTCGGACTGGAAGTAAATATCAATAAACTGAATATATGGTCACACACAGAAATGTATTATGTAATGGAAATGGACAGCTAATAGCAAATGAGGCAAATTTTGAAGAGATGGCTGAATTAAAATACCTAGGAAGAAATAGGAATGAGATAAATAAAGTAAAGTAATCCCACTACAGGCCTCAGAAGGTCCTTGGGGTAGTAGGAGGTTAAGGCTCCCACCTTTTCTACACAATCGGCACTTGATGTCAGCCGGGTTGTCAGCCCTGCGTGACGACCGCTTTTAACCCCAGAACAAGTATCTGGTACTCATTTCCGTTTGAGGCTGAGTCGACCCCAGGGCCATAGTGCCGCCAGAAGGTTTGGGTCAGTTTAAAAATCCTGACCCACCGGGACTTGAACCCTCGACCTTCCGGCTTGTAGCGCAGTGCCTTAACCACTACACTACGGCGTGCCCCCCAATAGAAATAAGATGCACAAAGAAATTAAACATAGGCTCAATTCTGGAAATGCATGCTATTATGCATATTATAGAGACAACTGACTTCCCAACTCGTTTTAAAAAAAACGTTAAACTTAAAATATATAAAACTATTATTCTACCAGTTACTTTATACGGATGCGAAACATGGACTCTTACTTTAAGGGAGGAAAGGAGATTACGAGTTTTTGAGAATAAAGTTCTCAGGAAAATGTTTGGACCAAAGAAAGATGTACAGACAGGTGAATTGAGAAGACTACATAACAGTGAACTACATCGTCTTAATAGGAAGCCAGATATAATAAGAACAGTTAAATCTCGTAGACTGCAATGGGTAGGACGTATGGCACGAATGGGGAATGAAAGACGTGCATGGAAGCTTCTTGTAGGAAAACCAGAGGGAAAACGCCCAGTCGGTAGATCAAGAATGAGGTGGAGAATAACATTAACTATGATTTGAGGGAAGTAGATTATACAGGGAATGATTGGAAAACATTAGCTCAAGATAGGGACGTATTGAGAGCTTATGTCCGTGCGGCCATGAACCTACGTGTTCTATAGTGCCAGTGAGTTAGTTAGTTAGTTGCATTGCACGTGGTGTACATAGAGGGCAGTGGTTTCACTTCCCGCACGAGGTTTGTAATGTGTAATAATACAGTATAGTTATTTAGGTTGGCAACCCCGAAATGTAGGAAGCTGAACATTCAATCATGGTCGCCATTGCTTTAAGTACGACAAAATGCATTATCGCGCAAAATAATGCATTGTTTCTGATTTTTTTTAAGTTGTACTAGTCTAGGTGTTTATACTGTAATAATTGCTGGATGAGCTTCTAATTCTAGGCAGAGCCGGGAGTTATGGTACAGGCTTCTAAGACGCCGCTGCAATCACAAAAAACTGAAAACAGTTCTCTGCCAATAACGTATCTGCATTTTTAAATGACGTTTCCACGCCTACTCCACGTGACTATAATTATCTTAACAGCGTTGCAACTTTTGTCTTTTGCACTATGTTTAATTGGTAAACACTCATTCTAGTGAATAAAACTTGACAGCGCTGCTTGATATGGTAAATACTTACGCGTGCAAAATAGACCTACCTACCACAAAGCAAAGCGCCTGTAAACTAAATAACAGAGCCGACTATACTAGACCATTCGGTAAGTAATGAAAACACTGTTAAAATATTTCAACAAAATTATTTAGATTACTTTTGACATTATAATAGTATATTGCGATACAAGTGAGGTAAGCACTTGTTTACTGATCGAGAAAAAGTTTTTTTTCAATTTTTGAGATCTGTTACGTGCTTACCTCATGTGCATTGCATACTATTTTGTGGTCGATGTGACTAATTTTTATTAAGTAGTAATAAATGAATTAAAATATTGGTTGGATGTAAATGACTTCTATGAGAAAGAAACATTTGGTGATCGTTGCTATGCACTAGGATTGTTGGCTGTGGAGACATTTTTATATGTAGTACCGTGATTAGAATCTGATCATTTTATTATGTAAGGAGTCATGGTAGATGAAAGAGAAATTGAAGAAGCCTGGAGAGTGGGATGTTCTGCATTAATTCCGGAAAAGTATAAAGAAAGGTACGAGTTAGTGTACAAAACATTCACGAAATGGTTAAATGAAAAAGGCGTGCAGATTAACGAGAAGAATTTGTTGGCATATTTTGTTCTGAGGAATGAGAAATTAAAGTCTGCAGGAAGTTTATGGTCAGAGTACTCAATGCTCTACTATATCAAAATAAATATTGCTACTATTATTTTACTTACCGCACGTGTGCTTTTTGAGTCCATATCAGCATTGTGATTTCTTTTGTTTGCATAGCAATCAGGTTAGATGTGGGAACGTTGATTTACTTCCAGTAACAACAATATTAGTAAGTATAAGAAATTAGTCACATCGACCAAAAACTTCATTTATAGTATCCTATCAAGTCAACTATACGTTACCAAATCTTTGAATGATAGAGCACTCCACATGCATCACTATTTCTGAATGTCTCTTTCACTGATCGATCTAGAGCGTTTTGGACATCAACTATTGATTGAAATCGAATGCCTCGTAGAGATTTTATCTTTGAGAATAAGTTATAATCACAAGGGTTGTTAGATGTTCGAGCACTTCCTAATTCCACTTTCTAAATAAATTCAACTAAACATATTTTTTAGGGCGGTATTTCTTACTAAATGTGAGAAATAGTGAATATATTCACGAAATATTTTTAAACTTTCAATATTAAGATTTATACAATAAAGACTACTCAACAATATACAAGATTACAATGGTCACCACTAGGATTGCTGATTTACAACAGTGTCGGCATTACATATCGAATGCCCAGTATAATGTACCCCACAGCATTGCGGTACGTGCCATGCACTAGCATGCTATGGGAGGCACGCGTGATTTTCATTCAATTTCCTTCCCTCAAAGGCCAAAAATTCTGTGATCCTACTATGCGAGTGCTTTTGATTTTTATAATATTTAGTATTCGTTTCAAAGATAATTACATCTACAATATACAAACACGTTTTAATTCTTATTTTATTGGTTGAGTAGAATATAAGGCCCTGTAGCTTTGACATTTCATCATAATCATTATCATCTCTTAGGCCGAAGCCGAGAGATTCAAAGCACCATGGTTTGGTGCAGGACTTCGAGATTTACTCTAGTACGAGATCCGTGTAAGAAAAAAACCTCATGGAATTTCGGTCATAATGGGGTTGGTACCCACCCAGCATCGTAAGCAATTTGGTAAGCTACAGTATGTACAGACTCCAAGTTGACAAACAAGGCATGCTGACCAAATGTCACCTTTAAACTGGCTGAAAGATCGTGATGCTACTACAGGCCTTAGGAAGTCCTTGTGGTAGTAGGGAGTTAAGGCTACCACCTCTTACAGACAATCGGCTTTAGATATCAGCCGGGTTGTCATCCCAGTGTGACTGCCGCCTTTATCTCCAGAAGAAGCGTCTTGTACTCATTTCGGTCGGAGGCTGAGTCGATTCGAGGGCCATGTTGCCGCCAGAAGGTTTCGGTCAGGGACTGGAATCCTTGACTTTCAGGTTTGTAGCATATTGCCTAAACATCTACGCACGGCATGCCCATAGTTGAGGTTAATAACAGTAGCAAATCATGTAAAGTTATTGGGAAGGTCAAGACATTCGCCAATTGAAGTTGTAGCACATGTAGTTGAAGACTTTTTTATTGCAATTATAGTTTCCATTGTGTATGTGTGTATGTATATATATATATATATATATATATATATATATATATATATATATATATATACACACCATAGTAATTCTGCCCGAGGGCAGGTCTTTCACTGCAATCATAACATTTCCATGCTATGCTTTGCAGCTCTACTAGGGAATTACAGGTGTGGTAGCTTCCCGTTCCTTTCCACACCGGTAAAGGATGATGATGATAATGATAAGGATGATGGCCGGATGATTTTCGGGGACCGTTGGGCCTCAAGCTTCCTGACATAAATTTGTCTTACAAGTGAGACTACAACGATGGACCTACACACACACACACACACACACACACACACACACATATATATATATATATATATATATATATATATAACGGGCTTCCAATATAAAACCGGACCGGCCTCACGGAGTTTCACCCGGCACGCAGCGCTGTCTCTTCCTCCCGCAATTCACCCTGACTGCCACCCGTCCTTGAACTGTTTCTTACCTTATAGAAAATGCTGGAAATGTTGTCCTCCCGCACACGTGCTATGGGATCACCTTGGTTTAGACAATGAACACGTGTACACTTGTAAGGTTTGAGTTTTAACAATTTTGTTGCTGTATGTGCAGAAGATACTGAAATCCCAACTTGTTGTGCTAATTTCGGTAATGATTTTTGTGGTGAACGTTCCAAATTTTCGCCAATTTCGTCTAATTTTTCTTCGGTGAGAACCGTACGCCTTCACGTGTGTTTCTTATATTGTACTGAACCAGTGGTCTCAAATTTAGTCACAAGATCGTGGATTGTCGATCTGGAAGGAGGTAATTGTCCAGGGAAGTTCCGAAAAATTCCTCGCGAACGCGACGAGCTGATTCGTATGTATAATAACATTTACACACATAAATGCGCTGCTCTAATGTCAGCTGACGTCTCATCTTGTCGAACGATAGTAAACTGACTAGTTCAAGGACGAGCGGCTGGCAGAGTGAAATGCGGACGAGGAGAGAGCGCTGCCTGACGGGTGAAACCCCGTGAGGCCGGTCCGGGTTTATATTGGAAGCCCGGTATATATATATATATATATATGTATTTATTTATTTAAATATACTCATCAGAAATCAGATGAAGTGATAGGCCCTACTTCTCTTAACTGTTCTTAATTGTGCTAATAAATGTTTTTATAAATAATATATAATGTTCCAAATCGGAGGAAAAGGAGATGGAGACCTAAGAAGACATGGATGGTGAGAATTTTTAATATGTTGAAGGACAGCTGGGACATCACAATGATGACTGGAAGGATAGAGATGAATGGAGGAGGAGAATCAAAACTTAATATTGTGCACAGGAAAATTATGTATACATTTAAAACCAGTTAAATAAATATTCATACCTATGTTTTATTACAGCCGCAACTAATCAAAAGACACGGCTACTCTGTGGAGACGCATTTCGTAACGACCGAAGACGGCTACATTCTGATGTTACACCGAATAAACTGTAGTCCGAAGAATGATTCATGTTCTGACAGACCGATAGCTTTCATTACACACACCATGTGGTGCAGCTCTTCCTGTTGGCTTCTAATCGGACCAGAACGTGCACTGCGTAAGTATAGTGGTTCCATTCATTAGGACGGCAATGACTAACAAGGCAACTATCAACCCTGCATGTCGAAACCTACCTTGAAATTTCTCCCAGAGAAGTTTTGTGATGTACCAAGGCCGTGTCAAAAAAAAAAAAAGATAATACCTGCAGTTTTTAACTGTAAGACACTAAAACCGATCGTCAAATCTCTCATTTAAACTATACGCCAGGGGTCGCCAATTGGCGGACTGCGGTCCAGATCCGGGCCCTGGGGCTTTGGTTTCCAGACCGGCTAAATATCGAATTAATGCAATTTTTTAAAACCGGTTAAACATCGAATAAATTTCATGTTATTATAGTATTATTGTTGGCTCGGTTGACAGTACTGCTTATGTTCGGAGATTTGACTGAAGATGAACAGAATTCCAGTTGAAACCTGGTATAGTGAAAAACACGAAATTTGTCAACTGAGGTATTTAAATATTACTCTGACCATATGTTAAGTTTATCATAAACTTATTAATAATAATTATTAGAATCTCGGGGTAGCGTGCTGCCTTGTCACGCAGCGGGCCCGGGTTCGATCCCCGGTCGGGGCAGTTTTTCTGGATGAGGTTTTTATCGGGGTTTTTACTCACCTGTAAGACAAATGTCAGGAAAACTTTAAGGCCCAAACGGTCGCCGAAATCATATGTCCATAATTATCATCATCATCGTTCACCGGTGTGGAAAGCAACGGGAAGCTACCATACCTACAATTCCCTAGTAAATCTGCAAGCACAGCATGGAAATGTTATGATTGAAGTGAAGGACCTGCCTTCGGGCAGAATTGCTATGGATGGATTTACCATATGTTTTGTTTATTTTGTGCAATTTATACCCATAACGTATTTTAAATAATTTCCTTAGGATATAATATCAATTACGTAATAAAAACTTCGTATGCTTAATCAACTGTGATTTCGGACCTCGACTGAATTTGCTATTTTGAAAATGGACCTCCATGTGAAATCTAATTGGTGACCCCTGCTATACGCAAGTAATATAACTGCAGACTCAGTAGACTGTATAACCGACACTACCTGCATGCCGTTCGCTCGGGCGTGGAGTGTGGAGAGGAGGGTGAGCGAAGTGAGCGTGATATCAGTCGCCTTCTTACTTATGCCCGTGTGATATCCTGTGCAGTGCATTTAATCCCCGCGTCGCAACCCGCCTTACTTCACTCAGCTCTAAGATCCAGAGATATCCATTTGCTCCGGACAGTGGGTTGCCATTGTTGGATTGAAGCTTCGAATTTTGTGCCTTCCAATCAAAAAAACGGCACACACTTTTTGGACACAGCCTTAGTACAATACTACGCTTCTCTGAGAGAAATTTCAAGGTAGGTTTCGACGTATAATGGCTGACAGTCCCTTTGTAAATATTGTTCAGGGTGCTTCTTGCTGGAACCAGTTGAGGCTTCTTGGCAGCCAAATTCCCTAATGACTATCGGTATTGGGTTTTATTCACTTTGACTCTTGATAAGTTAGTTTTCCGGTCTGAATGGCCGTGGACCAGTTTTGTTTAATCTCGACGTTTCGTCTGCTACTGCGGTAGGCAGCCGACAGTTAAAGAGTTCACAGAGGACACGCAGAATCTCCTGAGGATGTCTACCGCAGTATTACCGGGTGAATCATAAATATGGCTATATGTTTGATCGAGTTGTGTGATGAAAATATTGCCATTACAGGAAATATAAAAGTACCGTTGGAAAGGCAATTATTCAAATTACAACGATGCAATAAAAAAAACTGTGTAGAACTTACGTCATTAGTCAAAATGGCGTTGAATATGCAACAGCAAATTATAATTGCTGCATGGGCAATAAAGTATGCTAATGATCGTGAGGCCGCGAGATGGGCAAGACTTGAGTTTAACGTAGCATAGCAGCCGTCGACTGTAGGGAAGTGAAGAAAGCGACTGCTGGAAACGGGAAGGATGCAGAGAATCAAACTTCCTGGAAGGCCTCGCATTAGCACGGATGCAGAAACAACGAAGAGAATTGTGGAGGCATTCGACGCTAGCCAACAAAAATCAACCCTCCAAGCTGCACGTGAGCGGTGATTTGTTTTGTTTTGTTCTATTGTTGTAATTTGAAGGATTCCCTTTCCAATTATAGCATCATATTTCCGTTAGTAATAATATTTTCGTCACAAAATGCGTTCAAACTTATAGCCATATTTCTGAATCACTCTGTAGACGAAACGTCGAGTTTAAACAAAACTGCACCACGGTTATGGAGCCCAGAAGACCAATTTAACAATGGACAAGACACCGGCCATTGAAGCCTACAATCCTTTAGCCATTTTTTCAGGGGTATTTAGTGGCGTCGGTGTTGAACCGAAAGTCGAAGTGAATTGGGTATGAGATGATGTTTCCCCTCTAGAGTAGGGCATCCACTTCTTCAAAATTTCCTTCATTTAACTGTCGATTTCCATTAATATATTTCTACGTGTGACAATATTTAGTTTTATTGACATTTACTTCTCCAATTTCTTAGTTTTTTTTTTTGTTCATTGCCACCACATAGTCATTTCGACATTCTGGTATTATCTCCTGGCGTGGCGTTATTGAGGTTGGGGCACCTGGAAGGCGGGGTTACGTTGCCCCGATGATATGATGGGTGATGATGATGATGATAATGGTGCGCCAGGAGAGTCCCTAATCCTAAGCTTAACCTTAGATGAATATGAATGATGATGATTGCGATGGCCATGTGATTTCGGGGACCGTTTGGGCTTTAAAGTTTTCCTGACATTTGTCTTACAGGTGAGGAAAACCCCCGATAAAAACCTCACCCAGAAAAACTGTCCCGACCGGGGATCGAACCCGGGCCCGCTGCGTGACAAGGCAGCATGCTACCCCGAGACCGCAGCGGTGGATATATCCCAAAAATGTTATAAATAATAATATAGCATCTCTTTTGTACGACTTCCTCAATTAGAATTGGTTTTATTTTTAAAACACCTCGTTAAATTATCGAATCATGAAAGCCTTTCAAAAACATGTTTCATCTTCATCATGCTTATTGGTACCAATCTTTCTTAAAGGCCTTCATAATTCAATAATTAAACGAGTTTTTTTGTTAATAAAACCCAATTCTAATTGAGGAAGACGAATAAAAAGGGATAATATATTATTATTTACATTTTAATATCTTACCTTAATTGTGACAACAATGAATATTAAAAATATTGATTTTAGTATCCCCTCACAATCGCCTAATAATATCACATCATCAGATCATACAGAAGCTTATTAATACTATCGATGCTTGTTTATCCTCTGAAGATTCCATGACATGCTCTAATACATTAAATAGTAAATAATAGTTAAAAAACTAAAACAACACGCTTCATTAGAAAACCGAACTAAAAAATGAAAAATAATTTTAATTTCCAACACGCTTAGGTTAAAATTAAAGTGGTCAACAAAAAAATCATCTCCAACACATTTAGAATAAAACTATAGTTATCTACAAAAAATAATTATTTTACTATCAAAAGCGTGGGGTGCTCTATGTCAATTAATATATTTAATAATAAACAGATATTGGTAAAAGTAAAGTCTCTAAGAAGAAAATGTAAAAACCATAAAAAGCACTCCACGCTTTTGATGGTAAAATTATTTTTTTTTGTAGATAACTATAGTTTTATTCTAAATGTGTCGGAGATGATTTTTTTGTTGGCCACTTTAATTTTATCCCAAGCGTGTTGGAAATTAAAATTATTTTTCAATTTTTAGTTCGGTTTTCGAATAAATCGTGTTGTTTTAGTTTTTTAAACTATTATTTATTTTTTAGTTTTTAGTTTTAATATTTTACAGAATAAGATAAAAATGTAAATATCTTTAAATTCGATACTATTGTAGTATGAGCTAAAAGTAATACTCTTCTAAAAAAATCCTCCGGGCCGGATTTGAACCAGCGACCTATGGTTTACTGAAATTATATACCACTACATTCTCCGCTCTACCAACTGAGCTCTTACAACGATTGAGTAATAAGTTGACAAGTCTGCAACCTATTATACAGGTTTTTATTTTTTTGATTTTCTGATAATTCAGGCCATGATTTTAGAAACCAATTATGAAATTATTGTATTGTCATTGGTCCTTTACAAGTATACAAAATTTCAAGTCAATCAAATGATTTTAAGTGGATGAAAATAGCGTTGAAAGATTCCATTACATAGATAGATACAGGTCAAGCTAATACGAGTATAAAGCGTGTAAAAAAAATTTCATTTATTTTATATGTTGCAGCATACCTACTGGTAGACAAAGGATATGACGTCTGGTTGGTTAATTTCAGAGGCAACAAGTACGCTAGAAGACACAAATACTTGAAGCCGTATCAACCCAAATTCTGGAGTTTCAGGTAATTAGTAACTCTCTATTTCAAATGATAAATAATTAAACAATAATAAATTTGATGCAAGTTTACTCATGTGATCTCATCCTCCACAATAAATAACAGAAAAATAATAAGTGTATTAGAAAAAAAAACAATGGTCAAGTAATGAAGTAATCAAATCCATTGGTCGAAATTACACTGCAGTTATTTACATTAGAACATTTTTCGGGAGACATTTCTCCCATTTAAAGATAACCCCGACTGTCTTGTGAAGCTGAACTGTTCGTTTCATTAAATCATTCTAGGGTAACTAACTAATTCACTGGCATTACCCAAACCGGACGTTCGAGAACATAAGCTCTCCTTACATCCCTATCCCGAACTAATATTTTCAAATCGTTCCCCGTATAATTCATCTCCTTCATATAATTGTTAATGCTATTCTCCCACCTCAATCTCGGGCTACCTTCTGGACATTTTCCCTCTCGTTTTCCTACATGAAGTTTCCATGCTCCTCTTTACTTCCCCATTAATTCCAAATATCTTGCCCATCACAGTCTGCGAGACTTAACTGTTTTTATTACATCTGGTTTTCCATAAAGTAGCTCACTCATTAATAGTGTCTTCACTCGCTTGCTTTTTTTCGTCTCTCTTTGGCACAACGCTCTGTGCTACAATCAGGCCAGGACTGATTTTGGACAGTTTTATCATACTCATTACATTCAAAGCAATCTGTTAAGGCATTTAATGATTTTCCTTAACGTTAAGAGGAATTTCGATGTGACTATTACATGTTCCACTCAATTAAAGTATTTTCATTATTTGGGGCACGCCGTAGCGTAGTGGTTAAGGCACTGAGCTACAAGCCGGAGGGTCGAGGGTTCAAGTCCCGTTGGGGTCAGGATTTTCAATCTGACCCAAACCCTCTGGCGGCACTATGGCCCTGGGGTCGACTCAGCCTCTAACTGAAATGAGTATCAGACGCTTGTTCTGGGGTAAAGGCGGCCGTCACGCAGGGCTGACATCCCGGCTGACATAAAGTGCCGATTGTCTAGAAAAAGTGGGAGCCTTAACCTCCTACTACCCCAAGGGCCTCCTGAGGCCTGTTGTGGGATCACTTTACTTTAC
Source organism: Diploptera punctata (assembly GCA_030220185.1). NCBI lineage: Eukaryota > Metazoa > Arthropoda > Insecta > Blattodea > Blaberidae > Diploptera > Diploptera punctata. The sequence continues at coordinate 1,850,683 of JASPKZ010002337.1, forward strand.
TATTATTACATGTATTATCATTATCATCATCGTCACCATCATTATTATTATTATTACCATCATTATTATTATCATCATCTGCATTCATGAATTAGGTCTGTTGACCCGTTCCGACTTCAGCCCATCTCTTTCCAGGTCTGCCCACATCTCGGGTGCCTTTAGGTTTGTATTTTATTTGTTTTGGATATCTATCTTCATTCATTCTGTCTATGTGTTGCTTCCATTTTTGTATCTATTTTATCAGTTATTGCAAATATTTCAAGTTCCTGTCTTATTTCTGTGTTCTTGATTCTGTCTTCCTTAGTGCACCCTTTAACAGATCTCAAAAATTTCATTTCTGCCGCCGTTATCCTACTTAGATCTTGTTTTTTGTGTATCCAGGCTTCTGATCCATAGAGCAGTACCGGTACTGCCAATGTTTTATAAAATTTCAATTGTGTCTCTCTTGTTGTTTTATTATTTAGTGATCGTTTTATCGTACCACATATTCCCTGGAATTTTGCTATTTTATTAGTTATATCATTATCATAATTAAATGAAATGTCACATCCTAGATAATTGAGATGGTTCACCTGTTCTATGATTTTGTTTCCTATTACTATTTTGGATCTGATTTGATTTTTCCCTTGGAATGCCATTACCTTAGTTTTTTCTATGGATATTTTGAGATTATATTGTTCACATATATTATGTAATTTAAAAATATTCCTTTGAAGCTCATCTTCCGTATTTGCTATTATTACCTGGTCATCAGCATATAATAATGTTTTCAAGTAGTGTGTTTTATCTAATTTTATTCCTTTATTTGTTTCTTCGTTCCGTTTTTTTATTATAACATTGATGTATAGGTTAAACAAAACTGGAAAGATACTGCATCCTTGTTTAACTCCTTGATTAGTATGAATTTTATTTTTACTTACTTTATTTCTAGTTTTTATAACAAAATTTGTGTTCCAGTACAAACTCTTTATAGCTGCTATTAAGTGTTTCGGAATTCCTTTTTCTTTTAAAATTGTTCGAAGTTTTCCTCTGTCTACTTTATCAAATGCCTTGACAAAATCAATAAAAGCCATGTGTGTTTCCTTGTTATATTCTCTTCTTTTGTTTATAAATTATTTTATCGTAAATATATTATCCATACATGAACGCCCTGGTCTGAATCCACTTTGTTCTTCTGTTAACATTACCTCTGCTATTTGTTTTAACCTAAATGTTAAGATTCTTGAGTATATTTTATAGCCTGCAGGTAAAATGATTATTCCTCTGTAGTTGTTGCAGTCGTTACGTTCTCCTTTCTTAAAAATAGATTGGTTTTATTATTATTATTATTATTATTATTATTATTATTATTATTATTATTATTATTCCTTTCCAGGATTAGGTCAATGCGACCTGTTCCGGTCCCAAGTCCATCGTTTCCTTGGCCGTCCCAAAGATATTTTTCTATGTGGTTTGTAGGTGTTGATCTTTTTGGGTAATCTTGTATTGTCTATTCTGTCTAAATGTTCTTTCCATTGGTATTTGTGCCCTTCTAGTTTACCGACTATTGAAAATATCTCCAGTTCATTTCTTATTGATTCATTGTGTAATCTATCCATGCGTGTACATCCTTTTACGGATCTTAAAAATTTCATTTCAGTGGCTTGAATGTGTGAGATCTTTTTTCTCTTTTTGTAAGTACCCTACATTCGGATCTATACAAAAGAATACATTATTACACATATTTAATAAGTGTTGGATAAACAAAGAAATTCCCAAAACATGACTCATTGCAAATGTTACATCAATTTTTAAAAAAGGAGACAGAAATAAAACAAGTAATTATTATTATTATTCAACATCCAAAATTATCCATCATATAGACGGAGAGAGCGAGGTGAACATTTAATTTCTTTATATCCTGCCGGTCCATCGCTGTGGTCTAGAGGTAGCGTGCTGCTTTGTTACGTAGCGGGCCCGGGTTCGATCCCCGGTCGGGACAAGCTTCCTGGGTGAGGTTCTTTCGGGGTTCTTCTACAACTGTAAGACAATGTCAGGAAGCTTTGAAGCCTAAATAGTCCCGAACATCATCTGGCCATCATCATTATCCTTCACCGGTGTGGAAAGCAACGGGAAGCTACCACACTTATAATTTCCTAGTAAAGCTGCAAAGCGTAGCATGAAAATACTATGATTGCAGTGAAAGACCTGCCCTCGGGCACAACACTATATAAAATACTCTGTCGATGCTGCAGCAGCCTTCAAAAGTAAATTTCAAAGGGTCGGCATGACAAAACTTTCCAAGTCCGAGGACTGCGATTTTTTCTAAGTCCCACAAGTTCTCCGCGTGACCCGTGTCTCAGCGCTCCCAATGGCTGGCACTTCTTATTGCCACAGTCACAACTCCCAGCACTTGGAGTTGGATGGATGACCACCCAGCTCCAAACTCACTTACACGAGGATGGATGTGTGACCGTCCATCGCTAACTAAACTCCATGCTCCGTTAACTTAATATCACTATCCTCGGCACCACATCAACTAACAGAGACCAAGTTACGCGACAACGCCAGGTATAATTTGATATACATATTATATATTTTTTTAATTTATATACAGATTTTTAATGTTTACACATCTTTCTGTACCTAAAGTTTTATTTTCCTTCTCCACTCTTCTCTACCCATCCACTCTATGTCCTCCAGTCCTCTTATTCTCATTCCAGTTCTTATTTCTTGCATCCATGAGTTTCGAGGTCTTCCTTTCCTTCTTCTTCCAGGTGTCCACCGTTCCAATGTATTTTTGGGTAATCTTTATTCTTGCATTCGTCATACGTGCCCATACCAATTTAACTGTTTATATCTTATATAATCTACTATTGAATATCTAATATGCATATATATATATATATATATATATATATATATATATCCACCGCTGTGGTCTCGAGGTAGCGTGCTGCCTTGCCACGCAGCGGGCCCGTGTTCGATCCCCGTTCGAGACAGGCTCCAGGGTGAGGTTCTTTCGTTATTTTCCTCGCCTGTAATACAAATGTCAGGAAGCTTTGGGCCCAACGGTCCCCGAAAACCATCCGGCCATCACCATCATCCTTATCTTTATCATGATCCATCGCCGGTGTGGAAAGCAACGGGAAGCTACCACACCTATAATTCCCTAGTAAAACTGCAAAGCATAGTATGAAAATGCTATGATTGCAGTGAAAGACCTGCCCTCGGGAAGAATTACTGTGGATGGATATATCACATTCTACCAACTGATGTGATCGTGAGAAATGGCAGTTTAAACCCGACAGCGAAGAGAGTGGACCACCATCCACAAGGATCGTAGGCCACTTCTCGATAGATTGATGGCAATTCCTTCGACGCGGTCACTAATGCTTATACCAATAATACAACATATTCTACTTCTGCCCTTTGCAGATGTCGTAAATAGCCTGTTCTGCGACTATTTGTCAGTTCATCTATTGTAGGGTCCCCAGGCCTCTTCTACCCCCACGGTAGTACTCTCAATGATAACCGGTCTTAATATGCTGTTTCCTTTTAATCTGACACTTGTGTATATTCCTTACAAGCTCTTTCATCTCCCATCTTCCATTTATTTCTTATATCTTCGCTACTTATATTGTCTCTTAAGTCGGTATTCAAGAACCAAACTTTCCGCGAAGAGCGACTCTCACCCCGTCTCTCCGTGGTTTATTATGTAGGTCATGCAGAGCCTACTCTAACTGGCTCACTCTATTTAACATCATGTGCTAACAATTATTGGCCCAAGTTTACAAACACTTGCCCTTTTCTGTTTATTGTTGTGAATTATAACTCTTCTTCGATATTTAGTAACATTTTTAGATATTTTAAAATATTAAAATCTATTTTTATAACGTTACTTTAGAATGTTTAAGTAAAAAAAGTAAAGTGATCCCACTACAGGCCTCAGGAGGCCCTTGGGGTAGTAGGAGGTTAAGGCTCCCACTTTTTCTTGACAATCGGCACTTAATGTCAGCCGGGTTGTCAGCCCTGCGTGACGGCCGCCTTTACCCCAGAACAAGCGTCTGGTACTCATTTCAGTTAGAGGCTGAGTCGACCCCAGGGCCATAGTGCCGCCAGAAGGTTTGGGTCAGTTTAAAAATCCTGACCCCACCGGGACTCGAACCCTCGACCTTCCGGCTTGTAGCGCAGTGCCTTAACCACTACGCTACGGCGTGCCCCAGAATGTTTAAGTATTTATTCAAATACACATATTGTGATGGTGACTTGATATTTTCTCCAGAGAATATACTGTATTACATAGTTGGAACCGATGGGTTATCGATGGTTGCGATTATTAAGGAGTGAAAAACGGCGTTTCATGGGATCCACCCTAGGTTACAGTAACTGGTTAAGTGTGAGTTAGTTAGTTAGTTAGTTAGTTAGTTTTTAGGTTCATTACATTTTAAATGAGCCTAAATACATAAAACAAAAAAAAAACTGTAATAATCGAAACAACAAAAATAATCGATATGTCGTTCGATTGTGGGTTATCGCTGGCTCTATAAACTCTGGCGCATGCGCACTGTTGTTATACAGGACTTCGAAAATATATCAGGTAAGTTAAAGTAAACTTTTTCTTAAATATTTATTTAAAAAATATATAAAATTATGGCTGTTCCTGATCTTTTATATGGATATGAATCTTGGATACTTACAAAAAAGATCACACATTCAAGCTACTGAAATGATTTTTTTAAGATCCGTAAAAGGATGTACACGCGTGTATAGATTAAACAATGAATCAATAAGAAATGAACTGGAGATATTTTCAATAGTTGACAAACTAGAAGAGCACAAATAACAATGGAAAGAACATTTAGACAGAATGGACAATACAAGATTACCCAAAACGATCAACACCTACAAACCACATGGGAAAAGATCTTTGGGACGGCCAAGGAAACGATGGACTTGAGACCGGAACAGGTCACATTGACCTAATCCTGGAAAAGAAGAAGAAGAAGAAAATTCGGAGAACAATTGAAAGATGAGAGCCTCAGCATACGGAAGATGGAGATGGCCTGGAATAGAGAGCTTGGTTCATAAATACTGGCCTTAATGTTATTCCACTTAAAGATCGCAGGAATGTCATTTGAGAACTATTTATTCTTGCTTGAGGTGACAAACCTAACACTAGACTTGCCCATTTATTGGCTGAAAAACAGTAATGATAACATTTAAGCTACTCGAAAGACATAGTAATCCAAGATCAAACAACTTATTGAAACATATACGAGTAATTCCATATGTTTCAAAGAAATGGGACAGTTTTATCAGGATATTATTCTGTATTGTGTAACTGATACTGTTACCGAAGCAATGCATCAGTTGCTGCCCTTGAATACACGACACTGACTTTTACTGTATGTTAGACTGATATATTTCATCATTGACTCTACTATGTGTGCGTTTCATTTCTTGATAATAATCAAATAATGTTTCCTGGTACAGTTGGCATGAGATGGGACAGTATGATTTACCTGCCTGTATTGACTACGTACTAGGTACAACAGGCCGAAATGATGTATACTACATTGGCCACTCGATGGGGTCCACTGTATTCTTCGTCATGTCTTCCTTGAGACCCGAGTACAATTCTAAGATTCGTCTGATGATCGCTGTTGCGCCTGTTGCTTATGTTAGCGGAATTTATCATTCATGGTTTCGGTTGTCTGCCCTTGCTGAAACTGGGGTAAGTAGTAGTAGATAATGGAATTTATTGCCTTTTTTTCAGAATAAAGAAAATACATATGCATTTACATTGCGCACGGGCCTGCTTGGCCGTACGTGCATTATTTTTCCATGAATAAAAAAATAAAACTAATAATATAAACAAATACCTACAAATACACCTGTATCAAAAAACAATAACAGGCTACATATAAGTAAAATCTATGTCTACACTAAATCACAATAATACATATCTACATTCATCCACATTCCGTACATTAATATTAAAAAAAATGCTAGAAAACAAATTAGAAAAAAAACAACCCACACACACACATACACCCACACACCCCCACACATATACACACCGCACGCTCATACCCCCCTCCCCCCGTCCCTGCAGACATTAAATGCACTATCAGACTATTCAACTTATCCGACCTACTTATTATATAACATGATTAAAGATGGAAAACAAAGACCATATTGAGATTCTTCTTATTGTTAATACATATATCCTTAATCTACAATTTTGTTATATCTCAATTTTCTTACTGTACCAAAATTTGCATGTTTTTGATTCACTCTCGATCCGTCCTAAAAGATCCGAACAACACTCCCACTCTCTCCCTCGATCCGACCTGAGAAATATCTCCGGCAGCGTCTGTAATCTAAGTTGTTCTGTCTCTCTACAGAATGCTATAATATGCTGCCAGTTTTCATGGTCATCGCATAGTGGGCATAGTTTAATGCCTTCATCATTTGTTAAATTATGGGCCATCCATCCCCCCAAATGAAACCATGCAATAGCACTTCTATCATCCCCATCCAAACAGTCAATATATTTCTCCTTTCCCCACGAAAGTTTAAGTTCCGTCTGCAGGGTGAGCTATATTTTCTGGTTACACTCTGCTTCTATATACTGTCTATATCGATTAGTCTCTTCTTAACTGTCCTCCAAACATTTCTATTATTCCGCGTACTCCTCTCCCATAAGTATATATTATAGTATTTTTCTATTATTAATATCATTATCTTCTTCTTCTTCACTTCCTGGTTTAGGCAATAGTTGCCTGTTCCGTCTTCACTAATAGATCTAAGACCATCTCTTCCGAGGACGTCCGACATCTCTTCTTCCTCTTGGACAATAATGGAAGATTTTATTTGGTAATCTACTTTCTTCCATTCTTTCTACATGTTCTTTCCACTGTATCTTGTTGTTAAATATATTTTCTTTTATGGAGTAGATCTACAGTTTTTCACGGATATCCTCGTTTCTTATCTGGTCCATTCTAGTGCAGCCTTTTACTCTTCTTAAAAATTTCATCTCGGCTGCTTGGATTTTACTTTCTTGTTTGGTAGTGGTAATCCAAGATTCACTCCCATGCAAAAGGACAGGGACAGCCATTGTTTTATAAAATTTTAATTTTGTTTGTTTATGGGCTTTATTATTCAATGTTCTATTTATTGTACCACAAAGAGCTTGAAACTGATGTGTTTTGTGTTCAATATCTTTATCATACCCATAGCCGATGTCACATCCTAAATATTTAAAGTGGGATACTTGTTCAAAAATTTCTTCTCTAATTACTAATTTTGCACGCAGAGTATTTATTAATATCATTAACATTATTATTATTAGTAGTAGTAGTAGGCCTAGTAGTAGTAGTAGTAGTAGTAGTAGCCAGATGTAATAAGAACAGTTAAGTCTCGTAGACTGCGATGGGCAGGACATGTTGCACGTATGGGGAACGATAGACTTGCATGGAGGCTTCTTGTAGGAAAGCCAGAGGGAAAACGGCCAGTTGGTAGACCAAGAATGAGGTGGGAGAATAACACTAACTATGATTTGAGGGAAGTAGATTATACAGGGAATGATTGGAAAGCATTAGCTCAGGATAGGGATGTATGCAGAGCGTATGTCCGCGCGGCCATGAACCTACGGGTTCGATAGTGCCAGTGAGTAAGTAAGTAAGTAGTAGTAGTGATAGCAGTAGTAGCAGTATTATTATTATTATTATTATTATTATTATTATTATTATTATTATTATTATTACTTACTTACTTACTCACTGGCACTATTGAACCCGTAGGTTCATGGCCGCGCGAACATAAGCTCTCAATACATCCCTATTCTGAGCCAATGTTTTCCAATCAATCCCTGTATAATCTACTTCCCTTAAATCATAGTTAATGTTGTTCTCCCATCTCATTCTTGGTCTACCAACTGGGCGTTTTCCCTCTGGCTTTCCTACAAGAAGCTTCCATGCAAGTCTTTCATTCCCCATCCGTGCAACATGTCCTGCCCAACGCAGTCTACGAGACTTAACTGTTCTTATTATATCTGGCTTCCTATAAAGACCATGTAGTTCATTGTTATGTAAGTCTTCTCCATTCACCTGTCTGTTCATCTCTCTTTGGTCCAAAAATATTCCTAAGAACTTTATTCACAAATACTTGTAATCTCCTTTCCTCCCTTAAAGTAAGAGTCCATGTTTCGCACCCATATAGTATAACTGGTAGAATAATAGTTTTAAATATTTTCAGTTTAACGTTTTTTGAAAGGAGTTGGGACATCAAGAGTCTCTGCAATGCATAATAACACGCATTTCCAGAATTGAGCCTATGTTTAATTTCTTTGTGCATCTCATTCCTATTTGTGATTATTGTTCCTAGGTATTTGAATTCAGCCACTTCCTTAAAATTTCCCTCATTTGTCATTATTATTATTATTATTATTATTATTATTATTATTATTATTATTATTAAGCCAATACATATATGTAGCCTAATCATGGGATATAACCGCTGAAATAAAATTATATGCACTGATAAAAATTAAGTAGCTCTTTTTATTTGATTATATCGAATTATACATAATTGAAACTCTTGGAGTTGTATCAGTAAAAATGAGATACAGGAACATACATTTTATTCGTAATTAAGGTTATAGTCTTTATAGGAGAGTAATAATCATAAATTTCCGTATGTGACAAATTTTAGTACTTAGCTTACATATGTATATTATTATTATTTACTACTACTACTACTACTACTACTTTCAGCATCGTTATCTTGGCCACAAAATACTGAAACTAATTATGTATAAGTTAATTAATTAGTAGCCTGATTCGGTAGACTAATATTCAGAAATTTTCGTGGGTGACAAATAATCACACATGCATGTATGTATGCATGTATGTGTGTGTATATTTTGGAGCTACGATCCTTGTAGTCTGACCTTGACCGTCTTTTTAACAGCCATCCATTCACTCCGATCATTTGTGTTTTTTTTTTCCGGTACTTATTTTACCTGGCAGAGTTAAGGCCTTAAGGCCTTGACTGCCACTCAACCATGTTTTTAAAAAATACAAAAAAAAATAGTCTTACACCTAAATTACAATAAACATAAACGATTACATGTTATAAATACAATACAATTAATATTTATAATGTATTTTGATTTACTCTAGATTTAACGAATTAAATATATAATATGTACAAGATATATAAAAAACGAGAAAAAGATTATTAATGACATAGTATAATTTTAAATAAATAGAGAAAAATGAATTATTAGACAACAGGTAACTGTATAAGCTTATGTATGTTGTATGTATATTATATATTATTATTATTATTATTATTATTATTATTATTATTATTATTATTATTATTATTACTGCCCGGGTGATGTGTGGCATGTAAATTGTATCTATAAAGTGAGAGGTTAAACTAAGTTAATGGAAATTGGATTGTTATTAATATTTATAAATTTTATTTTTTATTATTATCATTATTACTATTATAATTTACATTATCATATATTTTATTATTATTATCAATATTATTATCATTAGGGGCCTATATTATTTTATTGTTAGTATTGTCATTATTGATATTATTATTATTATTAATATTATTATTATTATTATTATTATTACTATTATTACTTACTTATTTACTCACTGGCACTATAGAACCCGTAGGTTCATGGCCGCGCGGACATAAGCTCTCCATACATCCCTATCCTGAGCTAATGCTTTCCAATCATTCCCTGTATAATCAACTTCCCTCAAATCATAGTTAATCTTATTCTCCCACCTCATTCTTGGTCTACCAACTGAGCGTTTTCCCTCTGGCTTTCCTACAAGAAGCTTCCATGCAAGTCTTTCATTCCCCATACGTGCAACATGTCCTGTCCATCGCAGTCTACGAGACTTATTATATCTGGCTTCCTATAAAGACCATGTAGTTCATTGTTATGTAGTCTTCTCCATTCACCTGTCTGTTCATCTCTCTTTGGTCCAAAAATTTTCCTAAGTACTTTATTCTCAAATACTTGTAATCTCCTTTCCTCCCTTAAAGTAAGAGTCCATGTTTCGCACCCTTATAATATAACTGGTAGAATAATAGTTTTATATATTTTCAGTTTAACGTTTTTTGAAAGGAGTTGGGACATCAAGAGTCTCTGCAATGCATAATAGCACGCATTTCCAGAATTGAGCCTATGTTTAATTTCTTTGTGCATCTGATTTCTATTTGTGATTATTATTATTAATATTATCAATATTATCATTATATTATTTTATTGTTAGTATTGTCATTATTGATATTATTATTATTATTATTATTATTATTATTATTATTATTATTATTATTATTATTGTCAACATCAAATGTAGACAATTTTAGTTTTATTTTGTAACATATAATCTATTTTATTTTTCCTACTCTCCTATCTACTATTTTTGGAAGAGTGACTACTTGTGGGACCCACTTTAACAAACCTATGTAAATTTAGGGACAAATACAGTTTTAAGTAAGATTCATAATCTCTAATTTAATTAAATGTTTGTTTTTATTCCAGATGAATGCAGATATGAAATACAACCAAGAAGTGTTTCCAGCTTCCAAGCTGAGAAACATAGTAATCCAGTCCCTGTGCAAGGATGGTAATCCCCTGCAGGAATTCTGCACAATGTTCGTATTATTTTACGCAGGACTTGATTTTGCCCAAATGAACAGAGTAAGTACCAACCTAGATCGTTTCCTGAAAAAATAGCTCAAGCTCTTTGCCTATAAACCACATTTTTTAAAATATAATTTTATTCTTACGTAGCATATTGCACGTATATTATTTTCACAAAATATAAAAACGCATACCACGTAAGAGTTGAGTAGGTTAGACAAATTCCTCCAAAACTCTATGTTGCGACAGACCTAAAAGGTCACTGATCCACCAGACAGCTTCTGGCTTCAAATCCATATGTGTTGAGACAGGTAGCCGGTATATGTTTGATGTGGTCAACCATTATAGTTGGTTTTCTCAACCTGGAACAGCAACCCGAATTCCACTGGGTACAAGGGAAAATGCGAAATGCAGTAGACTAAAACGATCACCGCAGCAGTGATACTATTAATTTAACACTCAAAATTTAACAACCGGGTCAAATGGGTACAAGCCTTGGAACCCGGGGTTCCACTTTCTTCAAGAGATAACAAAAGAATTGATCCATTACTGGAATACATTAGATTCCAGTCGCAGGGCAATTCGTTGTATCCTTTTAATTCCACACGATGCTATGTGGGCACCAAAATTCCATGAAAAGTTACTTCCCATGAGAACCTCAAGTAGTTCAGCTCTGAACCAAGACATCATGCCTTAAACTGATCGACTACGCCACGGGTCAAGCAAATTCCTCAGCAAATCGAATTTATGGTCCGATTTGGATGATTTAGAAAAAAAAAATCTTTCTTTAGTTAATTAAATTATATGCAGCCAATTTCGTTCGAAATAAAAAACAAAAATGGCGGGCGCTTGAGTGATTTTTAAATTTTGGATTTCTTTTTACTATTTTTACATTAATTTAACAATTATGTTATACGTTATTTTCTCCAGTTGTGAACGAACTGATGTTTTATTATGCACTTTATATTATAATTTTGTGAAATCCAGTTAACTGACATACCAAATGCAACAAAACCAAATATAAATGCGTTTTATTATTTTTTTATTTCTAGCCTTGAGGTAAGACAGTAATGTTTTTCTTCAAAACATGTACCGTATTTACACGTGTATATGCCACGTGCGTGTATAGGCCGCACCCATGTTTTGCGTTAATAAATTAGGGAAAATATTTGTCTTATATTTTTGCTGAGAGTCATTGCAATAGACAGAAGGAGGCCTACATCACTTTAAAATCTGGCAATATTGTAAATTCCAAAGCGTTTGTTCCCGGCTATGTAATGGTACATTCGGGCTGCCGCTCAGTCAGAAACACAAGGGTAAAAGGAGCAGTCAGTTGATAGGTACGGTATTCATTGTCATTCATGTTCACTGTGTGTAAACATGGATCCATGCAGAGCAAGTTATACCTACAAATTCAATCTACAAGTGGTGCGCTGTGCAGCAGAACACGGAAATAGGATAGCAGGAAGAAATGTTGATGTGGACGAAAAAAAAATGTGCTACGTTGGATCCAAAGAAAACATGCACTTGAAAACACGTCACAGCATCGACAATCTTTCCTCGGAAAGAAAGCAAGAAATTCACACACAGAAAGAGTTCTCCCCTGGATTACGCGGTATAGATACGTACGAACAACAAGGGCAGACGGGATTTCTGTATCCTTCGAAATGGTTCAGTTCGAAGGCCTTAAGATAGCCAAGAATATGGAAATCCCGTGCAATGAATTTAAGGCAAGTTACGGCAGGACAAGGCGATTTATGACACATCATGACCTTATAATTTGGCTGTGTATCAATAGCGCAGGAACCTCCCGATATGTACCAGGAGACACGTACTCGCATTCCCAAAATATGGTTTCCTCAACTTACAGAAACAACATGATTAAGGCCTAGGAGCAATAGAGAATTGCTGGATGAGTCAAAGCATTTCTTTCTTCCAAACATGCCAGGAAACACGACTGTGCATAAGGGCTGGTGAAAAAATTGTGCAAGTGCAAACGGCAGGAGCAGAAAAGCGATGGTGCACCATAATGCTTGGTATCACTGCTGATGGACGAAAACGTCCACCTTTTTCGTTATTAAAAAAAAAGAAGGATAGAAAAATTACTTTCCAGGAATTTTTGTTAAGGCATGCAAGAGAAAGGGTGGATGACCCAAAGATCTGTACATGGGTTGGTTGAAGTCAGTGTGGTTTCGGCGGCCAGAGGTGCACTCTTAGGTAGGCGATCCCTGTTGATAATAGACCGTTTCCTAGGTCATTTAACGGAAAGTGTAAAAAACAAAATGAAACGTGAAAAGAGTTCATACATGGTTGTGATACCTGGAGGAATTATTGTCATGTTTATAACCCACCTGACATTTTCAATTCCAACCGCGCACTTTAAAAACACAGGTGCGACGTTCTTCTACCGCGAATGAATGAGTATTGCCACCTTCCCAAGGAAATAACGTCGAAGTCGTATGATTGTAAGGAACCTTCCCATCTCCCTCAAATCTGTGAATGGAATGTCGCAGGCATGGGAATTAATACCACAAGGACATGTCACTGAGAGATTTTAAATTACATATATTGTCTAATGCCATGGACGGGACGTGATAGAACGACCGCATTGTGGACCGCCTCATCAGGCAGTGATGACTCTAGCGGATGTGATGATGAAAGTGATGAACAGTAAGTGCTGACAACACACATATTGGATACAATTGTTGAAGTAATTTGTGAAGGTAATGTGAGCCTTTTTATTAATTAATAGAAAATTGTTCTAAAATGAATAAAGTTTCCTAGTGTGTTTCATGTTTAAATCCGCACTCTAATTTTGAAGCTTATATTTATGTAAAAACTGCGGGCCTAGACGCGCGTAATTTGGGGAAAAGTTTCTTCTCTATGAGAACCGCAAGAAGCTCAGCTGTGAACCAAGAGCCTTAAACCGCTCGACTACGGACCGCGGGAAAGCTAATTCCTCAGCACTATCGAATTAATAAGGCCAGATTTGGGTGCTGATTTCTCGGGTTTAAAAAATTTCTACTTCTTTTTAATTAAATTACATGTAGCCAGATTCGGTCGAACAAAAAAAGCAAAAAGGCCGGGCTGCTAGGAGTTGATTTTTCAATATATCTGGATATACTTTCTTACGATAATTTACCACAATTAATGTTATCCCAATTATTGTAATCCCATTATTGTAGAACAAGATTATTAATTATTTTATTATCACTTCTTCTTAACATAACATTTTTATAAAATCCAGTTAACCTGACGTGCCAAATGTAGACAAAAGAAATAAAACTTCGTTTTACTAGGGGGCCTATCTTTCTTGCTATATAGCCTTGTGTCAGCTAGGACACACATTTGTCTTTGTCTCTTCAAAGCATGTAGGCCTATACCTATATAAGTTCAAATCCCTTGAACCTGAAATATGAAGTTTCTACCTTTAATATATAATAATTGTACTTAAAATATACGGTTTTATATCGGTAACTGACGTAACTGTAAAATGACATATTTTACAGAATGAGAATAAAATAATAATCTCTGTGAGTTTTCAGTTTCATTTCAACAAGTAATTGTGAATATAGTATATAGGCCTATAGCAGGAGTTACAAAATACATGTTTTGAGTTTTTATGTTATGACATAACCAAGTATCTGCCATTATACAAAGTAAATATAGGTACTATGATAACATAACGTCTTTTTCAGCGTTTGTTGTAAGTGTATTTTAGCTAAAATAAAAAAACAATTCTTTGTTCGGTTATAGAAGTCTTTTGATCAAAATCCTACACATATTTTAGGAATTTAGGTGCTTAAAAAGATTTGTAATAGTCCATACACCACTTTGGGAACCAGGGAAGAAACTTTTATTTTCATGTGTTATGTCAAATTTTACGTGCAATTCACCATTTTATATTTTAACAGCTCGTTTCTTATTTTTTACAGACAATGCTGCCTTTAATTCTGTCAAATTTTCCAGTTGGATCATCTTTAAAAACCTGGGTTCATTACGGACAACTGCTGGAATCAAGTAAGAACATAGTTATGTAAGATGTTGCGATAGATAATTTTTAATGGATGCTAGTGAAAATATTTTGATAAAAATGATTTTTCTACAATGTTTAAAGAGACTTGGACAATTCCATATTCTCTAGCCCTAGACCTACAACTAACTCTTTGGCTCTATCGAACCCATAAGTTCATGGTTGCACGGATATAAACTCTTCATACATCCCTATCCTGAGCTAATGCTTTCCAATCATCCCCTGTATAATCTACTTCCTTCAAATTATGGTTAATATTATTCTCCCACCTCATTCTTGGCCTACCAACTGGACGTTATCCCTCTGGTTATCGTACAATCCCAGCAAGATGAAATTGGGGAAACGGGAAAATCCCGAAAAATCCTCTGCATTCACAACCAATATGCCTCACGCCTACATTTATGGAAATGTCAATGTACAGTATAAGCTGCTTATTCGCGGAGGATATGTTACGCAAATATGCCGCGAATACAGAAACCACGAATATGAATGGTAATTTGTGTGGGTATATAGGGGACACGTCCCAACATTCCGAAATAAAATAAAAATCAATTGAGTTGGTGTTTACTTGATGAATTACTTGATAATTAATAAAATAAAAATTATCAAAATAAAATCAATTAATGAGAGGATTTTGAACGATTTCTATTAGTTATTACTTTTAGGCTTAGTCAGTGGCTTAAAAAACTTAGTAATGTTTTCCTCTTTTGCCGCTTTTAAAAGGTGTTTCAATTCAAATTGATGTTTTGCTGTAAATTCAGCGACAGAATTCTTTACTTTGTCTTCGGATTTCTTGATGAATCGTACAGTTCATTCATTGACATTATTATTATTAATTATTATTATTATTATTATTATTATTATTATTATTATTATTATTATTTGTATAATTCATGATTACTTACAGTGTCATGCTATAAAATTATATGAGATGACAAAATTACTGTATTCTTAATTACTATACTTACCTACCATAATTGAGGTAACTCAGAATAGGACCTCTAATTTTTAAACTCATATTTTACGCTCCCCAATTTTTCAATGACCAAAGTGAATTAAAAAGTGCGCAAATTACGCGAGTAAATATGATAATTATATATTTACATAACAATAATAACAATAATAATAATAATCATCATCATCATAAAAACTCCTGGCGCAACAGGCCCAGATGGCCCTTAGCTTACCAGCCTGCTGCTGGCCTAATATCCATATGTGTCAGTCACAGAGGTAGATGATCATCAGCCAGTGTTGGGGTGACATGTGGTCAGCATATCGAGTCCCCCAGCCGTCATAGCTGGTTTTCTCAACCTGGAGCCGCTACTTATTTTAGCTACCCAAATGCTTCACGATATGGGTGGGCACCGGTCCCATACTGGCCGAAATACCATTAGAAAATTACTTCCCCCATGGAGACTCGAACCAGCGCAAGTCCCGTAGCTCTGCACCAAAGCTTCATGCCTTAACACTAGGCTACGGCGCGGGACTACTACTACTAATAATAATAATAATAATAATAATAATAATAATAATAATAATAATAATAATAATAATAATAATAATAATAATAGAAGTCTGTTAAAATCAGTATATTGGTTTAATAAAAAGACTAATAATGAGTACAATTTACAGTAAGACGCTAAAAACTAAGAGAATCAGTCTTAAACTTAAAAAGCTAACCAAATAATTAATTCTAACCTTATATATGTGACATGTTGTGTAACATGGTAAGCTCTATTACAAAAAGCCATAGTGAGTATTATCTCCTAGAATATCTGAAATAACTATGGATATGGAATTTACAATCATGTTTTTTTTTCACAGAAAAATTCAGACAATATGACCACGGAAAATATTTAAACTCCAAAATGTATAAAACAGCTGAACCTCCTGATTATGACCTCACAAAAGTCGATGTGCCAGTTTCACTACACTACAGTGAAAATGACCTCCTTTCCTTAGAGCAGGTAAGTGATACATTATTATTATTATTATTATTATTATTATTATTATTATTATTATTATTATTATTATTATTATTATTGTTATTGTTTCTTCCTCAAGATTTAATACTAGAAGAAAATTTAGGGACAATTAAATACACTGAAGAATATAAGTATCCATCCATAGTAATTCTGCCCGAAGGCAGGTCCTTCACTGCAATCTAAGCATTTTCATGCTATGCTTGCAGCTTTACCAGGGAATTGTGTAGGTGTGGTAGCTTCCCGTTGCTTTCCACACCGGTTAAATATGATGGTGGTGATGATGGTAATGCTGGTAATGATGATAATGGTGATGATGATGGCCATATGATTTCGGGGACCGTTTGGGCCTTAAAGTTATCCTGACATTTGTCTTACAGGTGAGGAAAAACCCCGATAAAAACCTCACCCAGAAAAACTGCCCCGACCGGGGATCGAACCCGGGCCCGCTGCGTGACAAGGCAGCAAGCTACCTCGAGACCACAGCGGTGGACAATATAAGTATTTGGGAATTAAAATTACTAAAGATGGAAAACAAGAAACAGAGATAAGAAACAGGATGAATATAGGAAAGTATGCTATATCTGCCCTAAACGGAATAGTATGGGACAAACATATCATCAAAGAAACAAAAAAAAAAACTATTTTTAATACAATAATCAGAAGCATTATTACCTATGGAGCTGATGTGTGGGCTTTAAATGCACAAATGAAAAAAAAAATTACTCGCCACTGAAATGGACTACTGGAGACGTGCTGCAAGAATATCCAGGAAGGATAAAATCAGAAATTTATATATAAAAGAAAAAATGCAGGTACAATATTCAATATTAGATTTTATAAAGAAGAAACAATTAAATTGGTACGGACACATTAGAAGGATGGAAGAAGGAAGACTACCTAAGATAATCATGGATTGGGAACTACAGGGAAGGAAAAAGAAGGGTAGACCTAATATTACATGGATTCAGGGAATCAATGAAACTCAGAGGGAATGGGAAATAGAAGAAGATATATGGATGAACAGACAAGAATGGAAAAATGTGTTGAAACAAATGTGTAGTTAACTGTGAACATGGGTACCGGACAAATGTATATTCATTGTAAAAGCCGGAATAATAAAATGTTTTATTGTTGTTATTATTATTATTATTATTATTATTATTATTAGTATTAGTATTAGTATTATTATTATTGGTTCTATTATCGTTAGTGTTATCATTATCATTATCATATCATCATCATCATTATTATTATTATATATTATTATTACTATTATTATTATTATTATTATTATTATTATTATTATTATTATTATTATCGTTAGCAATAGTATTTGTAGGAGAGCTAATTGTATTAGTATAATTTTTTGAATTATCATTATCATTATTATTATTATTATTATTATTATTATCATCATCATCATTGGAGGAAAGATATGACAAGATAGAAGAGATCGTTGAGTGAGAGAAGAAGGGGGCATTCGTGACTGAAATGCTGTACTTGGAAAAGGACAAGATGGAAGTACAATTGGTAGGTATGGATTAGGAAAAAGGAATGAGAGAGAATCACTTGTGAGTTTCTGTAAAAGGAATTCAATGATAATTGTAAATACAATATTTCAACAGCATAAAAGAAGAATAAGATAGACGTGCATAAGCCCCATACACAACGAACGATACCAGATCGACTGCATACTGATACAGAAAAGATTTCGAAATTGCTCGAATAATGCAAAGACCTTACCAGGAGCAGATATCAATTCAGACCATGTCTTACTAACAGGTGAAGATATTTGCCTGAAGAAGGTAAGAGGAAGACAGGCAACAAAGAAATTTGACTTGGGGAAACTTAAAACTGAAGAGGAAAGGAGAAAATTCCAACAAAATGTTCAAGAGAAAACCTCTACCATGGAAATCTCATATGGCAATACCAAGGAACACAGGACTCATTTGAAAACCTCTATACAGATAGCTGCAGAGGAAACAATAGGATACAAAGAGAGCAAGAATATTAAGAAACCTTGGGTCACAGAAAAAAGATGGAGAAGATGGAAGAAAAAAGAAAATGGAAAAATAGCAATACATAAGAATTCAAAAGAAACCACAGGAATCCAAACAACAAACTTAGAAGACAAACTGACAAGACAAAGGAAGAATGGATGATGTAGAAATGTGAAGAACTAGAGAGTCTGGAGAAAAAAGGAAAATATGATTTAATGTACCCGGAAGTTAAATGCTTGGACTATGGAAAGAAGAGCAGGTAAACTATGTGACTGATTGCGGACGAAAATAATGAAGAAATAAGAGACAAACAGGGAATTATGAATACGTGGGAGAAATATCGAGAACAGCTATATCAGACAAGAAATCGTTCGGCTAACTTGGATATGTAGAAAATGGAGAAGACTTATCAGAAGATGAAAAAGGATTTTCAATTCTGAAGGAAGAAGTTGAACTAGTAATTTATTAAGGAAATAAAAAATGGGAACGCAACAGGAAATGTAAGGAGTTCAGGACTATCAGCTTGACATCACACTCTGCAAAGATTCTCCTGCGAATGCTGAATCGACGTTTACGTTGTATGAAGGAAAGCGAATTGGAAGAAGAACAGTTTGGCTTCAGGAAGGGAAAGAGAATCAGAGATGCAATTGGATTGATACGAACAATAGGATATGATATATATAGAAAAATATGAAGTTTATGCAGTATTTGTTGACCTGAAAAAGGACTTTGACAGAGTGAATTGGAATAAACTCATGAGGATATTGAAGAAAATTGGGATGAAATGGAAGGAGAGGAGGTTCATAAGTAATCTTTATATGAAACAGCGAATAAAAGTGAAGATAGGAAAATAAATGTCAGAGGGAGGAGAAATTGGAAAGGGGTACAGCAAGGATGTCCTATATCACCTACCCTTTTCAACTTCTACCTGGAAGACCTAATGAACAACTGCTTCAGAAATCGGGAGCGCGTAAACATGGGAGGAAGATGAATTAAGTGCATAAGATTTGCTGATGATACGGCTTTGCTAACAGAGGACACTGAGGAACATGCTGACGGAGCTAAATGACAAGTGCGAGGATTATGGGACGAAGATAAATATAAATACGAAAAAAAGGTCATGATTATAGGAAGGAAACCAAGGAAGATAAAAATGAGGATTAAAGATGAGGCCATTGAGCAAGTGGAGAGCTTCAAATACTTGGGTTGTACTAACAGTAGTAACATGAACTGCTGTCAAGAAGTAAAGCAGAGGATACCAATGGCAAAAGCAGCTTTTAACAAGAAGAGAAGCATTTTCTGCGGACCGTTGGCAAAAGGTGAAGTGTTTTGTGTGGAGTGTAGCACTGTATGGTGCAGAGACTTGGACATTACGACGGAATGAGGAAAAGCGGCTGGAAGCTTTTGAGATGTGGATATGGAGAAGAATGGAACGTATCAAATGGACAGACGAAATAAAAATAAAGATATGCTGGACAAAGAGAGTGAAGCAAGAATAATGCTGGAACTCATAAAGAAGAGGAAAAGAAATTGAATTGGCACTGGTTAAGAATAAACTGTCTGCTGACGGATGCCCTAGAAAGAATGGTCAACGGAAAGAAAGTTAGAGGTAGAAAAAGGCATCAGATTATGGACAATATTAAAATAAATGGTTTGTATGCAGATACAAAAGGAAAGCCGAGTTAAAGGAAGAGTGATGAATGCTGAGTTTGCAGTGTAAGACCTGCTTTTGGGCACTACACTATGTATGTTTCATCATCATAATCATCACCACTATTTTATAGTTTCATCATCAGTATCATTGTGAGTGAGTATCCTCTGTATCAAGAGTAGCATAATTATCATCAGTATAATCAGCGGAATCATAATCGTCAGCATATGATCATCATATTCATGAGCATAATCATCATTGTTATTATATTTATTATGAATAAACATGCTGCAAATTAATTTAATTAAAACAATAAATTGTGGATTTTATTTATTTTCAGGATATAGAACGCCTGAAGCTCGCTACCAAATGTTGTGAACTCGAATATAGTATCGGAGACACTATTTAGTCATTTGGATTTTGTATGGGGCATTGATGTTAAGACGTTAGTTTATAATGATATTATTAAAGTTATGAATACATTTTGAAAAGATGATTCCGGTATACTCTATACTTACTTACTCACTGGCACTATCGAACCCATAGGTTCATGGCCGCACGGACATAAGCTCTACATACATCCCTATCCTGAGCTAATGCTTTCCAATCATTCCCTGTATAATCTACTTCCCTCAAATCATAGTTAATGTTATTCTCCCATCTCATTCTTGGTCTACCAACTGGGCGTTTTCCCTCTGGCTTTCCTACAAGAAGCTTCCATGCAAGTCTCCCATTCCCCATACGTGCAACATGTCCTGCCCATCGCAGTCTACGAGACTTAACTGTTCTTATTATATCTGGCTTCCTATAAAGACCATGTAGTTCATTGTTATGTAGTCTTCTCCATTCACCTGTCTGTTCATCTCTCATTGGTCCAAAAATTTTCCTAAGTACTTTATTCTCAAATACTTGTAATCTCCTTTCCTCTCTTAAAGTAAGAGTCCATGTTTCGCACCCATATAATATAACTGGTAGAATAATAGTTTTATATATTTTCAGTTTAACGTTTTTTAAAAGGAGTTGGGACATCAAGAGTCTCTGCAATGGGTATACTCTATAGCCTTGGTAATCCCAAATACGAACAATAATTAATAGAGGGTGTAGCATAAGTCACTTAACCGAAAATGCATATAATTATTTTCTGTAGCTTACAACTATCGAAATTGTTCAAAGTGACATCCATTTTTGTTTAAGGAATAGTGTATGAGATTATATTCTGAAGGTCACATATATAAACCCCAGTATCAACCAATCTGATTTTATTCCTTGCAACCATGTGTAGTGGTTAACTGGCTTATGTTGCACCCTGTATATTCACAATCATGTACACACAGATACCAGAAAGCGAATAGTTTCCTTAAAAGTTATTCTGAGGATTCTATGTATTAGTACTACATACATCAATTCAAATAAAATAACGGAAAAACACAATGTATTGTTGCAGTACGTGAATAATTACCTATATGTTCATTTTTTAACTCATGCCCCAAATAGCAGTCAATGGCCAATCACATTTCAATGAATTTTGATTTACAACCAATCACAGTCTTTTTCACCTCGATTTTAATAGTTTAATTTGATCATATTAAAATCAAGTTCCTCCTTTTTAACATTCTGAATAGGTCAGAGCATTATTTTGCAGTGAATGACTCTCTAAGAAATATGGCTACCAGATTGTATACATATAGAGCACTAATGTAAACAGATACTGCTTGCGGGATATAATAGAAAAACAATCGTAGTAATTGATTATTCCACAATAAAAAGAAACCACTGTTTGCACTTTCTTAAACGTATTATTTCCCAGGAATTTACATTCCAGAAAAAATATAATTTACATCATAGGACATCACAAATTAATTAATAACTTATAATATTGGTTATAAACAGTTTGATGTGTTTCATTTTTTCTCTAGTAGGGTGCATTCTTACAATATTGTGATCCTTTGGCAATAAATATTATATGGTGTAGTGGTGAACAAATGAACAAACGTTTCTCATTTGTTTTCAAACATCGCCGTTTACATTAAATATATAAATATTTTAAAATAACTATATTTAAATAATGATTTATGAGTAAACAGCTTAATTTTATTCGTTAAATAGTCCTTCCTAACAAATGCGTCTCTTGATTTCCATATTCTCTAGATATATTCACTTCTCACTTCGTAAGTCGTGAATTTATCGATAACACTGGTCAACAAGATTTTTGCCTCATGAGTACCAATAGTTGTATACTTAATTCAGTTTTTTTTATCGTGTTTTCAAATATGTATTCGGAATTTCTCCATCACCCACAGTTTTTTTTTATTTCAATTTCAATTAATGGATTTAAATAATTATACTTTTAATAAACTTTTTTCGTCCATTTGTCCATTCAAAATAAACCCAAATGAGCTAACTCAAATGGTTTTCAGCTATGGAAAAAGATTATCAAGGCAAATGGAATCCTAATATGCTGGCCGATTATTATTGGACCATCAAGAGGGATGCTCCACAGGCGAAATAAAGCAGAAAATCGTCATTTCTTACTTTCTAAGTGAGTCCGAATGTTAGAATATTGTGTAGTTACGAATTGAGAAAATATTAAAGTGCTTGAAATTATAAATTCCTGTCTTTCGGAAACCTTGCGCGATGGAGAAAAACCGATATCATATTTCAATTCAGGAGAAAAAATACTATCAGAATCACATATTTTTCTTTCTGAGACAAAAAAAAACTTTCTTTTTTGTTGTTCAGTGTAATTTGGAAATCGCTGGTGGCATTACTTATGACTATTTAACTCATGTCCCAAATGGGAGTCAATGGCCAATCACGTTACAATGATTTTTTATTTACAACCAATCACAGTCGTGTTTCGCCTAGAATTTACCAACTAAAGTTTTTCATAATAAAGAAAGCACCTCCTTTTTAACATTCTGAATAGGTCATAGCAATATTTTGCAGTGACTGACTCACTAAGATATGCGGCTACCAAATTGTATGTTTAGTGCATAAATGTCAACACATACCGCATGCGGGAGTTAATATAAAAACATTTGTAGCAATTGATTATACCACCAAAAAAAGAAACCACTGTTTGCACTTTCTTAAATGTATTTTTTCCCAGAAAAATATAATTATATTTATATCATAGCACATCAGAAATGAATTAATATACAGTTTGATGCGTTTCATTTTTTTTCTCCACTAGAGTGTATTCTTACAACATTTCGTTCCTTTGGTAATAAATAATATGATCTGGTTGCAGTGACGAACAAAAGAAGAAAATGAAGCGTACCGATCGTTTCTCATTTGTTTTCAAACATCGCCGTTTACATTAAATATATAAATATTTTAAAATAACTATATTTAAATGATTTGTGAGTAAACAACTTAATTTTATTCGTTAAATAGTCTTAACAAATGCCACTCTTAATTTCCAAATTCTCTACATAAATTCACTCCTCATTTCACGAGTCGTGAATTTATCGATAATTTGGAAATCACTCGTGGCATTACATATGATAAATGCTATAGAATTAAGTGAGAATATTAGCCGAAATTAATCTAAAATCACCATATTTATAATGTAAAATATGTATGTTATTGCTCAAACAGTACAGTCAAAGTACGTATCACAAAAACATGTTATCAAACAAGTGAACGATAACCTAATCTAGTGATCACTAACTCGCCCATTTTCTCACCCTGATTTATCCGAACTAATCTGGTGCACAATGACTTGCCCACTAATATAGGTGGACTCCTGGCATAGAATCATCTTATATGTGAGTAAATATGTTGGAAACTGGCTCTACCGGAAACATGTATTATCACGTTTGCCAAAATGATGCTAGCAGTCACTTCTGGGATCGAATATTCTTCATAATTCTCTGATTCACTCTTTGTTAATTCTCTCGACACTATACTCCTATACATTCTTTGAATCCACTCTTCTTTTGGCCTCCCCTTTCTTCTGTTGCCCTCCGCTTCGAAAAGTATTATCAACTTTTGTATCCTGTTATCTGACATCCTCTTTAAGTGACCAAACCATTTCAGTCTTCTTTTTTCAATAGCTTGTAGAATATTTTTTTGGACGTCCATGATTTCTCTGATTTTAGTATTTCTAATTTTGTCTCTTCTTGAATTTCTAGAAGCCGTCCTCCAAAAGACCATCTCTGTCACCAAATAGTTTATGTACTTGCTCTCTGCTTAACGTCCACGTTTCCGCACCATACAATAGTATACTCTCCACCAATGAGCTATAAATAAGATTTTTAGTTTTGTTCAGAATTGTTTTACTCCACAGCACCGAATTCATCTTTCCAATTGTTTTCCTTCCTTGACTTACTCTTTTGTGTATCTCAATTACTTGTTCCTTCAGACTCTAATATTGAACCCAAATATTTGAATTTGGTAACTGTCTTAATTTTCTCATTTTCAATCTTCAAACTTTCATCCATTTGCATTGTAGATGATAAATATTTGTTTTATTCAAATCAATAATATTTACTCTTCAATTTTCATACTCCTCTATCAGTTTTCTTATCGTGTGGAAAGCATAATATAAATATTTATAATATTACAATTTGATGGTTTAAGTGACATGTGAAAAAGTTCAAAGTACAAGGATTTAAAAATATAAAAATGTGTTATGTATATTTGATGTACAGTCTTATCGTTGCAAATGTGGCAATGGAAGTATGTACTCATTGATAGGAAAACGTGAAGTTTAACCAAGATATCAGAAGGAACTTTTTTTAAGGACTGCAAATCTTCTTTCCCACAGTGTTTGAAGTTCAAACAGTAGGATTATCTCAAACATATATTGTACTGATTTGTGCACTGTCCTGTTATTCTTCCTGATCTTTAACGAATTAATATTCTCGAAGAGATATAGCAATGGAGAAGAAAATACTGTCTATATTTACATTCATAGTTTTTTCTCAAACGTTTGGAGAAATACAAGCACATGGACACCATCCAATGGTAAGTTACACATTTACAATTGAGGCGGTTAGAAACAAAAAGTGTGCGTTTTGAATACCGGTAGGTTAAAAGTTACAATTCCTCTTCGATGGTCAAAGTGTAGCAATATTAATAGTTGGTGAAAGTCTTTTACGAAAAAAGAAACGCTCGAAAAATGAAATAAAGAATACTTCTGAAAAAATAAAAAGAATTATTCCTTAAGTAACGTTTTAGTTAAGTTGTATAAGAAAATCATAAGTAGTTAAAACGTTTAACAATCATTCTTTATATACTTCTAACACATACAGTTATATCTCTTTGCCAAAAAATAAAAGTATACTTCAAGAATATAATTATGCATCAAACACTTTTTTGCGAAAAAATCACTTAAACCCATTTGCTTCTAAATGCCTAAATGATATTAAATATTTGACGAGCCTCTTTATTAGTGAATTCCGAAACAAAATAGTTTAGATTTTTTTTTACAAATCTTCATCGAACCGACTTACTAGACATCGAAACTTATCATGACAAAAATTGATAGAGCCTATATGTTTGTGTGTATTTTTATTATACTCTAGCGGCCGTAACTTTTGTTTTTCTGAACCAAACTCATCATATTCCAATAAATTAAGAAAAGTAAAGTCAAGTTCATTCACCACCAAAATCGGACAATTAGGACTAGGGGTCAGTCTGGATCAAAAAAAAATCCCTCTAGCTGCTGCAATTTTCCAAATTTCACAGCTAAACTCAGTATATTCCATTGAAATAAAAGTAGAAGAGAATGTTCCAAAATCAACTAAATCCGACTAATAGAAGTGGCGGTTTATGGAAAGATCAAATTTAAAATTCGCTCTAGCGACAGGCATGTTTGTTACCTCTTAACGAAACTGTATAGGTAGGCCTATATGCGATTTGATTAACATTACATATTTTCCATATACCAGAAAATCTGACCACATATTCTAGCTGAATGCAGACACTTATTATTTTCATGTTGAAATCTAATATATAAAAATCAATGTTTGTTTGTTTGTTTGTTCGTATTCTATGCGCGGCCATACCAATGATCCGATTTTTATGTTTTTTTTTTGCAAAATGTTCAGAAGATTCCCAGGATGAACATAAGCTACACGAGAGTTGTGATATTCAACCCATTCACTCCTAAAAAATAACGCTTTGTAGTGAAAAACGTGAAATAACATCTCTATGTTGACGCTTAAATGGCTTACGCTGCCTAAACCATAACAAATACCCCAAAATTAATGTATACAGAGTTGAATATCTCAAAAACTCTACAAAAAAGTCCGCGACAGCATATGTTTATCTTCTACGGATAACTCACAATAACCATTTTCGTCTTTCATTGATGCCAAGAAGATTGGGATCCTAAGCAGATTCCAGAGCAAACAGCGCACGGCTGGAGTAAAATCACATTAGCATTTATTTAGGAGTAGCAGCGCACGCCGGGTATTAGCTACTTTAATATAAGAAGAACACATGTGTATATTTATTTACAAATTTATTAATTTGTATTAGTCATATGATAAAAAGTTCGTCGTTCAGCAGCATCTACACCTCAGTAAGTCCAATTTATGTCTGAGGATCGGTTTCACCAACAGAGGTAACTATATTACACCAGTTTCCCCGTATATAATGCATAGCATCCATCCATCCATCCATAGTAATTCTGCCCGAGGGCAGGTCTTTCACTGCAATCATAACATTTTCATGCTATGCTTTGCAGCTTTACTAGGGAATTACAGGTGTGGTAGCTTCCCGTTGCTTTCCACACGGGTGAAGGATGATGATAATGATAAGGATGATCATTATGATGATGGCCATATGATTTTGGGGACCATTTAATGCATAGCATAAACTGGCGTAACACACTTACCTCTGTTGGTGAAACCGACCCTGAGTAGGTTTGCTTTACGTAATATGTATTTATTTTGTTTAAACTTATCCAATTTCTTGCAGGGAAACAGAATTTGTGTAGCTAGAGCAATTTTAAACTTTTGGGTATATGAGTTTCTTTTGATGATAACAGTGAGCAACAAAAAAAAAAAGAAACTTTTTTGTCTCAGAAAGAAAATATGTGATTCTGATAGTATTTTTTCTCCTGAATTCAAATATGATATTGGGTTTTCTCCATCACGCAAGGTTTCCGAGAGACCGGAATTTATAATTTCAAACACTTTAATATTTTCTACATTCGTAACTACACAATATTCGAACATTCGGACTCAACTAGAAAGTAAGAAATGTCGATTTTCTGCTATATTTTGCATCCCTCTTGATTGTCCAACAATAATCAGCCAGCATATTAGCATTCCATTTGCCTTGATATCTCTTTTCCATAGCTGAAATCTTCTGAGTTAACTCATTTGGTTTTATTTTACAATGTACAATGGACCAAAAAAGTTTATTTAAAAAATAATGATTTAAATCCATTAATTGAAATTGAAATAAAAATAACTGTGCGTGATGGAGAAATTCCGAATACATATTTGAAAACACGATAAAAAAACTGCATTAAGTACAACTATTGGTACTCATGAGACAAAATCATGTTGACCAGTGTAATTAAATCGTATGTACAAAATGTCGTTGCTTGTAACAAAAATTTCAGCCGTTATGCGTTAGGGTATTGAAAATGTTCCGACTATACCTTTTACGAGCTAAGTTCCAGTTGTAATGTAAACAAACAACATGTATGACTTATTTTTCATTGGTCGAACAACTGTTTATCTTGGAGCGTGTAAGAAAATGTAGTTCCATCTTTAACACTCGAAGTAGAAAAAATATATAAATAATAAAAATATGTATTAACTAGCACATGTCTTATTTAGGAGAACCTTAAAATATATCATTACACTTTTAGAACAGACAGGTGAATGGAGAAGACTACATAACAGTGAGCTACGTAGTCTTTATAGGAAGACACATTATAAAAACAGTTAAGTCTCGTAGACTGCGAGGGCAGTATGGGGGATGAAAGACGTGCATGGAAGCTTCTTGTAGGAAAACCAGAGGGAAAACGTCCAGTTGGTAGATCAAGAATGAGGTGGGAGAATAACATTAACTATGATTTGAGGGAAGTAGATTTTACAGGGAATGATTGGAAAACATTAGCACAAGATAGGGGTGTATGGAGAGCTTATGTCCGCGCGGCTATGAACCTACGGGTTCGATAGTGCCAGTGAGTTAGTTATAAATTAAATAAGCATCATTTTATTCTTACGCATACATGTTACACAGTACGTTGGATTTTCAATTGTGATAAAATCGCTGCTTTTGTAGAATTTTTAAGGCATCGGTAAGGAAATATTTTGAAAAGCGGAGAGAAATAATAGTATATTACGATGCGAGGTTGGGAAATGCTTTTTACAGAATCGAGGAAAATGTTTAAACTGAACGATAGCGAAGTTTTTAATTGCCGAGATTCTGTAAAACACTTCACGAACATGCGTTGTACATAATTTTTTGCGCGATGGTGTTTTCAAAATAATAAATAATAGTAAAATAATAACATATTTATTGGAAATATTTTCGTTCATTACAAACAATTGACTTAACGATAACAGCGTGGGTAATGTTTATTAGTTGAAACAACAGGAGGCCGTGAGACTAATTTAGTGATAAAATGGCGGCAAGTACGTATTTATTGTTTTATATTGTTTCAAATAAAGTTCAGTTCATTTAAAATGCAGTGATTTGTTTCGTATAACATATATTAACACTACCTTTTGGATTTTTTTTGTATATACATTGTATGTAGCATACATAGAGGGCAGTGGTTTTACTTCCCACAAGCGTGTTTCTAATATGTAATATTACATTATAGTTAATTTATTACAGTGTAGTTATTTAGGTTGGCAACACCGAGATGTAGGAAGTTGAACTTTCAATCATGGTCGCGATTGCTGTAAGTACGACAAAACGAACTAATGCACAAAAAATATGTTTAATGTTTTCAAACAATTTAATGAAAAATATTCCATATTAGCCATTGAGCAAGTGGTGAAAATACTAGCAGAATTTACAGGTAAGTCAGCATGGGCCATAAATTCTGCTTGGAGTGAAATGGTAAATAAAGGACATCATCATGGGAAAAGCGCAAAGTATTTTTTGCCATAAAAATAAGAAATGGAAGTTAATAAATATTGGTACCATTTTAGTTTGAAGTCAGTCTTATTTCCCATAAAATACGACGTTGCTTAAGAACAATGTTTCAGTTCCGCACACAATTCAGTCATATGGCGGGTGAAAGTAACATCAAGTTTCACCCAATACACGGTGTCGGCGAAGTAATTACCTTATACAAGTTTGTTTACAGTTAAACTGGAACTTATCTCGGAATTGGTGTCTCTAAATCTGTAATAAGAATCAAGATGGACAGCGTGGAATGCGGCTTGTTTTGCGGCTACCACGCTGCCGGCCAACCGAAGTTGACAAGGGGACGAAGACTGAGTCCATTAACCCCATTTAAATTTCGAAGCAATGCCGAAGAAATTCTTAATTTAATATATGAACAAATACTGAAAATCATTCGCCGCATGGCTGAAGACTTGTAGCTATGTCGTGCTCCGCGCTGATTGGCACCTGTACCTATCAAGGTATATATGTGTTAAAATGGTTTAATTTCGTGGAAATCGGATTTTTATGATTTTTAATGACTGATACTTCAATGTGCTTGTATTATAGTGTTAATATAATGATGTATTGAATAAAATTATGTTGTTTAATAATGTATGTTGATTGGTCAATCACAGCTCAGAACGTGGTGTTCCCTAGTGGTCATCCATGCAGGTTCTGACCACGCTCGAGTTTGCCGTGGCCGGCTTGCTGTTGGCGGCAGAATGCCTGCTGTGGGGATCTTAGATTCCCGGTGGAAATTTATAGACTTATAAAAAATTTAGATATTGTAATATTGGACTTAGAAATTTTTCGTAGGTCGATTTGAGCGCTGTATGCACTTTACCATGACCTCTGGAATTGGTGTAAATTTCTGCTTTCAGTTTAACCCCCCCCCCCACCTAATGATTAAATTTTGTTGGAACACGGTCTCTCTCACTTTTTTTAAACGATTGTTAGCCGCCTTTGTTTCCGAAAAAAAATTGAGTGCTAGACCGTTAATAGACACAGTTTTAATGAATAGGAGAAAAATAAATAAAGCGCGTTTTCATAGGTACAACCCCAATAGGAATTCGCTGAAAGAAACGCAGGCCTAATCAATAGATATGTTGTTGGGAAAAATCGACAACTCCAGTTCACCGTATGAAGAATTTGTACAGATGAGTCTTACATGATTGTTTAGCAATGAGAGTAGACAGCTGCGGTAAGTTAGATAATGGGTTAGATACTTTCTAAGCCGAGTAATATCTGGGCCAAGCCATACATAATAGAACACTGGTCAACAGTGGTTTTGTTGCCCTTGATATAAGATTAATTTCGGATATATTTGTGCTCACAATTCATGAAACTATCAATGATTTTGGAAGATGTGTTCTGTTTTTATTTTTATTTTCATTTTACACTACAAAAATCGGAAAACATAAAAAACATATATTTAAAATGTCGATTGTTTTTTTGAAAAATTAGTATACACCAACGTAAATAGAAAGAAACATGTCAAAAACCCATGTTATACTTCAGTGAAACGCCTTGTGTAAGATTTTCTTCTATAATTTTTAGGGGAGAATCTCTTTTTAAAGACCAGCAGTAATCTGCCATCATGTGACGGTCCCATCTATCCTGATACCTTTCCTCCATTACTTTTAGATCCTGGTGAAAATGCTCTCCCTGTTCGTCACTATAATTTCCTAAATTATCCGGAAATCTACCCAGGTGACTGTGGAGAAAGTGTAACTTTATACTCATATTTGCTTCTACAATCTTGAAGCTTGTCAACATGTTTTGCACAATTTCTTTACAATTTGGTACTTTATAGTTACCTAGGAAATTTTCTACTACCAATACAAAACTCTTCCAAGCTTCACTTTCCGGAACGGTCATAACTTTGATAAAATGTTCATCTTTCATAATTGCCGAATTTTATGACCATCAAATATTCCGCCTTTTAACTTTTCCATACTGAGCTTAGAAAATTTTCTACAAATGTATTTGAAACTTCTCCTTCCTTGGCCAACGCTTTGACAAATTGTTTTAATCATAACCAGATGCACGTCGTGAGTACTTTAATTTTGTCAAATAACTGAGATCACGGCCGATGTGCGGAATGTGGGCTGCGAGAGTGGGGATAACGTGATGTTTGTATGCGCGAAAAAAATGCGAAATCTAATCATGACTTGTAACAAATTTTATTAGTAACAAGCCGTTTACTCTTTAAAATATAAGATACGCAAAAGTCATAAAAAACTAGAGCACATTCAGCACTTTCATGAATATAATCGTAAACTGTGCTCTTGAAAACATAGAAATTCGCTGAGATATCCAGGGCAACAAAAAAATATATTTTTTGTAAAGCTGTGTAATTAGTCTCGAAACGTCACTGATGTAACATAGAAATGCCTTAAAATAATGGTTAAATTTCGCCAGATACTTGTTACGTTGCTTTTATTTAACGTTACCATTAATATCCAAGAAGGTCGATAAGTTATGCACCGTGTCAAGGGCAGCAAGTTCGAATCCCTTTACAGTCAGGAATATCAATCTATTTATGTTCATTGTAGTTCGTAAAAATCTTTGAATAAATTTAGATTCGAGAATGCTATCTACGATGAATCGGTTATTTCGAAGTCAAATATACAACTATAAAGCCCATAAGAGAACTGCATTCATAAAGTTTTATTTTTGAGAGGGGCCGAATTTAAATTGGAACATATCTAAATTGTAATCTTAATTGATTGCATTAAGGGCTGAATTAGATTATTAAATAGAATGGATGGATGAAACTTTTTTCTTATAATGATATTTTTGTCATTCTTGACAAACCATAAACTAATTAATTCAATTTTTAAACTATTTTTATGAAATCTAAACAATAAATAAATATTTTTCTTCCAAAATTCAATATTCAAGCAATTTTCCTCATCGTAACAGAGCAATTTGAGGCACCATGCCTTGGTGCACAGCAATCGGACTTCCCCTAGTATGAGTATCGTGGAGGAACAAATTTTCTCATGACGTTTTAGATAGTACAGATCAATGTTTACCCAACATCGTCAGGAATTTGGGCAGCTACATTAGATATCAGATTCAGGTTGAGAAAACCAGCTATAACGGCGGGGGTAACCAATATATTGACTATCTGCCATCCTATACTGGTTAGATGACCATCCATCTCTGTGATTAACACGTGGACATGAGCTGGTAGACCAATGGCTTGTAGTCTGTGTGCCATAGACGAATCAAAACTTTATAAATTTTAGAAAGTATGAAAACATATTGATTCAGCAAAAACATAGTATGTTTTAGATGTTTCAGGAATACTGTCCTCAAATTTCTTATTAGCAATTATACATTTACAAAAAGGTTTTAAAATTTGATCACTGTACTAAACTGTATGATGGTTTTTCAAGGAAAACTTCTACATATAAAATAACGTAAATAAAAATGTTTAATGATAAGTATTCTATACTTACTTACTTACTTACTTACTTACTCGCTGGCACTATCGAACCCGTAGGTTAATGGCCGCACGGACATAAGCTCTCCATACATCCCTATCCTGAGCTAATGCTTTCCAATCATTCCCTGTATAATCTACTTCCCTCAAATCATAGTTAATGTTGTTCTCCCACCTCATTCTTGGTCTACCAACTGGGCGTTTTCCTTCTGGCTTTCCTACAAGAAGTTTCCATGCACGTCTTTCATTCCCCATACGCGCAACATGTCCTGCCCATCGCAGTCTACGGGACTTAGAAGTAAAAAAAATGTATATTTTTTTCTCTCTATGCAGTTAAAAGCTCCTTCTAAGTCTTAGCTGTTAAGGTGTTTTATTATTCTCATCGAGTTTTAAAACAAATTAATACATAGCACTTTTACTTAAAATCTTAATTTAGTTGTTCTAATAAGATACGTATATATTTTTATTTGTTTTTAAAACAAAGTTTCAGTCAAAAACATTCAATCAGAGTATTGCTGATTTAATTATGCCTATATTTTTCCCCCATTATCATTACCACTACTACTATTATTATTACTATGTTATTATTATTATTATTATTATTATTATTATTATTATTATTATCACTACGATTGTTATTACTTTATTACCATTCTTATTATTACTATTACTATCCATTATTATTATAATTACTACTGTTATTATCTAATATATAAAATGAATGTTTGTTTGTTTGTTCCTTCCTTCTTTATACGCGGTCATACTGTTGATCCGATTGTGATGGGGCTTTTTGGAAAATACGGAGGAGATTCCCGGGATGAACATAG
Source organism: Diploptera punctata (assembly GCA_030220185.1). Lineage (NCBI taxonomy): Eukaryota > Metazoa > Arthropoda > Insecta > Blattodea > Blaberidae > Diploptera > Diploptera punctata. The sequence continues at coordinate 1,884,386 of JASPKZ010002337.1, forward strand.
GCTATAAGAGAGTTGTGATATCAACTCCACCACTCTTAAAAATCGCCCTTTGTATGGAAAACGTGAAAAACGTAGCTCTTTGGACGCTTAAATGGCTTAGGCTGCCTAAACCATAAATATATACACAAAATTAATGGACACAGAATTGAATATATCAAAAAGCTCTATAAAAAAGTTCGCGACAGCATATGTTTATATCTTACGGATAACTCACAATAATCATTTTCTGGTCTTTTTCAATTACTGCCAAAAGGACATCGAAGACCAAGTAACCGTAGATTATCCTGTGCAAGTACGACTACACATTGCGTGCGTAAAATTCTTTTGCGGATAACCTCACAATAACGAATTTTGTTCTTTTAGGCTCATTTATGTCAAGAAGATCGAGATAAGCGGATTCCCGTGCAACACCGTGAATCAAAAGCACCTGGAATTTCTTAAATATAATTACGATATGCACATTTATCATATTATTGTTCATCTCCACACTTATTCAATTAATCATAAAAATATATTTTTTTTTTCTTTTCAGCTCATTTATGCCAAGAAGATCGGAATGAGTAGATTCCCGGACAACGCCGGGTAAACAGCACGTGGTGACTAAAAATAATTGCGATATAAATTATTCCTTTCACTTATTCAACTAAACATAAAAGAACATTAATTTTCATTTATTTAGGCGTAGAGCGCACACCGGGTGTATTTGCTAGTTACTATTATTTTCAAATATCATTATCACCATTATTATTATCATCATCATCTGCATTCATGGATTAGGTCTGTTGACCCGTTCCGACTTCAGCCCATCTCTTTCTAGGTCTGCCCACATCTCGGGTGCCTTTAGGTTTGTATTTTGTTATTTTTTTTATATCTATCTTCATTCATTCTGTCTATGTGTTGCTTCCATTTTTTGTCTATATGTATCTATTTTATCAGTTATTGCAAATATTTCAAGTTCCTGTCTTATTTATGTGTTCTTGAATCTGTCTTCCTTAGTGCACCCTTTAACAGATCTCAAAAATTTCATTTCTGCCGCCGTTATCCTACTTAGATCTTATTTTTTTTTATTTTTCCAGGCTTCTGAACCATAGAGCAGTACCGGTACTGCCAATGTTTTGTAAAATTTCAATTGGATCTCTCTTGTTGTTTTATTATTTAGTGATCGTTTTATCGTACCACATATTCCCTGGAATTTTGCTACTTTATTAGTTATATCATTATCATAATTAAATGAAATGTCACATCCTAGATAATTGAGATGGTTCACCTGTTCTATGATTTTGTTTCCTATTACTATTTTGGATCTGATTTGATTTTTTCCCTTTGAATGCCATTACCTTAGTTTTTTATGGATATTTTGAGATTATATATTATTATTATTATTATTATTATTATTATTATTATTATTATTATTATTATTATTACTGTTATTATTATTACTGTTATTATTATTATTATTACTGTTGTTATTATTATTAGTATTATTACTGTTATTATTATTATTATTATTATTATTATTATTATTATTATTATTATTATTATTATAAATATTGCTATTATTACTATTATTGTATTTATTTTCTATTATTATCACTACTACTGGTATTGTTACTATTATTATTGCTATTATATTTTTACATTTTTATAACTACTATTTTGTTATTATTATCATCATCACTACTATTGTAATGATTACTATTATTTTATTTCATTATTATTATTACCACTATTGTTATTATTATTATTATTATTATTATTAGTAGTAGTAGTAGTAGTAGTAGTAGTAGTAGTAGTAGTAGTAGTAGTAGTAGTAGTAGTAGTAGTAGTAGTAGTATTTAGTGTTATTATTATTATTATTATTATTATTATTATTATTATTATTATTATTATTATTATAACATCCAATGGAAACGTTTAAACTGATTTATATGATTGAAATAACATAAAATACGGTACCAAAGTGTATATTTAACTGGGAGTCTAATGGAAGGAAGGATGAAGACAGACATAGAAAGTTCTGGATGAACGGAAACTGAGGGACTTACAGAATATTTACTAGACAGAGACTTCTAGGGACAAAAAAAATCACTTTGGATTGCATAACCATCGTAATGTGGAATATTCCTGAATAAAAATTGTCATTACTACCATTAGTATTATTATTATTATTTATTATTATTATTATTTTTAGTATTACATATTTTTATTTATTTTATATACCGTGCTGCAATTTAAGTGAACATTAAACTAATTATAATTAAGATTGTGGAATTGTAGCCGAAACTCGTCACTCAACATGGCTATCCAGCGGAAATGCACACAGTAACAACAGGTGACGGCTATATACTAACAATGCATCGCATACCCTACAGTCCTAAATATCCTAATGAAGAAGCACATAGACCTGTGGTCTTCCTGCAGCATGGGTTACTGAGCAGTTCTGTCGATTGGGTCATAATGGGACCAGACAAGTCTCTTGGTAAGTTCTATTCTAATCTACTTTCAAAAAAATTGTTTAAGAAGACCCATAGTATATCCAACAAAGCTGATTTATTCAGAATCGAGTGTCCCTAAAAAGCTACTTTACTCATCCATTACCACAAAAATAAAAATCTTTACAAAGCTGATCCATAACACTACACACACTTACAAGACTTCAATCGAATCAAAATGTGGCACAACTCAATGCTTAAGACACACAAGTAATTTTGGCCTAAGGTTATACAGAATGTAACTAAATTCTCAAAAGTAATTTTGGCCTAAGGTTATACAGAATGTAACTAAATTCCCATTACAGACTTTGAGGACGTGTATTGAGGACCAAGACAGTTACGTTTAGCATGGAAACACATGTCCAGAAACGTACTGTTTTCCCGCTAAACTAACGCAAAAATACCACAACACACGTTCAACTTTCCCGCATTTTCAGCGCCAAGGACCCTGCACGCTCTCCCGACTTGACTCCACTATTCTACTACCTGTGGAGTCACATGAAATCCCTGATTTACGAGACCTCTCTCGCATCCGAAGAAGACGTACTGGGGCAGGTTATAGTTGCAGAAGATATTGCAGGACTAAGGATTGGTGATCGTATTTACCAGAACATGGTACAGAAGTACCGTATCTGTGTTGACGACACATCGAGCCCTTCTTGCGAACCCAGACGACAAGCAGCAGGCGTCAGAGAGAGCAACGTGTGTTGTGGTATTTTGCGTGTTGCGGGAAAGCGATACGTTTCCGGACATGAGTTCCTATGTTAAACGTAACAGTCTTGGTCTCCACTACACGTCCCCAAATTTTATAAAAAATGTATTTTTACATCCTGAATAACTGTGTTATGAATAGTAACGCCAGAGTCAGTAATCAGAATACTGATAAATTCAGAACTGAAATTTAATAGATACACAAGAAGCAGCGAACAAATAATGATTCATTCATCCATTAATCTCTAAAAAGGTAAATATTAAATAGTCATCTGAATAATAGACTCTCCAGCTTCTTTTTAGTTCAATCTGACCCATCGGTAAAACTTGGGTACGTGAGAGCCATCCCAAAAACTCTATCACCAGTCATAAGGACTTATTCCTTATACCTATGTGAAAATCAAAACCACCTAAACACAATAGTATATTACGATACAAGTGGGGTAAGCACTTGTTACTGATGGAGAGAAAGTTTGAACAAACGAGGCGCTTGCGCCGAGTTTTTCAATTTTCGAGATCTGTTACGTGCTTACCTCATGTCTATTGCATACTATTTTTTGGTCGATGTGACTAATTTTTATTAAATATGGTAATAAATGAATTAAAATATTGGTTGGATGTAAATGACTTCTATGAGAAAGAAACATTTTGTGATCGTTGCTATGTAGCTTTTGATTTGTTTTATTATAAGCAATGATTGTTGGCTGTAGAGACATTTTTATCTATATGTAGTACCGTGATTAGAATCTGTTTGGTAATTTTATTATGGAAGGAGTCATGGTAGATGATAGAGAAATTGAAGAAGCCTGGAGAGTGGGATGTTCTGCATTAATTCCGGAAAAGTCTAAAGAAAGGTACAAGTTAGTGTACAAAACATTCAAGAAATGTTTTATTATACTTACCGAACATGTGTTTTTTGAGTCCATATCAACATTACGATTTCTTTGTTTGCATAGCAACCAGGTTAGATGTGGGAACGTTGACTTACTTCCAGTAATAACAATATTGGTAAGTATAAGAAATGAGTCACATCGACCAAAAAATGTATTAACATGATATAAGTGACTATTCAAGTCATGCCCCAAATGGTAGTCTATGACCAATCACGTTTCAATGAACTTTGTTTTACAACCAATCACAGTCGTGTTTCACCTCGCTCTTTATCAGCTCCTGCTTTTGTGATAAAGAAAGCTCCTCCTTTTTTAATATTCTGAACAGCTCAGAGCATTATTTTTCTCCAACAAATACACTGAATATAGCAAATAATTAACAGATTCCTTGATTTTACTGAGTTATTTACAAAAAAATTAATTAATAACCTATAATGTTGATTATAATATACAGTTTGATGTGTTTCATTATTTCTCCACTAGGGTGCATTCTTATAATATTGCGATCCAATTTGGCAATAAATAATATGATCAAGTTTCAGTGAATATACAAAACCTCACATTTCTGATTTGTTTTCAAACATCGCCGTTCGCATTAAATATATAAATATTTTAAAATACCGGTAACTATATTTAAGTAATGAATTTTGAGTAAACAACTTAATTTTATTCGTTAAATAGTCCTAACAAATGCCACTCTTCATTTCCAAATCCACTAAATAAGTTCACGAGTCACTTGGTGACTCTTTAATTTATACTTTTAATATTCATTTTTTATGTTCATACCGTTGAGGTTACAATTATTTTAATTATAAAACTCTTTAATTTATCCATAATTTGTAAATCACTCGTGGCATTACTTACGATAATTACTTATGCATCATGCTTCTACCCCTGGACATTTATTGAAAATGTGAAGGAGAGAACCAGAAGCGACATAGCAAATCTATTACTCTGAACAACATTAAGCATCTCCCGATGTGAAAATAATGCCAATCCTGAGCTGCGGCGTATAAATAATCTAGAAACGTCCCTCAATAAGAAATATATCAAAATTGGAAAGAGTCAAAGCAACGTTTCTAAAAACGAGCCTTGTTTTTTTCACTGCCGACACCAATGATACTGATCTATGTCTTAGCAAGAGAAGCTTTCCTCTAGAGAATCTCATAACTCGATTTTTGCTACCTTCCACAAGAGCAAGCACAGAATTCTTAGGTAGGTGCAACGAAAAGAAGGAAAGCATCTGGCTGGACTTCTATAGCATGGAAGTCATGGCATCCACGCTTGGTTCTTGAATACCAGCCTTAGTAAATGTTAAAGATTGCTATGTTTGCTTATAAGATTCCTATTTTAAAAAGCTAACACTCGTCTAAATTCAACCTAACAAGATAAAAACTCACAAATATAACGTTAGTGTGATTTATGTTATTTTTTTAATTGAAGACTAACAAACCAAAATGAAAAATTAACGTAAATGTGGCCCAAAATAATTAGTATGAATTGTTTTAGGTAAGCAACCATCTTCAAAATGTTGCAGTAACAGTAGACAGACGAACATTCACACAAACATAATTCCAGAATCGTTTACGCAAAAGAACTAGTAGTAGTAGTAGTAGGACTTTATTAGACAAAAAGTAAGATATTTACAATATTATTTACAAATATGGGTCGCACGGGCAGTAAGCCGTACGTGCTGTTGACAGTCCGTTACAATAAAGTAATAATTGGTAATAGTGTAAAGAAAAATAAACAACAAAAACAGCAATAACATTACAATTACATAAAGAAAACTCAATAATATTACAATTAAGTAATAACACAATAGCATTATACACTAGAAAAACATTAACATTACAATTACATAAAGAAAACACATTAATATTACAATTAAATAATAACACAATAGCATTATACACTAATTAATTTATATATAATTGTTAATAATTAATGGTATTGCATTTTGATAACATATATTTATTCATGAATGAGTGTTGTCCTTATTTTTCGCGTTTTGTCCAGAAATTTACCGAGGTTTATCCAATTTTCTGGATTTACCAATAACTCGTAGCATGCCAATCTTTCCCGATTTGAATTTAGAAATCTTTCCGGTAATAACTGACGTCTCCAATATTCTAAATAATTACATTTTCCTAATATATGTATCTCATCTTCAAAGTTCCCGCACATTGGACATATTCGCATATCGTGATCGTCGCTAATTTTTAGAAATTTCCATGCCCCTAGCCTAAACCAAGCAAGCCCTGATCTCTCCTTAAATCCTAGGTTGAGTATATACGATTCTTTTCCCCCAGACGTGTTTTAGGTCTCTTTGTAAACACAGTGAGCGTTTTCCTGTACATTCGGCGAAAGTATCTTGTTGGTTTATATCTAAGTACCTCCTCCTTATTTTTCTCCACACGTTCTTGCGATTTTCAGTCCCTTTTTCCCATATCCAGCCCATCCCAATCTTTTGGAGTTCTCTCCTCCTAACCTCGTCTGCCCAAAATTTAACATCTATGTTTTTAATTTGGTGGTCGTAACAAATTGCTCTAAGCATTGTTTGTTCACCTTGGATTACTCGCAACCAGTATTTGAGTACACGAATTTTACAGTTAATGTCGTCCTGGAATGACCCGAATTCATATAAAATTCCACAGTTAGAAACGGCCTTACTAAGTCCTGTAATATACTTTAGAAAATGCGTATATACCTTATTTAGTATTTCCGTTCTTTGGAAACCCCAAATCTCACTGCCATAGTGCATTACTGGCCTGACCATCGCTGCATACATTTTTTCTAATGTGCTGACTGGAATATCAGGCACTCGACCCAGAATACCGAGTACACTGTTAAGTTGTCCCCTCCCTTTAAATAATGCTATATCAATATGTTTTTTCCACTTTCCGTTCATTTTCAACGTCGTACCAAGATATTCAAAATGTTTCACGTTTTGAAGTACTTGATCTCTGTATTTCCATTCCTCTGCTCTACCATAAACCGTCCCATTTTTAAAGGTCATTGTTTTTGTCTTACTAACATTTACAGTCAATCCCCAATTCCTACAGTATATTTCCAGTAGGTCAAGACCTCTTTGCAATCCCTTGATTGTCTTGGAACAGAGAACTAAGAAAAACAGCTGAACGGCGCATTATTCAGAATATATCAATATTAAATAATTAACCTATAAGATATCTAATTTAGGTTAACATTATTGTTGTAACGGTACATACTACTGTACACACAACTGTACATTTTTGGTCCCATATTTTGTGCCCAATATTATTTTATAATTGTTATTTGTCTTTCGGAGTTTTAGTTTTCGTGTATGTGACAAACAGTATTCATTAAACGTAATCTTTGTATATAAAAATGGATGTCTGAATTAGTCTGTCCTTTATGGTCTCAAAAACAACTTGACCGATTTGAATGGAGTTTTTACCATCATTTAGTGATTTTTGGGGCAATTCGTTTATAACCTATTACCGTACGTACTGTAGGGCCAAAGAAAAAAAAAAAGAAAAATGCATCGATGCACTAAAAAACAGTCGCTATTTGGACGCTTAAATGGCTTACCCTGCCTAAACCATAACAAACACATGATATGAATGTACACAGAATTCAATATCTCAAGAAATCTACAAAAAAAAATCCGCGACAGCATATGTCTATATTTTACGGATAACTCAAAATAATCATTTTTATCTTTCAAAATTAGATTAAAAGTAAGGATTTAATTATGAAGAGTTTCCAACAACACTATATTAATTCTTACCATAAGTAATGTCACGAGTGAATTTATCTAGAGATTTTTTTTCTTCAAATGCCCCAGGTTTGTCTTTCGACATTCCTGGTTTCTCTCCTGGCATGGCGCCTGGAAGGCGGGGTTACGTTGCCCCGATGATATGATGGGTGATGATAATGGTGCGCCAGGAGAGTCCCTAATCCTAAGCTTAACCTAATATGAATATGAATGACGATGATTGCGATGGCCATATGATTTCGGGGACTGTTTGGGCCTGAAAGTTTTCCTGGCATTTATCTTACAGGTGAGGAAAAACCCCGATAAAACCTCACCCAGAAAAACTGTCCCAACCGGGGATCGAACCCGGGCCCGCTGCGTGACAAGGCAGCACGCTACCCTGAGACCACAGCGGTGGACTATCTAGAGAATTTAGAAACCAAGAGTGGCATTTGTTAGGACTATTTAATGAATAAAATTAAGTTGTTTACTCAAAAGTCATTATTTAAATATAGTTATTTTAAAATACTTATACATTTAATGAAACGGAGATATTTGAAACAAATCAGTAATGTGAGGTTATGTATATTCACTGAAACTTGATCATATTATTTGTTGCCAAATAGGAACGCAATATTGTAAGAATGCACGCAGAAATAATGAATCATCAAATTGTATATTATAATCAACATTATAGGTTATTCATTTATTTTTTTTAAATAAACAACTGAGTAAGATCGCGAAATCTGTTCATTATTTGTTATATTCAATGTATTTGTTGAAGAAAAATAATGCTGTGAGCTGTTCAGAATATTAAAAAGGAGAAGCAGGAGCTGTTAAAGAGAAATCGATAAAGAGCGAGGCGAAACACGACTGTCATTGGTTGTAAAACAAAATTCATTGAAACGTGATTGGTCATTGACTGCCATTTGGGGCATGAGCTAAATAGCCAAATTAAATATATTAGTTACCTTGAGAATTAAGTGGAGGACAAATTTGTGTACCATATTATTTAACTATCCCTTAATATTTCATTTATTTAGGCGTAACAGCGCACGCCGTATATTAGCTACTATTAATATAATAACTACGTAAATTTTTGTATCTCAAATTGTATTATTTTTTGTTTATCTTTGAACTGTACCCGAGTTTAAGCTGCTGCTGATTCGGGCATATTCAAAACATATGTGCTTACATTAAGGGTAAATAAATAAAATATGATAAATAAATACGTTCTTGGATTCCATCCTAAATTTAACACCAACTCAATTGATTACTAAATTTAACCGTTTCTACATATTATGTTGACCAGGATATTTGCTCGCTGATGCCGGATACGATGTGTGGATGGGGAATTCAAGAGGAAATATGTATTCCACAAATCACAGCAAAATTAGTCCAATGTATCCATCATTCTGGTCTTTCAGGTATGTAGGACTGTGATTTTAATCAAAATAATTGGATAAATTTATGACAAATTAATGTCATCAGGAAAAAGCGTTATGAATAATTGTGCAACAACACGTCACTTATTTAACCTTGTTCTTAAGTAGGCCTACTGCATGTTCCACTTTCTTTGGCCGTGCTTTTAAGGCCTAATTTTCATTTTTATATTGATTCTAGTAATAAAATTTAGCAGTAATTTACTATGGTTATTAGCCAGGTATGCCTAACAAATAAAGAACTAATTGAAAAGTATATTAAGTGCGGATTCCAGTTAAAAAGACAGTATATAGAATTTCGAATAAAACACATTAAAATTCCGTTAAGCAGGAAATGCATAAACTAAATGAAATCTAATCTAAATTTCAGAGGATGCTAGAGCCATTTTTTGATAATGGCTTAATGTAAATTCCCACTCCTAATGGTCGGATTTTAGCCTATTGATATTCTCAGGATACCTTTCTTGTTTTACTTCAATGGTACATATGCAGTTTCATTGCAAATGGTGGAGATCACTAGAATTTTTTATTTCACTTCAAGTGAACTCAAAATTTGTTTTTTTTTTTAACGATTTTTCTTGTTAACGAACTTAACCTTATTTTTATAATTGATTGCTATACCGATTTTGGTTACGAAAAAAAGGAAAAATTCAGCCCACATAGTGTAAAAAAAAACATTACTATATACATACATATGTGTATATGCACTTACATACATACACACACACACAAACTTTTCCCATGGTCATCGGTTCCTATTAAGTAGGATCAATGAAGCTTGGTGAACATTTTTCGTCACTTCATGACTCGTGAATTTATCTAGAGGATTTGGAAATCAAGAGTGGCATTTGTTAGGGGCTATTTAATGAATGAAATTAAGCTGTTTACTCACAAATCATTATTTATATATAGTTATTTTAAAATATTTATATATTTAAAGTAAACGGTGATGTTTGAAAACAAATGACAAATGTTTGGTTATGCTTTTTTTGTTCATCCACTGCAACCAGATCACATTATTTATTGCAAATATTAAAAAAGAGGATATTTCTTTAATATGATAAACAGAAGTAGATAAATGTCGAGGTGAAACACGACTGTGATTGGTTGTAAAACAAAATTCATTGAAACGTGATTAGTCATTGACTCCCATTTGGGGCATGAGCTAAATAATCAAAAATATTTTATAAAAACAATCTCATCAGCTTCATTTCCCTCGGAATTCGCTGAAAGGTAAATAATGTGTAGCTACATAACAGTGAGCTAAATGATCTTTATAGGAAACCAGATATAACAAGTAGAGTTAAGTCTCGTAGACTGCGATGAGCAGGACATCTGGCACTAATAGGGAATAAAAAAGGGGCATGAATGCTCCTTGTTGGAAAACCAGAGGAAAGCGCCCAGCATTCATGCCCAGAATGAGGTGGGAGAATAACATTAACTCTGATTTGAGGAAATTAGATTATACAGGGATGACTGGAAAATATTACTCAAGATAGAAAGTATGGACAGCTTATATCCGCGCGGCCATGAACCCATGAGTTTGATAGTTGCTAGTGAGTTAATTGCTTAGCGCACACACACACACACACACATATATATATATATATATATTTATTTATTTATTTATTTATTTATTTATTTATTTATGTATTTATTTATTTCGTCTATATATTACCGGTACATGAAAGAAAAATTAACGCCTCAACCAGGATATGAACCCGACACCTCTGACTTTATACGTTAGCGCGATACCATCTTCGCCACTTAGGCTCCCAGTACAAACTTATTTTTTTTTTATTTCCTTATATACAATTCTCTGCCATACGAGGCAGCGGGATATTGCTCGCAGTGCCAACTTACGGCTTCTATAATAACATATTTTATAATATCGATATATATAATCAATGTAACTTTCGGTGTCTACTAGGTAGGAGCGATGAAAATATTTAAAAAATTCAAAAATATTTTCATAAAACTGCCTCAATATCTTCATCCCTTCATAATTTCCGAATAGTCAAGAAAATAATTTTCTGACAAAGTAACTGTCAACCATTGCATGCCGAAACCTACCTTGAAATTTCTCCCAGAGAAGCATTGTGATGTACCAGGGCCGTGTCCAAAAAATCTACCGTTTTAAACTGCAAGACACAGAATTCGAAGTTAGAATACAGCAATAGCAGCCCACAGTAGGAGCAGATGTACACTTAGCGACAAAAAGAATGAGCCACTTCAAAAAGCAGAGTTCTTGTTATGGCCCAGTGCGCATACTCGAAAAGCCATAGCTGAGGTTCACGAGGTAACGCACTGTTAATTTTTTTTAATACGCTGTTTTTGGTTTTAATGGTCTTAAATAGTTGAAGAATAGTGAAGGAGACATGTTTCTAGATATCTAAGAGTGTTGGACAAATGCAATATTATTCAAATTGCGGCATTTTAAATAAAGGTCAACTCTCGTTCATAGTGTAAAAGTAAACACGGCAACTAGTATCAGACGTTCGAATAGCGTAGATGGTTAAACTACTTACAAGATGAAATGTATGGGAAAGCCAGGGTTCAAATTCTCTGACAATTTTTTTTATTCATTTGTATTTTTGCAAAATACATCCTATAATATTTCATTCCTGCCACATAATCTACGTTCACTTTACACTATCTTAAATAATATTCCTGCCTCTGTAACACTATTTAGCTACCGGTATAAATTTAATTGTGCAAGCAGTAAGTTTTAATAATAATGCTATAAATTTATGTAATAAAATATAATATAGCTTCATATTTATGTGTTTATTTATTTATTACGTATTAGTGTGGAACAAGTTTCAACCTTCAATTAAAATATTTAGTTTATATATGTCAAGTCCATCATAATAATAGCTCATAGATGATGGACAATAATAAAAAAAAATATTATTATTATTATCCGTCATCTATAATAATAATAATATTAATATTATGATTAATATCGATAATAATAGTAATATTAATATTATGATTAATATTAATAATAATAATAGTAATATTATTATTAATAATCGTATTATTAATAATCGTATTATTAATAATAATATTATGATTAATATTAATAATAATATAATATAATAATAATATAATAACAATATGATAACAATACAATAATAATATAATAACAATATAATAATAATAATAATAATAATAATAGGATGTATCAATTAATGTGAAGAATGTAATTACCTGGGGATTAAAATTAACTCAAAATGTCCCCAAGAAAATTACATAAAATATAGAATTCAAAAAGGCAGATCGGTAATAACATTGTTAAACGGAGTTTTGTGGGATAAGAACATAAGAATAGATACCAAATTAGAAATTTAGAAATCAATAATTCGAAGCACGCTAACATTCGGTGTAGAAACTTGGCATCTGAATAAAAAATTGAGATTAAAGCTTATGTCTACCGAAATGGATTCTTACAGACGCTCAACCATACATTCTAAATTGGAAAAACATCAGAAATACAATTATCACATACCGGTAACAAAAGAAAGTCCAAAATTCAATATTAGATTTTGTGAGAAACAGACAACTAGAATGGTATAGTCATATACTAGGATGCCAGAGAAAACATTACCCAGACAAGCTTTGGAATGGATTCCACCTGAAAAAGAAAAGAGAGGTGGACCAGATTTAAATGGATGGATGATGTAAAAGAGATATGAGGGATCTAGGTCTGGAAGAATTGGAATGAGAAGATAGAGAAGAATGGAGAAAGAAGATAAAAATTTAAAAAGCTTTGGGCATAGTAAGGTGTTTTATTACACTGTAAACCTGTTTATAAATAAGTAAATAATAATATTAATAATAAAAATATTAATACTTCCGAATAGTTAGTACGTTTTTCTTTAAGAATGAATATACAGAATAAAATAGAAAGCACTTTAACAATTAAAAAAATTAACCTCACCGAGAATCAAGCCACTAAGCGCTGAGCTACGCTTTTGCTGCCCTGTTGTGTTTAGAAAGAATACTCTTCAAGGGAAGAAGGAAAACGCATTGTAGCACTACTGTGCAATTAGTTTACTCGTGTGAATCGCGCGTTAGAACTTGAAATATTCGAGAACAAGAGTCGGCCCATTATTTTTGTCGCTAAGTGTACATCCCTGCATTAATTAAGCACAGAGTGGTGTTAGGCGGGTCGCGGCGAATTACAGGAATTGTATTACTTCCTTATAGCTTAAATGATAAATTGGGCGCATAATTTTAGTGCCTTGCAGTTAAAAACGGCAAATAGATTTTTGGACACGACATTGGGTACATAACAAGGTTTTTCTGGAAAAAAAAATTCAAGGTGGTTTCGGCATGCATTGGCAGACAGGAAGTAAAGAGAATCACGTATCATCTAATAAACATTGTTTTTCTTCTTCTTCTTCTTCTTCTTCTTCTTCATGAAATTATGCCTTATGACCTGTTTTCACATCAAATGGGATTTAATGAATCTTCCCATCTAGTAAATGGGCGTCCGACACTTCTACGTCCTATTGGTTTGTACTTTAATAGCAGCTGTGGAATTCTAACTGTAGGCATTATTTTAACATGTTCGTACCAGATGTTTCTCATGTTGTCAATTCTATTTGTTAAATTAAAAATATTTAAATACTTTCTAATATCTTAATTTCTTTTTCTGTCCAAAAATGCCACACCTGCTACAGAACTTAAGAACTTCATTTTTGCAGTTTCTATTTTTCTTCTGTCTCAATGGTTAAGAGTCCAATTTTCACTTGCATATGTTAAGACAGGCACTTCCATAATTTTCAAAAATGTTGTGTACTCCTCAAAGTTTTATTTTTCAGTGTCCGTTTTATAATGCCATATATTCTATAAAATGCATTTAATTTAATATTATTAATAATAGTAATAATAATAATAATAATAATAATAATAATAATAATAATAATAATACTTTTCTGTGCCATCTAATAAACATACTGTATTACTTTTCAGTCTCATCTAGTAAACATATTGTACTATTTATTTTTTCATGTCATAGACTGTAAGTAAGCAAACCATTTCTTCTTTTACCCAGCAATCAGAGTGTTTGATGCAATTGACATTATTTCAGCTGGCACGAAATGGGAGTGTATGATCTACCCGCTGAAATCGACTACGTACTTTCTACGACAAATCACACATCTCTCAGCTATGTCGGACATTCCATGGGAACAACAATGTTCTTCGTAATGGCATCCACGAAACCAGAATATAACTCCAAAGTTTCTCACGTCATAGCTTTGGCACCTGTTGCCTTTCTCAGACACACCAAGAGTACATTCGCTTCTATCACCAAATATTTACCACAAGGAGTAAGTTGAATTTTATCACAGTCCATACATCTTTGAAACTGATGGACGTTTGGACTTCTGACAGGTATGCCTACAAGAGCTTGCTGAGGGTTAGGTGGAAAACTAGCTTGCTATACTAATTCCAAGCTAAGTTCCAGATGTAAAGTAAACAAAATAGGGGTATGAATGCATTTTCTTGTGTTGAATAACTACTTTACCTTTTACTGTGGAATGCAGGCTTTCACGGCCGGTAATCATAATGTTAAAAACGGTCCCAGGCTATGTGGCCGTGCTCTATAACTGGTGTTTCTTCCAGACATTTCTCCCTCAACTGCGGAGGGCATATTCAATGGCGAGTGCTTCTAGGTGATGTTACCCTGTCGTAGAATCGGCCGACAAGGTAATATCAGCTAGAAGCACTCGCCACTAAAGATGACCTCCGCAGTTGAGGGAGAAACGTCCTGAATAAATACCAGTTATAGACCACGGCCAAATAACCCGGAATCTTTTAACATTACTTTACCTTTCAGCGTTTAAAATAATGTAATTCTCTCTAACACACTAAATAACAAAAATATATGTTATATAGGAGAATCTTAAAATATATAATTATAACAGACTAAATTGACAATGTTATGTATCAATCGGCTAAGCGTCATTAAAAAAATATTTTGATGTCATCTGTTGTACTGGCTAATAAAGTAAGTGTACGCACACTTTCAGGGCAAAATCTTTAAATATAGCCTTATACTATAAAATGTAAACGCCATCAGTGCTATCAGAGATTCTATATTTTTGCAGTAAACAGCTACGAACACAGATCTTCATAAATGTATATCTTAAATTTGCATCATGCAGGCTAAGCGCCACATGTTCCCGCTCTTAGATTGTTGATGCATAACCTAGTATTGTTAGTTTGGCGCTAGAGTTTAAAATGTAAAAAAAAAAAATTCTCGAAACGTACATAACGGCGCATAGCCGGTTGATACATAACACCGACCAAATAAGTACTACTTTATTTTACGCATGCGCAATACAGAATACGTTGGAATTTCAGTTGTTTTGCAATGCCCGTTTATGTAGAATTTCAATATTCATTGTAAAGGAAATCATTTGAAAGACGGAGAGAAACAAATTATTTAGGATATTTTCAGACTGTTTAGTGAAACATATCCTACATTAGTTATTGAGGATGTGGTGAAAATAATAGCAGAATTTATCGTTGAGTCAGAATGGAGCATAAATTCTGCTCGTAATGAAATTGTAAATAAAGGATATCTATCGACATCATGGAAGAAACGTAATCGTCTAATTAGGTAGGCCTATATACTTTTTTGTCATAAACAAATAAGAAATCGAGGAGGTTCCTAATTATTGGTAACATCGTATCTATTATTCAGTCTTATTTCCCGTAAAATACGATATTGCTCAAGAACAATGTTTCTACCGATGACGGTTCCGTAAACAATTCAGTCATATGGTGGGTAAAAGTAGCACCATGGTTCCCCCAATCTACGGTATAATCATCATCATCATCATAATAATAATAATCATGAACATTTTACTATGATCTGTCGCTTGTCGTTTACTCAAGGTGATCTTGGTGAATCCATCTACGTCTTGGCCTTCCCAAATCTATTTCCTTTTGGTTCATATTGTAGAGATAGTTTGGGTAATCTTCCACTTTCCATCCTCAAAACATGTTGTTTCCAATTTTATTTGGTTATATCATTTAATCTATTTTCGACTTTAATTATTTTATTTTTGATGTAATATTACTTTGATGATCTAACCTTCTGAATCCAAAAAGTGGTCTCAAAAATGTCGTATGTGCTGCTTCCAATTTCTTTGTATCTCTGTGATTCAGGACCCAAACTTCACTCCCGTAGACTAAAATGCTGGTTTTGAAGTAATATTATGTACTCTTGATTTGGTTTCTGATTATCCAAAATGTATTTTTATTATGCCATTTAATTTATTATATTTTTCTAATTTTATATCTATATCCCTTCTATTTCCTCAAATTATGTTTCCAAGATAGTAAAATTAGACACTTGTTCTATTACATGTCCATATATTTCTATTTCAATCCTTTGTATATCTTTACCCAAAATTTCCATCCATTTTGTTTTTGAAGTAGTGTCTTCATGTCACATTGCTGTGCTATTTTATTTAATTCATAAGAAGCTTTGTGCAATTCATCTTCAGATATACGGTATAAGAACAGCTTATCTAACGACCTAATCGAACTTATGGTAACTTTTAAAGAAGCTGGTCCAAACATATTGTTGATTTGAATAAAATATTTAAAAAGGCTATTATTTTCACTTAAGTATAAATGTTAAAAATACAATACTGAAATCAGTAGCTTTGATATTTTAAATTTAATATCACAGATAAATGTAAACCATAAATAACACTGGTCGACAAGGTTTTCTTCACAAGATATCTGATTAGTGAATCCAGGGCATTTTTTCATACTGAATTCAGATATGTAGTCAGAATGTTCCTATCAGGCACAGTTTTTTGTGACAGCTACTTTTTAAAAATGTATTTTAGCATTCTCTTTGACCTGTCATTAGGAACCTTTACCTTATATGTAGCGATTTTATTCAAGTTGTATTAAGGGCTGTCTGTGATGAACACGGTGAGCGTTTTCATCAGCAAATTTCCACAATGGAAAATACGAGTGGAGTTCTAATATGCTGGCTGACTACTGTTGGACCAAGAAGAGAGATGTTCTAGATGCAAAATATGCCCGAAAATCACTATCTAGCACTTTCTAGGTACGTCAGAATGAGTTTTAGAGTTAGATGGATTTTATTTAAAAATATAAAAAATGTAAATGAATATCACAGAAAACTCTTGCCTGATAGGAAAAAAAAACTGAAATGATATTTAAATTCAGGATAAAAATACTTCTAAAATCTCATATTTTTATTCTTGTGAAAGAAAAAAAGTTCATATTTGTCGACCAGTGTAATTGTTCATTGCAATTAATAATTCTCAGTGTTCACCTTCATTACCCTTTACTAGCCTATGTATAGTTATACTAGCTATAAGCATCTCAAATTATATTCTTATGTAATGAATAAAATTTATTTTCAGATGTTATTCGATATGACACTAAATTGGCCATTTTTTCCCAATAAAGAAGTATCTAATAAGCTACTTGGACAATTTTGTAAGAGGCTTTGGTACATGTGTACCAACACGTTATTTCAAATTAGTGGATTCAACACCAAACAGCTAAATCAGGTATGTTCTAATGTCAGTCAAATCTAAGTTCACAGTTGTTAGTACATCTATTTTTATAATAAACTAGCGTACCCGGCAGACATCCTGCCCGAACGTTCAATTCTCGTGTCATGGCCGGACGATAAAAATGTTTAACTTTTTTTTGCCATAAAATTCGCTAAGACGTAATTAGATATTGTTAAATAAGTTCGCAAGAAAACTCCTCACTGTCATATGTTGTGGCTCATGTTGTGGCACATTGTTTTCTCACGGAATATGTCGGTAATACAGATGACTACACATATGACATAAAAAGTCCTATAACTCGATCGCAGAGCCACCTTCCGAGTCCAATTGTGAATCTATACCACCCAAGGACCCACTCAAACACGCACAAAAATTTTATCAAAATCCGTCCAGTTGTTTAGACAGTTTTTAATTTTGGATTTTATGTAAATCTCCAATTCTGATTGTCGGATTTTGCTCATTTTTAATAATACCTACCTCGATTTATTTTAATAGGATATACTGAATTTCGTTATAAAATATTTAAAAAGTGACCTCTAGAGGGTTTTTAAATTTTCACTTCAGGTGAACTCCTACACCTAATGATTTTAGAGGTCCAATTGTGAATCTAACCATCGAGGAACCCAATCAGACACACACAAAAAATATCAAAATCGATCCAGTAGTTTAGAAGGAGTTCAATGACAAAGACGCGTACAGAAGAATTATATAAAAGATATATCAACTCGAGTCCAACATAGGATCAGGTGGACGGATAAGGTGAGATGAAGCCCCTATATTTATAATAGTCTGTGAACGATAAGAGTGCCGGACGCACCGTCGCAGTGGCGGATGAACAAAATGAAATAGATGAAATGGATGAGATGAATATGGAGAAATGGTGGAATTAAATTTGTGGCAGGGAAAAAAAGGAGAACCTCAGAGAAAAACATGCCCAAGATCCACTACGAAACCCTTATGGAGTGACCGAGACGATCTCTAGACCCCTACACTGAGAGGCGAGCATATAGAGTCACATATTATTCTGGATGTCCATCGCTATGGTCTCGAGCTAGCACGTTGCCTTGTCACGCAGCGGGCCCGAGTTCCATTTCCGGTCGGGACAGGCTCCTGGGTGAGGTTTTTTTTCGGAGTTTTTCCTCACCTGAAAGACAAATGTCAGGAAGCCCAACGGTTCCCGAAAATCATCCGGCTATCATCATCATCCTTATCATTATCATCCTCCTCCATCTGTGTGGAAAGCAACGGGAAGCTACCACACCTATAATTCCCTAGTAAAGCTGCAAAGCATAGCATGGAAATGCTATGATTGCAGTGAAAGACCTGCCCTCGGGCAGAATTACTATGGATGGGTGGATGGATTATTCTGGATTAGAAAATAAATGAAGACATAAGAAAGTACCTAAATATTTTCAAACTTACAGACCGAATAATTAAATATAGGAACGCCTGGAAAGAACATATTGATAGAATGCCAGAGGAAAATTTTCTAAAATCATTGCTAAATCATAAACCGCACGGAAGGAGAAATGTTGAACGCCCGCACAGAAGATGGTCTGCACAATTTTAACAATTCTATCTTTCATGAAACCGAACGAGCCAACAGGCTTAATCCTTGGTTGATAATGATGATTATTTTGCAATAAAGTATATCGTCCAGTAACCAGAAGCAAAATATGCATGTATTAGGATTTTTGCGATATCAGACTTCTCTAAAATAAATATTTATTATTTGTGCGTGTGTGTGTGTGTTTTTTTTTTTAGTGTCACCCACTGTACTTTTCGTGATTCAGGCGGATGGATTGATTTAATGATTTAAAATGTAGTCTATTTTTAATTTAAGCACTTTGCCTAGATGATATGTATTTGTATTGTGTACGGAGAGGATTGTACCATGAGTGTATGTTTAAGTATTCCCTAAGTAAATATCAATAAAACTAAATAGCCTATATGGTCGCATGTATAAATAAATCATATAACTGAAATGGACGCTTGGGGCGGAATTTATGAAACCATCTTCATGTAAAGAGTGACTCTTTCCCCCTCTCTATGGCCTCATAAAACGTCTCTACGTCATAGAGAGGGGGAAAGAGTGGCTCTTTGTCTGAAGATGGTTTCATTAATTCCGCCCTTAATGTAAAGAAGGGAAATTTTGATGAAGTGACTGAATTCAACCACCGCTGTTGTCTCGAGGTAGCGTGCTGCCTTGTCACGCAGCGGGCCCGGGTTCGATCCCCGGTCGGGACAGTTTTTCTGGATGAGGTTTTTATCGGGGCTTTTCCTCACCTGTAAGACAAATGTCAGGAAAACTTTAAGGCCCAAACGGTCCCCGAAATCATATGGTCATCACCATCCTTATCATTACCATTATCACCATCATCATCCTTCATCGGTGTGGAAAGCAACGGGAAGCTACCACACCTACAATTCCCTAGTAAAGCTGCAAGCATAGCATGAAAATGCTATGATTGCAGTGAAGGACCTGCCTTCGAGCAGAATTACTATGGATGGATGGACTAAATTCAAATACCTCGGAACAATAATTACTAAAAGAAATAAGGTGTATAAATAAATTAAACATAGAATCGATCATCTAGTCAGGAAACAGGTATGCTACTAAAATTCTGTTGTGCTTGAATGTTTTTAGACAATGCTGCCAACTATATTGAACTATTTCCCTGCTGGATCATCAATAAAAACTTGGCGACATTATGGTCAACTTATTGAATCAGGTACTCGATAATACTCTTTCAAATTACAAGTAAAACGAATTCCTCTTTTTCGTTATACAAGTTTTTCGTAAGTATCACAAAATTCCAATAAAACAAAAAAACAACGTATTAAAAATATATTCTGGCACATCAAATTTAACATTTTCAGATAAATATTTTACAAACAATATTAACAATTTTCAGTCATTATTCTACAAGCTGTAACATCGAAAATATTTTAAATGACAATATATATATGTTTCTCTCATGTTTCTGAAATTTATTTTCATTTAATGAGGCGTTTAAAATGTTCCTAATTACAGCCAGGCAGTGATTAAGTCAAAGTTATAATTTTTGTTGACTGCTAGTGGTATTTTTCTGCATTCGTTCCAGATTCTCCTTTTCATTTTATTTGCATTGTTAGACCTCGCAACAAAACTGTGTAGGCCTATTTTAGTCATCACCATAAAAACCAGTCAAATGAGGAGAGGTCTAGTGATCATATTGAATTCTATACATCCTCTATGGATTCGTCTATTTGGGAGAACATCGTCCATATATTTTCGAACTTGGAAAGCACCATCTTGTTGTTACCGGATTGTATATTTGGAAACGTCTGGATCTTCTTTATTTGTATACAAGACCACAATGAACGGAATTAAAACTTCAAACGAAATTCCAATTAGGTCATCTGTCTACTCCCATTGTCATTAGATCTTAAAATCTCTCAGTTTCTATTAAAACATTTTATTTTAGATTGGTACACAAATAACACAATATTTTGTGGTTATTCATCACACTGGGGGACCGCGATTCACCTAACCTTCCCTTCACAGGAACCACTAGAGGGGCGGTAATCATAGGTACAGAAACAATGCTCCAGTGTTTTAAAAATTACTTTAAACATTCAATAGTAATTTAATTCGAAATGTGGTTTCTTTGTTTTTATTGTTATATTAGCTAATAAACAAAATTTATTTTAAACAATATTATTGTAAAATTTAATATAATTTTCGCCTTAATAATTTGCAGTCCTATTTTCATTTTTTTTGTCAAGCAAGGGAAATATCATTGTTATCTCTTCGAAATCTACTTTCAACTTCTGTCAACGAAGTTGCTTCTAATAAGAATCCTTTGTACAAAAAATATATAACTAAATAAATGTTCACACATAGAAACAAATACATTATATAATGGAAATGGACAGTTAATAACAAATAAGGAAAATTTTGAGGAAGTGGGTGAATTCAAATGCTTGGTAACAATAATTACAAATAGGAATGAGATGAAGAATAAATTAACATAGCCTCAATTCAGGAAATGCGTGATATTATGTATTACATGGACTCTTTGTCGTCCCAACTTCTCTCAAAAAATAAATAAAACTATTATTCTCCCAGTTATATTATATGGATGCGAAACATAGACTCTTTAAGGGAGGAGAAACATTTACGAATATTTGAGAATAAAGTTCTTAGGAAAATGTTTGGACTAAAGGGAGATGAACAGAGAGCTGAATGGAGAAGACTTCATGGTCATTGTAGGAAACCAGGTATAATAAAAACAATTAAATATCTTAGACCGCGATGGGCAGGACATTTTGGACGAATGGGAAATGAAAGTGGGAAATGGAAGCTTCTTATAGGAAAACCAGAATAAAAACGCCCAGTTGATAGAGCAAGAATGATATGGGAAAATAAACAATGATTTGAGGGAAGTAGATTATACAAGGGGTGATTGGAAAACATTAACTCGCAATAAAGATGTGTGGAGAGCTTATGTCCTCGCGGTCATGAACCTTCGGGTTCGATAGTGCCAGTGAGTTAGTTAGTTTGTACAAAAAATCAGATGTGTGTTCCTGCCGCATCCTGAAACAAAGAACTGGGATATTTTGTAGCTTGTCAGCTAGACAGTAGCACTTGGACAACCTCAAATGCTGTTTCTGTTATCTCCCGCAGTCATTCTTACCTGCAGCAATTGTTACCGAAATGTAATGTTTAAATTTTACGTTTTTTTAAAGAAATTGTGGTCTAAATATTTGTTACTTACAGTTAAAAATTGCAGCCATTTTTTTCCCTGGCTCAATGAATAACGAAGAAGCTGTCATAAAATTTTGAAGATAGATTTCGATAACAGAATATTGATAGTTCCCTTTCGAGTTTTGTAATAAAAATCATTTCGTTACAGGGAAATTCACAAACTTCGATTATGGCTTGGGAAACATTTTTAAATATCGGTCTACAAAGCCACCAAAATACAATCTGGCACTTATCAGCACATATGTGACATTAATCGCTGGTCCAAATGATTGGTTGGCAACTCCTAAGGTAAGCAATACATGATGGGTTCAGAGCAAAAGTGGTCCTAATCCAAAAATTGAAAATCCTAGTTATGTGTGAATTTGGGTTCAAAATATCAATAATTCTTCAGAGCAATGGTGAACCAAGTATTGTATTTGTTCTTTTTTCACTGTAAAAAATGTTTAATTTTTCATATGCAATTAAATGTGTTACTTTAACTTGACACCAGCTTTTCATAAAAGAGTAAAATATGGACTTTGTCCACTTTTGCTGTGAACTCCTCATACATATTTTCTGCATCTGTAAAGAGGAAAATTAATTGAATTTCTAACAGACGGCCATTTACATTTTACTTTGATATTTTAAAAATGGTCGTGATAGAAATGTCATAGTTTTATAGATAGATATTATGAATTTTATTATAAACAACTATAGGGTTAATTTGAACTTTTATAGGAAAAATCACTATGAGGTTTAATTTAAGATTTCAATTAAAATGTTTTATACCTCATCTCATATCTCGTCTTTTAATTAAACGGTTCCAAAACCTACATGTTTTCATCATCAGTAATATCTCGAGATATCACTGAAGATGAAACCATCTAGGTTTTGAAAACGGTTTAATAAATTAATTAATAAGTGTAAAGCACAAAATATGCATGATTAGTAAATAGTTTATCTCTCACTTGTCACTCAGTTGGGTCAGGGATGATTGTCTGTTCTCGCACCATATGGCGTGGTATCTGTCACACTTTTTCCCGCACCACTCGCACTTACACTCGTTCGTCGGTTGGTGATATGTCTTGGTCTTACACACTTTGAAGTGGAAACTGTGCGTCGCTAGTCTTGTCACAGCGTGTCGAAGGTCATACAGGGGTTCCATCCAGTCTTTGTGTACCATCGCGTCCGTGCAAAAGAAGTCATCCCATATCTCTCTGCGCTTCCTTTGCATGTCTTTCAGTAGTTTCTCATAGTTGGGTGTGGATTGCAGTAGAAGCTGTTGTCTCAAGTCCTCCACCAATGGTAACTCTCCTGTCAGTACATACGCTAGTCGTGAGGGTGTGAACTTCGATAGGCCCAGTGCTCGTTTCAGGTAGGCTACGTGCTCTTAATTTTTTCTAGGTCTGCTAGATTCTGGTAACTTAGGTGCGTCCATATATTTTCTAGTCCATAAGTTGCTACCGGGACTATTTTCAGCTGAAAGAGTTTCAATGCTGTCTGTAGTGACATCTCCCGGAGGTGCCTAATGTCGCTCATTGCTCTTACTGCAGCATTCTGTCTGTCTTTAATATGTGCTGTGAACGTTGTCCCTGTCGTCTGCATCGTTACTCCAAGGTATTTGAACTGTTAACTGATGTCAGGTTTTTCCCTTTGTATGTTAGGTGTGACTCTTTACCTCCTTTTCTGAAGGTCATTGTAACTGACTTTGATTCATTGAGGGTTAGGTCATTTCTTTCTGCCCAGTCCGCTACACCGTTGAAGGCTTTCTGTAAGTCCCCAAGACTTGTGGATGACAGAGCCATGTCGTCTGCATAGAGGTAGATATTTACGTTTGTTGGGATTTTTCGTGTGACGTCAGCTGTGGCCAGGGTGAACAATAATGGGCTGAGTGGGTCCCCTTGTAGGACGCCGTTCGTCTGTTGTATTTCTTTGGAGTTGGTGATGTTATCCGATATTTCGATGCAGTTGTTGCTTAGTAGATTTCTGACGAGTTTCAATTCGTGGTTGTTTCTTCCTAGCATGTCTTCTAATTTGTCGATTAAGGGCTGTCTGTTTACATTGTCGAATGCCTTAGAATAATCCAGGAAGGCGGCATACAATTTTCCACCCGGTCTCATCAGGGCTTCCTCCATATCTCTTTGCAAGCAACCGATCGCCTGTATAGCTGATCTTCCCTTCCGGAAGCCGAGTTGTTCTTCTGGTATTTGCGATTCTACTGCCTTTGTGATGCGGTCACATAGTAGTCTGTTGAGTAGCTTTAGTACTACTGACTCCAGGGCAATTCCTCTATACGAGTTCGGGTCGCCGCTGTCTCCCTTCCCTTTGTACAGCATTTTTTACTGTCGCCTTTCTCCACGATTCTGGTATAGTGCCCTGGCGTAGGCAAGCGTTGAATAGAGTCGTTATGCATTTTCCTAAATTTTCGATGGAGTATTTCAGGTGCTCATTGAATATAAGATCGGGGCCGCATGTCTTGTTATTCTTCGATGCCTTTATGGCTGATATCACCTCAACTTCTGTGAAAAGCTCTGGGTCTTCTAGGATGTCGTTTGTTGGCCTTGGTGTGGGGCGGGTCTCCTTGTTTTGTAGAACTTTCGTTAGGTGAGCTTCCCATGTTTCCATCGATATATTTCTTGGGTATTTAGGCTTTATAGGTTGGAGTGCCTTGTATGGGTTGGCTTCTGCCTCTTCTACTAGTTTCTTTTCTATTTCCTTTTGAAAAATTTTCTTTGTGTCGATTTGATTATTTGTTTGTATTTTTTTTCTGTTGATGTGATATACTTGTAGGTTTTCGTATGTCGGGGTTTTCCGTGCTGTATGCAGCGTTCCTAGGGCCAGTCTGCGGGCTTTATAACAAGTTTCGTTGAACCATCTCTTCGCCTTTCTTGGTCTGTTTATTAGCGGTTCTGCTGCCTGACTTACTATCCTTCCTATCTGGCGTGTTGCCTCGTCTAATTTTCCCTCTACGATTTGCAATTGTATCTCGTTGATGCTTTGTTGGCTTATGAGTTCTGTGTTTATTTTCCTAGATACTCTCTGCTGTGGCTTGGTTGGGTTCGTCTTCTTCTTTTGCAATTCACATGTGGTTATAACTTGTAGGTGTTTCTTCAGTGGTTCATCCCTGACTTCTTGTGATTTAATTGTAATATCCTTCAGGTTTGTGAAGACTAGATCAATGGCGCTTGCTCCGTTCGGGCACAGGTAGGTTATCTGATTCCTATCGTTCACGATGGTTAGCCCTTCTTGTTCTAGATATTCCATTACTTGTGTAGTTTTTAGGGATAGCTTGTCTGTCCGGCAATTTAGGTCCCCTGCTAGTATCAGTGGCTCTTTCGATGTTGTCTTTGCCAGTGCAATTGAAATTTCTCCTATTATGTCGCTGGCAGTCATGTCCGGTTGGAAATATACACCCATGAGTGTACACAGCCTAGTAGCTACCAATAATATGTTGTCTGTCTGATGTATGATTGAGAAAGGCGCCAGCTTCGCCTTCAGCATGCATGTGATACCCCCGTATGGTCTCCCTCTTGCTCCCTGTTTCGCTAGTACGTTTACAGTGTAGGCTCCCTTTGCTTCCCATGTTGTCGTCATCATTGTTTCTGTCAGTATGCAGATATCGAATTGATCAAAAAAGTCTTCCGATATTATACTCATCGTACTTTTGAGACCTTCTATGTTCCATAGTAGGGTTTTAATGCTCACTGATTCCTTGTTTCTGTTTGGGTTAAGTCTATTCCAGGTCTGCCCCTTCGTAGAACCTCCGTCTTGGTGCTCGAAATGGCCGCACCAGTATTCCCGTTTAATAAAGGTTTAATAAAGGAGACTGGATATGAGATGAGGTATAAAGATTTTTAATTTAAATATTAACTATTGGTTACCGTTAGTATAATACCTTCTGTCTCCGAATGCTCGGAGTCCTTGTAAATAAGAGAGTTCCCTTCCATCAATGTGGTTACCAATCACTGTATTACCGTCCACCTCTCACTTTTTGCATTCCCCGGTTGTGAGTGAAGACAGCGAATCAGAAGAGGGATTGCGTGACGTATAATGTGAAGAGAGGTGATAGTGACGTGTCTTTGTCCGGCGGTTGGTGGTAGTGGCATACGCTTCTTTAATAGGTATCCATAACTTGTGATTCAGTATGAAAATACAATAGGAAGTGGCATTATGAGGTTCTACTCAATAATTAAGTTGGATCTGAGGTCATCTTACCTCGTATTTTATCGTTTCTTGTAAGATATGTTTCAAATCATCTCCGCTCCATCTTCAGTTGGTACAGACAGATGATCTTTAAGTTGCCGGCTGTGGACGTCGACTTCTGATCCCTCTTTCTGTGGTTCAAAGAACTTGTATTAAATTTTAATTTTGAAATTCCCGGAGAGATAAATTTAATACGCAAGTTCTTTGGACCATAAAAAGAGGGAGCAGGAGTTGACATCAACGACCGACAACTTAAAGATCATCAGTCTGTACCAACTGAAGATGGAGCAGAGATGCTTAGAAACACGTCTTACAAGAAACGACAACATATGAGGTAAGATGACGGCAGACTCAACTTATTCAATACAATTCAGTGTTACCCGGTTTTTTTTTATTTATTCCAATATTTTGTCACCAAAGAGTCAACGACTCGAAATATATTGATTTTACACAAACCTCAGTAAATTTGAACGTTTTATTTTTTATCCTTCTCAAATCCTCTTCCCGAGAGACACTGCCCTCCCCACAGAATAATTATAAAATTTTAAGTCAAATGTGTACCAAATTTGGTTCCTCTCATATCTGGATTTTAAGCTGTTATCTGCTACCTCTCTCCCAAAATATGCTTATGTGCTTCAAGGGTGACCATCTTAAACATCACCATTCATATTCGCCTTAGATTAAGTTTAGGATTAAGGACTCTCCTGGCGCACCACTATCTTCATCACCCATCATATCATCGGGGCAGCACAATCCCGCCTTTCAGGCATCCCAACCTCAGAAATGACTTACAAGTATGCCAATGCCAGAAGATAACACCAAAAATGTCGAAATCAGAATCTGGGAATTTCATATAAAAAACTCAATTAAAATTAATAGGACTTAGAATATTCACGATTCACATCATATTTGTAGATTTCTTGAAGACCTAGGTTTCGATACGTTACGTATCATTATCAATTCTTTCTAACTGCTCAATCGGCGGTTGATGATCCTGTACGTTGATTTCTGCCCTCTCTATTGGCTAATATGAAATACCAAATCATTTTTTTGTTCAAGAATTTCAAAATTCACTACTTCTATTTTATTTTTGTGGATTTAAATTTCTCCCAAATTGCGAGTTCCTTAGATTTATCTAACTGTTTCAGTAATTTGGCTAAGAAAATTGATTTGGAAGTTCATTTGTCAGCCAACATAGGGAGCAGCAATCAACCTACAGGATCACTAACCGCCACGCCGATTCAACAGTTAGAAAGAATTGATAATGGTACGTCATCATCATCATTTTTAGGCCATGTGATCTGTGACGGTAAAACCTAACGAAGATGGTCTTGATCTTTCCACCGATGTTTTGCTCTTCCTTGGTCCCTATGTCCAGTTGGAGTATATTGGAACGCCAATTTTGGAAGTATATTTCTTTCCATTCTTCTCAGATGATGTTTTCAATTCTTGTTGGTATCTTTCTATATCTTCATCTAAACTTAGAACTCCAAGTTTTTCTCTGATAATGTGTTCCTTTAGTTATCCAGTCTATTAATTGCTAACAGTGATCGTAAGAAGTGCATTTGGTTTGCTCTAAGTTTATGAGGAATTCTTGTATTTAATATCCAAAATTGCACTTCAGTATTTTAGAGCAGCTTTTGATGTGTTATATAATCTTAGTTTTGTATCTATCCTCATCGGTTTACCAAAGATAATGATATGTGACATATAGAACCCTTAGTCTTCAATAAATCTACAAATATGAGATGAGTTGAGAACAATCTAACTCCTATTAATTAAAATAAATCTCATAGCGTCGCTTTCTTTAAATATTAAACCAATTAAAATGTACGTTTTTGTTATTACAGGACGTGCAAATACTTCATCAACATCTACCGAACTCCGAATATTACGAAGTCAATCTTCCTGAATTCAATCACATCGATTTCATGTGGAGTATTGATGTGAAAACACTTGTCAACGATAATATTATATCTCTCTTAAAAGACGATTGCAATTACTGAATGTGTTGACTTAAGAAAATTAGCTTTAAAAAGTAAATAAATAAATAAAATGATGGCTGGGAACAAAACGGGGTTTTATTTATTTTTATTCCTCAGTTTAAAATTTCCTACTGTCTCAAGTGGTTACATGCTTGACAAGTGGCCCTGGGTTCAAAACCCATCGGGATTGAAAATGTTATTGAAAAATTAATTTAATTTTAAAAGTTTCAATTTCGGGGCCAGGAAGGGTGGTGGTGTACAATTTTTAATGGCTGCAGTACATATGTTAAGAAGGCATGTAATACTGTTACATCGTCCGTCGAATGGGAACGTTAAGTCTGGTTGTCTCCTTAATGCTTATCGACGGGACTAGAATACGTGCCGCCACCGGATTTCAACTTCTCTCTTCTCTTTATCAGCGTCAAATTTTGGAAATTTTGTTTTACTAAAAATTGAACTGTAAACTGAATTGTTATGATAATAACCTGAACCCCTATTTCAATCAGAGAGTAAACCTAACTTACGCACATTGTTCACTCGCGATCATATAAACTCCTGACAAACATGTTGAGGCAAAACCCAGAAAATTATCGTGGTCAAGCAGTGTCCGTCTGCCATTGTTTTCCACAAGCCTCCCAACAAGTTTGGTTGTACTGAGATGACCACAAGACCACTGCCAGATATTCGAAACTATGCTATCAGATAATAGATATATATCCCCACACCGCACATGTAAATTAAAATCAGTGGGAGAAATCGATTCCACTTAACAAAGTGATACCGTCACAGACTATTTACTGGTCCCGCCCTTCACCGGAACTATAGACTGTTCCTCACATTTTTAAAAGTAAAATACATGTATCCTCTTCTGAATCTACATCTACAACCCAATGTTGGGTCTTAGCCTCTCCATTTGTTAGGACGCTAGACCATGTTAATTTAGTTAAGCTTATTTCCCCATAGAAGTCATAAATGGTATGCGGCCAACATACAGACCCAATTATACATCTAGAAGGCAAATAAAGTGGTGATGATGAAATCTGTAAATTTCACTTAAATGCTTCTTTATTCAGACCTAAGCGTCTTTTCTGAGCCTCAAATCTTCAGACTCGAGACCCACAGTTTAAAGTCCCTTCCGGAAGACTTGCTCCTTGGATTTTTCTATCCTAATAAATAATAGTTTAAAAAACTAAAACAACACGCTTTATTAGGAAATAGAACTAAAAAATGAAAAATAATTTTAATTTCCATTGCGCTTGGGATAAAATTAAAGTGGTCAACAAAAAAAAACATCTCCAACACATCTAGAATAAAACTAGAATTATCTACAAAAAAAAATTACCATTAAAAGCGTGGGGTGCTCTTTATCAATTTATATATTTGATAATAAACAGATATTGATAAAAGTAAAAGTTTCTAAAAAGAAAACGTAAAAACCACAAAGAGACCCCTAGCTTTTGATGGTAAAATTATTTTTTTGCAGGTAACTCTAGTTTTATTCTAAATGTGTTGGAGATGGTTTTTTTTTGTTGGCCACTTTAATTTCCGTGTTGGAAATTAAAATTACTTTTCATTTTTTAGTTCAGTTTTCTAATAAATCGTGTTGTTTTAGGATTTTTCAAACTAGTATTTATTTATTTATTTTTTAGTTTCGTTTTTTTAAACCATTCTTAATTTTTTTAAATTTTTAGTTTAATTGTCATAAACCGGAATCCCATGAAAATTTAATTGCTTACGACATTTTTAGTGTCTAGGCGAATATAATTATATTTTTTAAATTATTATTATTATTATCTAACATTATTATAATATTGTCCACCGCTGTGGTCTCGAGGTAGCGTGCTGCCTTGTCACGCAGCGGGCTCGGGTTCGATCCCCGGTCGGGGCAGTTTTTCTGGGTGAAGTTTTTATCGGGGTTTTTCCTCACCTGTAAGACAAATGTCAGGAAAACTTTAAGGTCCAAACGGTCCCCGAAATCATATGGACATCATCATCATCCTTATCATCATCACCATCATCATCCTTCACCGGTGTGGAAAGCAACGAGAAGCTACCACACCTACAATTCCCTAGCAAAGCTGCAAGCATAGCATGAAAATGCTATGATTGCAGTGAAGGACCTGCCTTCGGGTAGAATTACTATGGATGGATTATAATATTTTTGAATATTTTAATATAAATAAATAGTTACAGTTAATCGTATCCTTCTCATATTTTTTGGATAAAGTAATATGTCGTAAATTTACAAAATTGTCATTAATATTTTACAGAAT
The DNA here is from genome assembly GCA_030220185.1 of Diploptera punctata. Taxonomy (NCBI): domain Eukaryota; kingdom Metazoa; phylum Arthropoda; class Insecta; order Blattodea; family Blaberidae; genus Diploptera; species Diploptera punctata. The sequence continues at coordinate 1,915,432 of JASPKZ010002337.1, forward strand.
AAAATAAAAATGTAAATATCTTTAAATTCGATACTACTGAAATTATATACCACTACATTCCACCGCTCTACCAACTGAGCTACCATAGGATATAATATTAATTTCTTACAACGATTGACTAAAACGTTGATAAATCCGCAACATATTATACCGGTCTTTATTTTTTTTATGTCCTGATGATCCTGGCCAGGATCGTAGAAAAAATGTATGAAATTATCGTAATGTCATTGGTCCTTTACGTGTATACAAAGTTTCAAATCGATCCAATGTTTTTAAGTGGGCGAAAATCGTGTTGAAATATTCCGTTACATAGATACACAGATACAGGTCAAGCTAATATAAAGCATGTAATAACATCCATTGATCTCGGCCGGGTTTCAACCCGCGAACCTCGGGACCAGAGGGAGATAACAAATCACTAATCCACCGCAGCCGACTCCTATTTTGCATCAGGCTTCTTTAATCCTGTGGCAATTATTTGGGCTGCTTTAAAAATGACATTCTTAACTAACCGTTTCTAGGTTTTGTATTATTTGTTAAACATTATATTATTACGATAAATGACAAGAATATAACATCATGTTTCCTTAACAACTAAAATCCTAGCGATCGGAATTAAGAACAAATTTTGATAAAAATGTAAATATCTTTAAATTCGATACTATTGTAGTATGAGCTAAAAAAATCCTCCGGGCCGGATTTGAACCAGCGACCTATGGATTACTGTTCCTTGGTAACTGAATTTCAAGTGAAAATCTAAAATTTCATGATTTATAAAAAAAAATACGTAACAATGAACACATTACCTAGTAACAGTTATTTCAGATTGTATTTTATGGATGTAATCACGAACTGGAAGTGCATCAACGAAGAATATATTAACAGAAGAATATGGGATATATTTATACAGGAATGATTTACATTAGGATAATTTAGTTTTAAGAAACTGTGAGATAACATCTAGTTGCGGTAAAGGCTCTGACCGCAGGGCGGGACCAGTAAATTGTCTGTGGTGATCTCGTTTTATGAAGTGGAGCCATCTTCTTCCACAGAGGGGAGTTAAACTCACCACTGATGTTAATTTACATGTGTGGTGTGGGGATAGATGCTTATCATGGGATAGTGTTAGTTCCGAGTATCTGGCAGCTGTCATTGGTCAGTGAGTCCCCAGGATACAGTCAGTGATCTTGTGGTTATCTCAGCGCGCTAGCGCAGCCCACTTATTGAGAGGCTCATGTAAAACAGTGACAGACGGGCACTGCTGGGCCACAGATTGCGAAATTTCCCGGGTCTTGCCACAACAGGTCGCCAGGAGTTTATATGTTCGCGAGTGTGACACAGTGCGTAAGTTAGGTTTACTACAGAACTGAGATAGGGGTTCAGATTGTTATCTTAACAGTTTAAAATTAGTTCGGCTTAATTTAAAAAAATGTATCTGTTGAAATAATTTTTTTCCAAATTTGACGCTGATGTCGCTGAAGATAATAAAAACCAGCGACAATGACCAATCGGCGGATTGGGATACCCTTCCAATGTGAAATATCAACGGAGTAATACGGTTTATTTCTTGGTACTTGGTAAATGCCCAGAAATAAACCGGGGGACTGGGCGCACTACTATCCTCAAGCGACTTTCAGAAAAATGTAGTCAACCCCAAACTATATTAGGCCTACAGCAAAATGCTATTGATTATAGAATAATATGGAAACTTAAATTATTCTATTCAATCAAATATGATTGAAAACTATATGATTACTATTAATTTTAATGGTGAATTTCTCCACTGTTTCAGATATTCGTTACAATCTTTATAACATAATTTTGAGAACTCCGAAAACCTTTTATGAATTCCTTTCTTTTTTATCTTCATGGATTTATGTTTCTAGAGATTTATTTTTAATTCAGTGGAACTTAATATTGCGACTTTGCACAATACATCTGTCTAGATGGCAGATGAAACTAAAATTATATATCCTAATTTGCTGCACATTTAAAATATTATATATCAATAAAATATATTTAAATTATATTCATTTTGAATATTTGCATGCTATGTATATATAGTCCACTGCTGTGGTTTCGAGATAGCGTGCTACCTTGTCACGCAGCGGGCCCGGGTTTAATTCCTGGTCGGGATGGGCTCCTGGGTGAGGTTTTTTCGGGTTTTTTTCCTCACCTGTAAGACAAATGTCAGGAAGCTTAGGGTCCAATGGTCCCCGAAAATCATCCGGCCAACATCATCATCCTTATCATTATCACCATCATCCTTCATCGGTGTGGAAAGTAACGGGAAGCTACCACACCTACAATTCCCTAGTAAAGCTGCAAAGCAGAGAATGAAAATGCTATGATTGCAGTGAAAGACCTGCCCTCAGGCAGAATTATTATGTATGTATATATATATACATATATGACATAAGAAAAATAAATGCCTGGCCCTTCGTGCTCTTGTGTAGTCAAAAAAGTACGTGTGTGATCCATAGTTAAAATCCCTCTTCCGACAGGTCGTGCCACAGTAAGGCCCGAGTGGCGTGGAGCACGTAAACGTACATCTAAGGTGAGAGGTTAAACTGTGTCAATGGAATGGAATATAATCCATCCATTGTAATCATACAGGTCTTTCACTGCAATCATAGCATTTTCATGCAATAATTTGCAGCTTTGCTAGGGGATTATAGGTGTGGTAGCTTCCCGTTGCTTTCCACGCCGGTGAAGGATGATGATGATGATAATGATAAGGATGATGATGATGGCCGGATGATTTTCGGGGACCATTGGGCCCTAAGCTTCCTGACATTTGTCTTACAGGTGAGGAAAAAAGCCAAAAAAAAACCTCACCCATGAGCTTGTCCCGACCAGGAATCGAGCCCTGGCCCGCTGCGTGACAAGGCAGCACGCTACGAGACCACAGCGGTGAACTGGAATATAATAATAAACTAAACATTTACTAATCAATTGAGTTGGTGTTTACTTGATGAAAATCCATATTTATTCATTTTCAAATTCATTTCCACTTAATCACAACATGTGACAAATAATTTACGATGTCGTCATTCATTTTCTATCTCGACTTCTGGGTCCAAAGATCAGTTCTTTAATCATAAAAAATGAGTCACATAAAAATCAGCTGATGTCTGGTTACCACTTGAACACTGACCCCTTCTACACGGGAGTTAAGAGTTAGTCACGCTTAATACGTAATTCAAATGCTATCTCTCAAGTTCAAAGTTTCAGATACATTATTAATCGTGTTCTTGTATTATTTTAAGTGATTTCTCATTTCTGTTAAGTAAGATGTGAATAACGCAATGGGGAAACACTATTTCTTTAGTCATAAATTCCTTGATTGAAGATATTGTTATAGAGCAAGTTTATAATTTTAATTGCCATCGATATTAGGTTATGGGGTCTATTGTCCCTTTCCAGTTTCACATTGTAACATGTGATGTCATCTTTCCAGCATCGTCTTTGTCTCCATATCTATATATTAATACGCGAAGAAAAAACTTTGTATCCATTTTTAAGCACATTGCGCGCACGGAGGAGTATAATATTTGGCATAATTAAAGTTCATATAGAGGAGTGCAAAAAAATATGTTTGTATAACATGTGTTGCAAATAAATTTAATTAAACAAAATAAAATAAATTGTCTTCATTTGTACTCATTCATTTGCTTACGTTCATATTGAAAAGTGCATTGTTGCAAAAAGAAAAGTGTGCAGCAGCAATGCGAATTGACTAACTCTCGCGTATTTATTATTAGTGGTTTAAAAAGTGAGTATATCTCATTATTTAAATTAAACCCTGCCTAATCTTGGATTCAGTAATTTCATTACATTTTGTTTTTATATTTAGATATTCGCACCTACTTCCATTATGCCTTGACATAGAACATTGACGGTCGGAGTGAGAAACAAAGAAGAAGGGATATATATTCGCGTACACATAATAATAGGCCACATGCAAATAAAAATAGTATAAATAGTATACAAATGTCAAATGACGCGTTATTGTTTTTTTTTAAATATGGCTTAGCAAAGCTATACCACATATTTTCTATCGTTCGTATTTTTAAAATAAATAAAAAATTAATCCATAATGACGTACAGTATTTGTGACAAAATTAAAAACTTAATGAATTGTGGTGGAATTTTAACCACTGGGCAACCACTAGTATTTCTTTATATGGTATGTAGAATATATTTTTTCTTTTTTTATAAATCTGGTTTTCATCTATTCTTTGGGAATGTTCATACCAATTGCAGGCTCAAAATAAAACCCGGACTAAGTGCCAGAATCGGCCGCGGTGGACTAGTGGTTATGCTCCTTGCCTCTGGTCCCGAGGGTCGCGGGTTCAAACCTGGCCGGGGTCGATGGATTTTTTTAGGATGGAAAAATCCAAGGAGCAAGTCCTTCGGGAGGGACTTTAAGCCGTGGGTCCCCAGTCTGAAGATTCTCAGGCTCGTAAAAGATCCTTAAGCCTGAATGAAAAGGCCTCTAAGCAAAATTTACCGAATTTTCCCGTCTTAGTACTACCTTGGTTTCCTAAGTGTCAGTATGAGGCGGAACGCTGACCACAGACCACTCAAATGACATCTATACGAAAACAAGTGTAACTAAATTAGTATGGTTCAAATTCTTCCCTGTAGGGGGAGAGCGCCTAAATATCTGTTAAGGGAAACATGAGCTCACAAGAAGACTAAATGCCAGAACAATCGATTTCCAATCTTTTGCTAAAATGTGGGCTATGTCCCTATGCCAGTGAGATAGAAACCTGACTATGTGACATTGAGTCTGCAAGTAGTTCAAACTTTAGCCACAAAAATGCGCCTGGCCTATCAAAAACTGTGATAACCGCCATAAAATAAGAAGAAGTATGGTATGTGGCACGAATGGGGAATGAAAGTATGGAATCCGTGTAAGAAAACCCGAGGGAAAGCGCCCAGTAAGTATGCTAGGAATGAAGTGGAGAATAATAATAATGGTTTTGGGAAGGTAAATTATAGAGGGGGTAGCAAGTTCAAAACATATAAAACAAATCAATCACAGCTTTAAATAAAATACTACAGAATTACATTAGTCCATCCCAAAATAATACAATAGTATATTACGATGCGAGGTTGGGAAATGGTTTTACAAAATCGAGAAAAGTATTTAAAAACCTAGCGATAACGAGTTTTTAATTTCCAACATTCTGTAAAACACTTCACAAACGTGCGTTGTACGTTATTTTTTTGCGCTATGGTGTTTTCAAAATAATAAATAATACTAAATTATAACATATTTGTTGGAAACATTTGCGTTCATTATAAACAATTGACTAACGTTAACAGTGTGGGCAATTTTTATTAGTTGAAACAACAGGAGGCCATAGACAAATTTAGTTATAAAATTGCGGCAAGAACGTATTTATAGTTTGTTATTGTCTCAAATGAAATTCAGTTCATTTAAAATGCAGTGATTTGTTTCGTATGATATATATTAACACTATATTTTGAATATTTTTGTATATACATTGTATGTAGTATACCTAGAGGGCAGTGGTTTTACTTCCCACATGCGTGTTTGTAATATGTAATATTACAGTATACAGGTAGTTATTTTATTACAGTATAGTTATTTAGATTGACAACCCCGAAATGTAGGAAGTTGAACTTTCAATCATGGTCATCATTGCTGTAAGTACGACAAAATGCACTATCGCGCAAAAAAGAATATGCCTATAGTTATAAATAAAATATTTGCATATCAGCTAAAAGAAATGATCCTCATAATTGGCTTTCCTCAGCTACCAAACCAAATATTGGTTCAAATCTAAATTATCAGGACCCATTTAATCATATTCGCCTTTTCACATCTCCATTGAAAAATAAAATAAAATCGTAGGACTCATAAAACTCGTGTCAAACACAATATTGGAAATACACAGTTTACTGATTACAGCTACAGATCCTAGATATGGCCTAGATGATAAAGCGTCTATAAATAATCTACAAAATAATAAAATTATACATATACATGTGTCTCTAAAGTCACTAGCCATTTCAATGAAGGTAATCAATGATTGAAAAATCAATGTTATTGTGAAATTTTACACATATTCTACTGCCTTCCTACATGGCCTCCATCTAGGCGAAATCACATACTCCATCTATCAGCTGTGAAACGAAATGTAGACCTAAACATTTAAAACGTAAAAAAGCCAGCTGTTTCTGTGATACGATACCGTAAATCAAGCAGACGTGAAAAGGACGTTTTCGTAGAGTGAAACGATCCTGTGTTGCGAGAGCCATTGAACTCCCTACTAAGGCGTCGAGTTGATGCGTCGGACTATCACTGCCAATTTAAACCTCTTTCATTGATTCTGCTGATATACGCGTGGTCGTCCATAATGTACCTCATCATATACACACTGCCGTTTAAATTGTTTACAACCAGATTAATGTGTGCCTTTGTTGGGGCTGATTTACAGAAGTTATGGGTAAATTCAGCTCTGACCTCTTCATATGACAATCCGCGTACCCGTGCACAAACAATGGTGTTTAAACATGTTGCACTAAGCTAACAGTGTATGCAAAGAAAATAAAAAAAATGGTAGTATTTTCATGGAAATGGGTAAGTGACTTTAGAGACACCCTGTTCTTTTCGAGCAAAAAAATAGCTACTGCCCCATTCTAGCTAACAGCAAAATCGGGTTAACGTCAGCAAAAATTTATAAAAATGTATACTAATGTCGGCATCTTTCATATTTTTTCGCAACGAAACTCAGAGAGTGTCATTGTAAGGAAAGGGAGAAGATGCTCTCCAAAAATCAAATAGTACGTAATGGATTGGGGATTTATAAGATTAAAATTTTAAAAAAATAAAATGTGCCTGTTGGCAGGTTCCGTCGTCCTTAACTGTCTTAAAATAATGTATTAAAAATATTATTTGGATACATTTGGGAAGTTAACTTCCATCATCAGCAGGATGAGTATGCGCTACTAGTTGTATTTAACACGCTGTAGAGGTTGGTGGTTTTGATGCGTCGCCAGTAACAACTCACTGTAACTGGCGACGGATCAATTCCATCAACGTCTATGGCGTCTTAAATACAACTAGTAGCGCATACTCATCCTGCTGATGATGGAAGTTAACTTCAGAGGGGCCCTTAAATAATATTTTAACGCATTATTTTTAGACAGTTGAATACGACGACACCTGCCAACAGTTACATTTTTAATTTTTTTAAATTTTTATCTTATGACTATTCACCTCAACGGAATTTGATATGAATTTTATTAGTATTGATTGGGGATTTACCTGATAGCTAAAATGCTCTTGGTCACATTTATTTTATAATTTTTTAAACTTGATATGCAACCTCTACTCTAGCGCATTGTAATAACTTCACAAATCCAACTCACTGAGGAATTCGCTTATTTTAAGCATAAACTGAGTGATAAAAGTTTAATCTTTAGATTTTTAGACATAAATTAACCTTGATCTTAACAATACGAACTTCCTGCTTTGAACCGGTACTTAATTTCTTCACTTTTAGGGTTCTGAACTGTTAATAATGATCTTACAAATATTTGAAAGTTTTCACATTTTATATCATACAAACTCCATATGTTTAAATATAAAAACTAGTCTGCAAGGACAAGCTATTTCATAAGATCAAGTTATTTTAATAGCTTCAACTTTTAATGTGAAAACTAATTTGGATTTAGATTCAAGTTCATTATTCAGTTATTGGGTTAAGGTTATAGATCTAATGAGTATTATTTCGACGTTCCAATAGTATAGTGTGTCCACAAAGTCCTTCGACGAAAACAATGTAGCTTTGCTCGTAAACTATTTGAGATAGAGACATGCGATTTATTGCAAAGTATTCTACATCTCTCAAAGTTTGTTAACATTTGTTGCAGATTGTGATTTAAACGACAATGACGACACAATAGGAAAAGGCCCAATGTGTGTGGTGGTGTGCTGAGTCTGGTAAATCACCAGTACCCCCATACCCGAACGTTATGGCGGATTAACATGTCCAGACACAAAGAAAGTCGCTTCATCAGAGAACATCGCCATGTGTAGGTACTCATTGTCTTCGTCAATTGCGTTCAGCATGGAATCAGCAAATTCAGCACGCCGAGGGAAGTCAGTTGGCAGCAAAGCTTGCGTAGTTTGCACTTTATAACATGTAGCCGCTTATGGAGGACTTTATGAATGGTTGATTTTGAAAAATACAGTTCCCGTGAAGCACGACGAAGCGATTTTTGAGGTCTGAGTTGAAATGCAAGTTGCACATTGTTGATAGTTTCTTGGGTCACACCTGGTCGTCCACTCCATGGCAAGTCCATTACACAGCCAGTCGCTAGAAATTTCACGGCTCATCTAATCATGGATGATTAGGATGGAGGATCTCTTCCATATTGCCGGCGGAAATTTCGCTGAAGTTACTGATGATTTACCAGACTCAGCATACCACCATACATATTTGGCCTCTTCCTATGGTATTGTTATTGTCGTTTATATCACAATCTGTAACAAATGTAAACAAATCTTGATAGATGTAGAATACGTTGCAAAAAAAACGCAAGTCTCTATCTCAAGTAAGTTACGAGCTAAGTTACATTGTTTTGGTAGCAGGACTTTGTGGTCACCCTGTATATTACGATGCGAGATTGGGAAGTGGTTTTTATATAAGCGAGGAAAATGTTTAAAAACCGAGCGATAGCGAGGGTTTTAATTTCCGATATTCTGTAAAAACGCTTCACAAATGTGCGTTGTACATTATTTTTTGCGCGATGGTGTTTTCAAAATAATAAATAATAGTAAAATAATAACATCTTTGTTGGAAAATATGTGCGTTCATTATAAACAATTGACTAACATCAACAGTGTGGGAAATGTTTATTAGTTGAAACAACAGGAGACCTTGAGAACAATTATTGCTAACATGGCCGCAAGTACGTATTTATTGTTTTATATTGTTTCAAATGAAGTTCAGTTCATTTAAAATGCAGTGATTTATTTCGTATAATGTACATTATACACTACCTTTGGGATATTTTTTGTACATACATTGTACCTAGTTTACATAGAGGGCAGTAGTTTTACTTCCCACACGCTGTTTGTAATATGTAATATTACAGTATAGTAATTTAGGTTGGCAACCCCGAAGTGTAGGAAGTTGAACTTTCAATCATGGTCGCCATTGTTGTAAATACGAAAAAACGCACTATCGCGCAAAAAATTATTTATTGCTTTTTCGACTTTGCCTCCTCATACTGTATACTGGAGATATTTAAAGAACATTGGTGAGGAAAAATGTCCCCTATTGCATGCCGAAATATACCTTGAAGTTTCTCCCAGAGGAGCGTACTGATGTACCAAGATCGTGTCAAAAACACTGCCGTTTTTAACTGCAAAGTACAGAAATCGAAGCCAGAATGTAACATTGGCAACCCTCTGTACGGAGCAGATGAACTCCCTGCATGAGTAAGAGGGGAGTGGGTTAAGGCGGAACGCAGCGCAGACGGCAAGTATTCAGTAGTTGTATTACTTCCCAACAGCTTAAATCAGAGATTTGGAGCTGAAATTTAATGCCTTGCAGTTAAAAACGGCAGATTTTTTGGACACAACACAATGCTTCTCTGAAAGAAATTTCAAAATAGGTTTCGACATGAAATTGTTGAGAGTTCCCTTGTCAGTAAAATTATATTTTGGGTTATCAAGTTTTTCGCTAACGCCCTTCAATTATATTCGGAAAAATGTAAGGTAACATCTTTTTCAAGGCGTTAAAAGATAATGAATGAACTATATTATCAAGAGTGGCATTTGTTAGGACTATTTAACGAATAAAATTAAGCTGTTTACTCACAAATCATTGTTTAACTATAATTATTTTAAAATATTTATATATTTAATGTAAACGGCGACATTTGAAAACAAATCAGAAATGTGAGGTTATGTTCATTCACTGCTGCTTGATCATATTATTTATTGCCAAATAAGATCGCAATATTGTAAGAGTGCACCCAAGTGGAGAAATAATGAAATACATCAAACTATATATCATAATCAACATTACGGGTTATTCATTTATTTTTTTTAGTAAACAACTCAGTAAAATCAAGGAATCTTTTCATTATTTGCTACATTCAATGTATTTGTTGGATAAAAACAATGCTTTGACCTGTTCAGAACATTAAAAAGGAGGAGCTTTCTTTATCACAAAAGCAGGAGCTGATAAAGAGAAATCGATAAAGAGCGAGGTGAAACACGACTGTCATTAGTTGTAAAACAACATTCATTGAAACGTGATTGGTCATTGACTAGCATTTGTGGCATGAGTTAAATAGTCAATAATAACTTATTCGCTATTTGATAAATATTTTCAAACCTGTATGAAGCATTGTAGGAACGGGAAATAATTTCAGGAAAAATGACATGGTTAGGATATCCTTGTTGGAACTCCGATATATAATTTTAATTACTCCATCAAAAAACGATAAGTAGATGTGTCATTCATTTCTTGTAGTTAAGGAATAAATAGGACTTTGATCATTTAGTCATCTAATCTAAAAGCGTTCATTAGACAGCATTTCCCCATGTACGCTGTTAGTTTTAAATAAATCAACACAAACATATAAGGGTATGGAAGAGGCGGAACCCAACGACCATAGCGTAAATTCAATAGTATAAATACAGACTGTATGTCCTATAGTGATTATTGTATTACGACGATTGTAAGAAGTTTTTTTTTTTTTCAAAATGCGGCGTTCTTTCTGGAATTTGGTGTTGTTTTTGTTTGTGCTTATTTTGATACAAAAAGGAGTAGCTGGTGACATTGATGATAATAATATTGAAGATAAAACGGATCTGGCAGAATGGGACAAATATAAGTCCAAATATCCTCTTCCCATGGTAAGATAATATAAAATTCACTTATTTTCTTTCTTTTTTTTTTATCTATCTTTCTTTACCTGTCAACCATAATATATAATATAATTCTTCTGTACGTGTGTTTGTCAATGAACTCCTCCTAAACGACTGGATCGATTTTGAGAAAAAAGTTTGTATGTGTCTGATTGAGTCCCTCGATGGTTTAGATTCACAATTGGACCCTCTAAAACCATTATGAAATATTCAACTTATCTACCAAATTAACATTACTTACATTTATTTTGATCTCTATTCTTCTATTAGGTGTAGGAGTTAACCTGAAGTGAAAATTTAAAAATCGCTCTAACGGTCGCAATTTTCTATGTTTCACAACGAAACCAAGTAAAATAAGCCGAGGTAGTTATTATAAAAAAATGAGCGACATCAGACAATTAAAAGTGGAGGTTTACCTAAAATCCGAAATTAAGGACTAACTAGCAACTGTCATGTTTGGTTCAACTCAGTGTATTACATATAATCAGCTAAATCCGACCGTTAGAAGTGGGGGTTTACCTGAACTTTGAAATTAAAAATATACTCTCGCAAGTGTCATGTTTGGTGCGTCGCAGTGTATACCATATAATTAATTAATCCTCAATATTTAATTTATTTAGGCGTAGCAGCGCACGTCGGGTATTCACTAGTATAGAATAAAAAATATCCTTACTTTTTTCTAATTGCAATATTCAATTTATTATTAATTATTAAAGTTTTTTTATATTTGTTGGATGGAGAGGAAGGTATTTACTCTATACAGCTGATTCGGGACAAAAAACTCTGCTGACTTGTACATGTATATTCAGCTGTTTCAACCCTACTGAAAGTGTTGCCACATTTCTCATTCCAGATTTTTTATTAGCAAATGTAAGCATACATTATTATTTAATTTAACGAAGGTGGTATAAATAACACATATTGTACATTGTTTAAAGGTAATATTAACCCCTTGTTAGATACACCTACCGATTTGTTTTGGTATTTTACTAACGATACAGGCCTTTTCATTCAGGCTTAAGAATCTTTTACGAGCCTGAAAATCTTCAGACTCGGGACCCACGGCTTGAAGTCCCTCCCGGAGGACTTGCTCCTTGGATTTTTCCATTCTAAAAAATCCATCGACCCCGGCCGGGTTTGAACTCGCGACCCTGAGGACCAGACAAGGAGCATAACCACTAGTCCACCGCGGTCGATTCTATAATTATATTATTTTGATTACTTTCTCCCTTTAAACAATGTGTATGGTTATAAGCCTCCAAACCTCTAGAACCCGGATCGGGCCTCCGCTTCCTTCAGGAGTCTCTTCATCAAGTCTCAGTCTTTGATTTCAGCCTACTAAATTTCCTGATATCATTAGTAATGCAATCCATCTAGCGAAGTTAAGTCTTTATACTCTACTTTTTTCTTCTAAACTTCGACTTTTTTAATCATTTATAATTTTGCACTGCGTGGTATACCTTTTTTAGCAGGATTTTATTCTGAAGACTTAATTTTAGAAATGGTTTCATCATCATCATCAACAACAATCACGGATTAAGCCCATGTGACTTGTTCCGGTTTCATAGATTCTCATTCAAAAGTTGGATCCATCTCTTCTTCGGTCTACCAACATTCCTGCGTCCTTACAAACCAAAAGGACGCAGGAACGGTTTCATTAAGATACTTAAATATATTTTTTTTCTACAGGGTTGACTGCATGTTATTCACTTCGTTTATTTTATTATGCAATATGTGGGGATTTTAATTTAACAACATTTTATTATATGAAATTATCATTTTATGATATTCTTCTACCCCTCAAATAATATCCTTAAGTTGATTAACCCTCTTTATATCTTCTCATTTATAACATTTGATTCAATGCCTCTCGTTAAGTTGATTATCCGGGCTGTCGGCTGCAGGCTATTGAGGAGTTCACAGAGAGCACGCATTATCTCCTGAATGTCTACAGCAGTAAAAACGTTGAGTTTAAAGAAAACTGAACGACGGTCATTCAGCCAACTTAACAAGAGCCAAAACACCGGCCGCGAAAGCCTTGCAATCCTACATTTGATTCATTCTGTTATTTATATTTACAAAATTTCTACTTTATGGTATGTATACTTCAATTACAATTTGAAAATTTTTAATGTATTTACAAAATTTATTTCATCAATTTAAAAAATTAATTGTCTGTATCACTTTGTCCTTGAGCAATCCTCCAATGAGGAAAGTTGTATGTAATAATGACCCACTCATCTGAATATAGAGGTCTTCATTGCTCCAATTATACCTGAAGATCAGTCGGTCGCGGTGGACTAGCAATTATGTTCTTTGCCTCTGGTCCAGAGGGTTGCGGGTTCATATCCATCCGGGTACGATGGATTATTTTAGGATGGAAAAATTCAAGAAGGAAGTCTTCCGGGAGGACTTTAAACCGTGGTCCCGAGTCTGAAGATACTTAAAATTAAACAAAAAATGCCTATAAACGAAATTTACCGACCTCATCATTATAATAATACTTTTAGCTGCTTGCTAGATGTCTCACTGAGTAGGTATGTTGATCACATACCATTCATGACATCTGTGGGCAATATTAAGTTGGTCAGGTAACTCATAACTAGGGCAAGGCATTTAATGACCTATAAATTGGTAAAAATGCAAAATAAAAAATGCATTTATGACCTAAAAAATGCAAAAAATGACCAATAAAATAAAAAAATTAATAAAAAGTTAATAATTACAAATAAAAATACTATTTATTACATTAAGTACTCACTTGATTACTGAATTACATAAAATTTAATTTGACATCAAAATATTAAAAGAAAAGTATAAAAAAAATACATAGCCTATTACAGTACCTTTTGTTGCAGAAAATCCATTTCAATTACACAGTGCACTTTAACAACAATTTTGAATTGTTAACAATCAGAATAAGGGTAGCATAATCTCTAAGAAATTTAATAAAATTCCTAGAAGTGGGCAAGTTCATTATGCACATTCCGTGAAAAATAGGGGTATTAGTTAGCAAAACAACGACTTAACTCCAAGAAATTGTATATACAAGGAAAAATACTGAATTATAATAAAAATCTTCAATCAAATACTGATAATGTCACAGCCTTCTGGAAAAGTGTAAAAAATGCTCAAAATGACCTAAAAATTTCCAAAAAATGACCTATTCCTAGATAAGTTAAGAAAATGCAAAAAAAAATGCCCTAACGAATTGCTTTTATTAATTCGTTTTTTAATGCCATACATTTTTATATATGCAAACAATGTTTTAACCTTCATAAGAATAAGATGCAAAATCATTCATTGTCTTGCCCTACTCATAACATTGGGCTATTACATCATTGTAGATAGATATCTAAAAATGTATAGACCTAAGTTGATACAATTCATGATTATGTCATCATCATCATCATCAGCTCGAGAATCCTATGTAGGTCAAGGCTTCCCTCAGAATCTTCCTCCAGATCTCTCCATTCCTCGGAATCAATCATCAGCTCACAAGTGTCAAGGGCCTCACATCCTGTAATAACCATCTTAATCCCCCTGCGTCCCGAAGAAAAGTTTATAGTCGGTTCAGTCATTTAGTTTACAGGTAGTATCAAAGGTAACGATTTCCCTCTGGTTTAAATAATACATTGTTACTACCAAGTAGAGCAGGGGAGTTGTTGTTAGAGGCTTCTAAGACACCGCTCCTAAACTAACTAACTCACTGGCACTATCGAACACGTGGCCGCGCGGACGTAAGTTCTCTATACATCCCTATCCTGACCTAATATGATCCAATGATTCCCTGTATAATCTACTTCCCTCAAATCATAGTTAATGTTAATCTCCCACCTCATTCTTGATCTACCAACTAGACGTTTTCCCTATGGTTTTCTTACAAGACCATCCATGAACATCTTTCATTCCCCAATCGCGCTACATGTCCTGCTCATCTCAGTCTTCGAGACTCAACTATTCTTATTATATCTGGCTTCCTATAAAGACATGTAGTTCACTGTCTTCTCCATTCACCTGTCTGTTCATCTCTCTTTGGTCCAAAAATTTTCCTAAGAACTTTATTCTCAAATACTCATAACATGCCTTCCTCCCTTGAAGTAAGAGTCCATGTTTCGCATCCATATAACATAACTGGTAGAATAATTGTTTTATATATTTATGTTCAGTTTAAAGTTTTTTTTAAGGAGTTGGGGCGACAAGAGTCCCTGTAATACATAATACCACGCATTTCTACTTTGTGCATCTCATTTCTACCTGTTCCTAGGTATTTGAATTCAGCCATTTCCTCAAAATTTGTCTCATTTGTCAGTAGCAGTTCTTTACATTATATAATGTATTTCTAACCCTCTGGCCGCACTATGGCCCTGGGGTCGACTCAGCCTCTAACGGAAATGAGTACCAGACGCGCCTGTTCTGGGGGTAAAAGCGGCCGTCACGCAGGGCTGACACCCGGCTGACATAAAGTGCCGATTGTCTAGAAAAAGTGGGAGCCTTAACCTCCTACTACCCCAAGGGTCTCCTGGGGCCTGTTGCGAGATCACTTTACTTCTTTTTACAATTTCTATGTGTGACCATATATTTAGTTTTATCGATATTTACTTCCAGTCCCAATTTCTTAGTGTTGCTCAATAGTGTGTGCGTGTTGGCCTTTAGTACCTCTTCGCTATCACCCATCAGAACTACATCATTAGCAAAAACTAACGGCTTATTAATACCATTGAAGACGGCGCTCCAATCACCAAAAACTGAAAATAGTTATCTGCCAATAAGGTCTTCGCATTTTTAACCGAAGTTTCCATGTCTACTCCACGTGGATATAATTATCTTAACGGCGTTGCAACTATTGTCTTTTGTAGTATTTGTACTTGGTAAATATGAATTCTAGTAAATAAAACGTGACAACGCCGCTTGATATGCCAAATAATTATGCTTGCAAAATAGACCTACCAAACGACAAGGCAAAGCGCCTGTAAACTAAATGACTGAGCTGACTATAATAATATACATACTCATATTTGTGCTTCATTTGTTTGTAGGGATTTTTTTTTTTTTTTTTTTTAATTTCAGCTTTCCGTTCAAATCCCACTTCTAATGGCCGAATGTCACTGATTTTTTTTTAGAATACCTCCTCGTTTTATTTTAATACGATGTACAGAATTTCTGTTGAGGAATATCGAAAATTGCGACCCTTAGGAGTGATTTTTAAATTTTCGTTTCACATGAACTCCTACATCTAATAGTCTGATTTTACTGGTTAATGAACTCGACCTTGCTTTTTTATTGCTTTATGCTATATTTGGTTCTAATAAAAGAAACAAATGCGGCCTCTAGAACGTTAACACACTCACTCGTGTGTGTATATATATATATATATATATATATATATATATATATATATGTTATAATTAAATCTTTAACATTGAGCAATGCAAGCTTAATATGGTATGATAAGAAAAATAAATGCCTGGACGGGATTCGAACCCGGATCTCTGAGTCTGTACCTCAGCGTGATATCCATTACACTACCAGGCGAATCCAATTCAAACACTTATTTTTCTTATATATGTATTATATTCTCCATTATTACTAGATGTCGCGAGATGGATATCACGCTGAGGTACAGACTCAGAGATCCGGGTTCGAATCCCGTCCAGGCATTTATTTTTCTTATCATACCATATATATATATATATATATATTATTTGTATACAGATTTTCAATTTATGCATAATTATGCGGCTAAAGTTTTATTTCCCTTGTCCACTCGTCCCTATCCATCCATTCCATGCCCTCCAGTCCTTATGTTCTCATTCCAGTTATTTCTTGCATCCATGATTTCGAAGTCTTCCTTTCTTTCTTCTCCCAGGTGGACACTATTCCAATGCTTTTCTGGGTAACCTTTCTTCTTGTATTCGCCGTGCATGTCTATAGCAATTTAACTGCTTATATCTTATATATTCTACTATTGAGTATTTAATATAGTCCACCGCTGTGGTCTCGAGGTAGCGTGTTGCCTTATCACGCAGCGGGTCCGGGTTCGATCCCCGGTCGGGAAAGTTTCCTGGATGAGGTTTCTATCGTGGTTTTTCCTCACCTGTAAGACAAATGCCAGGAAACTTTAAGGCCCAAACGGTCTCCGAACATCATGTTGCTATCGCTATAATCATCATTCATATTAATTTTAGATTAAGCTTAGGACTAAGGACTCTCTTGGCGAACCACTATCATCATCACCCATCATATCATCAGGACAACATAATCCCGCCTTACAGGCGCCCCAACTTCAGAAGTGGGTTACAATTACGCCAATGCCAGGAGAGAACACCAGAAATGTAAAAAAAAAACCTGGGGCATTAAAAAAATATGTTTTTCTCCTACGACTTTATTTCCCTCTTTGTCTGTCTATCTGTCTGTCTGTCTCTCTCTCTCTCTCTCTCTCTCTCTCTCTCTCTCTCTCTCTCTCTCTCTCCTCTCTCTCTCTCTCTTCTTCTTCTTCTTCTTCTTCTTCTCCTTCTTCTTTCTGCCCCCCCCAATTTTGAACATCTTTCTGCTCTCCTCTAGAAATAGGCCTACATTAATACATTTCAATCAACATAAGTTTTTGTTCTATATTTCTGTTGAATTTTCATGTCATGCTTCAGCTCCATATGTGACAGTATGAATATATGGATTTTTTTTTTCTCAAAAATCTTTTCATGAAAACAACCTCAACAGCTTTCTTCCTTCGGAATTCGCCAAAAATAGAAATGTTGCATTCACTCTCTGCTTTCGTGAACTTTGCCAAAACAAATAGTAACATTTGTCTGGTTTTAACAGCCGATGTTGGTGATGCAACATGGGTACCCTGTAGAGACACACACTGTCACCACAGACGATGGATACATCCTCACACTGCACCGCATCCCTTACAGCGACAAATCAAACAAAACCGAGGTTACGAGACCAGTAGTTTTCTTGCAACATGGACTTCTTTGCAGTTCTGTCGACTGGGTGATTATGGGACCTGGCAAATCTCTCGGTAAGTACAACAAACTAACTTATACACCTCACTGATAGTTTTATTTTAACAATTAATGATAATTTTATTTATTTCAAGAAAGTAGTATTAAAACTAACAAATATTTTCTGTTGTTTGATTTAAATATTATTTAACCGACAAATTAGTTTATTATTAGATAATTTTTTTATTTTTTTTATGTTCATTAGATAGGGACAGTGTCCACTGCTGTGGTCTCGGGGTAGCGTGCTGCCTTGTCACGCAGCGGGCCCGGGTTCGATCCCCGGTCGGGACAGTTTTTCTGGGTGAGGTTTTTATCGGGGTTTTTCCTCACCTGTAAGACAAATGTCAGGAAAACTTTAAGGCCCAAACGGTCCCCAAAATCATATGGCCATCACAATCATCAACATTCATATTCATCTTAGGCTAAGCTTAGGATTAGGAACTCTCCTGGCGCACCACCATCATCATCACCCATCGTATCATCGGGGCAACGTAACCCCGCCTTCCACGCGCCCCAAAACCTCAGAAGTGGGTTACAAGTACGCCATGTCAGGAGAGAAACCAGGAATGTCGAAAAGACAAACCTGGGGCATTTGAAAAAAAAAAATATATATAGGGACAGTCTACCTAACAATTCAATTAATTTTGCTTGTAATAAATGTGATTGCGGTTTTAGTTTTAATTTTATACATAACCTCATCTTGTGTCCAACTCAGGGTCGGGTCGAGGAATGAGGTGAGATGAAGTCCCTATATTTATAAAGGTCTGTGAGCTACAAGGGTGCCGGTCGACTACCCCCGACGCACCGTCACAGATGTGGATGAACGAAATGAAACGAAATGAATGAGATGAGTATGGAGAAATGGTGGAATTAAATTTGTGGCAGGGTAAAACGGAAGAAACCCGGAGAAAAACTTGCCAAAGCTCCGTTTCGTCCATCACGAAACCCACAAGGAGTGACCGAGACTCGATCTCGGGACCCCAGCGCTAAGAGGCGAACGACTAGCTGCTTGCGCCACGTAGCCGCCTAAGTTTAATTATAATTATCATAAGTAATGCCACGAGTGATTTCCAATTTATCTAGAGAATTTGGAAATCAAGAGTGGTATTTGTTAGGACTATTTAACGAATAAAATTTAGCTGTATACTCATAAATCATTATTTAACTATAGTTATTTTTTTAAAATTATATATTTAATGTAAACGGCGATGTTTGAAAACAAATGAGAAACGATTGGTACGCTGCATTTGCTTCTTTTGTTCGATCACTGCAACCGGATCATAATATTATTTATTGCCAAAAGATCGCAATGTTGTAAGAATGCAACCTAGTGGAGAAATTTATAACCAACGTTATAGGTATTAATTAATTTCTGATGTCCTATGATGTAAATATGTCAATTATATTTTTCTGCATCATTTCCTGGAAAATAATTCGTTTAAGAAAGTGCAAACAGTGGTTTTTTTTTTTGTGGTATAATCAATTGTTACAAATGTTTTTATATTATCTCTCGTATGCGCTACGTGTTGACATTCATGCACTATATATACAATCTGGTAGCCGTATTTCTTGGAGTCAGTCACTGCAAAATAATGCTATGAACTATTCAGAATGTTAAAAAGGAGGTGCTTTCTTCATTATGATAAACTTTAGTCGGTAAGTTTTAGGCGAAACACGACTGTGATTGGTTGTAAATAAAAAATCATTGTAACGTGATTGGTCATTGACTCCCATTTGGGGCATGAGTTAAATAGTCATTAATATTATGTTATCAATGTTAATCTCACACATATTACCTTATTGATCAAATTTTCAATTAGTATTTAATAAACTAATTCAAACTAACTCACTGACACGATCGAACTAGTAGGTTCATGGCTCTCCATACATCCCTATCCTGAGCTAATGTTTTCCAACGTATAATCTACTTCCTTCAAATCATAGTTAGTTATTCTCTCAACCAATTCTTGGTCTATCAACTGAGCGTTTTCCTCAAAAAATTGTTAATGTTATTCGCAGGAATAACCAGATATAATAACAGTCAAGTCTTGTAGACTGCGATGGGCAGGACATGTGGCACGAATGGAGAATTAAAAAGGTCCATGAATGGGGTTGGTCTACCAACCGGGTGTTTTCCCTCTGGTTATTCTACAAGAACATGTAGTTCACTGTTAAGTAGTCTTCTCCATTCCCCTATCCGTTCATCTCTCGTTGGTCGAAGGATAAGATTTTTAATCTAAGTTAACATATTATATATTGGAGAATTATTATTACGAAGAAATAATGATACTGAGACTGTTCCTATAAACATTTTTTTTTAATTTTACATTCGTCGATCCAAACTTAGGAGAGGCACATAATGAATGGCACACACACACACACATATATATCTTTTGGGAAGTGATGTATATTCGCATATTTTAAATTTATTGCAGCATACATGCTGTCAGACGCTGGTTACGATGTATGGCTGGGAAATGCAAGAGGCAACGTTTACTCATCTAAACATAAAACACTTAAAACGTCGTCATCCAAATATTGGGCATTCAGGTGAGTTGGTACAATATTTTATTTAAGGAGTGTACCGGAGCTCGGTGGTAGGCAGGAGATCTCAGGGTTATGAACTCTTTATAAGCGAAAGAACAACGTATAAATGTACACTCAATTTTAACGAATCCAAGAAACTGTTTATTTACGGAGAAATAAACTTTTGTTAATACAGTTACAAAGTTTTATCTAAGAGTGGAGTCGATGAAATACTTAGAGGTCCACGTGCTCGAATCAATATTTTCTAAGTCCAAATGCTTAACGGACTATAACTTTAAATTTAACTATTTCTCGGACGAATCTAATATTTAAACTGAATCGTAGATCGCGGTCTGCAGGTCTACGATGTTCCAACACTGAACACAGAGTCACTGATAGTGATAGTGATAGTTTTAACACTGATCACAGAGTCACTGATAGTGATAGTGATTATTTTGATATAAGTTCTCGCTTATAAAGGCGGTGGCTCCTCCCACTTTTCTCGAATCCACTCCTTACAATTGAATATATATTTATGTTACAATAATATTATTTACTAGTATGTATAACATTTCTAAGAACTGGGTAAATTGGTTATTTGATATTTAATAGATAAATGTTTATCAGTGTCTTTGTAAACTGTCAATGTTAAGAGATTATCTTTTCTAGAGGTGAATGAATGTCTTTTGTTGTCTATACTAGGCAGGTAGTAATTGTTTATCACCATTCCTTGGAATTGCTTAGTAGCGTTAATTGGTTTCTAAGAATTGGTCAATAGATTTTTAATAGCTAACTAATGTTATCTTTTCTTAAAGAATGGATATTTCTTATTAGTTGTATAGACTGCTAATTGGAATTCTTTTGACAATACCCTTTTTTGTGTTCCTATATTATTTGTAACTTGGGTAGTATGTAGAGTTCTGACAATACCTCTTCATTTGTCATTTGTATAGCAGGTAGCGTTTTACAGCATTTTATTCTAGACAAATGTACGTGGAATTTTTACCTGGATATATTTCTACTTTTCCACATGCATATTTTATAGCGATATTAGTAATATATTCTATTTTCATTATTTATAGAATTATTTAATTTTAATAACAATTTAATATATTTCGGAACATTTTAGTTTCAGATCCATGCATATTAGAGTTGTATCTTAGTTTATATGTATCCTATCATATTAATCGCTACAGGAGGTTCTTCAAGACTCAAAGTTAAACCAAAAACGATAAATTAAATTCTTAAAAAATAGATTTTTGCAGATATTCAGATAGAATTTCTACAAGAAATAAAATAAACAATATAATTAATCACGAGATAATTGTTCAAACTTCAATTGTGAGTCTCATAAAAAACAATAATAATAACATTCTTCTTAATAAGGCGCTACAGCTCCAATAGGAGAATGATTTGGCCTTCTCAACGAGTTATTTCCACACTTTTCTATTCTAGACATATTTGTTCCAATATTTTATATTCTTTAAGTTTATATAATTTACAACAGTGGGTTACAATTATGCCAATGCCAGGAGAGAACACCAGAAATGTCGAAATGACAACCTGGAGCAATGAAAAAACTATTTTTTGTCGTCCAATCTATTAAGGGATTAATGTCTTAGATCTTTTTTACCATCCTTTCATCGTCGTTTCTATATATGTGTCCAATCCAGCTTAATATTTGTGATTTAATTAAGTTAATTAGGCCTATATTTATCATCATCGTCATAGTACATTACGAATTTAGACCATTTGTTGACCTGTTTTTGTCTCAAGAGAAACACCATCCAGAAGTCTTTTGAGTATACGCCCTGGTCTTCTTCTTCCTGCAGGTTGATATCTTAACATTTGTTTGGGTATCCGGTGATCTTCCATTCGATGAGCATGTTGCATCCATCTTGACATATAATCAGAAATTTTGTTTTCTAAAGGTTCCATGTGTAATTTTTCTAAAATGTCTTCTTTTTTTTGTGATCTAGTGGTGTGTATCCTGCAGTCCTCCAAAGGTATCCCATTTCAGCAGATCTATGTCTTTGTATATCACCTATATTTATGTTTTTGATAATTCTATTTATTTCTTAATTTGTTCCAATTCCCCATGATCCATCCTGATTCCTTATTGCTTATTATTAAAATAATATGGCCATGTAAAAAGATTAACAGAAGACAGATTTCCAATATAAATATTAGAATCGTTACCGCCTGGTAGGAGACAAGGTAGGCCAAAAATAGCGTAGAATAATGGTGTTTAAGCAGCATGAAGGAAAAAAGAATAGACGATGAAGATTGTAATAACAGAGAAATGGAGGAAAATGACAGTAAATTAATTAGGAGCAAGAAGATGATGCGTAGCAATGTGATATATGATAAATACGTAAAAAAATAGCAATCGCAACAAACTGTAGCTACGTTTTGTCAATGCTACATTTCATGGAATTCTGTTTTGGTTCCTATGTTTTTATTCTCGTATATGCTGTTTAGAATTTATAGCATTAAAAAAGAATCATCATCATCTTAGGTACTACAGCTCGCCATTATATTACGTCCTTTATTTTCTGTCTCCAATTGTTATTTCCAGTTCTTCTCAAATTACTCTCCACGTCATCCATTCATATAATCCTGGGCCTGCCATGTCTTCATTTACAGTCAAGTTTTGTATTCAGTGGGGGCAAACCGTAAAGTCTGGGGGTTCGAGTTCCGGTAGGGTCAGAATTTTTAAACTGACCAAACATTATTCCTTTATATTTAAAACTTCCTTTACCAAGCCATTTACTTAAATTATAGGTTATTATTATCAATATTACTATTATTATTATTATTATTATTATTACTACTATTAGCCTATCATTATAATTACATTTTTTATTTATTTCCATTGTCGACTTTATATTGTGTAGCCTGCCTATATCTATTATGTATCATTAATCATGTAGATAATTAATAATTCTTATTATATGTATAATTTAACCCTGGTGAAGTGGAAGAGAAGATCTTACGGTCTTAATTCCATCAGATAAAATAAATAAATAAATAAATATAAACGTAAAAAAACTTCTTTTGGCACCATGAACCTGGGGTCGATTCAGCCTCTAACTGAAATGAGTACCAGATGCTTGTTCTTGGGGTAAAGGCGGCGGTCACGCAGGGGTAACAATCCGGCTGACATCAAGTGCCAATTGTCTAAAAGAAGTGGGAGCCTTAATCTCCTATTACCCCGAGGGTCTCCTATGCCTGTAGTGCGATCACTTTTACTTTTGTATCCAATATTATCTTGGGGGTTCGGTTTCTGTCCATTCTACATACAATCACTCGACTCTTCTGGCTTTAACCCTTAAATTGGGAATGTACCCTATAATATACATCAATTGTTTCATTTTATTTAATATTTTCAATAAAATAGAAGAAAACAAACGAGTGTGTGTAGAATTACACAATATATAGTGGACTCAGTATTTTAGTTTCCAGGCGTTTTTCTTTGGGGTTAAGTAGGTCTATTTTACACGGTTAGTATTTAGCATATCAAGCTCCGCTGTCACGTTTTATTCACTGGCACTAACATACTATATTATAATAATACTGCAAAAGCTGTTAAGATAATTATATCCACGTGGAGATGACATGGAAACGTCATTTTATACGCCAATTATAATGCGAAGACATTATTGGCAGAGAACTGTTTTCAGTTTTTGATGATTGGAGTGGCGTCTTTGAAGCGTCTGACAACTCCCCGGCTCTGCCTGACAGTAACAATGTATTTTTTTTAAATCAGAGGGAAACAGTTGCCTTATATGCCGCCTGGAAACTAAAATACTAGTCCACTATACCCAATAATGATAGTTATGTATGATATAGCTTTCAGTGCGGTCCGCCACAATCAAATAACTGACTAGAGAAATTACTGCTTTGCCAATTTAAGGATTAATGTCTGTTATTATATTATCTATGTATTTTTATAAAACTTGCAGTTCTCGGTTAGTTCTAATTTGCCAAACTCCATTATCTCTAGTTGGGTCATATATTTTCCTCAAAATGTTTCTTTCCCACGTGGACACATGGTATGCTATAGCTTTGTCTGTTAGTGTCCAGCTTTCGCTACCACATAACAAAATAAGTTTAATTATATTTTTGTAACATCTTACAGTAAAAACTCCTTATTCGCGTTTTCATTATTCGGGGGTAAAAAAATTGTGATAGTTTCTGTATTCACGGCTAAAATGTATTTATCCCCGGATCCAGTCAGTATATTAGAAGGATTAGGTACCCTTTATTAACGCATCGGCAACTTTTTTTTTTTTTACTGCACGACGTGCTTTTATAAAAAGTGATTCAAACCATATAGAAGATAAATATCAAAGTAAAACAAACCTTGTTGTCATTAAGCCTAAAGTTCGTTGTTAAAAGCCGCCGTATTTCACATGTCGCTATGTCATTTGATAAATGCCGTCCTCGCCACGATCGTTGTTTTATTGTTTCAACTTGTCATTCGTTGCAATACATTTTGATTGAAGAACATACGTATCTTCTGCTTTGTTCCCAATTTATAATGTCGAGTAAAAGGAAAGAAAAATTAGTTCCGATGCGGGGAAAAAAAGGTAGTATTGCCGCTTAAAGTAAAAAATAGAAATTCTTGACCTTTACGTGTTGGCGAGTTGTTTAAGCGGTAAAACAGGAAAAAATTAGTAAGTTCTTTAATTCCTTGCCTAAACCTGACAATAATAATAATTAATTAATAGACATTGTTCAAAATCTCTTATTAAATTGATTCTATTTTGATAATTTTTGTTTTATTTTGGAACCTTAGAACGTGTCCCCTATACAACCATAATAATGACCATTCCAATTCACGGTTTCTGTATTTACGGCATATTTACGGAACATATTCCACGCGAATATGGAGCTTTTTCTGTATTTTGATTGTATTAATTATATATCTAGACGTTATAATTTTGTACAACGCTCTTAGGCAACGATTACCAGAAAAGAATAGTTTCGTAATATTTCTTTGTCATGTATCATATCTTCATTTATTCATATTTTGCTAATTACGATTTCATATTTTGGTATAATTTTCTTCATAATCCCCCACTTTATTGATGTGCGCCCACTGCTATGATATAGGTATAACGTCGTTATCTCGGAGGAAGTGTGTCCTAGTTCGATCTCCGATCGGGACAAATTTATTGGATATCGGTATATTTCATTTCTTTCCAATAATAAAATAATTAGAAATTCTATGACACCATGCCACCTATATAAATTCAAATAAAAAAACGAAAAAAATTGTGTTTCTTTCATTATGTGAATAATTACCCGAGAACAATATATATGTTGATTTTTTCCCCCAAAGAATGTGAATAATGCCCTAAAATAAATTGAGAAGTTGAGCTCAAAGTAACCTAAAATCAGCATATTTGCAATGTAAAAAGTGCATTAGCAATTGCTCAGACAGTGTATCATAAAAAGCAGCTAACAAAGAAGTGAACGCTAAACTAATCTGGTGTACCTATTCGCCCATTTTTTTGTCAGCCTAATTTTCCCAATCTAACACTTACTTGCACATTTTCTCACCCTAACATGCTCATTAATGTAGAAGAACTCCTGGGATAGAATTCACTTATATCCGAGTAAACATGTTGGCAATTAACTCTAGCGGGAACTTGTGTTATCGCATTGGCAAACATGACGCTAGCAGTTACTTGTTCTTTAATTTAGTATTCACAGATGGCACGGTGGCTTGGAATAGACAAATAATTAATTTGTAACAACATTTTAATTGATTATATTAATTTTTATTTCATATACTGTTTCAGTTGGCATGAGATGGGTGTATACGATCTTCCAGCAGTGATAGATTACATTTTGGAAAATGCGGAAGAACCAGACTTGTATTATGTGGGTCATTCTATGGGCACTACAATGTTCTATGTCCTCACGTCCATCAAGCCGCAGTATAACACTAAGATACGACACATGGTAGCATTAGCACCTGTTGCATATTTAAGAAACACAAAAAGTCTATTTGCTGCAGCTACTAGATATATGCCTAAAGGAGTAAGTACGGTGTTTTCGTTTTAAGAATCATAATCCATCCATCCATAGTGTTCTGCCCAAGGGCAGGCCTTTCAATGCAAACTCAGTATTCTTCGCTCTTTCCTTAACTCAGCCTTCCTTTTTGTATCCGTATACAATCCACTGATTTTAATATTGTCTACCATCTGATGTATTTTCTGCCTCTGACCTCGTTTCCATTGACCATTCCTTCTAGGCGTCTGGGGCATCCTTCAGTAGGCAGTTTTTTCTTAACCAGTGGCCAATCCAATTTCTCTTCCTCTTTTTTATTAGTTTCAACATTGCTCTTCCTTCACCCACTTGTAAAGCATTCATATACATACATACATACAGTGCTCTGCCCAAGATCAGATATTTCACTGCAAACTCAGCATTCTCCACTTTTTCCTTAACCATGTCTGCAGCTTTACTAGGGATATGTAGGTGTGGTAGTTTCCGGTTTATTTCCACGCCCCACTCTCTCCTTTGCATCTTAAAATCTTAAAAGAAGGTTCCCGGAGCCCCGACTTGGAGGTGAGGAGAGTGGAAAGGCTAAGTTAGACCCTCCGTACTTCACTGAAATTCACCGAGATGTTAAATATCAGTTGCATCAGGGTTTTTTTAACAGTTCAGAGATTCGGAAATTCCAATTGGCATACATATAAACCATGCATTAAATTATAATGTTAAGTGATTCCGGGCTATGTAGCCGTGATCCATTACTGGTGTTCCTAGGAACACTCAACATTATGATTACCGGCCATGAAAGCCTAACTATCAACATACATTAAATTGTCCCAGAGAAAGGAAAACCCAAGAAGAATGCACGTGACCACGTGACATTCGAAGCCACGCAAGTCTAGATTGTATTGTACAGCCTTTGAAAAATATTGATGGTGTAACTCTTGATGGAAAGTTCGTTTTGAAGAGCGATTCGCGCCACTACGTTGTTGCTGTGCTGACTCGTTTGAGTACAAAGTGGGCGGCTTAAGTCTTTCTTCATGCAATATTCGTATCGTTTGCTTCAATGGAGCAGTCGGAAAAATGCTCTCTTACGACGGCGTGGGCCCAGGTTCGATCCTGGTGACATACTTTTTTTTAAATAACGTCGTTAATTTTCACAATGCTTACACATTACCAGGCTTCGTTAAATAAATAAATTTGTGTTTATATATATATATATATATATATATATATATATATATGGAAATGTATTAATTAAAGGAAACATGATGTATATGAAATAATGATTGCAACATCTCATTACTTCGTTTACAAAACACAAGGCATAACAAGATTATTTCCACAACTAATGCAAAACGCGTCTGATTAATTTAAACTAAATCAAATTAATACCTACTTTCAATATACAACATGTAAGTCATGGAGTATCACATCGCTTCATAGAGACTGTTTCTAGCAGGGGCGGTTGTGGTCTAGTGGAGGGAAAGTCTGTTTCCCATACATGAGGTTGCGAGATCAATCCCGCTGTAATTTTTTTTCGTCATTATTTCATTTAATTGTGTTTTTTTTCGTTAATTTATTTTGATTTGTTTTATTAAATGGATTTTATTTATGCGAAATTATTATCCCTTGCATGATGCACAACAAATAGAACAGATTTTAGTTTCTCAAATAGTTGCACACTTGTGAACCAAGTAGCTGATATCTGATCATGCGCAATGGCTTCGTTCTTTAGGATTATCTGTGCGCCATCAATTCATCCAAAGGACGTACACTTCGAAAAAACATAGTTTGGTAATACGCTGTAGGTTTAATACAAAATTAAATATAACATTTATTACTGATCGCTTATTATTATCAGATTAATAAGACTAACAAATATAAGTAATACAAATAAAATGAATATATATCATACAATTGTTAAAAGCATCATTACTTATGGAGCAGAACTTTGGCCATTAACAACAAAAACAAATAAGTATATTTTGGCAACGGAAATGGATTTTATACGAAGGGCAGCAAGAATTTCAAGAAGAAAAGAATTACGAATTCAGTTATAAGGGAGAAAATGAAGATTGAAGATACTATTTTAGATTATATTAAAACTCAGCAATTAAGATGGTACGGACATGTCCAGCGAATGGAAGACGAGGAAGGACTTTATATATATATATATATATATATATATATATATATATATATATAAAACAAAGTCGGATTAGTTACACTATTTATAACTCAAGAACGGCTGGACTGATTTTTATGATTTTTGATTTGTTGGATTCGATTCCGCCCCGAATAGCAGATAACTATTAAAACATCGGAGAAATTAATGTAAAAACATTTAAAGGCGATACGACGTTCGCCGGGCCAGCTAGTGTGTGTATATATATATATATATATATGTGTGTGTGTGTGTGTGTGTGTGTGTGTGCGTGCGTGTGCGTGTGTGTGTGTGTCTGTTTTATAATGTAGATTTTCACGGATATAAGTATGATTAACAATGTTTGCTTGGATTTTCCGTGTCATGGATTCAAGTTCGGCCTCTGGCCACGGATTCCAACGTTTCGGAATGATCCGACATGCCATTATCAAGGAATGATAAGTTCGAGTCACTCGTTTAAATCTTATATAATCAAATACATTGAGTTTTCAATATATATATAAAGTAAAGTAATCCCAATACAGGCCTCGGGAGGCCCTTGGGGTAGTAGGAGGTTAAGGTTCCCACTTCTTCTAGACAATCGGCACTTGATGTCAGCCGTGTTGTCAGCCCTGCGTGACGGCCGTCTTTACCGCCAGAACAAGCGTCTGGTAATGATTTGAGTCGACCCCAGGGCCATAGTGCCGCCAGAAGGTTTTGGTTAGTTTAAAAATCCTGACCCCACCGGGACTCGAACCTTCCGACTTGTAGCGCAGTGCCGTAACCACTACGCTAAGGCGTGCCCCCATATATATATATATATATATATATATATATATAAACATTTTCATGAGAACAGCCTCAATAGCTACATCCTTCGGAATTCGATACAGGAAAGAGGTCCATGAAAGTTTTTTTTATTCACGAAACTCTGATATGAAGCCTCCCGAACTCTGAAACGCTAGAAAAATGCAACAATAAATTTAGTGGCAATCATATAATTTCGGATATTGTAATCACATTTGTATAATGAATGGCATTTTGCTCCTCTATAGTTTGGGGTTTACTACAATTCTCTGAAAGTCGCTTGAAGATAGCAGTGCGCCCAGTCCCCCGGTTTATTTCTGAATATTTACCAAGTATCAAGAAATAAATCGTCTTACTCCATTGCTTTTAGCATTGGAAGGGTATCCCAATCCGCCGATTGGTCATTGTCGCTGGTTTTACTATCTTCAGCGACATCAGCGTCAAATTTGGAAAATTTGTGTATTAAAAAATACCATAATTAATTAGGCCAAAATCGTTCGTTTTAAACTGTTAAGATAACAATCTGAATCCCTATCTCAATTCTGTAGTAAACCTAACTTACGCACACGCGAGAATATGAACTCCTGGCCGACCTGTTGTGGCAAGACCCGGGAAATTTCGCAATCTGTGGCCCAGCAGTGCCCGCCTGTCACTGTTTTACATGAGACTCTCAATAAGTGGGCTGCGCCAACGCGCTGAAATAACCACAAGATCACTGACTGTACCCTGGGGACTCACTGACCAATGACAGCTGCCGGAACTAACACTATCCCATGCTAAGCTTCGGTTCTCTATGATGCTAAGCATCTATCCCCACACCACACATGTAAATTAACATCAGTGGTGAGTTTAACTCCCCTCTGTGGAAGAAGATGGCTTCACTTCATAAAACGAGATCACCATAGACAATTTACTGGTCCCGCCCTGCGATCACAGCCTTTACCGCAAGTAGATGTTATCTCACAGTTTCTTAAAAATAAATTATCCTAATGTAAATCATTCCTGTATAAATATAGACCAGATTCTTCTCTTAATATCTTCTTCGTTGATGCACTTCAAGTTAGTGATTACATCCATAAAATACAATCTGAAATAACCGTTGCTAGGAAATGTGTTCTTTGTTACGTACGTTTATAAAGAAATATAAATTTACACTCATACTTGTACGAGTAATTCAGTTATCAAGGGACAAATAGTTGTAGCAGTATGTCAAAATTTCACTTAATTAAATTCACTCGAATTCTAGTAGTTATGGAAATACCATCTTATATCCCTATCGTTTATCGTAACAATACAATATTAATAAATAAAACAAACCTTGGAACTGTTTTTCTTTTAAGAAACAATGAGATAACAAACTATAGTTTTTAATTATGTAACAAAGAACGCAATTCCTAGCAACAGTTATTTCAGATTGTATTTTATGGATGAAATAACGGACTGGACGTGCATCAACGAAGTAGATATTAAGAGAAGAATCTGGTCTATATTTACACATGAATGATTTACATTAGGATAATTTAGTTTTAAGAAACTGTGAGATAACATCTAGTTGCGGTAAAGGCTCTGACCGCAGGGCGGGACCAGTAAATTGTCTGTGGTGATCTCGTTTTATGAAGTGAAGCCATCTTCTTCCACAGAGGGCAGTTTAACGCACCATTGATGTTAATTTACAATGTGTGATGTGGGGATAGATGCTTATCATGGGATAATAATAATAATAATAATAATAATAATAATAATAATAATAATAATAATAATAATAATAATAATAATATCTTTATTTTACCTGGCAGAGTTAAGGCCTTAAGGCCTTGTCTACCACTCAACCAGGTTTAAAAAAAAATACAAACAAAAAATAGTCTTAAATCTAAATTACAATATATATATATATATATATATATATATATATATATATATATATATATAAACGATTACAAGTTATGAATACAATACAATTAATATTTATAATGTATTTTGATTTACTCTTAATTTAACGAATTAAATATATAATATGTACAATATATATAAAAAACAGGAAAAGATTAATGACATAGTATAAAATTAAATAAATAGAGAAAAATTAATTATTAGACAGCAGGTAACTGTATAAGCGTGACTAATGTTAGTTCCGAGTATCTGGCAGCTGTCATTTGGTCAGTGAGTCCCCAGGATACAGTTAGTGATCTGGTTATCTCAGCGCGTTGGCGCAGCCCACTTATTGAGAGGCTCATGTAAAACAGTGACAGGCGGGCACTGCTGGGCCACAGATTGCGAAATTTCCCGGGTCTTGCCACAACAGGTCGGCCAGGAGTTTATATTCTCGCGAGTGTCAAAGTGTCCGTAAGTTAGGTTTACTACAGAATAATTGAGATAGGAGTTCAGGTTGTTATCTTAACAGTAAAAGTAAAGTAAAGTGATCCCACAACAGACCCGGAGGCCCTTGGGGTAGTAGGAGGTTAGGGCTCCCACTTTTTCTAGACAATCGGCACTTTATATCAGCCGGGTTGTCAGCCCTGCGTGACGGCCGCCTTTACCCCCAGAACAAGCGTCTGGTACTCATTTTCGTTAGAGGTTGAGTCGACCCCAGGGCCATAGTGCCGCCAGAGGGTTTGGGTCAGTTTAAAAATCCTGACCCCAACGGGACTTGAACCCTCGACCCTCCGGCTTGTACCTTAGTGCCTTAACCACTACGCTACGGCGTGCCCCTGTTATCTTAACAGTTTAAAACAAACGATCTTGGCCTAATTAATTATGGTATTTTTTAATACACAAATTTTCCAAATTTGACGCTGATGTCGCTGAAGATAGTAAAACCAGCGACAATGACCAATCGGCGGATTGGGATACCCTTCCAATGCTAAAAGCAACGGAGTAATACGGTTTATTTCTTGAGACTTGGTAAATATCCAGAAATAAACCGGGGGACTGGGCGCACTGCTATCTTCAAGCGACTTTCAGAGAAATCTAGTAGACCCCAACTTCATTATGGCAGTATAAATACCCATTATATACCGCGCCTTAGCAGAGTGTTTAAGGCAATATGCCTTGGCGCAGAGCTAAGGGACTTACGTTGGTTCGAGTTTACATGGAGCAAGACATTTTTTACCATGGAATTTCAGCCAGTATGGGACCGCTGCCCATCTATAATCATGAGGAAATTGGATATACACAATAAATAGCGGCACCAGTCGAGAAAACTAGCTAACAGCTGGGAGATTACGACATGCTAACCACATGTCACCCCTAGACTCACTGGATGATTGTCTACCTCTGATTAATACATATGGATGTGAGACCAGCAGCCGGCTCGTAGGCGAAGGTACTTCTAGGCCTCTCCGTCCCATGTAGCTTTTTTTATTCATTATAGAAAACCCAATTTTAAATTATAATATCTTTCCTTAGTTTAACCTCTCCATTTGAGGTACTTTCACATGTCCCACACCAGCCGGGGCTTACAGGGACACGAACAGTAGGGAGAAGATTAATAATTTTAAAGTGCCCACAAAGGAAGAGGTTAAATTATAGCAAAGAAAGGCAGTTCAGTATAAGCAGAGAGATTTTAGGTGTTAGGTGTAATGTTTGACGTAATAGAAATCTTGAAGATTAAATTAACCAGATTTTAATAGCGAAAACAGAGGACGAACTACAAAGAATGCTATATAAACTAAATGAAACATCAAAAAAATACAACATGGAAATATCATCAGAAAAATCACAATAACTTTGACCATACAAGAACATGGGTGATCAACTCAATGCTAGGACCACCTCCGAGAAAACACGAACATTTAAGACAAGGCACACCATTCACTTATTCATACTAAACAAGGCGAGTATGATAAGAATGATTGCGATTCCCATATGATATTCGGAGACCACTTAGGTCTTAGAGTTTCCCGATATTTGTCTTGCAGATGAGGAGAAACCCCGAAAAAAATCATCCATGAAACTTGTCCCAACCACGAATTGCACTCGGGCCCACTGCGTAGAGTAACTTTACCCAGAGACCACAGCGGTTGACTTTAGATTATTGCATTCAATTCAATAGTGATCGCATACTCTCAAACTAAATGACTGCTACTCATTTTTATGAAAATATTCTTCTTCTTCCTCTACGCATGAAAGCTGGCACCATGTTGCGGGTTTATTCACTATAGGTCCGGGGCTTGGTGATGTCCTTCCATCGTAGTTATGGTCTTCCGAAAGGCCTTTACTGCTGAGGTATCCAGTCGCGTACTTTCTTCACTAGTCTACTGTTCTCCATTCTATCTATGTGATCGTTCCAATTTAGACTTCTATCATTTATCCAGCGGTTTATAGGTTCAATTTCACATTCTTCCCTAATAACAGAGCTGCGAATTTTCTCTGTGATTTTCCTACGATTTTCCTTAAAACTTTCATTTCGGTTGTTTCATTAATTTGTTTTGTTTTTTTGAGTTTCTGTTCGGCATTCACAACCATATGTTAGAACAGGTCTTAGACAGATTTGTAAATTCTTACTTTTGTATCTATTCTTAATTTTTTATTTTTCCAAACAGTATTGTTTAAATATCCCGATATTCTGCTTGCATTATTTGCTTGATGGAGGATTTCATCTGTTATTCTGTTGCTGCTATTACGAGTAATTTCTACTCCTAAATATTTGAATTTCATGACCTGTTCTATACTTTTCCCTTCTATTTCTAATTTAACACGTCGTAAGTCCTTGGATAATGCCATTGATTTGGTTTTATTTGTTGAGATTTTCATGTTATATTTTGCTGCAAATGCTGCAATGATTCTAAATTTGTGCAATACCATTTGCAAATCATCTTCACTTTGTGTCATCAGCATAGTTTATTATCTTCAGCTCTTTGTTACCTATTTTCAACCCTTTTCTAACTTGAAGATAAATAGTTAATACCCGCCGTGCGCTGCTACGCCTAAATAAATGGTTAAGGGTTAATTATAATATAATAGGACTGCGACCAACCAAATATGTTGGTTGCTAGAGTCAATTTTTAATTTCAAATTTCAGGTAAACTCACATTTTTAACGGTGGGATTTAGCCAATTTTTGGATAATACCTACCTTGGTTTATTTCATTAGGATATACTGAGTTTCGTTGTGAAACGTCAAAAATTGCGACCGCTAGAGCGGATTTTAAATTTTCGTTTCAGGTGAACTCCTATACCTAATGGTTTTAGAACATAACAAATGAGATAAAAACGCTCTCCTTGAAAAAATACATACATGCATACATAGTGTTCTCCCCAAGAGCAGGTCTTTCACTGCAAACTCAACATTCTCCACTCTTTCCTTAACTCAGTTTTCCTTTTTGTATCCGCATGCAACCCATTTATTTTAGTATTGTCTATCGTCTGATGTATTTTTCTGTCTATAACCTTCTTTCCGTTGACCATTCCTTCTAGGGCAACCGTCAGCAGGGAGTTTCTTCTTAGTCAGTGGCCAATCCAATTTCTTTTCCTCTTCTTTATGAGTTCCAGATTGACGTGGGAAGACTCATCATGCAATGTTTGCAGCTTTACTAGGGATATATGTTCACAATTTTAAGTCAGACCGATTATATTTCGAGTTTTGCTATCACAAACATTCGCAGACTGAATATAAAGATCTAAGTCGTTATCCTGGAATGCTGCCCCATGTAATGTATGCAGAATGTTTTTAAAGAGAGTGTGGCCATGTTTCAGATGATAACTGAGCTTCTCTACAATCGGCCTTTCTTTCCAAACTCCAAATATGTGAACTGGCCGTTACGAACTCTCTGTAAAACTGGAGCAGTCACACAAGGTCTTTGTACAAATATCCTCTTTCAAATTGGTGGATTCAACTCAAACCAGATAAATCAAGTAAGTCAATCATCATCATTAGCAAAACAGCCTTCTTTGGGCGACAGTCTTTTGAATTTCCTGCCAAGCTTCTCTATTATGATTTAGTCTTCGCCTATTTATTTTACCCACAGCTTTTACATCATTCATTATTCCATCATCCCATCTAATGTTTTATCTTCCTGCATTCGAAATCTTTTACAATTTCTCTTGCTAGAACATGGAATTCCCTTCCACCCTATGTCAGAGACTGCCAAACTTTACCATCTTTCAGAAACAAATTGAAAATAAAATTATTAACAGAAACAACTCACTAATATTACTTTAAAAATTAATAATTTGTTTTTTTTTTCATTATTTAATAAAGATAGTTTTAAGATTTGTCAATATATTTACCTAAAGCTTTGTATAATGAGCGATAGATTAATTCATTATAGTTCATCACTTTCTTTGTATTTTTTTTTCTTTCCTTTCTTTTTATGCATAGTAGATTCGAGCTGTTATTCATTCCTGTATTCATTCTATCATTAATTTAATTTTAATTGTATTTAATTTTATTGTATTATTAAACATTATTATTCCATTTGACAGATAATTAATTGTTTGGTATGGCTATTATTGTAATTCTTTGTATTTATATGTAACATATGTTTGTCCTGGTGAGTGGAAGAGAAAGCCACACGGCCTTAACTCCACCAGGCTAAATAAATATATTCTATTCTAAAATTCAGGAAGTAGCGCGTATCACACTGACTATTTAACTCATGCCCCAAATAGGACTCAATGACCAATCACGTTTCAATGATTTCTGTTTTACAACCAATCAGAGTCGTGTTTCACGAAATATTTATCAGTGATATAATTACCATATTAAAAAAGGCTCCTCGTTTTTAATATTCTGAACAGGTCTGACCATTATTTTGCAGTGACTGAGCCTGTGAGAAATACGGCTACCAGATTGTGTATATAGTGCATGAATGTCAACACATGCCGCATGCGGGAGTTAATATAAAAACATTTGTAGCAATTGATTATACCAACCAAAAAAAGAAACCACTGTTTGCACTTTCTTAAATGTATTTTTTCCCAGGTAACAATCCAGAAAAATATAATTGTCATATTTACATCATACGACATCAGAAATGAATTAATATACATTTGATGTGTTTCATTTTTTCTCCACTAGAGAGCATTCTTACAATATTGCGTTCCTTTGGCAATAAATAGTATGATCTGGTTGCAGTGATAAACAAAAGAAGCAGATGAAGCGTACCTGTCGCTTCTCATTTGTTTTCAAACATCGCCGTTTACATTAAATATATAAATATTTTAAAATAACTATAGTTAAATAATGATTTGTGAGTAAACAGCTTAATTTTATTCGTTAAATAGTCCTAACAAATGCCACTCTTGATTTCCAAATTCTCTAGACAAATTTGGAAATCACTCGTGGCATTACTTATGATAAAGTGATGGCGCGCTAGTTCTCAATATCGCCGTTCTATTCCGACCTTTTATGACTATTTTTTTTCGGAGCTATGTGAAAGCGTAAATGCAAAAAGTAATGTCGATATACAAATGTCCAATTCTTGTTCACATCAAAAAGCTGTAATGTCTCTGAATGTATTATCGCCTTCCTATGATGGTTTCCCCGCAGCTGTTATATATAATTAAATACGAAGATGCAGACTACCGCCACTACAATTCCGCATGTTAATCATTGCCAAGCATTTTCGCGCGACACCCGCTTTTATATAAACGGACAACCGTCATTGTGAGGCGATAATATAATCTTAACATTCGGAGTGGTGATACGTATTCCTGCCACTTCTAATTTAATGCTCGCCATAATCTCCTGGGCTATATATAGGTTAACTGTAAAACCATAAACTGTGGATAATCAACTAAAAATTTTAATTCCAGTCCTGAATAAAAGTTTAACAAGATATATTCAGAACTCATTTGCTTAGGCGTAATAGGTTTCTAGAGAGCCAAATGTTTCTTTGGGAGTTCAAAAAAATTGGTGGGCTTTTATGGGGGTCCTGAATTTAAATTTTGTCTATTATAATTTTATTTTCACGTTTAATGGGATCACAAATTCTCAAGAAAAAAAGGGGGCATTTAAGTGGGTTTTATCCAAGATATCACATACGATACCTTTGGGCTCAACCGAGCGTTTTCCTTTCATTTATGCTGCTATCTAAATACCGTAGTTGGAAAATAATATATATATATATATATATATAATATGAAAATAAAAATGAATGCTTGAGTCGGGATTTGAACCCGAGTCCCGACACAAGCATTCATTTTTCTTTTCATATCATATTTGCCTTCATTGCCAAATGTTAAATATATATATATATATATATATATATATATATATATGATATCTATGATATCATGAAGTCACTAACCACTTCAATGATCAAAAAATCAATATTATGAAGTGTCACATGTTCTAATGGCTTTCTACAAGACCGCTATCTAGGCGAAAACATATAGCCTTCTCCATGTTTCAGATGTGAAACGAAATGTAGACCTTAACATTTAAACCGTAAAAAAAAGTATGCTGATTCTGGAAACGAATTCGTAAATCAAGCAGACGTGATAAGGACGTTTTCGTAGAGTAAAACGTAGAGTTTTCCTGTGTTGCGAGGGGCATTTAACTCCCTACTGAGTCGTGGAGTTGATAATATGTTGGGACTATCACTGGCAATTTGAACGTGCTGCA
Organism: Diploptera punctata; assembly: GCA_030220185.1. Taxonomy (NCBI): domain Eukaryota; kingdom Metazoa; phylum Arthropoda; class Insecta; order Blattodea; family Blaberidae; genus Diploptera; species Diploptera punctata. Next base: position 1,953,413 of record JASPKZ010002337.1, read on the forward strand.
CAGTCTCTACTGATATGAGTGGTCGTTTCATGACATGTCTCGATACACATTGCAGGTGCGCTTAAATTTGTTTATAAGCTGACGAATGTGTTTCTTTGTTGTGGCTGGTTTACGAAATGTATGGGTAAATTCAACTCTGGCGTCTTCATATGATAATCCGCGTACACATCACAAACAAATGCAACATTTTCTTCTGTGCTAAACATTTTGCACTAAGTTAACGGTGTATGCAAAGAAAAGAAAATAAATTAGTGTGTTCGTGGAAATGGATAGTGACTTTAGAGATACCCTGTTTATATATATATATATCCAATAATGATACTTTTCGAAGGGATCATATATGATGCCTAGGGAAGCAGAAGGATAGCACATATATTATATAAAAGAAGATTATCTTTTGTAACATGTAACTAATTTCTACTTCTCTGTATTTAGACAATGTTGCCTATAATCTTCTCCTACTTTCCTGCTGGTTCTTCTCTCAAGTCTTGGGCTCATTATGGTCAACTCATAAGATCTGGTGAGTGTTAACATTTCAAATACGAATTATTATTTATTTCCTGTAATTCCTAAATGGAACATAAGGCAGCAGTAAAGTTCCTCCAGTGTACTCAGCTTCCAGCCAGCCATTTCACTTGTTTCCAGCTTTTCCCTCTTTCCTTTGCTTCCTCCTCTACTGATTGCTTCCAAGTTTTCCTAGGTCGTCCCCTCTTTCTTACTCCTTGCTGTTCCAATCTAGTGCAGTCTTCTCAATGGCTCCGTCTGGTTTTCTCAATGCATGGCCTATCCAATTCCACTTTCTTTGTTTTATTTGGTGACATAAAATCTGACTTAGGTAGAATAATAATAATAATAATAATAATAATAGTAATAATAATAATCTTGTAAGCCCATGTTTCCCTTAACAGAGATTTAGGCGCTCTCCCCCTACAGGGAATAATTTGAACCATATTAATTTAGTTACACTTGTTTTCGTATAGATGTCACTTAAGTGATCCGTGGTCAGCGTTCCGCATCATACTGGCATCTATGAAACCAAGGTAGTACTAGGACGGGAAAATTCGGTAAATTTTGCTTAGAGGCATTTCATTCAGGCTTAAGGATCTTTTACGAGCCTGAAAATCTTCAGACTCGGGACCCACGGCTTAAAGTCCCTCCCGGATGACTTGCTCCTTGGATGTTCCCATCATAAAATATCCATCGAGCCCGGCCGGGTTTGAACCCGCGACCCTCGGGACTAGAGGCAAGGAGCATAACCACTAGTCCACCGCGGCCGATATAATAATAACAATAATAATAATAATCAGGGCTAGTGGATCTTATACCGAATCCTTCAAGTGCAGGATGACCTGACCAACGCGTTGGTCAAGACGGCAGCAGGTATAGTTAGATGCTGCAATAAATTTAGTTATTAGCAGACAATTACAATTGTACAATACGAGAAATTATATAATAAATAGTTAATATAATAATTTTGCAATTAAACATTTCAACCCTGTCGGGTGTCGAACGTATGAGAGTTCTTCAAATACATACACAAAAGTTGTAATTTATACTGTAGGTTTTTCTGCTTCCATATATTGCTTGGAGTCTCGCTGTTTTACAGACACATTTGAGCTTCAAGTAGTCATAAGAACCTATGGATAAATGTATTAAAATTTGTGTTTCTATTTGCAGGTAAATTCAGGCAGTATGACTTCGGAATTGTGAGAAATCTGATCAAATATGGCAATACAAAGCCGCCCGAATATAATTTCGTCCATATAAATTCATCAGTCACCTTAATAGTTGGGCCAAATGATTGGTTAGCATCGCTGGAGGTAAGACACAATAATTCCTTACTTTCCAAACAACCGTTTCCCAAAAAGATAATGTAGCTCATTATTAGGTATTTTTCTCCATTCACCTGTCTGTTCATCTTTCTTTGATCCTAAAACGTTCCTAAGCACTGTATTCATAAATTATGTAATATTTTCTCCCCTCTCAGACCGAAGTCTGATTAAAGGAAGTTTTACTTAATATTTAAATATATTTTAATCATAAATATATGAACAATTAGCCCAAATAGATATATAAATTACAGAAACTAAGAAGAGTTAAGAGCAAAAGTAGACCAAGTACAAAAATTGAAAATCCCAGATATGTATGAATTTGGGTTCAAAATACCAATAATTCTTGAGAGCGATGGTGAACCAAGTATTGTATATGTTCTTTTTTACAGTAAAAAAATATGTTTACGTCTTCATCTGCAATTAAATATATTGCTCTAACTTTATATCAGTTTTTGTCAAAAGAGTATAATAAGGATTTGATCCACTTTTGCTCTGACACCACATAATACATAGCTTCTACATTTGGGGATTCTATGCCAGGAATCCATTTACAAAATGTGATATAAAAACGGAAAACGCAAAAATTATTGTTACCATCCATAGTAATTCTGCCCGAAGGCAGATCTTTCACTGCAAACATAGCATTTTATTGCTATGCTTGCAGCTTTACTAGGGAATCGTAGGTGTGGTAGCTTCCCGTTGCTTTCCACACCGGTGAAGGATGATGACAAGGATGATAATGATGGCCATATGATTTCGGGGACCGTTTGGGCCTTAAAGTTTTCCTGACATTTGTCTTACAGGTGAGAAAAAACCCCGATAAAAACCTCACCCAGAAAAACTACCCCGACGGGGATCGAACCCGGGCCCGCTGCGTGACAAGACCACAGTGGTGGACATTATCGTTACAATATGTAAATAATTATGAGGGTAAAAAACACGGTTTAAAAAATGTGAAGAATATCTTTAAAATTGAACCAGAATTTCTGGTATTTTTAACTTAAAATTGCCATATTTACAATGAAAAACATGGATTAGTCATTATTCAAACAGAATTGCCAACTCATCCGTATGGGGCTACATATTATTCAATAAACTGTAAACTAATCTGTTGTACATTATTTTGCCCTTTTCTCATCTAACGAAAAAAAATTACAAAGTATTATGTGGAACAGAACTTACAAGGGAACTGTCGACTATTGCTTGCCGAAACCTACCTAGAAATTTACCTCAGAGAAACGTTGAGATGTATCAAAGCCGTGTCCAAAAAATATATCTGCCTTTTTAAGTACAAAGCACAGAAATTGAAGCCAGGATCTAGGAAAGACAAATCATAATACGGAGCAAATGTATATCCCTGCATGAGTTTACGAGTGAAGTGAAGTGAGGCGGGACGGCGCGGATAGCGTATAGTGCGGGCTATCCAGTCTGCCAATACAGGAATACATTCCTAAAGTTTAAATGAGAAATTCTGCGCTGGATTTTAGTGCATTGCAGTTAAAACGGCATAAGATTAAGTTTATAATTAAGGACTCTCCTGGCGCATCACCACCATATCATCAGGGCAGCGTAACTCCGCCTTCCAGGCGCCTCAACCTCGTTCATTACTATTACAACAATGCCAGGGGAGAATATCAGAAATATCAAAATGACAACATGGGGCATTGAATATAGGCCTACAGTATACTGCATTTGGAACGGGTTTTTTAGTCAGAAGGAGGATCCTATCTGCTATCCGAGATATTAAGTTTGTTAGTGATAGGATATCATACATAATTCTAAAGGGTAAACGACATGATTTTATAATTGTAAATGTACATGCCCCCACAGAAGATAAAGATGACAAGATCAAGGATGAGTTCTATGACGAATTAGAATGCTTATTTGATAGCCTTTCACCATATCATATGAAAATTGTCTTAGGAGATTTTAATGCAAAAGTGGGGCGGGAAGATATATTCAAACCAACAATAGGCAAATTCAGTCTTCATGAAGATAGTAACGACAACGGGGTTAGATTAGTCACATTTGCCACATCAAAGAATCTCATTGTTAAGAGCACAACATTTCAGCATAAGGATATTCATAAATACACCTGGACGTCCCCAGATGGAGAAACTCGGAACCAGATAGATCATGTATTAGTGGATAAACGCTGGCACAGTAGCATCATCGATGTTAAATCAGTTAGAGGGACAGACTGCAATTCGGATCATCATCTGGTCAGAGTGAAAATCAGACAACGGCTATCGCTTATGAGAGGAACAAACGCTAAAGATGATTCTGTAAAATATGAATTAAAAAACTTGAAAAATGATGAAATGCGGCAAGAATACCAAATCAAAATTGCTAATAGATTTGAAGTACTGGAATCTTCAGATGACAATGTGGCAAACGAAGAAGAAACTGATATAAATAAAGAATGGGAGGCTATAAGAGATACTATTAAATTGTCAGCATCAGAAAGCATTGGTTGTTTAAAAAAGAGGCAAAACAAGAAATGGTTTGATGAGGAATGTGCCGACATCGTAAAGAAAAGAAAGCTAGCAAAAATGAAATGGTTACACGAGCCAAATGAGGTAAATTTAGAGCAATTGGGTAGTGTTAGACGGGAAAACCACCAAGTTACTAAAGAGTAAGAAGAGGGAATATTTGAGAGAGAAGATTAATGATCTTGAAATGAATGCAAAAAATAGGAACATTAGAGAATTATATCAGGGAATTAGTATAGAGAAGAAAGGGTTTCAGGCTAGAACAAACATAATTCGGAATGAAAATGGGGATATGATTGCAGATTCCAGGAGTATATTAAATAGATGGAAAAGTTACTTTAATCAGCTATTAAATGTCCATACAGAACAGGACATTGAGGAGGATAAGTTACAGACAGTAGAAATGCTAGTCGCAGAGCCAAGTGCATTAGAGTTTGAAATGGCGATTGAAAAATTGAAGATGTACAAAGCATCAGGTTCAGATGAGATCCCAGCAGAACTGATAAAATCAGGAGGAGAAAAACTGACGGACAAGATACGCTGGTTGCTTAGTATGATTTGGAAAAAAGAAGCTCTTCCAGATGAATGGAAGGAATTAATTATCGTACCAATCTATAAGAAAGGAGATAAAACAGATTGCAACAACTACAGGGGCATCTCATTACTTTCAACTTCGTACAAAATTCTAACAAATATATTAGTAAGCAGACTTACTCCCTATATTGATGACATTCTAGGAGATCATCAATGTGCATTTAGAAGAAGCAGGTCTACAACAGATCAGATTTTTAGTATAAGACATATTTTAGAAAAGAAATGGGAATATAATGGTACTGCACATCAACTATATGTAGACTTCAAAAAAGCATATGATTCAATTAAGAGGGAGAATTTATATAGTATCCTGCTGGAGTTCGGAATTCCTAAAAAGTTAGTTAGACTTATACGAATGTGTCTAAATGGCTCAAAGAGTAGGGTACGTGTAGGCAAACAGTTTTCTGACACTTTTGTAATCCAGAATGGGTTGAAACAAGGAGATGCACTATCTCCTCTACTATTTAATTTTGTACTAGAGCATACCATTAAATCTTTAGAGAATGAGGAAGGCTTACAACTCAATGGTATTAATAAGCTGTTAGTTTATGCTGATGATGTAGTACTACTGGCCGATAGCAAGGAAAAATACTAAAGGCCAACACGCACACACTATTGAGTAACACTAAGAAATTGGGACTGGAAGTAAATATCAGTAAAACTAAATATATGGTCACACGTAGAAATTCAGTATATAATGGAAATGGACAGCTAATGACAAATGAGGGAAATTTTGAGGAAGTGGCTGAATTCAAATACCTAGGAACAATAATCACAAATAGGAATGAGATGCACAAAGAAATTAAACATAGGCTCAATTCTGGAAATGCATGCTATTATGCATTGCAGAGACTTTTGATGTCCCAACTCCTTTCAAAAACGTTAAACTGAAAATATATAAAACTATTATTCTACCAGTTATATTATATGGGTGCGAAACATGGACTCTTACTTTAAGGGAGGAAAGGAGATTACGAGTATTTGAGAATAAAGTTCTTAGGAAAATTTTTGGACCAAAGAGAGATGAACAGACAGGTGAATGGAGAAGACTACATAACAATGAACTACATGGTCTTTATAGGAAGCCAGATATAATAAGAACAGTTAAGTCTCGTAGACTGCGATGGGCAGGACATGTTGCGCGTATGGGGAATGAAAGATGTGCATGGAAACTTCTTGTAGGAAAGCCAGAGGGAAAACGCCCAGTTGGTAGACCAAGAATGAGGTGGGAGAACAACATTAACTATGATTTGAGGGAAGTAGATTATACAGGGAATGATTGGAAAGCATTAGCTCAGGATAGGGATGTATGGAGAGCTTATGTCCGTGCGGCCATGAACCTACGGGTTCGATAGTGCCAGTGAGTAAGTAAGTAAGTAAGTATATAATATATAATTTTGGTCGAAATGTATTTTTTGTTGTATCCCTGCTCTAAATGTTGATCTCCATGTGAATCAAGTCAAATTACATAGATAAATAAACTCCATGGCTTGACAGGACTAGAAGCCTACAAGCCGTTTGATGGCCCCTCACATCCACATACGTTAATCATAGAAGTAGACGATCGTCCAGCCAGTGTAGGAATGATATGCGGTCAACATGTCAGGTCCCCCAGCCATCCAATACCTTACGATTCTGGGTGGCTGCCACACTGACCGAAATTCCATGAGAAAATGTATTCCCCACGGAGAAGTCCAGTAGCTCTGCACCAAGGCACACTGCCTTAACCATTCGGCTACGGCGCGGGGCGCTTATATTAAATATACTGTTCCAACTAATAATTTAATTAGGTAATTATGAAGAATGTGCTGTTTTTGCTATTTAAGCGGCTTTTATCTCAAAATTCAACATTAGAATACAGAACTAATGTAAGCTTAATTAAATCCTCATTTTTGAAACGATTTGTACTACAAATCCTAGATAAACCCTAACCGAAATGAAAGCTACCTAGGTCCCTAATAGCCTACGCTAAACAAAAATGACAAGATTTGGTTATACTTTTAATTTAAGGTCGATATGTGTAAATGTGAAATAAAACTAAAATATTGTTTATAAATCGTTCACTCACTAAAATTAACTAGTTAATATAAATAGTAAGAATAAGCATATAAGCCCTTGAGTATTGAAATGAGCATATCTATTATGTCTTGTTTCGTGTAAACTGAATTTTCTTCTATCTACTGGTTTACATAATATAACTAGTAATACAAAAAATATATTTTTTTAATAAACATTTGGAAACACTAGAAAATACAATTATATATATAAATATACTCTTGAGCTATCAGTAAATGAGCTCGCTAGTAAATGCGCCAAATGTGGACATGACCCATTTTAATACTCAAGGGCTCGTATGTGAACCGCATATTCTGACTGCAATTAGTTTTAATTACTGTGCAATTCACTTACCTTGATTTTTTCATCAATCTTCCACTCCTTTGAAGCATTTCAACACTACCAGTATAATTATTGTATTTGTCTTTTCTTACATTCTCTATCTACCTTAGTACATATCAACGCACAAAAACACTAAAGTCCCTTTTTCCGAAAAGCGTACCGACACTACACAAACGTAAGGAAAAATGACTCGATATGACGCTTCCATGCCACAGTAAGTACCATGATTAAATCACTGAAGTAAAATAATAACATAAATATGGCTTTCAATTTAAACAACAGACATGCATTCACAGGAAAAATCATAATCCGTCACTTACAGCACAACATGGCTCCACATAAAAATATTAAATGGCTATGGTAGCTAACTCGCAGTAGACACAATGTCTAAAATAACATGAATATACAATCTTAAAATACGGATCGATCAAACAAACGTTCAAATTCACTCAAAAAGTTATTTTAACGGAATTTTACGTAGTTTGTAATAAAACTAGATATCTTTTGCCGATTAATAGAGAAGAGCACACAAAGAACTTAACATGGCACGTCCGGATTCACCACTGCCGGCTTGATCAAATCTAGATAACGCGGAAAGTGCGTTCAATTTCTTATAGAACAATGGTATAAAAATAAAGACAAACGATACACCCTCGCTTATCGCTGGTAGGTGGATGCGAGTAGTTTACTTGTATTGCCGCATCAATGATAAGCACTGGTGTATCCTCATAAATCCTTAATGGATTTTTTATTTCACAAACATGTTTTAAATATTTTAAAAATAAGTATTCAATTTTATTATATACAGCATTTCAATGATTCTAATGGGTTAATTACAGTACTGCATATTTATGGTAAAATAAAGCAGTGATAATTATTGATTTTAACGAATTCCGAAGGAATGAAGCTATTGAGATTGTTCTCATGAAAATATTTTCGAATTTTTTTTACATACTTACTTCGATCCTATCTAATAGACACCGAATGTGATCATGACCAATATATAAATAAAAATTACTGGCTCCATCGAATCCGTAGGTTCATGGCCAAGCGGACATAAGCTTTCCATACATCCCTATCCTGGGATGTTTTCCAATCATCCCCTGTATGATCTACTTCCCTCAAATCATGATTATTCTCACACCTCGTTCTAGGTCTACCAACTGGGCGTTTTCCCTCTGGTTTTCCTACAAGAAGCTTCCATGCACATTTTTCATTATCCATTCGTGCCATATGTCCTGCACATCGCAGTCTACGAGACTTAACTTTTCTTTTCCTATAAACACCATGACCTATATATATATATATATATATATATATATATATATAGGTCATTCAGTATGATTTGGGAAAAAAGAGGTACTTCCAAATGAATGGAAAGAATCAATTATCGTAACAATCTATAATAAAGGAATTAAATTGATTGCATCAATTACCAGGGGTATCTCATAACTTTCAACTTCATACAAAATTATAACAAATATATTATTATCCAGACTTACTCTCTATACTGATGATGTAATATTAGATCATCAATGTGGATTTAGAAGAAATAGGTTTACAACACATCACATTTTTAGTGTAAGACAGATTTTTAGAAAATAAATGGGAATATAATGGCACTGTACATCAACTATATGTGGACTTCAAAGAGACATATGATTCAATTAAGAGGGAGAAGTTGTATAGTATCCTGCTGAACTTCGAAATTCCTAAAATGTTTGTGAGACTTAATACGAAAGTATCTAAATGACACATAGAGTGAGGTGTGTCAATGCAAACAGTTTTCGGATACTGTTGGAATTCAAAATGGGTTAAAGCAAGGAGATGCACTATCTCCTCTACTATTCAATTTTGTACTAGAGCATGCCATCAATTTTTTAGAGAATAAAGAAGGTGTACAACTCAATGGCATTAATAAACTGTTAGTATATGCTGATGATGTAGTATTAGTAGATGATAGCAAGGAGATACTAAAGGCCAACACACACATTCCATTGAGTAACACTAACAAATTGGAACTGGAAGTAAACATCAACAAAACTAAATATATGGTCATACATATAAGTTAATTTTATAATAGAAATGGACAGTTGATGACATATGAGAGAAATTTTGAAGAAGTGGCTGAATTTTATTTTCATAAAATAAGAAATATAAGTTACACAAAAACTTTTACTGAAAAACTTTTAAAATAATTGTTTAAACAATTATTTTTCATTCAAAAAAAATTATTGTTATTTAAAAGATAACTTATAAAAAGATTTCAAAAGAAATCCCAATTAGAACTTTTTATAATAATTTATTATACATTTCCATTATTTTTTTTTCAATTTAATATTCAAAGCAATTAGACATTTCATGGGAATTAAAATCTAGAACAGTAAGTAAATAAAATTCTGCAGAAATGGATTTTTGGAGGAGTTCAACTGGATTTCAAGAAGAGATAAAATAAGAAACTGCATAATTAAACAAAAGATGAATGTTCAAACTTCAATTGTGGGTTTCATAAAAAACAAACAATTAAAATTGTACGGTCATGTAAAAAGAATGGCAGAAGACAGATTCCCAAGAAGAATACTAGAATGGGTTGCCACTTGATAGAAGAAGAAGTGGACGGCCAGAAATAATATGGATTGACATGGTGTTTTGAGCAGCATGAGGTAAAAAGGATTAGATGATGGAGATTGGAATAACAGAGAGATAGTAGATTAATTGCACGCAGGAAGATGATGTGAAACCTGCCAAAAAAAAAATTAATTAAATATTTTTTTTAAAAATACAACATAAAGTTTATATTACAAAGCAATTTTAATAATACACATTATTTCTTGTCAATCATTCAAATCTCTAAATTTATTTTGTATTTTAATGAATATTTTTAATTTTAAAGCAATTATAACCTTTGCTAAATAAACACTGAAGATTGGATGGTAGATACAAGGGAAAGCTTATGTTCCAAAAACTATTTATTGACTTTGGGACATGCCATAGTGTAGTTGGTTAAGGCAATATGCTACAAGCCGGAAAGTTGAGGGTTTGAGTCCCACTGCGATCACAATTTTTAAACGGAGTCAAACCTTCTGGTGGCACCAAGGTCCTGGGTTCTTAAAGTAAAGCAGCCATCATCAAATTGTCTAAAAAAGTGGGAGCCTTAACCTCCTACTACCTCAAGGGCCTCCTACTGCCTGTAGTGGGATCACTTTATTTTACTTAATGGCTTTGCAGACCTTTGAGTCTTTCCTTTGTTAGATCAAATTAATTTAATTTAATGCTTATTTCCCTACAGATTCCATGGATGGCATACCGACCCAATGAGACATCTAGTAAGCAACTATGGTATTATCTGGATGATGAAAGTCAATAAATTTTGCTTAGAGGCCTCTCTTTTCACGCTTGAAGGTCTTTCTTTTATGAGACTGAAAATCTTCAGACTCTGTATTTCCGGAAGACTTGTTCCTTGGATTTTTCAATCCTAATAAAATCCATCAAATCTGGTCAGGATTGAACTCATGGCCGTTGGAACTAGAGATACAGAACATAACCAATGGACCACTGCAACCAAATATTTTCTATATTCTATTCTATAAGTAATTCTGCCCAAGGGCAGGTCTTTCACTGCAATTATAGCATTTTCATGCTTTGTTTTGCAGCTTTACTAGGGTATTATAGATGTGGTACCTTCCCATTGCTTTCCATACCGGTGAGGGGGGTTTATGATAATGATAAGGTTGATGATGATGATGGCCGGATGATTTTCGGGGACTATTTAACTTATGCCCCAAATGGTACTCAATGGCCAATCACGTTTCAATGATTTCTGTTTTACAACCAATCAGAGTTATGTTTCACGAAATATTTATCAGTGTTATAATTACCATATTAAAGAAAGCTCCTCCTTTTTAATATTCTGAACAGGTCTGACCATTATTTTGCAGTGACTGAGCCTGCAAGAAATACGGCTACCAGATTGTATATATAGTGCATGAATGTTAACACATGCCGCATGCGGGAGTTAATATAAAAACATTTGTAGCAATTGATTATACCACCAAAAAAAGAAACCATTGTTTGCACTTTCTTAAATGTATTTTTTCCCAGGTAACAATCCAGAAAAATATAATTGTCATATTTACATCATACGACATCAGAAATGAATTAATATACAGTTTGATGTGTTTCATTTTTTCTCCACTAGAGAGCATTCTTACAATATTGCGTTCCTTTGGCAATAAATAATATGATCTGGTTGTAGTGATAAACAAAAGCAATTGAAGCGTACCAATCGTTTCTCATTTGTTTTCAAACATCGCGTTTACATTAAATATATAAATATTTTAAAATAACTACAGTTAAATAATGATTTGTGAGTAAACAGCTTAATTTTATTCGTTAAATAGTCCTAACAAATGCCACTCTTGATTTCCAAATTCTCTAGATAAATTCACTCCTCACTTCGTGAGTCGTGAATTTATCGATAATTTGGAAATCACTTGTGGCATTACTTATGATAATTTTGCCCTAACGCTTCCTGACATGTCTTACAGGTGAGGAAAAACCCGGAAAAAAAACTCACCCAGAAGCCTGTCCCGACCGGAAATTGAACCTGGGCCCGCTGCATGACAAGGCAGCACGCTACCTCGAGACCACAGCGGTAGACTTATTCTATATAATCAACCCTAAAATGATATCAGCACTATTACATGTAGTTGTTTAGCCAATAATTCACTGAAAACTTTTTATTTTTACATTTATTAAAGAGTATTGCATATACTTTTATTGTAAAAAACCTAACAATACACGAAAACTTACAGTAAAATTTGTTCAATCTGGAATGTGAATAATGCAGAAACCTGTCCAATGTGAATAAATTTATTGATCCTGGCAAAATAATAGTCATTTTAGGTGTATTTATTTTGCATAAAACGGAATCTGACCAACGTGGAAACAGAAGGATATTTCAAAAAAAAAAAAGAAAAAAGGAATTATTCCTGCCACCGGGTGTACCTTAAATTTTATTTCGGTCTCACTGCACAGCCGTTATGCAAAATACAGGTACATGTCTTACAAATAAGCATTGCACTGTAAAATTTTTAATTAGTTTAAGTTCTGAGACCGATCTCTCACAGGTAGTCTTCTGAATTTACGGAATGAAGATGGCTAAAACGTATGTATCATTGTTATTAAACGAAAAAGTGAAAGTGATCGAAGATAAATCTTCAAATTTCCGGACCGATGCTCCAAAGTCAAGCTCTAGCTGTTGTAAAATCCCTAAGGAATAACGATTTCAAGGCATCTTTAGGTTGGCTACACAGTTCTAAATGACGACAATATAGTGTGGAATGAAATTTGCGGGATATCGAAGGGGTGTGGACAAAAGTGTAGTTATTGAGCGGAAATCAAAACTGCATATTTCAATTATAGTATACGCATATAAGAGACATTTTTAACGCTTAGGAAACGGGTCTGTTTTTTCTCACGTTACCGTCGAAGTTGCTCATACATACTATATTTCACTCTTCAAAGCTCCAATTAATCCTAGGTATGTAAAAGGACATATATGGTACTATATAATCTAAGATTTTTAAGAAGTTGTAGTTTTTTTTATAATACAGAATTTTGTCTAATGTGGAAAAAAAATTGGTCCCATGCGATTCCGCTTTGAGCAAGGTTTACTGTATATTCCACTTTTCAAAGGCAGCGGAACTTCTGTTAATCCAAAGTACGTAAAAAGACATACGGTACTCTATAATCTAAGATTTTTAATAAGTTGTAGTTTTTTTATAACACGGAATTTTGTCTAATGTGGAAAAAAAAAAATTGGTCCCATGCAATTCCGCTATGATCAAGTTTTACTGTATTTAAAAAGTTTTAAAATGAGTTTCTTTACAATTATTTTTCTACTTAATAAATATAAGTTTCTACTTAATACTTAAATATATAACTGAAAATACATAAAACTCTTATTATTCCAGTTATATAATATTGATGTGAAATATACTTTAAAGGAGGAGAAAAGATTACAAGTATTTGAGAATAAAGTACTTAGGAAAATTTTTTGGACCGAACAGAGATGAACAGACAGGTGAATGGAGAAGACTAAACTAACAGTGAGCTACATGATCTTTTTAGGAAACCAGATATTATAAAAACAATTAAGTCTCATATATTGTGATGTCCAGTACATGTGGCATGAATGGGGAATGAAAGAGGAGCATGGAATCTTATTATAGGAGAACCAGAGAAAAATGCCCAGTTGGTAGACTAAGAATGAAATGGTAGAATAATATTAACCATGATTTGAGGGAAGTAGATTATACAGGGGATGATTGGAAAACAATACCTCAGTATATGGATGTATGGAGAGTTTATGTTCATGAGGCCATGAACCTACAGGTTCAATAGAACCAGTGAATTAATTAGTTAGTTACTTATTTAATAGTTAAACTGATAATTAAGATATTTTGGTCTGTATATTCTTACCTCTTATGGTTGTTTTTGTTGAACATATGTTTCAGGGCTTATTAGCCCTATCTTCAGCTTCTACAGACTAATATTTCTCAACAGCTTTCATAGACTGATTTCTCTCAAGTTGAGAAAAAAACCAGTCTATAAAAGTTGAAGATGGCGCTAACAACATAACAACCATTCTTACACAGACCAAATATCTTAATTATTAATAGATTTTATTAAACACAAAGTGAACATTTAGAGTTTTCACCAGTCTTTTGTAATTTTGGTGAGAGGCTGAGTTCTGCTTTTGCATTTCATTAGGTGGTATTTGGAGCATGGCTCGTCGCAAAGCTTACATCTGCAGTCCTCCTTGGGGTCGTGGTATGACGGATTCTGACATAATAATTAAATGAATCGTGATGTTTTCTTACCTCATACATCTATGTTTCTTTTAACACAGCACTGCAGTATCGGCGACACTTTGTCGTCATCGTCAGCTGTTTTCATGACTGTCAATTTTTTCTCCTTTTTGCCGGTAATTATCTAGACTGCCATCTGGTGTTCTTTTGAAGGAATTCCTCTTCAAACTGCCATCTGGTGTTATTTTGAATTAATCATTTCCTAAACTGCTATCTGTTGTATTTTTGAAGAACTTTGTAATCAAGCTTGGTTCTTCCGGAATCTCAAAGTTCATAGTTCTAGTATGGTTTTTTTGAATATATATTTTTTCCCAAACTGTTAAATCCAAAGGTTTAGATAGATGTTTTAAAAGTTTTGCTTCTTTTTCAATCCTATGATGCTCTAATAAACTATGTGCTGCTATAGCTGATTTTTCAATTTCTCCATTCTTCATTTTTCTGAAGTGCTCTTTTTCACAAATTCCCAAGTTCCTTTTTGTTTTTCCTATATATATCTTGTTGCAATCTTTGCAATCAATTTGATAAATCCCAGATTTTTTGTTGTCTGGGGTATTACATTTATTATTAGTTAACAGCAGATTACCCAGGCTGAATTTGTTAATTGGAGCTAATGTTATATTAAAATTTCTGAAAATTTTTTGAAACTTATTATGAACTTCAGGATGGTAAGTGAATTTCTTGAATTTTACATCTTTCTTGGGACCATGATGTAAAGTGGTGTATTCCTGTAACCTTTTTTGTTGTTTGAATTTCTTTAATTTATTCTTTATAATGTCTTCATCGAAACCATTTATTTTAGCAACATGAACAATATGATTATATTCCTTGTCAAAATCTTCTACATTAAGTGAATATTTAACAATCTGTGTAATAGACTATTGAAAATTGCATGTTTGTGTGTCAAATTCTGTGTTAAAAGAAACATAGATGTATGAGGTAAGAAAACATCACGATTCATTTAATTATTATTAATTGAACCTCATAATGTTAAAAATTCCCAAATTTAATATATAAGGATTCTGACATATTTTCCCATGGAAACCATGCGCGGTGAAGCGTGTGTATAGGTGGTGAAGTTCGAAGTTCGGTCATTTCCACACATCAGTTTTCATCGTTTCTGTGTCCATTATTTCCATCGGTATTGCATTGGCTTTGTTTTGTATCTCTTTGATGGCGTCTTTATATGCCTGGGTTTCTGGTAGATTGAAGCGAAGCTTGATGTCCTCAATGAAGTAGGGCTCATGTGCTATTCTGTAGGCGTAGCTGTTACTTGTGTACTTTGAGAGTGACAAGGCCCTCTTGAGATATCTGGCTTTGACATTCTCCAATTTCTTGAGGTTTTTCGCTGTTAGGTGAATCCAAATTATCTGAATACCATATGTGGCCGCTGGTGCTACCTTGAGTTGGAACAGTGCCATCGCCGTTGGCAGGGACAGTCTCTGAAGCTTGGGGATGTCGAACATCGAATTTATTGCCGCTGTGGTCCTGTCTTGTATATGCATGGTGAACGTGGTTCCAGTGGTCTGCAGCGTCACTCCCAGGTACTTAAAGTTGGGGACTATTTCTAGGGCTGAGTCGCCGCACATAAAGTGGTCATTTTTTGATAATCTCCCTCCTGTTCTGAACTTCATTGCTTTTGTTTTGGAGCTATCTTAATTATTAAGTAAACCTCTTAATATTATTAAATTAATATTAAGAAGCTAAAGCTGTTACTATGATTGAAATAAGTAAATTAATGTACACAACTAAATTATTGTAATCAAATGGTAAAGAGAAAATTTATGCCTGAACCGGGAATTGAACCCCGAACCTTCAGCTTTCCATGCTGATGCTCTATCCATTGAGCTAATTCAGGCTTCCAGCTGAAGGTTCGGGGTTCGATTCCCAGTTCAGGCATAAATTTTTCTCTTTACCATTTGATTACAATAATTTAGTTGTGTACATTAATTTACTTATTTCAATCATAGTAACAGCTTTAGCTTCTTAATATTAATTTAATAAATAATGCTTTAGCTATGTGGAGTCCCTTCATGTCTTCTTCAGGTAGAAGTCATTCATTGTGTATTTGTGAATGATGATTCATTGCATTTAAATGTGGGACCAAGAGAGTAAGGTAAAGGAAGGATTTATGCTTGGATGGGAAGGAAGCCTGAATTAGCTCAATGGATAGAGCATCAGCATGGAAAGCTGAAGGTTCGGGGTTCGATTCCCGGTTCAGGCTACATTTTTCTCTTTACCATTTGATTACTCTTAATATTACTTCCTATTGTATTAAAAAAAAAAAAGTTAAACTGTGAATGTGAATAAGTGTTTTGACCCCTGTAATGCACCAAAATGTGATAATTGTGTATTCTTACATTTCAGGATGCAGGAATATTATACAACAGTTTACCAAACCCTACTGAATACTACTTGGTTCATCATCCAGAATTCAATCACTTTGACTTCCTCTGGGCCATCGATGTAAAGACATTAGTCAACAACAAAGTCCTCGAAGTTCTAAACCACAATTTTCATAACCTCAACCTTGTCAATTAAAATAATGTTAATAGAATCTGCTGTTTCATTTCATTATTCATTACCTTCCTTAACAATTTTAGTCTGTCTCCTGTACTTCTTCTTCAACCTCGTATTCCAAGTTTCATCAGATCATTCTCAACATCATCATACTTTATAACATCTCATTCGTTTCACATCTTTGGCTTTCTATTGTTGCCTGGCAATCTATGTTGATGTTATGTAGACTATTTAACTCATGCCCCAAATGGGAGTCAATGACCAATTGCATTTCAATGAGTTTTGTTTTATAACCAATCAGAGTCTCAAGACAACCCTTGAGGATGCCTCACGACCACGGCCTACAGCCCGAAAATCTTCTTCAAGATCATCATAGCAACTCCGGCCGTGAAAGTCTACGTGAATACATTCCTATAATTGTTCAATGTAATGTGTGTTTTGAACTGCTGTAAACATAAAATTACTTTATTAAGCTATGTAGATAGGAAATAACACTATGAGGTTTTTTAATATGTTTATTTTTTATTATTTCACTCACCTCATACTTCATAATTCATAGCAGACCCAGGGTTTCTTCACATCATTATGATGGCGCGGAGGTCAGTCTGCAGGATAGAAGGCTGTTGGACATCAGTTGTGAACGTGACACAGCATTGAGAATGTCACAAATGATGTGAAGAAACCCTGGGTCTGCTATGAATTATGAAGTATGAGGTGAGTGAAATAATAAAAAATAAACAATATAAAATTACTTTATTTCTTTTACTTTAAAAAAAATAAATTAACAAGGAGAGGTTCAGCAAGCAGCACTATGAATCTATATTGAGAGATTAAAAAAAAAAAAATGTTTTGCCATAGAAGTACATGGGTTGAATTTCAGAAATGTTTGAAAGTTCTGAGCTGACTTCATTAGATCGATGAACATGCTCTGCTCTTTATCGATTGTACAAAAGCCAGCTTCGTTGGCTCATTGAACTTGCTTGGCTCCTTATCGATTGTATAGCAACCAGCTTTGTTGGCTCAATGAACTTGCTCTGCTATATATCGATTGTATAGAAGTGAGATAATCGATCAAATAAAATTAATATCTTCGATCTTTAACGCTGAAGATCGACGTGATGTGGCATAAATTGTGGGAAAACAAAATTTCAGAAACGTAAAGTGAGGTTTTTAATGCATTGTGAATATAAGGGAACTGAAGGGACCTTTAAAGAATGATGTAAAAGGTGGGAAAACATAAAATGCAGTAACGTTAAAGCGGCGTAATACTGTATATAATTATTAATTATTTGAAATAATTTTTTAAACACTTGAAAACATGAACATTAAAATTCACAAGAAAAAAATGTATGTTAACCGTCTAGATTTTGAATTATGAACATAAACACAAAACTCAAAATATCTCTATGATGATCTTGCAGAAGATTTCCGGGCTGTTGGCCGTGGTCTTGAGGCTTGTAGTTCCCCAACGTTTCACCAGAGACTGTGTCCGGCATCCTCAAGGGTTGTCTTGAGACTGGCAATTTTGTCGACTACCTGCTCTATTTATACATATATCTGCGACGTGTTCTCTGCACGGTCCATTACTTTGTAAATTGTATCTGCCTTCTGGTTGGTTAGCATTAGCAACCTCAGTGGTGCAATGGAAGACCCTAATGCTAACCAACCAGAAGACAGATACAATTTATGAAGTAACGGACCATGCAGAGAACATGTTGTGGATACATGTATAAATAGAGCAGGTAGTCGACAAAATTGCCAGTCTCAAGACAACCCTTGAGGATGCCGGACGGAGTCTCTGGAGAAACATTGGGGAACTATAAGCCTCAAGACCATGGCCAACAGCCTGGAAATCTTCTGCAAGATCATCATAGTAACTCCAGCCGTGAAAGCGTAAGTGAATATATCAAAATATCTCATTTCTCCCTCTTACTGGCATATCTCTCACTCAGGTACTCAGTTGTGTGTTGTGTGTTACAATCTTAATTTTATTGTATAAGAATTCTTGCTCTGAAGATGAATTTTAATTATATCTCATCTGCAAATTAACATTTATTTTTAAATAAATACTTATTACTTCAAGCAAAACATGATGAATATAACATATTCACAATTCCCATTTACTATAATTTTAATCAGAAATGTTCATCTCTTCTGATTCTGGAACACAAAAAAAAAAAATGCAACTATTAGAGAAAATCTCACTATGCGATTTAATTTAAAATTTAAAATAAAATTCTTTTTACCTCACCCCATATCCTGTCTTCTAATTAGACCGGTTTCATAACCATAGTGATTACATCTTCAATAATCATATGACCAATGTTTGTCATTCAGGAGCACTGCTCAACAAATGGAGTAAGAAACAGTGCTCCTGGATGAAAAACCATTGGTCATATAATTACAGAAGATGTAACCACTAAGGTTAAGAAAACAATCTAATTAGAAGACAGGATATAAGGTGAGGTGAAAAAAAAATTGTATTTTAAATTTAAAAAAACTTATTACTAGAATAAAAAAAAATTGGATTAAATGTAATGTAATGAAGTGAGCTAGAACACTCCTATACACAAAACAAATATGAATTGGAAATCTTACACCATATCTCACTTTCTGAGCTTGACATGTGTCATAGGTCATCATTCCCATTTTCATCTAAATTTTTAGAATGGAGTGCTCAGGTAGCTCAGTTGGTACAGCATTGGCATAGAAAGCCAAAGGTCCTGGATTCAAACCCTAGTCTGAGCATATAATTTTTCTCTTCAAATATAAATTTTGACTGTTTTAAATGAGTCATTAATGCCAGCTTTTCTATCTATCTACAATGGCATAACAGCCCAATGTTGGGACTTAGCCTCTCCTTTGTTACTTCAACAGTTTGATATATAGATTATTAAATGTTCCACTAAATGATAAGATTTTAAGATAGAATACAATCACATTTTGAACATAGCTAATTTAAATGGTTTTGGAAAGGAGATAATTATAAATGAATTAAAGAAATTCAGACAAAAAAAAAATTAAAAGAATAAACCACCCTGCAATCTGATTCAAAGAAAGGAAAACAATTTAAGAAAATTACTTATCATCCTGAAATGCATAATAAATTTAGCCTTGGTAATCTATTAATAACCACTAAGAAATTGAACACCCCAGAGAGTAAAAAATCTGGAATTTATCAGAGACTGTAACAAAGTATACATAGGAAAAACAAAAAGGAATTGGACACTTGCACAAAGGAATACTTTAGAAATAATAAAAATGGTGAAATTGAAAAAATCAGCTATTGCAGCACATAGTTTGTTGGAGAGTCATAAAATTGAAAAACAGGCCCAACTTTTAAAACATTTGAAAAACCTTTAGAATTGACAGTTTGGGAGAAGATGTATATTCAGAAGAACAAATTTAGATCCATGAATTTCGAGATTCATGATGAACGGGACTGATCCCGAAGTTCATCAAATCAACACCAGATGGCAACGTTATTGATGGAGATCCAAAGAAAATCCGGTAGACATAATGTCGGTTGAAAATGAGAGAGATGGTTCTCTTGAAAACTGCAGTTCCCATGATTAAGAAAACAAACTACGAGGTAAGATGTAAACAATGACTCATTAATTCATGCAAAAAGTTAATTTAGTTACATTTATTTTCCTAGAGATGTCATGAATGAATGGTATGCAGTCAACATGACAACCTCATGAGACATCTAGTAGGATGGTGAAGGTTGGTAAATTTTGCTTACAGGCCTCTTTATTCAGGCTTAAAGATCTTTTACAAGACTGAAAATCTTCAGATTTGAGACCCACAATTTAAAATTCCTCCGGAGGACTTGCTCCATCCTAAGAAATTCATCGACCTCGGTCGGGTTTGAATCCGCGACCTTTAAGGACCCGAGGCAAGAAATATAACCACTAGTCCACTATGGCCAACAATCCAGCCATTTGTTGGGTGTTAAAAGAATTTCAACAGATTGAAATTCATTAAAATAGTGAAGGCATTTCAGAGCTTCTTGATAGATTCCCAGCAGCTGCTGATGATAAACAAAAAGTTCTAAAAATGTCATTATTTTAATAAATTGTAGGCGAAAATTTTTCTCTTCAAATATAATTTATCCTTCAGTGAGAAGTGTTATATTAATAATAAAAAAAACATCAATAGAAGCCCTGGCTTTATAAAGTAGTGTTAAAATTACCAATAAATGTCTTTTTAACTAAGAAGCTGCCATTTGCAAAGAGAGAAGCAAAGGTTTCAAAGCATTTGACACAAGGGAATTACAATGTATATTAGAAGAAAAATTTGTGTTTCGATCGCAACTCGCCTCGGTAGCTCAGTTGGTAGAGCATTTGGCCTGGAAAGCCAAAGATCCTGGGTTAGAGTCTCGGTCTAGGCGAAAACTTCTCTCTTCAAATATAAATTGTAATTCATTGAGGATGACATATTTCATGTTCAAATTTTAATAAATTCCAACTTTTTATAAAAAAGTAAATCTTATTTTTTTAAGTTTAAAATATAAACTATGTCTTCTTCTTATTATTCATAATTTGTAGGATTTTCATCCTGTTTATTTCCAAAATCACTCCTCGGAGGAAGACGTATTGGATGTGCATTCACTGTCTATCCATCTCTTGGCTGGTCTTCCTCTTGTTCTTCTCCCGTCCATTGTCCTATCTTCTTTAGATCTTTTTGCAAGTCAGTTGTCTTCCATTCATTCTGTGGGGTGAATCATAAATATGGCTTTATGTTTGATCGCGTTGTGTGATGAAAATATTACCATTACAGGAAATATGAAATTACCATTGGAAAGGCAATTATTCAAATTACAAAAATGGAATAAAACAAAACAGTGTAGAACTTACGTCATTAGTCAAAATGGTGTTGAATATGCAACAGCAAATTACAATTGCTGTATGGGCAATAACGTATGCTAATGATCGTGAGGTCGCACGACGGGCAAGACGTGAGTTTAACGTAGCATTGCAGCCATCGACTGTGGGGAAGTGGAGAAAACGACTGCTGGAAACGGGAAGGATGCAGAAAATCAAACCTCCTGGAAGGCCTCGCATTAGCACGGATGCAGAAACAACGAAGAGAATTATGGAGGCGTTCGACGCTAGCCCACAAAAATCAACCCGCCAAGCTCACGTGAGCAGTGATTTGTTTTATTTTGTTCTATTGTTGTAATTTGAAGGATTCCCTTTCCAATGATAAAATCATATTTCCTTTAATAATAATATTTTCGTCGCAAAATGCGATCAAACTTATAGCCATATTTCTGAATCACTCTGTATATGACCTTTCCAATATTTTTGTTTATCTATAATAAATTTGGTTATGTCTTGAATATAACATTTGTCCCTAATTTCTTTGTCTTATCAAATAATATTTTTCCCTGAATATCTTAAGTTCTTCATTTCACGTGCTTATTATTTGTTTAGTTTTTGTTGTACCAGCCCTAGTTTCTGCTCCATGTACGATAACTTGTCGAACTATCGTTTTGTATATGCAGGTTTTGCTTGCTATTGACATATGTTTGTTGCGCCAAATTAAATCTTAAACTATACAAACTATGTGTTGTCACAAAATAAAAAGTAAACTCTAGCAGAATTAAAGCTGTGAAAGTATTATTTTTTAGCTTTAGAATGAACTTAAAATTGAATTTAAATTAAATCAATTTACTTCTTAAACTCACCATTTTCAGGAAGTCGACCCTTCTTGCTTTCTGCTTTCATCATCTCTTTATGCTGTGTAGTCCACACTGACATGTCTTCAATTCCATGCAGCTATAAAATTTAAATACATTAATAAATATAAATAAAAATAAAATAATTAAAAAAGAAAAAGTGAATCCACCGTAGGCCTCAAGAGGCCCTTGGGGTAGTTGACATCTATAGGTAAATAAGCATAACAAAATTGGCTTGGTAAAGGCTCCCACCTTTTTAGAAAGATCAGGGCTCAAGCCCGGCTGGAATTGATGGATTTTTAGGATGGAAAATCTAAGGAACAAGTCCTCCGGGAAGAACCCTAAGCCATGGGTCCCAGATTTTCAGGCTCGTAAAAGAACTCAAAAAGGTCTCTGTGCAAAATTTAATTAACCTTCATCCATCCAAGCAATACTTTACTTATTTGAAGAGAAACATTTTTTGCCCAGACTGAGACTCGAACCCAGGACCTTTGGCTTTCTGGCCAATGCTCTACCGACTAAGCTACCGGGGCAAGTTCCTATCTATTTCTCCTCTAAGTGTTTTGTGCAGGTGGAAAATATGTTAACTAACAAACTGTCTTTCTCTTCCTTACTATGTTGACACTTCCTGTCCCTTGTATTATGTTGTTTGATTAGCAGGTAGAGAGCTGACAAATACTATGTATTTTAATGATCCATTGTTCTGCGTGGTCAGTGGCAGAATGATTAACTTGACAACTCTGTTACTTTTGGGGTTATGTCTAGGAATGAGCTGTCCCTTCCTTGCCCTTCTCATTGCATGTTGCCACTTGTGATTTATTGTCAGGCTGGTAACAGAGAGACGACAAATACTGTGATTTTGAATCCATGTTAAGATCTTATACATGTATTTAGAGATTCTCCCCCCACAAAAATGTTGAAAAATTTCAGTACGTGATCGGATGTACAGTCTTCCCCCTACATCCCTTCCACAGATTCAGTAGATAGGCGACACTAGCGCTAAAACTCTTCCCCTCCACCCATGCAAAGTTAACTAAGTGGTGTAATAAATGCAAATTTTTCTCTTATATATGTTGTTTCTCTTCAAATATGATTTATCCATCACTGAGATGTATGAAATGAATAATAAAAACATACAATACTTTACTTACCTATTAGATATATCTTGAGGAGATGCACTAACCACATGTCACTCTTTAGCATCTATAGGTAAATAAGCATAACGAAATTATGCTTGGTAAGGAAACTCCCACTAGGGAGCATCTGTATCCACAAGCAGCACATATGGGGTATATACATACATTTTTATACAAGTGGTATGAGATATTAGCCAGCATGACAGCCGCCTTTTACCCCCAGAACAAGCATTTGGTACTCATTTCTATTAGAGGCTGATTCAACTCAGGGCCATGGTACTGCCAGAAGATTTAGGCCAGTTTAAAAATCATGAACTCACCAGGAGTCGAACCCCCAATGTTCTGGCTTGTAGCATATTATCTTAACCAACTATGCTAGAGCGTGTTCCCAATAAAATAGATATAACCTATAACTAAGTAACTCACTGACTCTATCGAACCCATAGGTTCATGGCAGCAGAGACATAAGCTGTCCATACATCCCTATCCTGAGCTAATGTTTTCCAACCACCCCTGTATAATCCAACTTCCTCAAATCATGGATAATGTTATTCTCCCACCTCATTCTTGGTTTACCAACTAGACGTTTTTTCTCTGGTTTTCCTACAAGAAGCTTCCATGCACGTCTTTCATTCACCATTCGTGCCACATGTCCTGCCCATCGCAGTCTACAAGACTTAATTGTTCTTATTATATCTGGCTTCCTATCACATAGCTCAATGTTATATAGTCTTCTACATTCACTTATCTGTTCATCTCTTTTTGGCCCAAACATTTTCCTAAGAACTTTATTCTCAAATACTCATAATCTTATTTCCTCCCTTAAAGTAAGTTGCAATGGGGCTGGATATGAACATGCAGCTTATGTGGGCATTCAAGGTGAGTGCCCACGAGTTTAAAAGAAAGAGAGATAGGAAAGAGACAAATGAACCCTTCAGCCTCTAATATTCTAATACCATTGAAGAAAACAAGAGATCAGGCAAGGGAGACTTATAGGAAAGTAAAAACGAGGGATCTTCTAGTAGAAAAGGAAAAAATAAATACCAGATGGGTCTATAACCCACCATAAGTATGCAATGGATTTGTGTCATGAACTACAGCTGGAAACACGTAATGAAAATGAAAAGTTTAATAAAGGCAATAAATCAGGGATCTATCAAATCACCAAGCTGACCAGTGCTAATTGGTAGGTAAGACCATTCCTTTTTGTTCATATTGCATAAACAATATGTTAACCACTGCACCATGAAAAGGTAGGGATTAGATGCTGGGTTATTGTCTAAGTTGGTTCCTGTAAGCTTTCAATCTAGAAAGAATTAGAGGGTCTCCTCCCTGTTAAAAACAGCCTAATTATTTTCATTTTTGTTGGTTTTAATTAATTTATTCAGGCTATAATCATTTTTCGGTGCTAATATAATGTTGGTTGGTTGGTATCTAATGTCAAGCACTTGATAATGAAATAATTCGCTCTCTTACACTCCAATATTTAGCAGAAAGGCTGGTCTCTTCTACAAAAGCTGGACAACGGAGGAGATGGTCTCTTTCCATATCTTCACTTAAATTGCAAAAAGGGCATTTAGGTGAATCTGTTATGCCAATTCTGTGTAGGTGTTTATTCAGGCAGTCATGTCCCGTTAGCAGTCTGAATGTTGCTACTGCAGATTTTCTTTGTAACGTAGTAATGTCATAAGCTTTAATGTTATATTTACTAAAAAAGATTTAATTTGGAAATTCATCAGTCAGCCAACAGAGGGAGGAGGGAACAACCTACAATATTGCCAACTGCTAATTCAATGAAATTGAAATTGAGAAACTAGTCTTCAAGAATATCTACAATTATGGGACAAGTTGTAAACTCTCACTCATTTTATTAATTATAATTAATTCAATACTTCTACTCAAGGACAAATTATACTTGAAGACAAAAATGATATTAAACTTTTACAGGAATTAATCACTATGAGGTTTTTGAAAAACAAAAATAAGTTTGAAAACAAGGCTGAAAGAACATCTTAGAAACATCAAAAATGGAGAAGTGGAAAAGTCAGCAGTAGCTGCTCATGCTTGGTCTGAAAAGCATTTAATTGAATCAAAAGCCAGTCTAATTAAACAAATAGATAAACAAAAGGAACTCACAGTTTGGAAACAAATCCACATTCAGAAAAACAAAGGAAAACTTATGAACTTCAAAATTCCTGCAAATTCTGACCTGATCCAGAGGTTCATCGGTCCACCAACAGAGGGAAGAAGAAGAGTTTCTTCCGATCGACATAAATTCAGTTGCCAAAATAGTACTGAATATGAGTCTGTTATGGTCTCGAAATCGCAATCTACTTAGAAGATTTGTATGAGAGGTAGGAAACATTTGATTTTACCAGAAAAATTATATGCTCAAACCGAGGTTTATTTTAATTATTATGAGTTAGGATCTCTTCACTCACCTCATATTTGTGATTTTCTTGCAGACTGCAGTTTCAACACCCATGTGTATTTGTCAATGCTTCCTAACTTTTGAATTTGCAGTTGTTGATCCTGTAGGTTGATTTCTGCTCCCTCTGTTGGTTGATCAATGAACTTCCAAATCATTTTTTTTTTCTTTTCCCGGGAATTACCAAATTCATAGCTTTCTCCTTATTCTTGTGGATGTAAATTTTCTCCCAAATTGCGAGTACCAACTATTTCAGTAATTTTAAAGCAACAGGTTTCAACCATATTGCACATAAACAGGCAATCTTTAATAGTTTAGCATACAGACATGTGAACAAGAGCAGAGAAAATTTTAATACTTACTTACTCTTACTCACTGGCACTATCGAACCCGTAGGTTCATGGCCGCACGGACATAAGCTCTCCATACATCCCTATCCTGAGCTAATGCTTTCCAATCATTCCCTGTGTAATCTACTTCCCTCAAATCATAGTTAATGTTGTTCTCCCACCTCATTCTTGGTCTACCAACTGGGCGTTTTCCTTCTGGCTTTCCTACAAGAAGTTTCCATGCACGTCTTTCATTCCCCATACGCGCAACATGTCCAGCCCATCGCAGTCTACGGGACTTAACTGTTCTTATTATATCTGGCTTCCTATAAAGACCGTGTAGTTCATTGTTATGTAGTCTTCTCCATTCACCTGTCTGTTCATCTCTCTTGGTCCAAAAATTTTCCTAAGAACTTTATTCTCAAATACTCGTAATCTCCTTTCCTCCCTTAAAGTAAGAGTCCATGTTTCGCACCATATAATATAACTGGTAGAATAATAGTTTTATATATTTTCAGCTTAACGTTTTTTGAAAGGAGTTGGGACATCAAAAGTCTCTGCAATGCATAATAGCATGCATTTCCAGAATTGAGCCTATGTTTAATTTCTTTGTGCATCTCATTCCTATTTGTGATTATTGTTCCTAGGTATTTGAATTCAGCCAATTCCTCAAAATTTCCCTCATTTGTCATTAGCTGTCCATTTCCATTATATAATGTATTTCTACGTGTGACCATATATTTAGTTTTACTGATATTTATTTCCAGTCCTAATTTCTTAGTGTTACTCAATAGTGTGTGCGTGTTGGCCTTTAGTATCTCCTCGCTATCGGCCAGTAGTACTACATCATCAGCATAAACTAACAGCTTATTAATACCATTCAGTTGTAAGCCTTCCTCATTCTCTAAAGATTTAATGGCATGCTCTAGTACAAAATTAAATAGTAGAGGAGATAGTGCATCTCCTTGCTTCAACCCATTCTGGATTTCAAAAGTGTCTGAAAACTGTTTGCCTACACGCACCCTATTCGTTGAGCCATTTAGACACATTCGTATAAGTCTAACTAACTTTTTAGGAATTCCGAACTCCAGCAGGATACTATATAACTTCTCCCTCTTAATTGAATCATATGCTTTTTGGAAGTCTACGTATAGTTGATGTACAGTACCATTATATTCCCATTTCTATTCTAAAATCTGTCTTATACTAAAAATCTGATCTGTTGTAGACCTGTTTCTTCTAAATGCACATTGATGATCTCCTAGAATGTCATCAATATAGGGAGTAAGTCTGCTTACTAATATATTTGTTAGAATTTTGTACGAAGTTGAAAGTAATGAGATGCCCCTATAGTTGTTGCAATCAGTTTTATCTCCTTTCTTATAAATTGGTACGATAATTGATTCCTTCCATTCATCTGGAAGAGCTTCTTTTTCCCAAATCATACTAAGCAAACAGCGTAACTTGTCCATCAATTTTTCTCCCCCTGATTTTATCAGTTCTGCTGGGATCTCATCTGAACCTGATGCTTTATACATCTTCAATTTTTCAATTGCCATTTCAACCTCTAATGCACTTGGCTCTGCGACTAGCATTTTCTGCTGTCTGTAACTTATCCTCCTCAATGTCCTGTTCTGTATGTACATTTAATAGCTGATTAAAATAACTTTTCCATCTATTTAATATACTCTTGGAATCTGCAATCATATCCCCATTTTCATTCCGAATTATGTTTGTTCTAGCCTGAAACCCTTTCTTCTCTATACTAATTCCCTGATATAATTCTCTAATGTTCCTATTTTTTGCATTCATTTCAAGATCATTAATCTTCTCTCTCAAATATTCCCTCTTTTTACTCTTTAGTAACTTGGTGGTTTCCCGTCTAACACTACTCAATTGCTCTAAATTTACCTCATTTGGCTCGTGTAACCATTTCATTTTTGCTAGCTTTCTTTTCTTTACAATGTCGGCACATTCCTCATCAAACCATTTCTTGTTTTGCCTCTTTTTTAAACAACCAATGCTTTCTGATGCTGACAATTTAATGGTATCTCTCATAGCCTCCCATTCTTTATTTATATCAGTTTCTTCTTCGTTTGCCACATTGTCATCTGAAGATTCCAGTATTTCAAATCTATTAGCAATTTTGATTTGGTATTCTTGCCGCATTTCATCATTTTTCAAGTTTTTTAATTCATATTTTACAGAATCATCTTTAGCGTTTGTTCCTCTCATAAGCGATAGCCATTGTCTGATTTTCACCCTGACCAGATGATGATCTGAATTGCAGTCTGTCCCTCTAACTGATCTAACATCAATGATGCTACTGTGCCAGCGTTTATCCACTAATACATGATCTATCTGGTTCCGAGTTTCTCCATCTGGGGACGTCCAGGTGTATTTATGAATATCCTTATGTTGAAATGTTGTGCTCTTAACAATGAGATTCTTTGATGTGGCCAAATGTGACTAATCTAACCCCGTTGTCGTTACTATCTTCATGAAGACTGAATTTGCCTATTGTTGGTTTGAATATATCTTCCCGCCCCACTTTTGCATTAAAATCTCCTAAGACAATTTTCACATGATATCGTGAAAGGCTATCAAATAAGCATTCTAATTCTTCATAGAACTCATCCTTGATCTTGTCATCTTTATCTTCTGTGGGGGCATGTACATTTACAATTATAAAATCATGTCGTTTACCCTTTAGAATTATGTATGATATCCTATCACTAACAAACTTAATATCTCGGATAGCGGATAGGATCCTCCTTCTGACTAAAAAACCCGTTCCAAATGCAGGTCTTTCTGCACCCCCATAGTATAATGCAAAGCTTCCTGATTCCTGACTACCTTCTCCTGGCCACCTAACTTCCTGTAAAGCGACTATATCCAAGGGAGATTTATCCAATTCCCGCGTTAATATCTCTAGTGCCCCGCTATTGTATAAAGTCCTAACATTCCATGTTCCTAGGAACATGTCCCTGTGTTTGAGCCTTTGGCATGGGTTCCCTGAAGTAGTCCCCGCCCGGAGAACCGAATGGGGGACTATTTGACCTCCGGAAAATTTTACCCCAGTAGAACCCATGCCCGCATTTCTTGACGGTTGTATTTTTACGGTGAAAGATCGTCACTCTTTCGACCAAGGTACTTATTTCGTCTGGCTTATCACCTTCGACCAGTCCGGCATGGGTAACCCTATCGGCAGCAATGCTACCGCCGGCATAGCTCTCAGGATCATTTAAGCACACAAGCCACTCCACCACGACAAGGTAAAGATACCATGGAGAACAGGGACAAAAAAAAATTAAAGATAGCAAAAGAGAATGGTTTTGGGAAAAAGATGATTCATAAGAAAATAAATTAATTAAAAAAAAGTGATAAATGAAAATAATCTTCAGGCAGGCAGATAAGAAATTGATAAAAAATTCAGGAAATTTACATACCATCCTTTAGCATTTAATAAGTTTAAAATAATTTTCAGTAAATTTAACATTAAATTAGCACCGAAAAAAGATTACAGCCTGAATAGATTCATTAAAAGCAATAAAAATGAAAAGACTGATGAAGGCACAAATCAGGGATTTATCAAATTGTTGTAAAGATTGTGAAAAAGTATACATAGGAAAAGCAAGAACTTGAATACAAAATTGAAAGAACACCTTTAGAAATATTAAAAATGGAGAAATAGAAGAGTCTGCAATAGCTGCACATGAATGGTCAGAAAAACACAGAATTGAAACAAAGACCAAATTACTGAAACAGTTAGATAAATCTAAGGAACTCACAATTGGGGAGAAAATTTAATCCACAAGGATAAAGAGAAAACTATGAATTTTGAAACTTCCAGGGAAAAAGAAAAAAAAAATATTTGGAAGTTGATCAGTCAGCCAACAGAGGGAGCAGAAATCAACCTATAAGATCACCAATCGCTAATTCAACAGTTAAGAAGCATTGACAATGACAAAAGGGCGTTGAAACTGCAGTCTGCAAGAACATCACAAATATGAGGCGAGTGAAAAGATCCCAACTCATAATAACTAGATATCTGATATTTCTATTTTTATGATAAATCAGTAATTGAAGACAGTAATATTACTTACTTGGGAAACAAACTTCAATATTTCATAATGTGACACCTCTTCCTCTGCTCTTAGCCCCCAGCGGAATTCATATTTTGCAGGATCTACATCAGGAATCCGACGGAATTCAACATACATCTGTCTTACAAATTCCTGTCAATAAAAATAAGTAATTTTTACAAATCATAAATTAAATATGGGAAATAACATTAAAAGGGAAGCCAGAGAGAAAATGACTTAAGCGTCAAATCTCGCCATTAGAAAAACAAACAAACAAACATTATAAGGTTCTTAATTCAATGAATGAATGAGTCAATTTTTATCTTACCTAATATTTAATGTTTTTTTTTTAACACTGAAACTGCAGTTTTCAAGAGGAGTCCCTCTCAACTTCAGCCAATATTATGACTACCAGATTTTCGTTTGAATCTTCATCTATAACGTTGCCATCTAGTGCTGATTTGATGAACTTTGAGTTCAAGTCCTGTTCATCGGGAATTTTGAAATTCATGGATCTAAATTTGTTCTTCTGAATATACATCTTTCCCCCAAACTGTCAATTCCAAAGGTTTTTCCAAATTGAAAAAGAGGCTACACTCTTAAACATTTGGAAAAACTTTTGGAACTGACAGTTTGGGATAAGATATATATTCAGAAGAACAAATTTAGATCCATGAATTTTGAAATTCCCAGTGAACAGGACTTGATCTCAAAGTTCATCAAATCAGCACCAGATGGCAACGTTATAGATAAAGATTCAAACGAAAATCCGGTGGTCATGATATCGGCTGAGGATGAGCGAGACTCCTCTTGAAAATTGTAGTTTTCGTATATAAAAATTTTTTTTTTAAATAAATATGAGGTAAGATAAGAATTGACTCGTTCATTCATTGAATTTTTACAATAATTATTAAAAAATGCTTTTACCAACTAATCATCATCTTTCAAACAAGTTTTAAGGCCCAAAGCTTGTTAAGGCTTCAGTGATAAAAGTATCTGTAATGCATAATAGCAAATATTTCCACAGTGTAGCCTGTGATAATTTTTTTCTGCACTTCATTCCTGTTTGTAATTATAAGGAAATTGTATATATAAAAAATATATATGGCTGTTCAGAAAGAAGGAACAGACTTCAAACATTTATTCCTTCCGAACTACAAAAAATAGAAACACAATTCCAACATTCCTGGAAACAGTAAATTTTGAAGTTCTGATCACATCCACAATGGTGCTGTTGCTTTTCATTTTGATTGTTTGTATTAAAATGGCGACACAACAGGACGTTGGATTGGAAGAGGAGAAGCAGAAGATCAACTTCATTACCAGTGCCTCCCAGGTCACCCGACCTAACCCCGTGTGATTTTTATCTGTGGGATTACATAAAAGACGTGTTTTTATCCCCCCTATGCCTGACAATCTTGAAAATCTGCGACATCGAATTGTTGAAGCTGTGAATTGAATAACTAGAGACCAGCTGATTAGTGTGTGGCAAGAAATGAGCCATCGTTTTGATATTTGTTGTGTAACACATGGTACTCATATTGAATGCACAAAATAGTGAAATTTGAACTTTTCTCTTTCTAGGAACATTGGAATTGTGTTTACATTTTTTGCAGTTTGGAAGAATTAAATGTCTGAAGTCTGTTCCTTCTTTCTGAATAGCCCTGTATATACTTACCACTGACAACAACTTCCGTACATCACCAAAGTAATCATGAATCTTCTTAGAACTGATTATACCAAGATCAGTTAGATACGCCCACATTTGGTCTGCAATTCAATGTAAAATATTTCACTTTTAATTAACTAATACAAACATAACTATGAAATCTGTAATGTTTTACATAAATTACCAAACATTTTACTCCCTACTATCAATACCCAGCAAGCACTGCTACGCCTACATAAATTAAATAATGTTATCTTTAGATGTTTTTTTATTATTCGCTTCATACATCTCAATGATGGATAAATTATATTTGAAGAGAAAAATATATGACCAGACTGGGGTTTGAACCTAGGACCTTTCACTTTCCATGTGAATGCTCTACCAACAGTATATATCAGAGAAAAATTTGCATTTAGATTGGTAACTCTGTTGGTAGAGCATTCACATACAATGCGAAAGGGCCTGGGTTCAAACCCCAGTCTGAACATATATTTTTCTCTTCAAATATAATGTTATCTTACATGACACTTCGCCAATTTATGAGTTAATTAAATTTTGTGGTACACAATGTGACAAACCAAACAAGGTGATTTCTAGAATTAGTTTTCAATTCTGATTTTGAGCTAAACCCCAACTTCTAATGGTCGGATTATGCTTTTTTTTTTTTGGAAAAAATATCTACCTCGGCTTGTTTTAATAGTACATATTGAGTTCTGTTGTGGTACATTGAAAATTGCATCCTCTACAGCAATTTTTAAATTTTCGTTTCTGGTGAACTCCTACACCTAATGGTTTTAGAACATAACAGATAATGGCTTAAAACTTGTCATACCTGAAAACCTGTAAGGACAAAGGTATAAATTGTGACAAACCAAATATGGCGGTTGCTGGAATCAATTTTTAATTTTGGATTTCAGGTAAACCCCCAATTCTAATGGCAGGATTTTGCTGATTTTTTATAATACCTACCATGGTTTATTATAATAACATACACTGAGTTTCATTGTGGAATACTGAAAATTGTGACAGCTAGAGAGATTTTTTAATTTTCATTTCAGATGAACTACTACACCTAATGGTTTTAGATCTTAATAGATAATGGCTGAAAGTAGTATGTACAAACTTTCATGAGGATCAGTTAAGTGGTTTGGAAGTCTATAAATCACAAACATACAAACTTTTATAAGATTCATGATGTGTTCCGTTGAGGTACTATTCAAAATTAAAATATAAAATTATGGAATATTCACCTGAAAGGTCCGTCTCCTCAACTTAATTATTTAACTGTAGTGCTTTCAGGACTTGTCCCATCATCGGCAGGATTCAAAACTGGTGTTTCACTGAAGATCTGTATTGGGTTCGTTTATGTTTTTCAGATTGTCGTTGTTGTGAGCTGCTTTCATGATTTCCATCTTTTCGAGTATGTTTATCTTTGCTGGATTACATCGCATGTTAAATATTGAAAACACTCTAATAGTAATGCACAGAGAAAATAATCCAGCAAAGATAAATGTACTTGAGGAGATGGAAATCATGAAAGCAGCTCACATCAATGACAATCTGATAAACAAAAACAAACCCAATACATGTAACCCCCTCTACCAGATCTTCAGTGAAACACCAATTTTGAATTCTGCCGATGATGGGACAAGTCCCGAAAGCGCTACAGTTAAATAATTAATTAAGTTGAAGAGACGGACCTTTCAGGTGAATATTCCATAATTTTATATTTTAAGTTTAAACATACGAATGCTGAATATGAAGAAATTTGATATCTTGGTAAGAAGAAAACAGTTTTTGAAGGAGAAAGTTAAGCTATTTTTTTACGCCTTAACACTGAACTGTGTGCATGTGCAATAACCAGAATTCTCTATATAGCTACTCAATCATAAGCTCTAAGCTCTGTGCTCTATCCCTTTCTTCATCTTTTCTATCTCTTTGCTATTCATTCTCTACATCATTTCCATGTATATAGAGAAGCACAATTCCTCATTTTCTGACGGACTTGGAATACAACAACACATAGGTCTAGAGCTTGCTTTTGGTTCTGTTAAGGTGTCTATGGGAATCTAGTTAGCTCTCAAAGAGTTATTATTCTTTCATTAAGTACTTGCTGTGAAGTATATGGCCCAATTCAGGATGGAAATGATTGGAGAATTAGATATAATTTGGAATAAGAATTAATTGACTCGTGAATTCTTCTTACCTCATATTTCTATGTTTTTTTAAACACAGCACTGCAGTATCAGCGACCATCGTCACCATCCTGAGCTCAAAAAATTGGCAGTCGTGAAAACAGCTGAGGTGATGATGATGGTCGCTGATACTGCAGTGCTGTGTTTAAAAAACATAGAAATATGAGGTAAGAAGAATTCACAATTCAATTAATTCTTATTAATAAAACCTCATAATGTTAAAAATTCCCAAATTTATTATGTAATTTGGAACTATAACAGCTTTATAAATCACCAGATTTATGGCTTCAATTAAAATATGGTAGTAATGCAAGGATAATGAAGAAGAGATGAATGCCAATAACAGCAAATGAGATGCAATTTATGTTCCATACAACAGGTTATACAAAGGAGGACCATAAAAGAAGTGAGGAAATTATGGAAGAGTTGGGTGTAGAACCCATTGTCCATCATATACAAAACTACCAGAACAACTGGAAAGCCAATCTTCAACAAATGTCATCTTGCAGAATTCCAAAAGCTATGCTTTGTTACTGTCCCACACCATAGTCGAGTGGTTAAGGCAAGAAGTCTTGGCTATGGGACTTGCACCGGCTTGAATCTTCATAGGGAAGAAATTTTCTCATGGAATTTCAGCCAGTATGGGACTTGTGCCCAATCAGCATCATGAGGCATTTGGGCAGCTACAATAAGTAGCGACTCCAGGTTGAGATGACCAGCTATAATGGCTGTGTACCCAACATGCTGACCACATGTCACCCATATACTGGCTAGATGACAGTCTACCTCTGTGATTAACACATGTGGATGTGAGGCCAGCAGCCGACTGGGAGGCCTAGGGCCTTCTAGGCCTGTCACGCTTGGGAGTTTTCATGTTTTGTTACTACCCTCAAGGCAAAAGATCGCTGGGACGTCCAAAAAAGCGCTGGATGGAAAATTTCTCTTTGAGACTGTAACAGGACATATGTACTAATACTTGCATGGATGATGATGATGATGATGATAACAAGCAGATTGAGATAGGCTGGACACACACAAAAAATGGATACAAACAAAATACCTAAGAGGGTGAAACAAATAAAGTCAGATGGCAAGAGGTCAGCTGGAAGACCATTAATTTTTCTTTTCCAAAAACCTAAAGAACTCACGGTTTGGGAAAAAATCTAGATAAAAAAAAAAAAGAGAAATTAATCAATTTTGAAATTCCTGGGGTAAAGGATTTGATTTTGATTTCGAGGCTCTTCAGCCTACTAACAGAGGGAGCAGGAGGCAGCTCTTCAAGACAACATAACAATGGTCAAAAAAGTAATGAGGATGGAAATGAATAAGAACCGAAAATAGTCTAAGAAGAAGAAAAATATGAGGTGAGATGATTAAATTTTACTTAAACTGAAGTTTGAAATTTCATTTCAGTTTGTAATATGTCAGCTAGCAAATGAAAGTGAACTAAACTCCATGTCGCAACAGGAAAGTCCTTGGCCTACCAGCCGGCCTCCCATTCACAAGGGTTAATCACAGAGGTAGACGATCATCCTGCCAGTGTAGGGGTGAAATGTGGTCAGCATGTCGGGTCCCCCAGTCGTCATAGCTGGTTTCTCAACCTAGAGCTGCTATTTATTGAAGCTACCCAAATTCCATGAGAAAATATCTTCTCCCATAAAAACCTGAACCAGAGCAAGTCCTGTAGCTCTGTGTCAAGGCATCTTGCCTTAACCACTTGCAATGGATTTAAGCCCCATATATAAAGAAAACAATCCTCTCTTTTGTTAGAATTGATTAAAGATTCAATTTATAATTATACTTACAGGAGTAAATTTAACTTTTTTTCCTCAACACTTGGGTGGGACAATTACTTTAATAACAGACACAAAATTTAATTACTCAGTGTGTTTGTACCAAAACATAATTAAGTTTATTTTTTTCATTTACTTCTTTCCCTCAAAACTTTTATAAGGAATAATTATAAAACATTTTGTTTTAGTTATGAAAGTTCACCTCAGACTTAAACTAATCGAGTAAGAAATGTAATGTTAAAAATATGTACACATGGAATGTTTTCATTCTGTGTAGTATCCACATCATAGTATGAACTTTCAAAAGTAAATGAGAAGAAAATACATTATGGTTTACATATAAACATATTTTAATAAAAATCTTCTTCTTCATCCAACCAAGTCTTAGAACCTACGTAAAACAGATGAGGCTCTAGGAACCGAGTACTGGCGGTATAATCACAGCATCACTTGCAGAATAAATGCTGCATGGATGGAAACCCCATCACTTTACCCCTTTGGGCTAGCAACCTGTCAGGTAGTACTTTAGAATTGTTTTCAATTCTCACAACAAGCCTCGGATGGACTGGAGGGATAATTCTGTTGACGAAAAAGGATAACTCTTGGAAAAAGGAAAACATTTTGAAAATGGCAACTTGGAATTTTAATAAAAAATTACGATGGGAAGTAACACTATGAGGTAATCCACAATTGAAGGGGTCAGTGGAAGAAGGGCCAATCCCACAATTTTGTGATTTGGAGAAAAATAGAATCAAAGTGTTTTTGCTGTAGAAACAAACCTAATTAACTTTGGTATTTGATTTTTTAGGATCAGATTCAGAACACTATTGGAAATATTCCTGCAAATATACAATAAAAATTGACAACAGGTATTGAAATAAATTACACAAACTCACAACTTTAGTTTTAATGTCCAGAGGCACTCAACATCACTACTTTCTTCTTCATTATCATCTTCTTTCTTCAAATTTTGGTAGAAGCTGTGATGATTAGATGGAATGAACTTTTAAAAGGGAAAGAATGTCTTGAAGTTTTTTTGTTTTATTCCTCTTCCATTGGGATACTTATTTGGTAAAAAAGGTCTTGAAGTAAAGGTGCTCGTCCCTTTCCCCGCTGAAAATTTACAGTCTCCCAGTCACATAGGTCTCCGTATGTATATTTGATGTCCACTTTGTGTCCTCCAGTAAACCTAAGAGCACTTGCCTTTCGAAAGTCCACTTTTCTTCCATCCATGGTTTTCTGGTGTTTGACCAGCTTTTCAGTAAGAGGCTTGGAAGACCAAAATCATTCTTTCCCATTTCAAGCACCTCAAATGGTTTGGTCGTACAAGATTTTCTGATAAGGACCATCCAATCTTGTGGTGTGAACACATACTGAGTTTTTCTTTTCAGTTTTTCTATCAGACCAAAATTGGCATCGCAGGGAAGAAAGGTGTGTCCTGGAACCAGGAAGCAATGCTCAATTTCTTCAAACCACTGCAACTGGACCATGTAGATGAAAAGACTCATAATAAGTGCCTACCTTTCCATGGCTTAATTGTTCTTTGAAAGCAGACTATTATCCATTACTGGTTACTTGGTCTGACATGCCTTCATCAGAGCCTCTGTTAGCTGTTTTTCCAGAGTTCTTACATATTTAAAAGAACACTGAAAAGAAATTTTGAAATTGGATAAAATATAAGATGAAATAGACGATAGTAGAATAAGATAATATGGCAATGTTAAAAGAATGAATACTGGAAGGATACCAAGACAAGCAATGAAATAATATTATTAGGAAGTAACACAATGAGGTTTTTAAAAAACATTAGAGATTTAAGAAAAATTGTAACATCTCACCGCATATTCACATTATTAGATCGGTGTTGAGACCTAATTAGAATATCAAAAATGGGGAAGTAGAAAAATCTGCAGTATCCGCCTACACACAATCAGCAAAACATCAAATAGAAGGAAAGGCTAAATTACTTATTTTAGGAATTCTCACTATGAGGTATATTCATTAAGGTAGAATTTTTTATCACTCACCTCATATTGTTCTTCTTATTTGACTATAAACTATATTCCAAAACTAGTTTATAGTCAAATAAGAACAATATGAGGTGAGTGATAAAAAATTCTACCTTAAAGGCTAAATTAATTACACAAATAGAAAAACCTAAAGACCTCACATAGTTTGGGAAAAAATCTACATTAAAAAAACAACAAGGAGAAATTAATGATTTTTTTAAATTCCCAGGAAAAATTATTTGATTTCGAGGTTCTTCAGTTTACCAACAGAGGAAGCAGGAGGTGGCACTTCAAGACGACATAACAATGTAACAATGGTCATGGAAATACTGAGGATGGAACTGAAACTGATCTAGTAAGAAGGATATGAGGTGAGGTGATACAATTTTTCTTAAAAAAATAATACCTCATAGTGTTAATTCCTAAAAAGTCAATCATAGAATCGGAAATTAACACCTCCCCTATAACTTTTTTTTTTATTTTTTGTTATATGATTCATTGTGGTTATAATATTGTTTTATTAATTTAGGTAGCTTACAAGGCTCACCTATAACTTGTACATGTTTCAAATGGGAATGCATCTGATACATGTTCTCAAGAATCTACAATTTTAAGGTGAGGTGTCAATTTCCAATCACTAAAAAAGAGACCCTAGAATATCACACTACACAGATAATAGGGTATGCGGATGACATATGTCTCTTAAGCAGAAGTAACAAACCCTTTCAAGAATTTTATATAGAATTTAAAGCAGCCACAGAAGATATAGGCCTAGAAATGAACACACAGAAAACACAAGTTACGATAAAAGTTATAAAAGAATTAGGTTTTGGGAAAAAGTCCAAAATCAAGGTTTGAGAATAATTACTGGTGGTGTTAAAACAACACCAATATTAGCAATGCAGATCTTAACCAACAATAGACCAATACAGTATGATATTGAAGAAAAAGGAATATTGTTATATGAAAAACTAAGACGACTTCCATATCAAAACTACTGGAACAGCTACATAAATCAAATAGACATCTAAAACTCAAGTAGGATTCATCCAAAAAATATTAGACTAAAGAGAAATATGAAATACCACAGATGGCATAAAAACTTATAACTCCAATATCCCCTCTCGAATTTGGCAGCGTCAATTATTCATTAAACCTGACAGAAGAGATCAACAAAAAAACTACAAGCTCAATGGTAATGAAACAATTAGCATTAGAAACAATCAACATTAGATATCCAGCCCCCGATCAATTGCAGTTGCATCATTTCGTCTTGAAACTGGTCATGATTGCTTGGCAGCACATCTACATAGAATTAAGCTACTAGACTCTCCACACTGCATAGTACGCAAGGACACAAATACAATAATGAACAAGGATAACTTGATGTTCTGCACTGATGTTCAGAAAATAGTTGGAACACCATTCCAAATTGCTGAATATTATTGGGAAGCCCACAAGCGAATGATGACAAATCAAGAGCTTCAGAACATTTGAATACTACTACTACTACTACTACTACTACTACTACAATGTGAAAAATTCTAACCAGGCTCATGTACGAGGGTCATACTGAAAGTCATGAGCAACATTTTTTTAAACAATCATAATATTTATTTTAGACAAACCAAGTACACCATGCTATTCTACAGACCTTTGTGCTACTTTTCAACATAGTCTCCATTTCTTTGCACACATTGTGTCCAGCGTTCTACAAGCTTGAAAATTCCCTTATGATAGAAGTCCGTTCCAGCTGCTCGAAGACACTGACGCACTGCTTTCTGAATATCCTCCAGCGTCTCGTAGCATTGGCCTCTCATCTGCTCCTTCACAGAACCGAAAAGATGGTAGTCGGAGGGTGCCAAATCGGGACTATAGGGAGGATGTGGAAGAGTTTCCCACCCAAATGTCCTGATCTTCTCCACAATGGCACGAGCAGTGTGAGGACGCACGTTATCGTGTTGCAGAATGATCTTCCTTCCAGGGCATTTGTCGTGCAATGCACGACGGAGCTTCACAAGTGTCTGGATATAGCGGGCATCATTTATGGTTTGTCCAGGTTCAAGAAATTCAACCAGAATGCAACCTTGCGCATCCCAGAAGACGCTGCCCATAACTTTCCCAACAGATTGCACTGTCTTCGCTTTTTTCTTTGATGGCAAATTCAAGTGGTGCCATTCCATACTCTGGCGTTT
Source organism: Diploptera punctata (assembly GCA_030220185.1). Taxonomy (NCBI): domain Eukaryota; kingdom Metazoa; phylum Arthropoda; class Insecta; order Blattodea; family Blaberidae; genus Diploptera; species Diploptera punctata. The sequence continues at coordinate 1,993,639 of JASPKZ010002337.1, forward strand.
TGTTTCAGGCTCGTAGCGATTCAACCAGCTTTCATCACCTGTCACAATACTCGTCAAAAAATCATCACCTTCATTTCGAAATCTCTGAAGAAGGTTATGGGTGATGGTTCTTCTCTGAAGTTTGTGGTCTTCACTCAATAAACGTGGAACCCAATGGGCACTAACTTTTCGGTAACCTAAGCTGTGAATCATTACTTGCACTGCACTGTGTCCTACTGCAAGTTTTGTAGCGATTTCATTCACTGTGATATGCCTGTCGTCTCTAATGAGCGCATCAACTCTTTCCTTGTTGCAATCCGTGGAGGCAGAGCGTGGGCGACCGCTACGAGACTCATCTTTGATACTCGTGTACCCATCTTTAAAATATTTCACCCATCTCCTAACACTGCTGGCACCCATGCAGGCATCTCTGTAAGCAAATTGAAATCTTTGGTGAATATCAACAGCAGATTGTTCCTCTTTAACAAGGAATTCAATGACAGCATGCTGTTGAAACGAAACATTGATGTCTGCCATTTTGGAAACACTGCGTGTGGTCACATGATAGAAGCTATGACGCCACAAAACGGCAATGTTGTGGTATAAAGTCTGTAGATTACGATCCTGCAGTTGTTTTTGTTACATTGTTGAAATTTGAATTTTAACAATGGGTTGCTCACGAATTTCAGTATGACCCTCGTATTACAGATTAATAATAACCAACACAATAAAGAACAAGGAAGACTGAAACTGGCCAACAAAGCTTCTTATTCACTTCATACAATAATGAAGAGTAATAACATATTACCCATCCAAGTGTTTTGTGCAGGCGGAAAATATGTTAACTAGCAAAATGTCTTTCTCTTTCTATTCCTTACTATGTTGCCACTTCCTGTCCTTTGTATTATGTTGTTCGATTGACAGGTAGAGAGCTGACAAAACTATGTATTTTAATGATTCGTCGTTCTGCGCGGTCAGTGGCAGAATGACTAATTTGACAACGCTGTTACTTTTGGGGTTACGTCTAGGAATGAGCTGTCCCTTCCTTGCCCTTCTCATTACATGTTGCCACTTGTGATTTATTGTCAGACTGGTAACGGAGAGATGACAAATACTGTGATTTTAAATGATCCGACCGCTTGAGCGTTCAGTGCATAAATGACTAATTTGACAACCATGTCAAGATCTTTCACACGTGTTTCGAGATTCTCCCCCCACATTTGAAGTTGAAAAATTTCAATACGTGATCGGATGTACAGTTTTCTCCTACATCGCTTCCACAGATTCAGTAGATCGGCGACACTAGCGCTAAAACTCTTCCCCTCCGCCCGTGAACAGTTAACTTGGATGTGTAATACATTCAGCTACTAAAATAAGGCTATATAAAGTTTTAATAAGAACAGTTTTGAGTTATGGTAGTGAGACATGGAGCCTCGCTAAAAGATCAGAGGTAGCCCTAAATAATTTTGAAAAAAAGTAAAAGTACTCAGCAAAATATTTGGTCCGATAAATATTAATGGCTACTGGAGAATATGATACAACAATGAATTGTATGACAAATATCAATGAATCTGACAATGTCACTTTTATTAAATTAAAGAAATTGGAATGGGCTGGCCATGTATAAAGGCTCTTAACAGACCAAGCACCAAAAAGGGTGCTTACAGCAAGTTTTATGGGGAATAGACATGTTGGAAGACTGAAAAAAATTATGGGAAGATGGTATTAAGGAAGATGCTGAAAAACTACTTTGGTGTCGCAACTGGAGGCTTGCCACAGAAAACAGAAATAATAGGAGGCAGAAGTTAAGGGATGCCAAAGCTTGAATTTGAGCCTATCAGCCATTGGATGGATGGATGGATGGATAGATGTCAATTTCCGATCCTTTAATGAATAATTACAAGCAATGGAATTTAGATTAAGAGAGATGAGATCAAGAGGTCGGCCAAGATATAGATGAGGAGAACAAATTAAGAAGAAAATTGAGAAAAAAAGGAATTGAATGGGTAGAAATGATTACGATCTTCCTTTGGCCAGCAACCAATCGAAGGGACTATTATTATGCTTTCAAGTCTTATACGAGAATTTTCCGGAAGATGCTGGAGGGAAAATTTTCTATAGGATCGTAACAGGCCTTGGCCTAATACTTGGAAGGAAGAAGAAGAAATGATGGAACTGGAGATGTGGAATGATCAATACAGATGAAGATTTTTGTTCAAAACTTGATCCCCAGAACAGCAACATGAGAACAGAGACTTCTCATGAATTTGTTATAAAAATATCTGATAATTCATATAATTTACCTTCTCTGACAACACCTCCGCTCATAAAGATGTGTGAAAGAACCAAAAAAAGAAGAACCTGCTGAGCTTCCTTTTCTTCTGGTAGTAAAATATGTTCTGTCAGTTTTGCCATTGCATCGGTATTCACTAACATGTAATATTTGTTTTGTTGCTCTCTACTTCTATCAATTTCATCCCATACACCTAAAATTAAAAAAAAATAATTAATACCAATAAATAATGTGAATTCATATCATCTTACCTCATTAATTGATGTTTTTTAACACGTTTCAATATGCTACATGTACCATCATCAGCTATTCCAGATTGTTTTTTCATCCAATGACCCATGTTGTCATTTCGACATTTCTGGTGTTCTCTCCTGGCATGGCATACTTGTAACCCACTTCTGAGATTGGAGCGCCTTGAATGCACGGTTACCTTGCCTCTATGATATGAGAGTTGATGCTGATGGTAATGATGCAGGAGAGGCCTTAAACTAAACTTAATCTAATTAGGCAAATATGATATTAATGATAATGATGGTCAGATGGTGTTCGGAGACTGTTTGGGCCTTAAAGTTTCCTGATATTTATCTTATGGGTGAGGAAAAACCCCAAAAAAAAACTCACCCAGGGAACTTGTCCCAACTGGGGATCGAACCCGGGCCCACTGCGTAACGAGGCAGCATGCTACTTCAAGACCACAGAGGTGGACTGATTCTCCAAATTGTTGAAATTTTATGTTATCAGTCTTGGATGTCAACTCCCATTTCATCTCTTGACTGACCAAATAAGTTGCAAATCAAATCTTTTCCTCCGGGAATTTCAAAGTTCATAATTCTAATTTTGTTCTTCTGGATGTAAATCTCCCAGGCCCGACAACATAAAATTCAACAGTCGAGAAAAACTGATGATAGTATACATGGTATATCAAAACATTTAATATATTTCAAGGAAGTAACACAATAGAGGTTTATTTTAGAAAATATGAGTTAGATAATCATCTTATTTATATTATTTTTAGTCTGGACATCTTACCTCTATATTAATGTTGATTTGTTCTTGGACATGTTTCAAAACAATTCTGTTTTATCGTCAGCTTTCCCAGACTGGTTTTATTTATGTTGCATTATGTTGCACAACCTGGATGTCGATGTCAGCTCCATCCTGTGGTTGACCAAAGAACCTCCAAACAAGGTCACGCTCTATCGGTATATCAAAATTCATAACTCTGTTTCTGTTCTTCTGAATATAAATTTTTTCCCAAATAGTCAGCTCTTTTGTATTTTCTAACTGTTTTAATAATTTAGTGTCTGAATTTATATTATGTTTTTCAGACCAAACATGAGCAGCAACTGCAGATTTTTCAATTTCTCCATTTTTAATATTTCTTATGTGTTCTTTGGTTCTAATTTTTAGGTTTCTTTTTGTTTTTCCTATATATATCTTTTCACAACCCATGCATTCAATTTGATATATTCCTGACTTTTTATTTTTATTTTTATCATTTTTGTTGAAAAAACTGATAAAAATAAAAAGTCAGGAATATATCAAATTGAATGCATGGGTTGTGAAAAGATATATACAGGAAAAAACAAAAAGAAACCTAAAAATTAGAACCAAAGAACACATAAGAAATATTAAAAATGGAGAAATTGAAAAATCTGCAGTTGCTGCTCATGTTTGGTCTGAAAAACATAATATAAATTCAGACACTAAATTATTAAAACAGTTAGAAAATACAAAAGAGCTGACTATTTGGGAAAAAATTTATATTCAGAAGAACAGAAACAGAGTTATGAATTTTGATATACCGATAGAGCGTGACCTTGTTTGGAGGTTCTTTGGTCAACCACAGGATGGAGCTGACATCGACATCCAGGTTGTGCAACATAATGCAACATAAATAAAACCAGTCTGGGAAAGCTGACGATAAAACAGAATTGTTTTGAAACATGTTCAAGAACAAATCAACATTAATATACAGGTAAGATGTCCAGACTAAAAATAATATAATTAAAATAACCTCAAAATATAACTTCCTAAAATTAAATATTAATCATCTTATATTTATAGCTTTTCTGAAGACCCTGGGTTTTGATGTCTTAGGCATCATTGTCAATTCTTTCTTTGTTAGAAAGAATATCTATATCATATGACCTATATCAAAACATGTTCAAAAAGAACACAGCAATTTATGAGGTAAGATGATCTGGATTCACCTTATTTATTTCTATTGTAATTTACTAAATAATTCTAACATTGTGCATTTAACTTCAAAATTATCTTGTGCAGCTTAAGGGAAGAGAATGATGGACAGGCACTGCTCCACTCAAACCTATGTGTTGTGTTTATAAACGGCAGGAAAGGAGTGCATTGGATGTCACTATTGAAGACCATACAATGGAAAGAAGTACAGAATATAGTTATGCACTAATGATCAAATATATTTTTTAATGTTATATATATTTAAATTAAAACTTTCCACAATTGATATAGTTTTATTTTAGAAAGAAAAATTACGAAGTCGAACCCAGATATCTGACCCACTTCCGAAATGCATCAAAGAGGTGGACAACACCCTAAAGAACGTAAACAATATCCTAACCAAACGAAAAAAGTTTTACCTAAAGGTTCCCAACCCTAAAAACCCTAATATGCACGGCCTCCCAAAAACACATAAGGCAGGAAACAAAATGAGACCCATTATCAACTGTATAGGGTCTCCTACATACCAAATATCTAGATGGTTATGTAGCGAATATAAGAATATGGGAGGGTTTGAGAACCTTTCAATCGACAATTCATTGGAATTGATAGAGGATTTCAAGCACACAGAATTAGAACCAACTGACAGGTTAGTTTCTTTTGATGTAGTTTCATTGTTTCCCAGTGTCCCAAGAGAAACCACAATTGATATTCTGGAAAAATGGTTAACGAATAATAATTTGGAAAAGGAAAAGATAGAAGAATACATCATTTTGACAAAATTGTGCATCGAACAAATGTTCTTTACATACAATGGGAAATACTACAAACAAAATTTTGGACTTTCCATGGGTAACACCCTATCTCCTTTTCTGGCCAATTTATTCATGGGTAGTTTTGAACAGAAAATCACAAGGGGACACCCATTAACTTTCAAATTTTGGCGCAGATATGTTGACGATATAATAGCCATTATAAACCATAAACAAATAGAAGATGCCTTAAAACTCCTGAACCTTCAGAGCAAAACTGTAAAATTCACAATGGAAACTGAAAGTGACAAACAAATTTCATTTTTGGATCTAAACCTAACTAGAAACGAAAAAAAAACAAAATAGAATTTGGAATATACAGAAAGAACACACATAAAGATAACTACATTAAGGCATCAGGATTCAACCATTTCGCTCACAAAGAAGCTGTATTCAATAGCCTAACACACAGATTGGTGAATATACCCCTGAACTGTGAAAAATATGAAAAAGAAAAAGAATACATAATTAAAGTAGCAATAGAAAATGGTTATGAAGAGAACATGGTACACAAGGAAATAAATAAGTTTAAAAGGCAAAAACTAATTAATGAAAGCACACTTAAAAAACAAACAGAAGAGAACATAAGATTCAAAAAATTCACTTACCATCCTTTAAAACACCACAAGTTCCAGAAAATTTTCAATAAGTTTAACATTCGATTGGCCCCAAAGAATGAATACAGCTAAACAAGATAATTAAAACCAACAAAAATGAAAAAATTGGAGAAGAATATAAATCAGGAATATATCAGATCAAATGTCAAGATTGCGACAAAATCTATATAGGAAAAACAAAAAGAAATTTAAAAACTAGATTGAAGGAACACCTTAGAAATGTAAAAAAGGGTGAAGTGGACAAGTCAGCTGTAGCAGCCCATGCTTGGTCTGAAAAACATTTAATTAATACAGAAGCGAGCCTAATCAAACAAACAGATAAACTAAAGGAACTCACAGTCTGGGAAAAAATCCACATTCAAAAAAACAAGAAAGACAAACTCATGAATTTTGAAACTCCCGCAAATTTTGACCTGATCCAGAGGTTCATCGGTCCACCGATAGAAGTAAGAAGGAAACCGCCAAGAAACGACATAACACTGGTCGACCAGAGGCTACTGACGATGGAGATAAGCTCCGAAACTGCAGTATAGAAGAAAAAGGATATGAGGTGAGGTAATAAAAACATTAATTTAATTACAGTAAAACTTGTTTAATCCGGAACATGAATAATACAGAAATCTGTCCAACGTGAACAAATTTATTGGTCCCGGCGAAATAATAGTAATATTACGTGTATTTATTTTGTATAAAATGGAATCTGTCCAACGCAGAAACAGAAGGATATTTCACACAATTCATGAAAAAAGAATGTTTATAAGGTGGAAAGACAGAGAGAAATAAATTAGTTTCCACTTCATTGAATTCCCGTTAGGCAAAATAACAATAAGGGATCATTTCTGTCGCTGGGTAAAGTAGATTTTCTATCTGTATCTGAAATTTTCTTTCGGCCTCACTGTACACCCAATATGCGATATACAGATTCATTTAACAAATATTTGGTGTGTGACATCTGTCTTACAAATAACCAGTACACTGTAAAATCTTAAAGTAGTTTAAGATCCAAGACCAATTTTGTACTAAATTTAAATGTGGAAAAACCCAAGTTAATGAGATTTTAAAACACAAAGAAAAAATAATTAATGGATGCAAGGAAATGATCAAACAAAGAGGAAAGCTAAATAAATAAATGAAAAATAAAAAAATAAAATAAATAAAGAAATTAAGTAAGTAATATGGGAGTCTTTTATAAGTGTACGATCAAAAAATCTCCAAATTTCCGGATCGATGCTCCAAACTCTTGCTACATCCCTAGAGAATAACGATTTCAAGTCATCGTCAGGTTGGCTGTACAGTTCTAAAAGACGAACAATGTATTGTGGAATGAAATTTGTGGGAAATCAAAGGATGTGGACAAAAGTATAGTTAGTGAGTGGAAACCGAAACTGCATACTTTAATTTGAGGATACGGGCCTAAGAGACATTTTTAATGCTGACAAAACAGACTTTTTTTTGTGCATTACCATCGAAATTGCTCGTACATACTATACTTCACTTTTCAATGGCAGCGGAACTAAGATATTTCTATTAATTAGTTCTGTTGAGAGATATTAGTTGATATGATAAATGAAAGAAAAACCAAGAGACAAAATAAAACTCTTAAATCAGTATTAAAATATAAACATTTAAAGCTAGAATATTAAGTTCATTAAAATCGTGAACTTCTTATGTTAAAAGGCTACACGTTACATTTAATTTCTTAAGTTCAAAAGTGTGAATCCAAACTTAACTAACAAAGGTTAAAAATTATTTGTATCCAGAAGTTTGTGAAAATATAACAAGTCTACTTACATACTATCCCTTGAATCATGTTGTGCTTGTAGCTGTTCACTCTATGCTTCCTAGTGTCGAGATAATCCCTTCTACAAATTGGTCGGTTTATATATGATTTTCTTAACATTTTCTTTTAAAATATTAGTCCAAATTAGGACTTATTTTCATATTGTTTGGAAATGTTCCTACAATTCTAAAAGTCTTGATTAATAATCTCTTGCCTGAGGTTAAGTTTTATAGGGCTGTTCTTCACTTACAAAAACTTGTTATTAACAGGTCTGTTTTTAAAACTTCTCTGATCATACCCTTATGAAATAAACTACTTATTTTTCCTGTTTCTCCATAATTTAATGGTCTTTTCAGGATCATTTTATTATTATGATTAAGTTTAGTTTTATTCTATTAATTAATTTAATTTATTTATATCTCTTTTATGAACCATTTAGATTAATTTAATCACAATTATTTACTTCCATCAAGTAATTTGGGATTTTTAATTTAACTTTTCTGCTGAATTATTTCAATTATTGGAATGTTGTCGCCAACAGGTTAGTCAGTTAGTCTGTTATAACAGATATAAAAAAAAAAAATTTCTCCAACTCATTTATAAATTGAAAATGCCTCATAGTGTTACTTCCCACTTTAATTTTGATTAAAAGTAAATTTTTCTCTTCAAATATTAATTTGTCCTTCAATGTTAGTGATAAATTAAAAACAAAAACATTGTTAAGAACCAAATGAATCGTGAATTCTTCTTACCTCATACTTCTATGTGTTTTTAAACACAGCACCGTAGTATTGGTGACCATTGTCACCACCATCAGCTGTTTTCACGAATGTCAATTTTTTTCTTTTGCCGGTAATTATCCAAACTAGTGTTCTTTTGAAGGAATCATTTTCTAAACTGCCATCTGTTGTATTTTTGAAGAATTTTGTAATCAAGCTTGGTTCGTCTGGAATCTCGAAGTTCATGGTGCTAGTATGGTTTTTTTAAATATATATCTTTTCCCAAACTGTTAAATCCAAAGGTTTGGATAATTATAGGCAAAAGAAAAAACTGACAGTGGTAAAAACAGCTGATGATGGTGACGATGGTCGCTGATACTGCGGTGCTGTGTTTAAAAAAAACATAGAAATATGAGGTAAGAAGAATTCACAATTCATTTGATTCTTTGATTCTTATCAATAAAACCTCATAATGTTAAAAATTCCCAAATGTATTATATTAAAATAAAAAAAATTGTTACTTACATTTAAAAGAATTATTTTAACTTCATCCATGACGGTTTTGAATGACTTCGAAAATTCTTTCAAACAATTACTTACAATATCCGGTCTCTTAATAGGATATTTATGCTGGTTCTGTAATAGAATAAACACTAATGTGTTGTTGATTAAAGATGTCAGATCCTCTTGTGAAGGATGTTTTCCTTGTGATTGTGAAGATTTTTGTGAAGCTTGAGAAGCCATTTTTTACCTGGAATTAATAAACATAAAACAATGTTAAATTAAGTAGGTAGGAAATAATACTATGAGGTTAATGTAAATCAATGGTAAAGAGAAAAATTTTTTTTGCCTGAACCGGGAATCGAACCCCGAACCTTTAGCTTACCGTGCTAATGCTCTATCCATTGAACTAATCCAGGCTTCATTCCCATCCAAGCAGAAATCCTTCCTTTACCTTACCTTGGATGGGAATTAGGCCTGGATTAGCTACAATGGAGAGCATTAGCACGGAAAGCTAAAGGCTCGGGGTTCGATTCCCGGTACAGGCAAAAATTTTTCTCTTTACCATTGATTTACAATAATTTAATTGTGTTCATTAATTTACTTATTTCTATCATAGTAATAGCTTTAGCTTCTCAATATTAATTTAACTACGAGGTTAATTTTAATTAATTTGAGTTCTATTTCGACTCACCTCATATTTCTTGATTTTTATGCAGACTTAAGTTTCGTCACTGCCTTTGTGACATTTTCGATGCACACCACGATCACAACTGCTGTCCTGCAGTCGTCTATCTTGTAAATTGACTTCTGCGCTCTCTGTTGGCTGATCAATGAACCTCCAAATCAATCCCCTCTCATTTTCACTGGATATTTCAAAATTCATAGTTTTCTTTTTATTCTTGCATATGTAAATTTTCAGAAAAACACAGAATTGAAACCAAGGCAAAATTACTTAAACATTTGGAAAAATCAAAGGAACTCACAATTTGGGAGAAAATTTACATATGCACGAATGAAAAGAAAACTATGATTTTGAAATATCCAGTGAAAATGAGAGGGGATTGATTTGGAAGTTCATCAGTCAGCCAACAGAGAGCGCAGAAGTCAATTTACAAGATAGACAACTGCAGGATGGCAGTTGTGATCGTGGTGTTGCATCGAAAATGTCACAAAGGCAGTGACGAAACTTAAGTCTGCATAAAAATAAAAAAATATGAGGTGTTCATAGTTAAATATGGGAAATAACATTATGAGGTTTTTAATTCATAAATTAACGAGTCATTTTTACATCTTACCTCATATTTCATGTTTCTTTAAACACGGGACCTAGTTTTCAAGAGAACTTGAAAACTAGTTCCCATGTTTAAAGAAACATGAAATATGAGGCAAGATGTAAAAATGACTCATTAATTTACGAAATATGAGGAGAGTCAAAATACAACTCAAATTAAATAAAACGATGTTAAGTAATTATAAAATTACAATAGGAAGTAGTTTGGAATATATTAAACAGTACCAACTAAATTGGAAACACCATCTTGAAAGAATGAGTTCAAATCGGATCCCCAAAGCTGTTTATAATTATATACCAAGAGGACAAAGATCACTGGGCCGTCCTATGAAACGCTGGAGGGAAAATTTTCTATAGGATCGTAACAGGCCTTGGCCTAATACTTGGAAGGAAGAAGAAGACAATAGGAAGTAGTAACCTTATGAGGTCCTTCTTAATAAATAAGGTGAGTTATTCTTTCATCTTACCTCATAGAAGTTCAGTTCTTTTAGGACATGTTTCAAAACAAACTTGTGTTCTACCTTCAGCTTGCCCAGACTGTTGATTTTAACACTGTCGATCCTGGATGTCAACTCCTATTCCATCTCTTTGTGGTCCAAAGAACTTGCATATCAAATCTCTCTCTCCTGGGAATTGCAAAATTCATGATTCTACCTTTGTTCTTCTGGATGTAGATCTTCTCTCAAATTGTGAGTTCTTTAGTTTTTAAAGGACACATTAGAAGTGTAAAAAAAGGAGAAGTAAAAAAAAATCTGCAGTAGCTGCTCAAGTTTGGTCAGAAAAACACAAAATCAATGTAAACACCAAGTTATTAAAATAGTTAGAAAATGCTAATGAACTTACAATTTGGGAGAAGATCCACATCCAGAAGAACAAAGATAGAATCATGAATTTTTAAATTTTTGGAGAGAGAGATTTGATATACAAGTTCTTTGGACCACCAAAATATGGAGTAGAAGTCGAAATTCAGGGCCCACAATGTTAAAATCAACAGTCTGGGCAAGCTGAAGGTAGAACACAAGTTTGTTTTGAAACATGTCCTAAAAGAACTCAACTTCTATGAGGTAAGACGAAAAAAGACTCACCTTATTTATTAATGTTAATTGGATGGTGTTATGCATTAACCAGCTAAGCGACTTTTTTAAAAATATAATAGTGATATTGTGAAAAGAAAAATTAATGTCTGAACCAGGAATCAAACCGTGGACTTCTAGTTCTACATACTAGTGTGCAGCCAACTACACCATTCTAGACTTGGCACAAACATTAACAATTCTTTCCATATATACAAATCTATAATTCTCGTGATAATATATGTGAAAAGAATTGTTAATGTTAGTGCCAAGTCTAGAATGGTGTAGTGGGCTGCACACTAGTACGTAGAATTAGAGGTCCATGGTTCGATTCCTGGTTCAGACATTAATTTTTCTTTTCACAATATCATTATAATATGATTGGAAATGTGTTAAAATAACAATATTGGAAAATGTTAAAAAAAAATACTTTTCTTAATTAAGATTTTGATGCCATCTGTTGCACTAGCTCATGAAGTAAGTGAACACATACTTCTAATTCCAAATATATAATATAGCCCTATTATTAGAGAAAAATGTAAATGCCATTAGTCCTACTAGAAATTCTGGTTTTTGCAAATAGCAGCTATGAAACCAGATCTTTATAACTACTAATCTAAATTTTGCATCATACAGCTAAGTGCCAAATGTCCCATTCTTAGATTGTTGATGCATAACTATCAAACAAGGAAAATAACTTCCAATATCCAGTATTGTTAGTTTGGCACTACAATAAATAGTGAAGACTGACTTAAACTTTAAACATATTTTTCTCAAAACTTATATAAGAGTGCATAGCCGATGCATAACACCATTCAATTAACATTTAAAATAAAATTCTTTACACTTCACCTCATATCCTGTCTTCTAATTAGGCCAGTTTTCTAACCTTAGTAGTTACATCTTCAGTAGTAACATGACTGATGTTCTGTCATACAGGAGCACTGCTTCTTACTCCACCTGTTGATGAACTGATGAACCTCCCAATCAAAACAACATCCCAGGAATTTCAAAATTCATTCATTTTCCTTTCTTTGTTTTTTGAATGTGGATTTTTTTCCCCAAATAATGAGCTCCTTAGGTTTTTCTACTTGTTTTATTAATTGGTACTAGTAAAATTCATGGTAAGTTTCCGCTGAGGTGTTAATTCACAGTAATATAATGTACGATTAAAAACTATAAAATAATTACCTTGTAGGTCCGTCTCCTCAACTTAACTTGTTTTAAAAGTCTGTAGGCCTTTCGGGACTAGTCCCATCATCAGCAGAATGCATTAGGTCCGTACTTATTCAAAGTTAAAATTGGGAAACACATTATGAGGTTCTTAATTAATAAATTAATTAGGTCCGTACTTGTTGACCCTTGTTGAAGCACAGACTTGGTTGTGAGTATTTTGTATAGATGATTGTGTGGACTGGGTGTGATTTCATTAAGAATCAAGTTGTTGTCGATTTCTCTTAGGATTGTGATTTCCTCCAGTATATTTATCCTCGTTGGAATGTTTTCTTTATGTAATATTGTGAGGATTTTATCGATATTACATAGAGAAAACATTCCAACGAGGATAAATATACTGGAGGAAATTGCAATTCTAAGAGAAATCGACAACAACCTGATTCTTAATGAAAACACACCCAGTCCACACAATCCTCTATACAAAATACATTTGTCAGTGCTTCAACAAGGGTCAACAAGTACAGACCTAATGCATTCTGCTGATGATGGGACTAGTCCCGAAAGGCCTACAGAGTTTTAAAACAACTTAAGTTAAGGAGACGGACCTACAAGGTAACTATTCTATAGTTTTTAATCGTACATCATATTATTGTTTTATTAAGCTATCCTTTCTTTTAATTTTATATTTTTCTGACCAAGCATGAGTGGCTACTGATGATTTTTCCAATTCCCCATTTTTGACATTCCTAAGGTATTCATTCACTCTGGTTTTCAGCAGCAGCCACTAATGTGTGGTTAGAAAAACTGAAAAGGGATAACTGCCACTGGCACTATTCGAATTGGAAGTTCATGCCTGTGAAGACATAAGCTCTCCATACATTCCAATCATCCCCTGTATAATTTATCTCCTCAAGTCATGACTAATGTTATTCTATCTCCTCACTTTGGCAAGCCAATTGGGCACTTTCCCCTATCCTTCTGATTTACCTACAATAAGTTTCCAAACCTCTCTTTGATTCCCAACCCAACAATGCATTGTTGATTTCGGCAGGATTTTATGTTTTGTAGAAAAAATACATACTCATTGTCAACTTCCTTCCAAAAATTTGTGAGAATTTTTAATTTCATTTAAACAGACAAGATGACATCTGAAGAGCTTTATTAATATTTGTCAAATCTACAAGATTATGAATCAGAGAGGGTGAACTTCTTTGATGTGTATAAAGATGAAAAAAAGTAAAATATTTTTTTGAATGAGACATTTTAGGTGTAATTAGGCAATTGCAATATTTAGTTAATTACTGGCAATTAAACATTTTTTAAAGATATATATATAACTCTAATTCACTGGCTTTATCAAACCCATAGGTTCATGGCTGCATGGACATACGCTCTCCATACATCCCCAACCTGAGCTAATGTTTTCCAATCATCCCCTGTATAATCTACTTCCTCAAGTCATGGATGTTATTATCCCACCTCATTCTTGGTCTATCAACTGGGCGTGCTACCTCTGGTTTTCCTGCCAGCAGCTTCCATGCACCTCTTTCATCCCCCATACGTGCCACATGCTCTGCCCATCACAGCCCACGAGACTGAACTGTTCTTATTATATCTGGCTTCCTATACATATCATGTAACTCACTATTATGCAGTTTTCTGCATTCACCTCTCTGTTCATCTCTTTTTGACCCACAAATTTTCCTAAGAATTTTATTCTCAAATATTTGTAATCTTCTTTCCTCCCTTAAAGTAAGAGTCTATGTTTCCCATCCATATAATATAACTGGGACAATAAAATGATAATTATTGGTATTTTATACATTTCTGGTTAATACTTACTGATGTTTTGGGAGTATGTATCATTATATATAATATCCATCCATAGTAATTCTGCCTGAGGGCAGGACTTTCACTGCAATCATAGCATTTTCATGCTATACTTTGCAGCTTTACTAGAAAATTATAGGTGTGGTAGCTTCCTGTTGGTTTCCACACCAGTGAAGGGTGATGATGATGATGATAATAAGGATGATAATGCTGGCCAGATGACTTTCGGGGACCGTTGGACCCTAAGCTTCCTGAAATTTGTCTTACAGGTGAAGAAAAACCCCAAAAAAACCTCACCCAGGAGCCTGTCCTGACCGGAATCGAACCCGGGCCTGCTGCGTGACAAGGCAGCACGCTACCTCGAGACCACAGTGGTGGATATATATATATATATATATATATATGATACATATTCCTAAAAACATCAAAAAGTATTAACCAAAAATGTGTGTAATATATATATATATATATATATATATATATTAATATGTGAAGGGAAAACTTTTTTACTCCTTTTTAAGTACACTGTGAACATGAAGGAGTGAGATATTTGTCACAAAGTAAATTAAACATAATAAAATAAATTGTCTCTAAGGATTAAAATTCATCGGAGAACATATTGTTTAAACAACTCACCTCATAGGACTCATGCTTCCATGATATCGCGATTTCAAACATAATCATGGAAGCATGAGTCCTATGAGGTGAGTTGTTTAAACAATATGTTCTCCGATGAATTTTAATGATTATACCTCATAATGTTTACTTCCCAACATTAATTAAATATAATGTCTCTAAGGAATTTATGTGTATTACTCATTCATTTGTTTACATTCATACTGACATTGTTGTAAAAAGAAAATTGTGCAGCAGCAATACAAATTGACTTACTCTCGCATATTTATTATTAGTGGTTTATTATTAGTGATTTAAAAAAGTTAGTACATTTTATTATTTAAATTTAAATTAAACCCTGTCTAACCTTTGTTTCAGTAATTTCATTATATATTTTTTTTATATTTAAATAATCACACCTATTTCCATTATACCTCGACATAGAACATTGACGAGTCGGAGTGAGAGACAAAGAAGTAGTAATATATATTCCCATACACATAATAAAGGCCAAATGCAAATTTAAATAGTATACAAATGTCAAATGACGTGTTTTTGTTTTTTAAATATGGCTTAGCCAAGCTATACCACATATTTCTACTGTTTGTAGTTTTAAAATAAATAGAAAATTAATGCATAATGATGTATTTGTGACAAACTTGAAAATTTAATGAATTGTGCTCGAATTTCAATCACTGGGCAACCACTAGTATATATAATGTACATACTCCTAAAACATCAATAAGTATTAACCAAAAATGAATAAAATACCAATAATATATTATGAATGGGTTAGAAAGTACAAGGTTTCGACACTCTATATGTCATTGTTAATTCTTTCTAACTAGTTTAATGTATTTTATAATTCATATTATTTCAAATAAACCTCATAGTCACTTCCTTTACATATTAAATATATTATGAAATTTGAAAATAGACACTCAGATAACATCATTGGACAAAATGACCAGCACACGGTATTGTTGTCTGGGTGTCGCCATTTTCAAGAGTTCTAAACTAATGATGTCACCTTCCATAGATTTGGTCTGAATAATGAAATACAGCAGTTGAACAAATTCTAACATACATTTAATGAGTTTTTCTATGTTTTATCAACTCCAAAACATTTTTAAAACTAACATTACAAATACTACAATTAAATGTCTCATCATTCTTCTTGATATGGCTAAGTTTATGCCTAGTATATTCCACAATTCCACTACACTGTACTCCACATATTGTACATACATAACTTGATTTGCCATACTGTTTCCTTATAATAGATACTTTAGCCTGTAAGTTTTCAACTGTCCTAGTGTGCCGCTCTTTGTAGTGAAGAAACAACTGAGATGGCTTAACAAATTGTTTCCCACAAATTTCACATTTACTATTCAATTTTTCCTTATGAAAATTTTCATGAATATCATATATTGTTTGCATTGAAAATGATGATCCACAAACATTGCAAACGTTAGATGATTCTCCAACGTGAGATAATCTATGAAATAACATATTTGATTTATTATTTAAAAATGCTCCACATTCCTTGCATTCAACTTTGCTATGAACTTTCTTGTGTTCAAAAAATTTTATCGGATCTGTAAAGTTCTCAGAACATGTTTCGCATTGGTAATTTTTGACAGGTGAAATTTTTATTGGTAAATGAGCTGTAGCTTCATGTATAGATTTTGAATTTTCAAATTTTGTTACATATTGACATCTTCGGCATTTATATATAGTATGGATTTTCATATGGTTATTTTTTGTAATAACATCTTTTGTCTTAAAACCACATAAGCGGCATTTATACAAAAAATTTCCACTTTTCTGTAATTCATGAACTTTTAAATGTTCATCTCTTACTTTACAATCCTTTGTTTCAAATTTACATGAAAGACATTTATACAATATATAAGATTTCAAGCAGGAAATCCTATGTTTATTAAATTTTTCTTTAAATTTTGTGCTATAAGAACAGTCGTCGCAATTATATATGATTTCTTTTCTAAAATGTATTTCTCTGTGTCTTTGCAAATGAGATTTTGTTTTAAAACATTTGTTACAGATGTCGCAATCAAAATCTCTTTCATCGGTGAAATGAGACTGTATATGACCAATCAAAGCTGAATGTCTCCTGAACTCTTTGTTGCAAATATGGCAATGTGTCTCAGGAACATTCTCTTCTTTGCTTTTATCGGCTTCTTGATCTGGATATATTTTCTCAATAATAACACCACTCTCAGTAACTACTGTGTCACAGTCTAGATTCAATCTGAAATTTAAAAATGCAGAGTTAATTAACTTTTTTAGGAACTAACACTATGGGGTATTGTTTATTTAAGTAAAATTTTATCAATAATTAAACAGTTTTGTCTGTTCATTCTTACCTCTTAGAGGAGTTTTTTTTTCAAAATATGTTTCAGAGTTTCTGAGCCCCATCATCAGCGACTACAGACTGAATTTTCTCATGTTGTCAGCCCTGATTCTTGATTCCTGCTGTCTTTGCCTCTGGTCCAATGAATTTACTAATGAAGTTCCTTTCTGTGGGAATTTCAAAGTTCATAATTCTTTCCTTGTTCTTCTGTATATAGATTTTTTCCCATATGGTGAGTTCATTTTTGTTTTCTAACTGTTTAATAAGTTTGTGTTTACATCTATTTTGTATTTTTCTGACCAAACATGAGCAGCCACTGCAGATTTTTCTACTTCCCCTTTTAAATTCTTTATGTGTTTAGTTCTAATGGTTAAATTTCTTTTTGTTTTTGAACTAAAGAACATATAAGGAACGTAAAAAAAAGGGGAAGTAGAAAAATCTGCAGTGGCTGCTCATGTTTGGTCAGAAAAACACAAAATAGATGTAAACACAAAATTATTAAAACAATTAGAAAACAAAAATGAACTCACCATATGAGAAAAAAACCTATATACAGGAGAACAAGGAAAGAATTATGAACTTTGAAATTCCCACAGAAAGGAACCTCATTAGTAAATTCATTGAACCAGAGGCAAAGAGAATCAGGGCCGACAACATGAGAAAATTCAGTCTGTAATCGCTGACGATGGGGCTAAGAAGATCTGAAACATGTTCGACAAAAACAACCCTAAGAGGTAAGAATGAACAGACAAAATGTTTTAATTATTAAACAAGCCTCTTAATGTTATTTCCTATTGTATTAAAAAAAAATTATCACCTCATCTCATATTCCTCTTCTTCTTAGATCGGTTTCGGGACCTTATTTGATTCCATCCTCAGTATTTTCACAACCGTTGTTATGTCATCTTGAAGAGCCACCTCCTGCTCCACTTCTTGGTAAACTGAAGAACCTTGAAATCAAATAATTTTCCCCAGGAAAGTTTTTTCAAGGTTCTTCAGTCTACCAACAGAGGGAGCAAGAAGGCAGTTCTTCAAGACGACATGACAGCTGTGAAAATATTGAGAATGGAATCAAATAAGGTCCCGAAACCGATCTAAGAAGAAGAAGAATATGAGGTGAGGTGATAAAATTTTACTTAAATAAAAAAAATTAGAATCAATTGAGGGGTTCCATGGACTAACAGCTTAAGTGCAAAACATACTTTTGAGTAAACTGAAGTTGAAAAACGATATTATTTTTTGTGTGTTCCTATTCTATGTCATTAATCATTTTTTCTCTTTTTTTATATTTTGTACATTTTACATTTGTTAAATCTAGAGTAAATCAAAATACATTATAAATAATAATTGTATTGTATATATATAACATGTAATAATTTATGTTTATTGTAATTTAGAAGTAAGACTATTTTTTGTATTTCTTAAAACCTGGTTGAGTGGTAGACAAGGCCTTAAGGCCTTAATTCTGCCAGGAAAATAAAGTTATTATTTTTTTTATTTCAGGACTGTTTCTGTTATTTACACAGGTATCCTCAACCAAAATATACAATTTTTTTCCTTCCACACTTCCCAGTCTTGCATATCTGCATCTGTCATATTTCACTTCTTCATGTTGTCTTGAATTCCCTTTATCCACATTGGCTTTGGTCTACCATGTTTCCCTTTTCCAGGAGGTATCCATTTCAATACTTTATTATTATTATAACAATCTATCAAACTTTGAAAGTATATATTATTATCAATATAGCATTTCTTAAACACACAAATGAAACAAATTAATGGTTATTATGGAAATATAATATTTAAAAAAAATGTTAATAGTGACTTTCTTTTAAGTTGTTAGTCCACAGAACATCAACAAATTGTTTTTATTGGAGAATATTATGTAAAATAAGAATACAGACACTTTTGTTAATTTTGTACTTTACTGCACAATAACACAAATGCAAAAATAAACTATATCCTTTCATATCGTACTCTGAAAATAACATATATAGTAAACTCATTAATTCATTTTGTTAAGTTAAATTAAAGAAATATAAATATTTGAACTGTTTATCTTTGTTCATACATCTTTATTAAATTAAGTAAAAAGTTACTGTCCATTTAAAACTGAAATTCAATGTATAAAAAAAAATATTATTCATTCATTTTCATTATTGCTCGTTTGAATCTGAATAAGCCTATACCTGCCCAGAATTCTCTCTAGCCACCATCCATCCATCCACAGTAATTCTGCCCGAGGGCAGGTCTTTCACTGCAATCATAGCATTTTTATGCTATGCTTTGCAGCTTTACTAGGGAATTATAGGTGTGGTAGCGGTTAAGACACTGAGCTACAAGCCGGAGGGTTGAGGGTTCAAGTCCTGTTGGGGTCAGGATTTTTAAACTGACCCAAACCCTCTGGCGGCACTATGGCCCTGCGGACGACTCAGCCTCTAATGGAAATGAGTACCAGACGCTTGTTCTGGGGTAAAGGTGGCCGTCACGCAGGGCTGACAACCCAGCTGACATAAAGTGCCGATTGTCTAGAAAAAAGTGGGAGCCTTAACCTCCTACTACCCCAAGGGCCCCCGGGCCTGTTGTGGGATCACTTTACTTTTTTAGCTTTCCATTGCTTTCCACACCAGTGAAGGGTGACGATGATGATGATAATAATGATGATGATGTCCTAGAAGAACTCAACTTTTATGAACGAAGATACAACAGACTCATCTTATTTATTAATGTTACTTCCTATTGTAATTTTATAATAATATAATGAATTTTTAAATTCCTGGAGAAAAGGATTTGCTGTGGAAGCTCATGTATCAAACATAGAGGGAGGAAGAATACACCTACATAATTACCAACCATCAAATCAATAGTCAAATGCCAATAGAAAATGAAGGGAATATCACTCTGAAACTAGTCCTGGAAATTATTTTAATAAATGAGTTGGAGAAAATGTTTTTAACATCTCACCTCATAAAGTTGTGTGTCTTCACGATACCAGTTTCAAAAGTATAGTAGGTACTTCCATCTTCAGTCAAATTCCAACTCAGATGGAAGATGGAAGTAATACTATACTTGACGATTTTATTATTAATTTAACACTTCTCATTGAAGGATAAATTATATTTGAAGAGAAAAATAAATTTTTCTCTTCAAATATAATTTATCCTTCAATGAGAAGTGTTAAATTAATAATAAAATCGTCAATAGAAGCCCTACTGGCTATAAAGTAGTGTTAAATTCCCAATAAATGTCTTCTTAACTAAGAAGCCGCCATTTGCAAAGATAGAAGCTATGGTTTCAAGCATTTGGCGCGAGGGAATTACAACGTACATAAGAGAAAAATTTGCGTCTAGATCGTAACTCGCCTCGGTAGCTCAGTTGGTAGAGCACTTGGCCCGGAAAGCCAAGGGTCCCGGGTTCGAGTCCCGGTCTAGGCGAAAATTTTTCTCTTCAAATATAATTTATCCTTCAATGAGAAGTGTTAAATTAATAATAAAATCGTCAATAGAAGCCCTACTGGCTATAAAGTAGTGTTAAATTCCCAATAAATGTCTTCTTAACTAAGAAGCCGCCATTTGCAAAGATAGAAGCTATGGTTTCAAGCATTTGGCGCGAGGGAATTACAACGTACATAAGAGAAAAATTTGCGTCTAGATCGTAACTCGCCTCGGTAGCTCAGTTGGTAGAGCACTTGGCCCGGAAAGCCAAGGGTCCCGGGTTCGAGTCCCGGTCTAGGCGAAAATTTTTCTCTTCAAATATAATACTATACTTACTTATTTTAGGAATTCTCACTATGAGGTATATTCTATCTTAATAATACTATACTTTTGAAACCGGTACCGTGAAGATATGCAACTTTGTGAGGTGAGATGTTAAAACATTTTCTCTCGCACATTTATTAATGTAAATACTTCATAGTGTTTCCTCCCACTGTAATTTTAATTTAAAACCTGGAAATTATACTAAATATAAGGTGAGATGTAAAATTTGAATCATTTAATGACTGTTAAATAAAGCCTCTAAAAATAAGAAATACTTACTCAACTTGCTCCGGCTGTTCATCGTGGTCATTTGTTTCAATTTTACAGCTCTCTATACCATCAATAGAAATGGTATTGTATGAATCATCATACTCCTCTCCATCTTCAAATTCAATAATGTCTTCAGGTTCCGTTTTTATACGATCTACAAACATGGGATCCATTCCTCCTCCTTCGTCGTCCACAACTTCATCTTTGATAACTATCCGCTCTGTTTCCAGAACGTGTTGTTCATCTCCAGTACTGTTCTTGTTCATTTTTAAAGGCAGCCTGAAGCAGAAGTTATTGTTTAACTCTCGCTTCGGTACCTTTTCACTTTTTTATAAAACTAAAACCTTCAGATTATTATATTTTATTTGTTGACTTCCTTAAAATTTAAGTTTGCTATTACACACAAATAAAATAAAACAATTTACCTTAGTAATAATTCCACTAAAAGTTAGCAATCAATCTGGGATGCAAATCTGTCCAATTAAATCCACAGATATCAGTATTGTATATGACATAGCTTGTCGGACGTGAAGCTTGGAAAAATGAAGGGTGGTTTTTCAATGGGGGTGAGTATAGTGATTCTACATAGTACTCTATTGTCGTTCGAAAACAGGGTGACCAGTAAATTACAAAAATAAAATTCCCGACTACTTGCCAGCTTTTTCATGGCATCAAAGAATAATTCCCGAGTTGTTTGAGTGCTAAATTCAATTAATTCTCTCTCTCCAAACACCAAGTACGACAGGCCTTGAAGGCCCTAGGCCTACCATCTGGCTGCTGGCCTCACATCCACATGTGTTATTCACTAAGGTAGACAGTCATAAGCCAGTGTAGAGGTGACATGTGATCAGCATGTCAGATCCCCCAGCCATTATAGCTGGTCTTCTCAACCTGGAGTCACTACTTATTGTAGCTACCCAAATGCCTCACGATGCTGGGTGGGCACCGGTCCCATACTGGTCGAAATTCCATGAGAAAAATGTCTTCCCCCGTGCGGACTCGAACCAGCACAAGTCCCGTAGCTCTGCACCAAGGCTTCTTGCCTTAACCACTCGGCTACGGCACGGGACTTCAATTAATTCTAGCAAAGCCAATTTTGTAAAAATATTTTTTATAATATGTGTAAATAACATCTAGGCCTACTTTATTTTTATGTTAAGATCTTAAATAAGAATATCAAAACAATATATTTAAATTTTTTAATATTTGACACAATATCATGTTGGCATTTCTTTAATGGAGGCAGCTTGACTCAACCAAACGTATGCTATAGTTTCATAAACATTTCTTCCAAGAAATATTCCAATATCTGTACACATTTTTAGAGTGTGGTTTAACAATTGTGATTCTTTTGATTTGAATACAAGATAGATGCACGTCACTTTAAGAATACTGTCTATATAACAGTTTTCCCTGTTGCTTACAAATCCCTGACTTATTCCCGTTTTACAAAATTTTCCAGACTGCTGGACACCCTGGAAAAGCATGATTCTGAATTAGCTACTCCATTGTAAAATAGTGCAATATGAGTGAGTCAATGCTTTTGTAATGCACAGTACATTATCCATCCATCGTAATTCTGCCCGAAGGCAGGTCCTTCACTGCAATCATAGCATTTTCATGCTATGCTTGGAGCTTTACTAGGGAATTGTAGGTGTGGTAGCTTCCCGTTGCTTTCCACACCGTTGAAGGATGATGTTGATGATGATGATGATAAGGATGATGATGATGGCCATATGATTTCGGGGACCGTTTGTGCCTTAAAGTTTTCCTGACATTTGTCTTACAGGTGAGGAAAAACCCGATAAAAACCTCACCCAGAAAAACTGCCCTGACCGGGGATCGAACCCGGGCCCGCTGCGTGACAAGGCAGCACGCTACCTCGAGACCACAGCGGTGGACTAGTACATTATAACACTAATTTTTATTCTTTCAATAGTGTTGCTCAATAACTCCCACCCCATATTTCTTCCAAATTCCTTCCATGTCTGATGAGCTCTAAGACGAGAAAGAATTGATCCCGATGTGTTCACCCTTGAACAATGACATCATCAGGGTGATCACATCATAGTAAAAACACTGTTTAAGGGAGAAATATATATCAGGATCAATTGGGTATGTTTCTTGTCTTGTTTATCACTTTTACTGATATATGTTGTTTTAATTGGACATATTTGAATCCCAGATTGATTGCTGACTCTCTTAGCGGAATTACTACTATGGCAAATTGTTTTATTTTACATATCGATGGTGGGCAATGAAAACCTCGTAACTCAATTTTGGTAAATTTTGCAGGAGAAACAAATAACCATTTAAAATAATTATGAAAATTGATAACAAATAGTTCCCACACATTTTACTACAGAATATAAGTCCAGTTATTAATAAATTTGCCTCAATGGAATATTGTGGGATAAAAATATAAGTAATAAAAATAAAATGAATATATATCATACAATTGTTAAAAGCATCATTACTTATGGAGCAGAACTTTGGCCATTAACAATAAAAACAAATAAGTACCTTTTGGCAACGGAAATGGATTTTATACGAAGGGCCGCAAGAATTTCAAGAAGAGAAAAAATTAGGAACTCAGTTATAAGGGAAAAAATAGATTGAAGACACTATTTTAGATTATATTAAAACTCAGCAATTAAGATGGTACGGAATGGAAGAGGAATGGCAGAGGATCGACTACCAAAATCTATTTTGGAATGGAAACCTGAGGGAAGACGAAGCAGAGGAAGACCTAAAACTTCCTGGAGTCAGGGAATATGTTTATATATGAAGGAGAAACATCTACAACCAGGAGATTGGATGGACCGACAAAATTGGCTATTAGGAATCGGACGATGTCAAAGACATTAATCAACCGATGATCTATCTATTAATAAATTTGAAGTCCGTGTTCTCAACAAATTATGTATCACATATTTCTGTGCTGGCTACTAGAGTTATGTGGTTTCCAATGACTGATGGAGTTACGAGGTTTTCATTGCCTACCGTAGATATAATTAATTTCCTTAAAGTTACAACTGACTCCAAAAATGATATTATACATAAAGTTTAACAGAAAACAAGAAAGGAATAAACATAAGATATAAAAACACAATATAACATACTAGAATGTATGACTGATTTATTCCCGTTACATTACAGGCATTCTTGTCATCCCAAATTTTGTAAAAAAAATATTTAATTGGAAATATATAAAACTGTTATTCTCCCAGTTATATTATATGCATGTGAAATATGGGCTCTTACTTTAAAAGAGGAAAGAAAATTACGAGGATTTGAGAATACAGTTCTTAGGAAAATGTTTGGTCTACAGAGAGAAAACAAATAGGCAAATGGAGAAGATTACAAAACAATGAGCTAAATGATCTTTATAGGAAAATAGATATAATAAAAGCAGTTATGTCTCATAGATTGCAATGGGCAGGGCATGTGGTATGAATAGGGAATGAAAAAGGGGCATGGAAAATTCTTGTAGGAAAACCAGACGGAAAACACCCGGTTGGTAAGCCAAGAATGAGATGGAAGAATAATATTAACCATGATTTGGGGAAAATAGATTATACAGGGGATGACTAGATAACATACGCTGAGAATAGGGATGTATGGAGAGCTTCTGGAGAAACTGCAGTTTAAGTCTCACCATGAAATTTTCTGTCCTGCAATATAGTAGTGTGTGCAAGTGTTATGAACTAGCTCCATAGATGGCAGAACGATCAGTGCAGTTGGTTAATACCAATACCTTTGCGATAAATTCCCAAATGTGCTTTTAAACATGGATGTACATTAACACATAATTTGTAACCTAATAAAATAAATAATTTACATATTATTTCAAAAAACCATGTAAGCTAATTTGGTTTACACTAACTTACACCTTCTTAACCTAACAAAATAAAAATTAATAGTGCAGTTGGATAAAGTTTCCATTAAACGCAGTGAGAAAATTTTGTCACAGGCAGACACCACGCACATGCACCAACAAACGTGAAGCAGTTTGCACTATAGAATCGCCGATGTCGCCAACATATGCACAATATTTAAGGAACCTCAAAGCTAGCCTAACACAATTTAAATACACTAATCTATGAAAGACCAACCTAAAAGCTAACCTAACGCAATTTAAGCACTCTTAACTTGTGAAGAATACAATGCCCAAAAATAAATAGTAAGTTCTGAAATTATGAAGTACATACTCTATGTTGGCTGCACTGGAATATGTTAAAATCAATATGGCTGCCAACGTCTTCATGTTACATATGTAGTTAAATATCGTAGAAAAATATATTGAAATAATCGTTAGAAAAATTGTAAAATTTATTGTAAATGTTTGAATATAATACCTTGTTGTTGTGTGTGTGTGGTGTCTGCCTGGGACTAGAAAAATATATTGAAATAATCATTAAAAAATGTAAAATTGATTGTAAATGTTCAGAAATATTTGAAAATAAAACCTTGTTGGTGCATGCATGTGGTGTCAGCCCGGGACTTAGAATAATTTTTCACTGTGCTTCATGGAAACTTAGCCATACAGTTTATTTGAAGGTATGTCATACTGGACTGCCATCTATTGATGAGGACACATACTACTGTTTTCATTTTAATCTGGCATGCTGCTATATAGATTTGCAGAAATATTGAGGTTAGTTTAGGTAAACATAAGCTAATGAAATTGGTCAAATTCTAACACCCATTATTAGCAAACATCAACTGGCTACCATTATCATATTAGTCTCATTAAAAGGCCTCTCCTGACGCATCATCATCATATCTCCTATCATCGGTGTAGCGTATCTCTATCTTCCAGACGCCCCAACCTCATACGTGGGTTACAAGTCATGTCAGGAGAGAATGCCAGAAATGTAATGACAACCTGGTGACATTGATTAAATATAAATTAGCGAAAAAAAAGCGTACGAACCTTTTAATCGTTATCACCACCTCTGGAAAATTAAAATGTTCCCGTGTTTTAAATATGAAAAGACCAGTCAGCAGTTCACCAAAAATTCATTAAAAACAAACTCCTATAACTGTACTAATCATTGTATACTACAACAGGTATTAATGTTCGCTACTGCACAGATTAGGGAATAAAACGAATTACGCCAAGCAAGAAACAATACACACAGAGAACCGCAAAGAACCTAGTGTCGCCAACTGCTTCATTACTCGTTAACTTTTCTGTTCTCAAGCTATTTCTAAAATGACAATCCATCGAATTATTAGCATGTTACAACTTAACAGCAATATATTTTGCTACAAATACTTTGTTTTTGCATTAACTATAACTTATTTACATATATTTTCGCTAGATCTATTAGTTGTGTATAACTGCTTCTACAGTTGGTTGAATTGTTTAACTTTGACGCGGGAAAAAAAAGTAAACATATTTGTGGACATTGTAGGTGTTATTTTAAGTCATTACAAATAACGTAATAATACTACATTTTCACTATGAGTGAGAATAAATTTGACACCGGATCATTACCTGACTTTCTTCCATTGTATTATCAGAGGCTGTTCCCATTTGGACCCTATTACAGATGGCTCAGTTATGGAAATGGTATGTATAATCATTAAAACTATGCTAATCCTCACAATTCGACATTCAAAAATAATTAAAAACCATAAACATAATATTGGTGATATGTATAAGGATTACAATCTCAATAGAAGGAAACCCCTTTTGTGTAATTATACTAATTTGTTAGCGTTTGTGGTTAGGTTTTAAAAGTTTTATTGTAAAAATTTAAATATCAGTATACTCGGACCAACGGATCTGTGCTCGTATAGCACTGACATCGTTCTTAGAAAAGTACACGTCTATACTCACACCATTCCACCGCACTCCCCTCCCACTACGTCAGAATGCAGCCATCGTAGGAATGTTGCCAAACTTCCACCGGTGTCATGGCTCTTGAATATTGAATAATGCAAGGTTGGAGTTGAATTGACAACACTGGAGTGCAAGTGCAAGAGAGAGATAGGAATGCAGGGAGGGAAATGATTTGTCGTGACAGAAAAGGAAGTAGGCTTTAAACTTAACCTCTCGGTTCTAATGTATTATGTACTAGGTTTGCAGGTTCAAATCCGGAGTCGATGGATTTTTCGAGGTGTGAATATCCAGAATATGGGTTCCTTTGGAACAGAACCAAAACCCTCTTTTACCTGAATGGCATATTTTTCAATAGCCTGGCACTACAGATAAGGAATTTTAGAAATGTATGATGAAAGGTACAGAGACAAGCCTGGCCTTGGATATGTAAATACAAGCTTTGTGACTCAGAATTGGGGATGGGATAACAAGCAAATGAGTTCCTCTTTCTTGGTTTATACAACTGACAAACAACAAAACCAACAACCCTTCAAAGGAAAAATGACCAGTACTCTACCGGTTCGTAAAATGTTCCTCACATAAGTCATTCATGATCATAAAAATATGATAAAAGGTATTTAAGAAAAACTGTATCACCTCATCTCATTTCCTTCTTATTAAACCGGTTTTGGGACCTAATTAGATTCCATCCTCAGTACGGCTGAGGTTACCTGTTTGTCTCACATGATTTTCCAAACAACATCCTTATGCTACTGTTGCACTACACACTTTTAAACACGTTTCGTACTATTTTAAACAATTTTGGAACCATTTTATAAACATTTCTTACAATTTTTAAATATTGAAAATATTTATATAATTACGCAAATATTGTGAATTGAATTCTACAGAGCGCAAATGCTTAATGTAACATCTGCTCGGTGACTCTCAATTGGTGTACAACAATTCGCAAATTTCGCTAATAATTCCAACACCATATTTCAAGAATTAACTTCTTTTGTTTAGTATTCTAGATGGGACTAAGTTAGTGTACATAAAATTAGTTTATAATTTATTATAATATATATACATGTAAGTTTTTTCGTTAGGATGGATATGTGAAATGGGAAGTTAGCATATTACATCTATTTTTTTTAGCATTTGCGAGAATTTATTCTGAAAGTTGTTAATTTGCCAACTTCAGAGCACTTTACTGGAAGCTACATTTATACATTCAGCATCCTGTAAACTCCGTTACAATATCATAGCGTGTAAAGTAGACTTATCGTGTTTGTGGCCATCGTCCGAGTTAACTCGTTCATACAGTGGGCGTCGAACCAAACCGCCATTTATATTCGGACACGTCTAATAGTGTATTGGCTTAATATGTCTTGGAGGATCATAGATTTGGCATTGTCAAATGTACATTTTCTATTCCCGTTTGACACTTTTAACCTGGGTGAATCCCCGTTTATGTTTAAAACTAAACAACACTTGGAATTACAAATGCAGTTACATCACCCCAAACTTGACTCCAGGCTCCAATGCAGTCGTATATGTTTCTCGTTATCGCGCTGTTGTTTGTGCGTGAGTGAAACCATGGCGAAAGAAAAATATCTCACTGAAGAAGAATTAGTGAATATTTTGTATAATGATGATTCAGGTGATGAACTGATTCCTGAATTAGAAGATTCACAAAGTGAAAGTGAAGATGAACTTCCACTTCCTGAAATTGATACGCCGATACCATGTGATGTCAGTCACCCAAGTTATTTCACCATCAAATCCTACTAGGATATCTCCTTTAGGTATGTACAAAATTTGAATTTTCTAGGACTAATAGTTTGCGAATAATGGTCCATTTTCTGAAGTGCCACGAAAAGGGTAGCTGGGGTATTTAAATGGCTGGTCTGTGGGTTTAAATGTCCTGCTCAGTGCCTGGTACTGAATGTGACACATGCAACTCGCGCATGCGCACTGTGATTCTGTACGACTTAGAAGAATTCATGTGAGACAAATAGTACTCTTTTTCCCTCAGTATACTTTCATGATGTTATGTTGTCTTGAAAAGCCATCAGTACTTTTATAACCGTTGTTATGACATCTTGAAGAGCCGTTCAACCTTTTTATATATTTATTCGAACAGCTGGCTACACCAAATGGGATCGAAAGAAAAATGTAGAAATCCTTCAAGAACTTAATGTGTCACCAATACTGGACTACATCTCCAGATATCAGCTAAACTGGAAGGAACATGTCTCAAGAATGGCTAGATCCAGGATCCCCAAGGCAATAATGAAATACTGTCCAAATGGGAAATGGTCACTTGGTCGACCTATGAAAAGATGGCACGAAAACCACTTTCTCAGGCTGTAACAGTTCTTCTAGGACTAATACCTGGCAGGATGATGATGATTTATACCTAATAAATGTTTGTAGGAAATGAGGTGAGGTGATATACTTTTTCTTAAATAAATTATACCTCATAGTGTTAATTCCTAAAAAATCAATTTAAAATGACTCAAGTCTAAAAATGAAAACATAGATTCAAAAGAAAAATATGAGGAGAGGTGATACAATTTTTCTTAAATAAATATTTCCTAAAAAGTCAATGGTAAAAAAAGTGCCTGAAATAAGTGAATAAATGCAATAATAGCATGCATTTTCCAATGTTTAATTTCATTCACACCTCATATAAAACAGCTAATAATTGTGTATTTTTGTATTTTCAGTGAACCCACATTATTTTGTTAACCGAGAATTTTCATTTACTCTGGCAGATGATATTTATATTCGATTCATGTCATTTGCAAATCAAGAAGATTTAGAAAAAAGTATACGCAAGAGAAATCCATATAAAATAGATATTGGAGCAGTCTATTCACACAGGTAATTTCTTTTTTTAACAAGGGAACTGTCAGCCATTGCATGCTTGACGTTTCTCCCAACCATTATAGCTGGTTTTCTCAACCTGGAACTGCTACTTATTGTAGCTACTGAAATTCCTCATGATACTGGGTGGGCACCCAGTCCCATACTATCTACTGACTCTATCAAATGCTTCATCAAAATCTATGAATCCAAAGTGTGTCTCCACAATTTTTTCTCTTCTTTTATTTTCCTTCTATAAGTTGTTTCAGTGTAATTGGTTTCTGGTAATTGTTGCCTAGGAGCATTGAACAAAATTGTAACTTCTAGACACATCTGTATATATATATATATATAATAAGTCCGCTGCTGTGGTCTCGAGGTAGCGTGCTGCCTTGTCATGCAGCGGGCCCGGGTTCGATCCCCGGTTGGGGCAGTTTTTCTGGGTGAGGTTTTTATTGGGGTTTTTCCTCACCTGTAAGACAAATGTCAGGAAAACTTTAAGGCCCAAATGGTCCCCGAAATCATATGGCCATCATCATCATCCTTCACCGGTGTGGAAAGCAACGGGAAGCTACCACACCTACAATTCCCTAGTAAAGCTGCAAGCATAGCATGCTATGATTGCAGTGAAGGACCTGCCTTCAGGCAGAATTACTATGGATGGATATATAATAAAGTAGAAGAAAAGAAATTGGATTGGCCACTGACTAAGAAGGAACTACCTGCTGATGAATGCCCTAGAAGGAATGGTCAACAGAAAGAAAGTTAGAGACAAAAAAGACATCAGATGATAGACAATATTAAAATAAATGGTTTGTATACGGATACAAAAAGGAAACCTGAGTTACAAAAAGAGTGGAGAATGCTGACCTGCTCTTGAGCAGAACACTATGTATATAATTCTTCTGTCCTCCTAAACGACTGGATTGATTTTGATGAAATTTTTTGTGTGTGTCTGATTGGGTCCCTCAATGGTTTAGATTCACAATTTGACCCTGTAAAGCCATCAGGTGTAGGAGTTCACCTGAAGTGAAAATTTAAAATTTGCTCTAGTGGTCACAATTTTTTATGTTTCACAACAAAACCCAGTATATCATATTAAAATTAACCGAGGTAGGAATTATTCAAAAATGAGTGGAATCCGACAATTAGAAGGGGAGGTTTATCTGAAACCTGAAATTAAAAACTGCCTAAACAACTGGACCTATTTTGATTAAATTTTTTGTGTGTGTTTGAGTGGGTCCCTGAATAGTTTAGATTCAAATTTAAATCTTCTAAAACCATTAGGTAGGCCCCTATAGGAGTTCACCTGAAGTGAAAATTTAAAAATTGCTCTAGTGGTCACAATTTTCGATGTTTCACAACAAACTCAGTATTGCCTATTAAAATAAACCAAGGTAGGTATTATCCAAAATTAAAAACTGAGTAGCAACTGCCATGTTTGGTTCGTCTCAGCATTAACCTTATTTCATTTATGTAGGTCTAGCAATGCACGCCGAGTATTAGCTAGTATCTAATAAAATCAAAATAATACTTTATAAAACAATAATTAAATCTATTGTGGTTTACGGTAGCAAAAGCTGGACACTAACAGAAAACGGTATAGTGTTTGTATCTACCAAGAAAGAAAAAATTTGAGAAATATGTGTATGTCGTAACTAGAGATAATGAAGTCTGGCAAATTAGAACTAACTGGGTACTACAAGCTCTATACAAAGACATAGATTTAATACTAGTAGTTCCTGTCGCTCCTCTTGAAATCATAGAGCCTTTGTGAAAGCAATGGCATCAGACTCTGTTTTTTTAGCCAAATTCCCGACTTCATTCCAAATTATTCCTTGTTCAGTTTCTATTGTTACAGAACTGCACCATGTACTTTTTGGTCTTTCTCTTTTTCTAGACAATCCCTGTGGATTCCATTCCAGTCTTCTCTTTGCCACACTGTCTAGTTCTCTTCTGAGAGTGTGTCCAATCTATTTCCATTTGCAATATTTAATCTCCTTCCACATCTCATCCTATCTTCCACAATTCCTAGTTTGATATGAGTTTTGGCCATCACATTCTCAAAATAAATCTCAGGCATCTATTTATATACATATACTTGCAATTTTTCATATAATGTTATTGTTCCTTTCCAAGTCTCACACCCATATAGCAATATACTTTTCACATTGCTATTAATTAGTTTTAATTTTATTTCTAGTTGAGATTTGTTTAGATCTCCATACGGCATAGATTTAATAGCAGATATTAAAGCCAGAAGAGTTGAGTGATTGAGACATGTATATGGAATGGACACAAACCAAACTCCCAGGTAGTAATTGACTCTAAAAGAAGATATGGTAGACCCAAGATTAGATGGAAGGATGATGTGGAGAATTAAGAATTACGGAAACATCAATTGCAGACAGAAAGTAAAGGACAGAACAGAATGGTGAGCTGTTGTTTGGGAGGTCAAGGCTAAACTCTAAGAGCTGTAGTGCCAATGACGATGTTTCAGTATAAATACATTATCAATACACAATCTTCCTTTTCTAAACCCACTCTGATTTTCTTGAATTAATGCTTCTGTTATATTCCCTTAATTTATTATTTATTATATTTGTATAGACTTACTTATAAATGTACAGCACATATTTTTCAGGCCAGCAGATCATCGCATGTTATCTTCTTTCCATCCAATTGAAAAGGAGCTGATATTTGATATTGATATGACAGATTATGATGATATACGTACATGCTGTAGTGGTGCTGATATTTGTACTAAATGCTGGCGATTCATGTCAATTGCTTGCAAGGTGTTAGATTTGGCACTAAGGGGTAAGTTTATCATCACATACTAAACATAAACTGTTGTTATTGTTCATAGTTAAATATGGGAAACCATGAGGTAAGATAAGAAATTACTCATTCATTGGCATTTGGCAATGAAACCATTAGGTGCACTAAAGTATACATAGGAAAAACTAAAAGGAATTTAGAGAAGAACACTTTAGAAATATAAAAAATGGCAAAATTGAAAAATTTGCAATTGCAGCACATAGTTTGCTATAGAATCACAAAATTGGAAAACAAACTAAAATCTGAAATATTTAGAGAAGCCTTTGGAATTAACAGTTTGGGAAAATATATACATTCAGAAGAACAAATATACTTTTTTTTTTGTCCAATGTCACCCGGTTGTCTCATGATATTTCTGGCTTTCTCTCCTGGCATTGGCAGAATTGAAATCCATTTCTTAGGTTGGGGCACCTGGAAGGCAGAGTTACATTACTCTATTGTTATGATGGGTGTCAAATGATAATGAAGCACCAGGAGAGTAATTAACCTCAATTTCAGACCATGAGTAACCACAGGAATAATTCCTTTAAGGAAAAATTCCTATGGTCTGACCGGGAATTGAATCCGGGACCTCAAGAACTGTTAGTCAGAAATAATGACCACTAGCCCTTGAGGCTGGTCAAAGAACAAATATAGATCCATGAATTTTGAAGTTCCCAGCAAGCACAATTTAATTTAAAAAAAGAGGATAGTATATGAATAAGAAAAATTAGCATTTGCATCGGAATGCCTGAGTAGTGCAGTTGGTAGCTAGCTAACGTATAAATTAGAGGTTTCGGATTCAAATCCTGATTCAGGCTTTAATTTTTTTTTTCAAAATAATTATTATTACTTATTTTACAGAGGATTTTGGTTACCAGCATTTGTTATGGGTGTTTTCTGGACGTCGTGGTGTACATTGTTGGGTTTGTGATGAAAGTGCTCGCAGATTGGACCAACAGGCTCGCTCAGCTGTAGCTGAGTACTTGCAACTTGTGACTGGTGGAGCAAACCAATCAAAGAAGGTTAATTTTCGCGGAGACAGATTACATTCATCTATTAAGTAAGTCTTTTAATGAGTGATTTGTAAATCATCAAACATAACACTGAGGATGGAATCTGTGTTACAACACTGATAAAGAAACTGCATATACTAAACAAATTTCTCAGCAAGTCAAATTTATGGTCCAATTTTACTGGTTTATAGAATATATCTTTCTTTTGTTAACCTTTAAGTTGGCAAAACACTAATTTCTTGTGTCATTTATTTAAATATGTTAGACTGCAGTGAAAACAAAGAATGATTTTTAATTTTGGGTTTCAGGTAAATCCCTCTTCCACTTGTAATGGTTATAATTCACTGATTTTTGGAGAATATCTTAATTTTATTTTAATAGTATAAATTATTTCAGAAAAAATTATATCACCTCACCTCATATCCTTCTTATTAGACCAGTTTCGGGACTTAATAGGTTCCATCCTCAGTACTTTAATTGAAAGTACTCAGCCCCTCATATACTTATTAAACCAGTTTCAGTATCTTTTTAGTAGGGCTCGGAATTGAGGACCTATAAAATACCTTTAAAAAAGATCTAAAAATATCCTAAAAAGTGAAAAAAAGGACGTAAAAAGGCAATTCAAATTAAATAATAATTTTAGTTTCAACTGCATTTATTGAATATAATAAAAGTGTTTAAAAAGTTCACAATTCTAGAGAAATGCAACATATTCATAGTTAAATATGGGAAATAACATTATAAGGTTCTTAATTCGTAAATTAATGAGTCATTTTTTAACATCTTACCTCATATTTTATGTTTCTTTAAACACGGGAACTAGTTTTCGAGAGAAGGATCTCTCTCATTTTCAACCTTGTCAACCGAATGAGAGAGATCCTTCTCTCGAAAACTAGTTCCTTTGTTTGAAGAAACATAAAATATGAGGTAAGATGTTAAAAAATGACTCATTAATTTACGAAATGCAACATACATTGTGAAGGAAAATTGAATATTGAAAATTCTTCTTCTTTCATACTTTATTATCATTATTATTATTATTATTATTTTAAATAATCAATTGAGTTGGTATTTACTTGCTGAAAATCTATATATATTAATTAAATAAAAATAAAACTTAGTTTTATTTGATTTTCATATTTATTAAGATATAATTCAGTGACAGCTGTTTCGGTACACTGTACCTTCTTCAGACTTCTAAGTTTTATTTTTATTTAATTAATAATTATTATTTTAATTCAACATAGTTTGTAAAAGGAATTCTTTGTTCATTAAAAGAATGTTCTTGGAGAATTTAGAATGAAAGATTTTTTTTCCCACATAGAATGAATACAGTGTGAACCGAAAGTGCCTTTCTGCGGTTCAGTATGGTATCTTTGTTCTCCTCCCTACTACAGAACATTTATGAAATATGCCAATGTCCTCTTTTCCGTGTGGCTACCCCTTCCCTTTTCATCCTTTCTGCCGCGCATCTCTACAGCGCATATCCCCTCTACTTGCGAACCTTTATATGCATTGTACTCCTACCGAACATCATCATTCGATCAGCCTAGCAAGTGGCGTTTAGTTACTTAAAAGCGGATTCAAAAGTGGAATCCAATTTTAACTCACCATGCAGTTGGGAAGTTAATATGGTGGTCTATATATAGACAAGTTGATTGAGACCGAGAAGAGGTCGATTTTGAGTTAGTCCAGCAATGTACGGAAGAAGTGATTCCTAAAAAGCTTGGACATCTGTGTGAGTGTGGCATTATGTCTGGTACGTTATTTGTTTAGTTATTTCTACAAGCTATGCTTGATTGATTGATCAAGAATCATCTTTTGTTATTAATTTATTATTTATTTTAAAATCCAACTTGTTTATATTAAAAGCTTATTTTTTTATACAACGCCCCTTTGTTATTATTCAAGTATAGTAGTTGCTCACTATCCTGTAACAAAATCACTCACTGTATGCATTTAGTAATCAGAATCTATATTTGTATGTATGTTCATCAGGGAAAGAAAGATGAATTAATAGCTGCCTTTCATGGGCCCGAGGGCAGGCTGCTTTCTTACCGATAACATCTTTGAATATCACGATCACATTAATAAATACAGCATTAACAAAACTCGATCCCGGACAAGTGTTACGCTGAGCGTGGTTTGCTTTTCTAACGTCGTAAATGGTAGCAGTAGTGTGGTTTACTTACCCACAAATGGTTGGCAGACCGTGGTTTAAGGGTTCTTTCTCTACCCCCCCCAGCACAAGTGAACCTGCAATAGATATCAGGCGGTCAGGATATTTTGCGAGGGTTCAATAGTTTCTCGCAGAACAAAAGTGTTTGCAATGTTAAAAGTCTTTTGGAAGTAAAACTAGATAGTGTGTTTAAGAAAAAAGATGGAATTGAAACTAGACTGTGTGGATTCTTGAATTATACAAATGATACGAATGTAATCAAAATAAGGTAAAGTTGCAAAAAAAGCTGTTAAGACCTAAAAAAAAGGCTAAATAGGACCAATAAGCCAAAAAAGTACAAAAGACAAATATAATCTATCAATTTCTGACCTACAATGACCCAAAATGTATACATATTAAGTTGGTTTATGAATGAATGAGTCATTTTTTTACATTTTACCTCATAGTTTATGTTTTCTTAAACATGGGAACTGCTCATATTTAAATATGGGAAATTACATTATGAGGTTCTTAATTCGTAAATTTATGAATGGGAACTGCTGTTTTCAAGAGGAAACATCCCTCCCATTTTCAACATTATGACTATGAGAAAACATAAACTAAGAGTTTTAGATGTAAAAAATGACTCATTCATTCATGAATTAAGAACCTCATAATGATTTTTTTTTGCAAATGCCCCAGTTTGTCTTTTGACATTCCTGGCATTCTCTTCTGGCACGGCATACTTGTAACCCACTTCTGAGGTTGGGGCGCCTGCACCTGGAAGGCAGGGTTACGTTGCCCCGATGATATGACGGGTGATGATGATGATGATAGTGGTGCGCCAGGAGAGTCCCTAATCCTAAGCTTAATCTAAGATGAATATGAATGATGATAATTGCGATGCCATGTGATTTCGGGGACTGTTTGGGCCTTAAAGTTTTCCTGACATTTGCCTTACAGGTGAGGAAAAACCCCAATAAAAACCTCACCCAGAAAAACTGTCCCATCCAGGGATCGAACCCAGTACCACTGCGTGACAAGGCAGCATGCTACCTCGAGACCACAGCAGTGGACAAGAACCTCATAATGTTATTTCCCATATTTAACTATGAAATATTAAGTTGGGCCTCGTCTTCAGACATAAAATGGGAAGAAAAAAATTAATGGGATTGAAGAAAATTTATAATATTTCCGCAAAAATATTAAAATATGTAAAATTATGTACTATTATGTGAAATATGTATTATAGCTCAAAATATGTAAAAATATGTAATTTAAAACTTTGGAATAAGGGTCTTTTCAGTTTAATTCGTCGACATTTTAGCTTTTTTATAACTACATACACACAAACAGAATATGTAATTACATAAAATCTGAGCTCTAATTATAAAGAACATTACAGGTTATTAATTATTTTTGTAGGAAACAACTCAGTGAAATCATTATTTAAAAACACAGTTATTGAACATGCAATTATCAAATGTGTAGTTCGAAGGAATCTGTTCATTATTTGCTATATTCAGTGTATTTGTTGGAATGTCAGTCACTGCAAAATAATGCTCTGACCTGTTCGGAATATTAAAAGGGAGGAGCTTTCTATATTTTAGTAAACAGAATTTGATAAATAGTGAGGTGAAACACGACTGTCATTGGTTGTAAAACATAATTCATTGAAACGTGATTGTCATTGACTTCCATTTGAGGCATCAGTTAAATAGTCTCTCTAATTGTGCTACCTATTGCTTACAAGATGGCTTGTACATGTATATTAATTTCCATGTTAAGTTCATAATTTTTTTATATTTGTTAGACGAGCGAAAGATATAATTGAGAAGCAGTTTGAGAGCTTATGTGTGGAAGAACAAGATATTCTGGGAAGCCCTGAAGCTGTCAAAAAGTTTCTTGCTATTATTCCTGATGAACCACTAAGACAAGATATACAAAAAGAGTTCCAGAAATATTCAACATCAAAAGAACGTTGGGAAGCCTTCGTCCTGTTTATTAGAGATCTTAAAAGTAGGGTAAGGATTATTTTATGATTTATTAAACATTCTTTATACCTCACCTCATATCCAGTCTTCTAATTATACCGGTTTCAAAACCTAGGTGGTTTCATCTTCAGTAATATCTTGACCAATGTTATGTTGATCAGGAGAACTGTTTCTTACTCCATCTGTTGGTGGACTGATCAACCTCCGAATCAAATGAAATTCCCTGGGAATTTCAAAATTCATAAGTTTTTCTTTCTTGTTTTTTTTTAATGTGGATTTTTTCTCAAACCATGAGCTCATTTGGTTTAAAATTAAATTAAAATACTTCATACCTCACCTCATATCCAGTCTTCTATTTATTCTGCAGATTCAAAACCTTGGCAGCTTCATCCTCAGTAATATCTCATTGACTGATGTTATGTCGATCAGAACTACTTCTTCTTCCCTCTGTTTGGTGGACCGATAAACCTCTAGATCCAATCACAATCCGTGGGAATTTTGTAAGTTCGTAAGTTTTTTTTCTGGAGAAAAACTTATGAACTTCGAAATTTCCATGGATTCTCATTGGATCTGCAGGTTTATTGGACACCAACAGAGGTTAGAAGAAGTAGTTCTGATCAACATAACATCAGTCAATGAGATATTACTGAAGATGAAGCTGCCAAGGCTTTGAAACTGCAGAATAATTAGAAGACTGGATATGAGGTGAGGTATGAAGCATTTAAATTTAATCTTAAATTAAACCTCATAGTGATTTTTTTCCCTATAAAAGGTCTTCTTGTTTTTCTATTTGTTTAATTGAACTAGCTTTTATATCAATTAGATGTTTTTGAGACCAAGCATGAGCAGCTACTGCTGCCACTTCACCATTTTTGACATTTCTGAGAATTCAAAATTTATATAAGAAAAACAAAAAGAAATTTGAAACCTGGATAAGATATTCATAGGCATTTACAACTAGACTAGGAACACATATCTCATGACATCTCAGGATTCAAAGTGACACTTTGATTCCTTTTATTTTATATGTCAAATATTTATTTGACGATTTTATTATTAATTTAACACTTCTCATAGAAGGATAAATTATATTTGAAGAGAAAAATTTATTTGTAATTTGTGCTGGTTGTGTGGAAGAGAAGGCCTCATGGCCTTAACTTTGTCAGAATAAATAAAACATTATTATACTTACCTTACCTCATAGTTTATGTTTTCAAACACAGGAACAGCAAGTTTTCAAGAGGATATCCCCTCTCATTTTCAACCATATTTTTTCCCATATTTAACCATGAAATTATTATCTTCTTCTTGTAAGCCCTTGTTTCCCTTAACAGAGATTTAGGCGCTCTCCCCATACAGGGAAGAATTTGAACCATGCTAATTTAGTTACACTTGTTTTCGTATAGATGTAATTTGAATGGTCCATGGTCAGCGATCTGCCTCATACTGACATCTAGGAAACCAAGGTAATACTAGGACGGGAAAATTCAGTAAATTTTGCTTAGAGGCCTTTTCATTCAGGCTTAAGGATCTTTTGGGGGCACGCCGTAGCGTAGTGGTTAAGGCACTGCGCTACAAGCCGGAAGGTCGAGGGTTCGAGTCCCGGTGGGGTCAGGATTTTTAAACTGATCCAAACCTTCTGGCGGCACTATGGCCCTGGGGTCGACTCAGCCTCTAACTGAAATGAGTACCAGACGCTTGTTCTGGGGTAAAGGCGGCCGTCACGCAGGGCTGACAACCCGGCTGACATCAAGTGCCGATTGTCAAGAAAAAGTGGGAGCCTTAACCTCCTACTACCCCAAGGGCCTCCTGAGGCCTGTAGTGGGATCACTTTACTTTTTTTAAGGATCTTTTATGAAATAAAATTTTTTAAATTTGAAGAGAAAAATTTTCGCCTAGACCGGGACTCGAACCCGGGACCCTTGGCTTTCCGGGCCAAGTGCTCTATCAACTGAGCTACCGAGGCGAGTTACGATCTAGACGCAAATTTTTCTCTTATATACGTTGTAATTCCCTATCGCCAAATGCTTTTGAAACCATTGTTTCTATCTTTGCAAATGGCGGCTTCTTAGTTAAGAAGACATTTATTGGAAATTTAACATTACTTTAAAAGCCAGTAAGGCCTCTAATGATGTTTTTATTATTAATTTAACATTTCTCAATGAAAGATAAATTAAATTTGAAGAGAAAAATTTTCGCCTAGACCGGGATCTTTTATGAGCCTGAAAATCTTCAGACTCGGGACCCACGGCTTAAAGTCCCTTCTGGAGGACTTGCTCCTTGGATTTTTCTGTCCTAAAAAAATCCATCACCCCGGCCGGGTTTGAACCCACGACCCTCGGAACCAGAGGCAAGGAGCATAACCACTAGTCCACCACGGCCGATTGAAATTATTCTACTTTATTATTATTATTATTTCTGTAATTAGTTGGCTGTTTAAATCTAAAAAAATACTAACTAATAATGTCAGTTTTTAAACATGGGAACTGCAGTTTTCAGGACATCCCTCTCATTTTCAACCATATTATTTCCCATATTTAGCTACTAAATTATTTTATTATTATTATATTTCTGTAATTAGTTGGCTATTTAAATCTAAAAAAAATGCTAACTAATAATGTCAGCTGTCCAAACCCAGAGATTCAAAATTTTGACTTTAAAACTTCAAAATATGATGGATATAAAACTTCAATTTAGTGTAATAAAAAATTTTCAAATTATTTATTGACAAAGAATTAATTTAATTGGCAGTTGATAAAATTACAGGGGCAACTGAAGAGAAATCGTCAGTTCCTAGTCGAGGAAATAATGTTCCAGTTTTCCTACCCTCGACTTGACATCAACGTATCAAAAGGTTTGAACCACTTGCTGAAATCTCCATTTTGTATTCATCCAAAGACTGGGAAGGTTTGTGTTCCATTCCAACCAAAGGCAGCTGACAAATTCAATCCAACAACAGTTCCCATATTAAGGTACATTCTACAGTTGTTTAATATAATATATAGTTGTTTATGCAGATGTTATAATGACTTGGGCAAACAGTACATTGGAATATCCAATACTTTTGTCCTTCTAAGAGTCCACTGCTGTGGTCTCGAGGTAGCATGCTGCCTTGTCACGCAGCGGGCCCGGGTTCGATCCCGGTCGGGGCAGTTTTTCTGGGTGAGGTTTTTATTGGGGTTTTTCCTCACCTGTAAGACAAATGTCAG
The DNA here is from genome assembly GCA_030220185.1 of Diploptera punctata. Classification (NCBI taxonomy): domain Eukaryota; kingdom Metazoa; phylum Arthropoda; class Insecta; order Blattodea; family Blaberidae; genus Diploptera; species Diploptera punctata. The sequence goes on from JASPKZ010002337.1 coordinate 2,034,827, forward strand.
GAAAACTTTAAGGCCCAAACGGTCCCCGAAATCATATGGCCATCATCCTTATCATTATCATCATCATCCTTCACCGGTGTGGAAAGCAACGGGAAGCTACCACACCTACACAATTCCCTAGTAAAGCTGCAAGCATAGCATGAAAATGCTATGATTGCAGTGAAGGACCTGCCTTCGGGCAGAATTACTATGGATGGATGTCCTTCTAAAGGACTCTCTTATCCATTACTGGCTCACATATTAAACATTAAACTGTCAGTGGTCTCTTAATAGAGGTTTTACTGTATTTCAATTGAAATTTGTTTAACTGTTGGGTTGTCCTATGTTATTTCTATCATTTGTTACACAGTATTTTGTAGATGCAATACAGTACTTTAACTATATATTTAAAAGAAGTCTTTATGCATACATTATACACTCTGCAAATTTTATATTCAGTTAACCAAATAATTAAATATCTGAACTATATCTGATCCCTTTAGTTTGGATAATAATCAATGAAAAGGACACTCTTTCATGTTCATATATTTAAGAAAGATCAAACTTTTTATTTTTTTTAGAAAGAAAAATTAATGCTGAAACCAAAGGTCTCCAACTCTGCGTATCAGTATGATAACCATTATACTAACATCAACAATTCTTTCCACCTATACAATTCTATTTCATCTGAAGGCCAATAGCCATCACTATGAACAATGTCATCTGATGACTTCCATTCAAAATATTTTTATTGAGAATTTAAACATTATTTTTAAGCAGTAAAGCTTCTTATTCCGATGTCATACCCCAAATCAATATCCTTCAGAATTGGATATAGTTTTATTTTAAAAAGAAAACTTAATGAAGTTTTTTTTTAATACAGTATTCCAAGGAAGTAACTCTATAAGCTTTATTTTAGATGATCCATCCATAGTAATTCTGCCCGAAGGCAGGTCCTTCACTGCAATCATAGCATTTTCATGCTATGCTTGCAGCTTTACTAGGGAATTGTAGGTGTGGTAGCTTCCCGTTGCTTTCCACACCAGTGAAGGATAATGATGATAAGGATGATGATGATGGCCATATGATTTTGGGGACCATTTGGGCCTTAAAGTTTTCCTGACATTTGTCTTACAGGTGAGGGAAAACCCCGATAAAAACCTCACCCAGAAAAACTGCCCCGACCGGGGATCGAACCCGGGTCCGCTGCATGACAAGGCAGCACACTACCTCGAGACCACAGCGGTGGACTTTTAGATGAAATGAGTTAGAGATATGCACTACTCATTCGATGCGTTAGGCATCATTGTCAATTCTTTCTAACTAACAGTTAACAGTTAGAAAAAATTGACAATGATGCCTAAGGCATCAAAACTCGAGTCTTTATAAATTAATTAAATGTTAATTTTTCTTTCTAAAATAAAACTGTTCAATTCTGGAGGGTATTAATTTGGGGTATGATGTCAGAATAAGAGAGATCATATTTGAAGAGAATAATGTTCGCCTAGACCAAGACTCAAACCCGGGATCTTTGGCTTTCCGGGCCAAATGCTCTACCAACTTAAATTAATAATAAAAACATCAATACTACTGGCTTTATAAAAAATAGTGTTAAATTCCCAATAAATGTCTTCTTAACTAAGAAGCTGCCATTTGCAAAGATAGAAGCAAAGGTTTCAAAGCATTTAGCACGAGGGAATTACAATGTATATAAGAGAAAAATTTGCATCTAGATTGCAACTCGCCCCAATAGCTCAGTTGGTAGAGCATTTGGCTCGGAAAGCCAAAGGTCCCGGGAGTCTTGGTCTAAGCAAAAATTTTTCTCTTCAAATATAATTTATCCTTCAGTGAGAAGTGTTAAATTAATAATAAAAACATCAATAGAAGCCCTACTGGATTTATAAAGTAGTGTTAAATTCGCAATAAATATCTTCTTAACTAAGAAGCCGCCATTTGCAAAGATAGAAGCAAAGGTTTCAAAGCATTTGGCGCGAGGGAATTACAATGTATATAAGAGAAAAATTTGCATCTAGATCGCAACTTACCTTGGTAGCTCAGTTGGCAGAGCATTTGGCCCGAAAATCCAAAGGTCCCGGGTTCAAGTCTCGGTCTAGGTGAAAATTTTTCTCTTCAAATATAACTTATCCTTCAGTGAGAAGTGTTAAATTAATAATAAAAGCATCAAGAAAGATCATGTTTGAAACAGTACTATAAATAATGCAGCCACTCATCAATAACCACTGTTATAGAATGAAGAACAAATCAGATTTCTTTAACCTTTCATGTCATATTTGTGAAGTAAAATAATTACAGCATCACAAAAATGTTTATTTTTGTACTAATCATTATGAATTGTCTTGTATTGTAATAACAATGAAATTTCAATTTGGTTTCAGTCAGTTGATACAAGAGATGCGAGATTATGATACTAAAGCAATGGAGATTCCTTCTGATGAGAAAAGTAGAGTGAAGGACTACAAGAAAACAAGCATGCTGAAAAGTATTCTCATATTTGAAGAATTTGTTCGTAATCTCGAGCAGACATGGAAAGGACAACATATAAAAGCTAGTGGTAAGTTACAGTTAGGAAAATAAGTAAGTTTGGTCTATAGTATACCTCATATAGTTGTTTCTATTTAACATATGTTTCAAAGCATGTTTGCTTCATCTTCAGTTGGTACAGACTGATTTTTCCAAAGTTGTCAGCCCCGGATCTTGATTCCTGCTCCCTCTTTCTGTGGTCCAAAAATTTGCTAATTAGGTTTCTCTCCCCAGGAATTTCAAAAATTCATAATTCTCTTCTTGTTCTTCTGTATATATATATATATATATATATTCACCCATATGGTGAGTTTGTTTGTGTTTTCTGTTTTAATAATCTACATACAGAAGAACAAGGAGAGAATTATGCATTTTGAAATTCTCAGGGAGAGAGATTTAATATGTAAGTTCTATGGACCAGAAAAAGAGGAAGCAAGAGGCAATATCCAGGGCCGACAACCTAAAGATCATCAGTCTGTACAAGTTGAAGATGGAGCAAAGATGCTCTGAAACGTACCCTACAAGAAACAACCAACATGAGGTAAGATGAAAAAAGACTCAACTTCATATAATGAAGTTGGAATTTATACATTGTGAGGTTTTCTTAATAAAAATTAAATGAATCATGAATTCTTCTTACCTCATACATTTATGTTTTTAACACACAACTGCAGTATCAAGAAACATCATTCCCATCATCAGCTGTTGTCATGGCTGTCAATTCTTCATTATGCCTGTCATTTTCTAAACTGCCATCTGGTGTTGATTTGAAGAACTTGTAATCAAATTTGGTTTGTCCAGAAACTTAAAATTCATGGTTCTAGTATGGTTTTCTGAATGTATATCTTTTCCCAAACTGTTAATTCCAAAGGTTTAGATAGATATATTTAAATTAATATCGGGAAGTAAACATTATGAGGTTATATCATTAATAATGGATGGAGAACATATTTTAATCGACTTTACTTTGGCACCAATAAATAAATTTAGTCTGGAAAAACTTTTAAATACCAATAAAAAAATCAACATCCCAGACAGTAAGAAATCTGGAATTTATCAAATTAATTGTAATGATTGTAGCAAAGTATACATAGGAAAAACAAAAAGGAATTTAGAAACACGCACTAAAGAACATTTTAGAAATATTAAAAATTGTGAAATTGAAAAATCAGCAATTGCTGCACATAGTTTACTAGAACATCATAAAATTGAAAAAGAAGCGAAACTTTTAAAACAGTTGGATAAACCGTTGGAATTGACAATTTGGGAAATGATATTCATTCAGAAGAATAAATATCGATCTATGAATTTCGATATTCCAGTGGATAAAAATTTAATTACAAAGTTTATAATCCCAACAAAAGATGGCAGCACAAGAGGTGATGTCACTAAAGAAATCAACAATCACGGAATTTCATCAATGGACGCCATGACTGATGAAGGACATGATATTGTCTGAAACCGTCGGTATCAAAGAAGTTTGAAAATGTATGAGGTGAGTCGATTAAAATGTTCTCCATTCATTGTTTAGATAGATGTTTCAAAAATTTAGCTTCTTTTTCAATTCTGTGATTCTCTAATAAACTATGTGCTGCTATTGCTGATTTTTCAAATTTCTAAAGTGTTCAAGAAATTTACTTACCATCCAGAAGTTCACAACAGATTTCAAAAGATTTTCAAAAAATGTAATATAACATTGGCTCCAATTAACAAATTCAGCCTGGGTAATCTTCTGTTAACTAATAAAAAAGTTAACACTCCAAATAATAAAAAATCTGGAATTTATCAAATTAATTGCAAAGATTGCAATAAAGTATATATAGGAAAAACAAAAAGGAATTTAGACACTCACAAAAAAGAACACTTCAGAAATATAAAAAAGTGGTAAAATTTAAAAATCATAAATAGCAGCACATAGTTTATTAGAGAATCATAGAATTGAAAAAGAAGCTAAACTTTTGAAACTTGTTTGGGAAAGCTGAGGATAAAACAGAATTGTTTTGAAACATGTCCAAGAACAAATCAACATTAATATTGAGGTAAGATGTCCAGACTAAAAATAATATAATTTTGAAAGACAAAGATAAATAATTTGTTAACTAAATCAAAGGGAAAGAAGAATACATCAAATAAAATCAAACATCAGAATAAAACCAGAAATGAAGAAAAATCAGAATCCACCAGAAATTATGTTAAAAATTTTTCAAAGGCAACCTTTAACCTAAAAGAGACAAAATTGTTAGAAAACGGTCTAAAAACAGCAATAGATTATTCCAATAGAATAGAAGAATACATAGTGGACATTGAAAATTCAATAGAAGGGTTAGTTACAGAAGAAAAAATAATCATCAGAAAAAAATGTGAAGAAATTTTGAATAAAATAAAGAATACAAATAAAAACCCAGTTTGTAAGGAGAATTTAAAAACACTCAAAGAAATAAATAACAAAAATGTTGTATATACAAAATCAGATAAGGGTAAAGTAAAGTAAAGTGATCCCACAACAGACCCGGAGGCCCTTGGGGTAGTAGGAGGTTAGGGCTCCCACTTTTTCTAGACAATCGGCACTTTATGTCAGCCGGGTTGTCAGCCCTGCGTGACGGCCGCCTTTACCCCCAGAACAAGCGTCTGGTACTCATTTCCGTTAGAGGCTGAGTCGACCCCAGGGCCATAGTGCCGCCAGAGGGTAACCAAATTATAATTCTGGACAAAGAAGATTATCAAAATAGAATGGAAGAACTTTTGAAAGAAAAAGAGTATGAAAAAATTAAGAATGACCCCCTACCAAAAACCATAAAAAAAGTGGAAAACTGTTTTAAAAATGTTAAAATTCTATCCAAGAAAGAAAAATTTCAATTAAAAGTAAGCAACCCAAGAAACCCTAATATACATGGACTTCCAAAAATTCACAAACCGGGAAACAAAATGAGGCCAATAATTAACAATATTGGATCACCAACCTACAAAATTTCGAAATGGCTGAATAATCAATTTAAAAGAATTAATAATTTTGAAAGTCTGCAGATTGAAAATTCATTGGAATTAGTTAAGAAATTAGAAAAAGTGGAAATTGAACCCACAGATAGGTTGGTTTCGTTTGATGTAGTTTCACTATTCACAAATGTACCGAAACAAAAAACTTTGGAGATATTGAACAATTGGTTAAGAAAAAACAACATAGACAGAGAGATCAAAGAAGATTATTTGAAATTAACTGCGTTATGCATTGATCAAATGTTTTTTACATTCAATGGGAGTTTCTATAGACAAAAATCAGGGCTCTCAATGGGAAACCCATTATCACCTTTTCTGGCAAATTTATTTATGAGCGATTTTGAATGTAAAATCACTAAAGCACATCCCACAATGTTTAAATTTTGGAGTAGATATGTTGATGATATAATTTGTATTGTTAAAGAAAAACATGTAGAAGATTCCCTAAAACTATTAAATTTACAGGTCCCGCGCCGTAGCCGAGCGGTTAAGGCAAGAAGCCTTGGCGCAGAGCTACGGGACTTGCGCTGGTTCGAGTCTCCATGGGGGAAGAAATTTTCTCATGGTGTTTCGGCCAGTATGGGACCGGTGCCCACCCAGCATCGTGATGCATTTGGGTAGCTACAATAAGTAGCGGCTCCAGGTTGAGGAAACCAGCTATAACGGCTGGGGGATTCGACATGCTGACCACATGTCACCCCTACACTGGCTGATTATCATCTACCTCTGTGATTGACACATGTGGATGTGAGGCCAGCAGCCGGCTGGTAGGCTAAGGGCCTTGTAGGCCTGTCGCGCCTGGAGTTTTTTTTTTTTATTAAATTTACAGAGTACAAACTTTAAATTCACCAAAGAAATAGAAGACAATAAACAAATACCTTTTTTGGATCTTAAATTGGTCAGAAACGAAGAAAAAAGAAAAATTGAATTCAGGATTCATAGGAAAGAAACTCATACGGAAAATTTTATAAAATCAACAGGGTTCAATCCAATTGGACATAAATTAGCAGCATTTAATAGTTTAACTCATAGATTGGTAAACTTACCCTTAAACGAAGAAGATTTCAAACATGAGAAAAAACACATAATCAAAGTAGCAAGAGAAAATGGGTTTGATGAAAAAATGGTACATAAAAGGATAGAAAAGTATAAAAAACAAAAAATGATAAACAGAAGTAATCTTGAAAAAGAAGAACCACCTATGAAAAAATATAGGAAATTCACATATCACCCCTGGGTACATAATAAATTTCAAAATATATTTGAGAAGTTTAATATTAAATTAGCACCAAAAAATAACTACAGTTTAAATAAACTAATAAAATCCAACAAAAATGAAAAAACTGATAAAAATAAAAAGTCAGGAATATATCAAATTGAATGCATGGGTTGTGAAAAGATATATATAGGGAAAACAAAAAGAAACCTAAAAATTAGAACCAAAGAACACATAAGAAATATTAAAAATGGAGAAATTGAAAAATCTGCAGTTGCTGCTCATGTTTGGTCTGAAAAACATAATATAAATTCAGACACTAAATTATTAAAACAGTTAGAAAATACAAACGAGCTGACTATTTGGGAAAAAATTTATATTCAGAAGAACAGAAACAGAGTTATGAATTTTGATATTCCGATGGAGGGTGACCTTGTTTGGAGGTTCTTTGGCCAACCACAGGATGGAGCTGACATCGACATCCAGGTGGTGCAACATAATGCAACATAAATAAAACCAGTCTGGGAAAGCTGAAGATAAAACAGAGAATTGTTTTGAAACATGTCCAAGAACAAATCAACATTAATATTGAGGTAAGATGTCCAGACCAAAAATAATATAATTAAAATAACCTCAAAATATAACTTCCTAAAATTAAATATTGAAACATCTACCTAAATCTTTAGAATTAAGTTTGGGAAAAGATGTACATTCAAAAAAAACCATACTAGAACTATGAATTATGATTTTCCGGACAAACCAAATTTGATTACAAAGTTCTTCAAATCAACACCAGATGGCAGTTTAGAAAATGACTGGCATAATGAAGAATTGACAGTCGTGACAACAGCTGACGATGGGAGTGATGTTTCCCGATACTGCAGTTCTGTGTTAAAAAAAACATGGGTAGATATATGAGGTAAGAAGAATTCATAATTCATTTAATTTTTATTAAAACTGTTGTTGTTTTCAAATGCTGGGCCTTGGCACCGAAGCCATTAGCGTTCTTGCTCTCCAATCTTCTCTATGGTGGATCCAACCAGGAATACTTCACAGGTTTGTAGGTGTCCTTCGTTCATTTCTTCGTCTTTATTGCATAGAGGACAATTTGGATTCGTGTAGATTCCTATTTTATATAAATGTTTGGCCAAATAGTCATGTTCTGTAAGCAGTCTAAATTTTGCTACTCTAGTTTACGTAGAATTTCTGGAATAATATCTGGCTTCTTTACTAAAATATTCCATTTTTTGTCTTTGGCTTTATTACATAGGTCTTGGCACTAGGATTATAGTCTTTGTATCCCCATTTAGGTGAATGGCCATTAAAATCACCAATCAGAATTGTTTTTGAATAAATATTAATTATATCTAGACAGGGGTTGTTATTAGGTGGATTGTATATTCCATATATGTTGTAATGTGAATTTCCTTTCCAGATTTCAATTTGGGTGATTTCTACTTTGTCTTCTTGTTGCATTTCCTTTATAACTTTAGATTTTGATAAAATATTTGTTCTGACGCCTGCAAGAATTCCACTAGCTACTTGCCGTGCTTTGGGGAGGATATGTATGTTGAATCCAGGAAATTGAAAATATTTTAGTTGGTCTCTTGATACATTAGCTTCTTGTATGATAAATACATCTATCCCATTTTCCTCTATGATTGTTTGTAGTTTGGTTTTTTTACTCTGGGTAAGTCCTCCTGCGTTCCATTGGAGAATTTTAAAGATGTTCTGTATATGACGTCCTGCAGATGTCTCCATCCGGATATCCGAAAAGGAGACTGTTTTACCTCCGGAAAATTTGTCTGAAGGATTTGCCATTGTTCAGCATAAATGTAACCATTTTTTAAGAGGGCACCAATTTTTTATTTGTAATGGTGGTTACATCACCCACTCACATAAACCCCCAGTATGACTGGAGGGCCACACATGCCTTTGGTTAATGGGTCCATCGGACCTTGCCGGGAGGATCTATGTATTTGAATCCACCAACCATTCTCACAAGCACCATTTGTGGACCATTTCTACGCCGTGGCATGTCAGCGTACGCGTTGAAATAACATTTCCTCTATTTTTGATGATGTGGTTATACCGCCATTACTCGGTCCTCATAGCCTCATTTGTAAAGAGCAGGTTGCACCACGAGCAGGTTGAGGTTGAGATTTGGATAGGAGAGATTATGGAATGCACTTCACTATCCTTTGCAACCCTTATTAAAACTTAACTTACTTATTAAGGTAGAATTTTTTATCTCATTGTTCTTCTTATTTGACTATAAACTAGTTTCGGAATATAGTTTCTGTTCCATTCTCAGTATCGTCACGACCGTTGTTCTGTCGTCTTGAAGAGCTGTCCTTCGCTCCTTCCATTGGCTGACTGAAAAACCTCGAAACCAGGTCATTCTCACCGGGAATTTCAAAGTTCATCAATTTCTTCTTTTCGCTCTATTGAATGTAGATCTTTTCCCAAACACTAAGTTCTTTTGGTTTTTCTATTTTGTTTTAATAATTTAACTTCTTTCTCGATAAGATGTTTTTCAGACCATGCATGGGCAGCCACTGCAGATTTTTCTACTTCCTCTTTCTTGACATTCCTGAGATGTTCTTTCACTCTAGTTTTCAAATTTCTCTTAGTTTTTCCTATGTAGAATCTCTCACATTCTTCACATTTAATCTGATAAATCCCTGATTTGTTTTCTTCTTTTATTTTCTCATTTTTATTAGGTCTAATCAGTCTACTGATGCTGTATTAAGAAATAATTCACTTTTTTTTTCTGAGACTCTTGGTTCTCTATTTAAAATTGTCTGCAACTCCTCTAAAAACAGATAAATTTATTTGGTTGAATTCTGAAACAACCTGTACCATGTAATAAACTTAAACCTTGACCTAGGAAGTCTTTCAGGATAGACAGAACAAGGAAAAAGAAACATGTTTTCTTGACTTCTGTATGTCTAATAAAATCAAATCTTACTTATAAAGTTCACACTTGTAGAATCTCTATAAGTGTACACATGATGTATTTCTCTACTATTTAGCACTTTATATTTTATTTAACAGTACTCATGTCATTATAATATTTTTAACCCCCTGGGGATCCAACATGCTGACCAAATGTCACTCCTGTATTGGCTGGAAGATTATCTACCACTGTGATTAATATACCTGATTAATGGCATAGCCCAAGTTCATTTTAGTTACCTTATTTGATCAAAGATGTCATGAGTGGCATGTGGTCAACACACCGACTCAAAGAGACATCTAGCAGGCAATCAAGGTATTACTAGGATGTTTGAGATCAGTAAATTTTGCTTAGAGGCATCTTTGTTCAGGCTTAAGGATTTTTTACGGGCCTGAAAATTTTCAAACTTGAGACTCACTACTTAATGTCTTTCCCGAAGGACTTGCTCCTTGGATTTTCCATCCTAAAAAAAAAACCATCAACCACGGCCGGGTTTGAACTCATGACCCTCGGAACCAGAGGCAAGGAGTATAATCCCTATCCACCACGGGTAATAAGAGTTAAATTACACAGATAGAATTATGAATTATCTAAAGATAAATTAATAATACATAATAGACCTATACAATAATAAAAGTAAACTCTTGTAGATTGCGATGGACAGGACATGTGGCATGAATGGGGATTGAAAGATGGGCATGGAAACTTTTTTTCGGTAAACCAGAGAGAAAATGCCCAGTCTATAGACCGAGGATAACCATTATTTGAGGGAAGCGTATTATAAAGGGGATATACTGATTTTTTTTTTCTTTTTTCCAGATCTCAAAATGGAATTTTAAATGTCAAGTTACAAGTATGAAGAAAGAATGTGAAGATCAATTGAAGACATATTGTGAACTCAATGATATCAAATCCAGTAAATGAGAAATTGAAAGGTTTTAAAATATCAAAATAATAATAATATTTTGAAATACCAAATCACCAAGAAGCTTGGTATTTCAAATTATTACTCCGAATTAAAAAGTGCACACAGGATAATAATAATATTAGCTAAAAGTGTATTATCTCCATAGGATATAGTGTATATAAAAATATTTGTTTGGGTAAAAAATCTGACAATTTCAAACATTCTGCAAAATAACAAAGAGGCAAGAAAAATGTTGTGTATGTAGAGTTTATGACATAAACAGTCCTTGAGGTGGATTGGGATGTGGCAGATGGCATATCAGTTCTATTTTTAACTGGTTTCAATCTTTCCAATACTTATCACCATTCCATTTTTTTTTGTACTATTAATTCATATACTGAAATTAATGTTGGGAAGTAAACATTATGAGATAATAATCATTTTAAATTCATCGGAGAAAATTTTTTTAAAACTCACCTCATAAATTTCATGTTTTTCATGAAACTATGGTTTTGGATGAAGTCTCATCCATCTTCAGTCAAAACTCCAACTGATGAAATACTTCCGCTGTCAATGTGATGGTGACAATAGTAGGTTTGATGGCAGAAATATTTCATCAGTCAGAGTTTTGACTGAAGATGGATGACACTTTATCCCAAATGATGGTTTTGTGAAAAGCACAAAATTTATGAGGTGAGTTTTCAAAAAATTTTCTTTGATGAATTTTAAATAAATATTTATATCATAGTTTATACACATGTCGATTTCAAAATATTTTCTTTATTTCATACTGCTCATTTATCATCTTTATCACTTTACCAAGTTTTCACTACTGATGTCAGTTTGTCGGCATGGTTACAAGCTTCATTTTTGTATTCTGAAGATCTGTAATAAATTTTTATTTATTCACAGGTTTTACAATGTATTTAACTTATTCCTGTGCCCATTTCAATATTCTGTAGCCAGTCTCCAGTCCTCTCATCCCATTCTAATCTAGTGGCAATGATCTCCAGTAGACGAGTTCTGTATTTCTATTGTTGCTATCATAAAAATTAAAATTATGAAATTGGTATCTGAGATCTCAGTCGTCCTTAACTAGATGAAATGCTGTGACTATTCTGAAGACCTTTTGCAAACATATCGTCATCTTACTTCTAAAACCTCGTAAGTCTAATATAACAAAATTTTCAGAATAGCATAAAAACATTTTTTAACATTGCTTATTATCAGAACTACTGAAGATGAGGCTAACAAGCCTTGAAACATATGTGTAACAGAAACAACGATTTGAGGTAAGAATTAAACAGACAATTTCAAGAAATTTACTTACCATCCTGAAGTTCATAATAAATTTCAAAAAATTTTCAGAAAATTTAATATAACATTGGCTCCAATTAACAAATTTAGCTTGGGTAATCTTCTGTTAACTAATAATAAAGTTAATACCCCAGACAACAAAAAATCTGGAATTTATCAAATTGATTACAAAGATTGCAATAGGATATATATAGGAAAAACAAAAAGGAACTTGAAAACTCGTAAAAAAGAACACTTTGGAAACATAAAAAATGGAGAAATTGAAAAATGAGCTATAGCAGCACATAGTTGATTAGAGAATCATAGAATTGAAAAAGAAGCAAAACTTTTGAAACATCTATCTAAACCTTTGGATTTAACAGTTTGGGAAAAGATATACATTCAAAAAAACCATACTAGAACCATGAACTTCGAGATTCCGGACGAACCAAGCTTGATTACAAAGTTCTTCAAAAGAACACCAGATGGCAGTTTGGATAATTACTGGCAAAAGGAAAAATTGATAATCGTGAAAACAGCTGACGATGGTGAAGATGTTTGCCAATACTGCGGTGCTGTGTTTAAAAAACATAGAAGCATGAGGTAAGAAGAAGTCATGATTCATTTGATTCTTATTAATAAAACATCATCCATCCATAGTAATTCTGCCCGAAGGCAGGTCCTTCACTGCAATCATAGCATTTTCATGCTATGCTTGCAGCTTTACTAGGGAATTGTAGGTGTGGTAGCTTCCCGTTGCTTTCCACACCGGTGAAGGATGATGATGATGGCCATATGATTTCGCGGACCATTTGGGCCTTACAGTTTTCCTGACATTTGTCTCACAAGTGAGGAAAAAACCCCGATAAAAACCTCACCCAGAAAAACTGCCCCAACCGGGGATCGAATCCGGGCCCACTGCGTGACAAGGCAGCATGCTACCTCGAGACCACAGCGGTGGACTGAAACCTCATAATGTTAAAAATTGCCAAATGCATTATATTAAATAAACAGAAAAAATGTATTATTAAGTAAAGTTTCATAATAGATTAAATTAAAATGCTTCATACCTCGCCTCATATCCAGTCTTCTAATTAGATAGCAGTTTCAAAGACTTGTCAGCTTCGAAATTATAGAAGATGAAGCTGCCAAGGCTTTGAAACCGCATTCTAATTAAAAGACTGGATATGAGGTGAGGTATGAAGCATTTTAATTTAATCTTAAATTAAATCTCATAGTGATTTTTTTTTCCTATAAAAGTTAAAAATTTCATAATATTACTTCCTATTATTTTCAAATTTCTTACTATCTAATATTTAATTTTAGGAAGTTATATTTTGAGGTTATTTTAATTATATTATTTTTGGTCTGGACATCTTACCTCAATATTAATGTTGATTTCAATCAACATTAATATTGAGGTAAGATGTCCAGACCAAAAATAATATAATTCTTACTATCTTGTAACTATGTTTTTAATATCCTGTTTTGAATGTTACATTCAAAATAAGACATTAAAAAAATTGTATTTATATACAGATTTTCAATTTTTACATATCTTTCTGTGCCTAAAGTTTTATTTTCTTTCTCCACTCGTCCCTATCTATCCACTCCATGTCCTCTTGTTCTCATTCCACTTCTTATTTCTTAACATAATTACAAAATAATAAGCAATGTCAAGAATAAGATCAAAGATTAAATTAAAATGTTTCATTTTTTTATTATTCATTTCACCCATCATTGAGATGTGTGAAATGAATAATAAAAACATTGAAAGAAGCCATACTGGCATATAATGTAATGTATAATTCCCAAATATATGTCTTCTTAATAAAGAAGCCACCATTTGCAAAGATAGAAGCAAAGGCTTCATAGCATTTGGTGCGCGGGAATTACAACATATATAGAGAATGATTTGCATTTAGATTGGTACTTGCTCCGGTAGCTCAGTCGGTAGAGCACTTGGTCTAGAAAACCAAAGGTCCTGGATTCAAGCCCCGGTCTGAGCGCATAATTTTTCTCTTTAAATATAAAATGTTTCATACCTCACCTCATATCCAGTCTTCTAACTAGACCGGTTTCGAAGCCTGGGCAGCTTCATCTTCAGTAATATCTTGTCGGCTGGTGTTTTGTCGATCAGAAGAACTGCTTCCTCCTCCCTCTGTTGGTGGACCTATAAACCTCCAGATCAACTCAGAATCCGCGGGAATTTCGAAGTTCATAAGTTTTTTTTATGTTAATTTTTTCCATAACCATGAGTTCTTTTTGTTTTTCTATTTGTTTAATTAAAGTAGCTTTTGTATCAATTAGACGTTTTTCGGACCAAGCATGAGCAGCTACTGCTGACTTTTCCACTTCACCATTTTTGACATTTCTAAGATGTTCTTTCACCCTTATTTTCAAATTTATTTTTTTATTTTCCCTATGTAAATTTTGTCACAATCCCTGCATTTGATCTGATAAATTCTTGATTTGTTTCCTTCTTCAGTTTTTCATTTTTATTGGTTGTAATTATCCTATAATTATTTATTCAGCAAAGATTGCCTAAAATTGTTATGGAATGGATCCCAACAGAAAGGAGGAAGAGATGAAGACCAAAGAAAACTTGAATAGAAAGGGTACAAGCAGCTATGAATATCAGAGGATTGGAGGAAGATCAATGGATGGATGGAGAGGAATGACGTTTGGTTTCCAGAAGACAGTGGCAGCTGCCATGATACCGGATGATGATGATGAATTATGTATTCATTATTAGTGCCAATCTTATATTAAACTTTTCAAAAATGTTTTGAAACTTGTGGTGTTTCAATGGATGGTGAGTGAATTTCTTGAATTTTATGTTTTCTTCTATTTGTTTTATAAGTGTGCTTTCATTAATTAATTTTTGTCTTTTAAATTTATTTATTTTCTTGTGTACCATATTTTCTTCATAGCCGTTTTCTGTTACTGCTTTAATTATGTATTCTTCTTTTATATATATAATTTTCTTAGCTCATTTTCCTATAAAAGTTCAATGTCAAGAATGTTTTTATGCTCTCTTGAAAAATTTGTTAAATTAGACTTATGAGGTTTTAGAAGTAAGATATCTCATATTTGAAGAGAAAAATATTACGCTTAGACCGGGGCTTAAACCCAGGACCTTTGGTTTTCTGGACCAAGTGCTCTACCAACTGAGCTACCGGAGCAAGTACTGATCTAAATGCAAATTTTCCTCTATATACATTGTAATTCCCGTGCACCAAATGCTATGAAACCTTTGCTTCTATCTTTGCAATGGTGGCTTCTTTATTAAGAAGACATATATATGGGAAATGTCCACCGCTGTGGTCTCAAAGTAGCATGCTGCCTTGTCACGCAGTGGGCCAGGGTTCGATCCCTGGTCGGGGCAGTTTTTCTGGGTGAGGTTTTTATCGAGGTTTTTCCTCACCTGTAAGACAAATGTCAGGAAAACTTTAAAGGCCCAAACGGTCCCCAAAATCATATGGCTATCATCATCATCATCCTTCACCGGTGTGGAAAGCAACGGGAAGCTACCACACCTACAATTCCCTAGTAAAGCTGCAAGCATAGCATGAAAATGCTATGATTGCAGTGAAGGACCTGCCTTTGGTCAGAATTACTATGGATGGATGGATATATGGGAATTATACATTACATTATAAAGCCAGTATGGCTTCTTTCAATGTTTTTATTATTCATTTCATACATCTTAATGATGGATAAATCATATTTGAAGAGAGAAAAAAAAGAGCTCAGTCGGTAGAGCATTTGGTCTAGAAAACAAAAGCTCCCAGTCTGAGCATAATATTTTTCTCTTCAAATATGATTTATCCCCTCATTAAGATGTATGAAATGAATAATAAAGACATCAAAGGTAATGATATGTTCATTCTTCTGCATATGAATATGGAAAACCCTCCACAATAGTTACAGCATTTCATCTAGTTGAAGACGACTGAGATCTCAGCTACCAATTTCATATTTTTAATTCTTACATAGTGATCTCAACGGTGTTTTGTAAAAAAATTTAAAATAAGTTCTACTGGCTTTATAAAGTAATGTTAAAATTCCCATTAAAAGTGTTCAATAAGGAGGTGTCATTTGGCATGTCGTATAGAAGTGAGACTTGGGTCTTGACTGAAAATACCATTGCTCATCTTGGAATTTTTGAAAGGAAAATTCTGAGAAGAATATATGGACCTATTCAGGAAAGAGGAGAATAGTGAATATGGTATACATAGACCATCGAAGGTAAGTATGATAAAACAATAATAACAGCAGTATTAATATATGGTTGTGAAACATGATTAACAAAGAAAATAGATCAAATTCTTTTAAAAGAAAGATATTGAGATTTCTAGGCCTAGTGAATGATAATGGAATATGGAGAATCAGATATAGACCTAATATATTTGGACCAATCAATGACAGGAACTGAAGAATTAAATGTAATAATGAATTATATGACTTGTATAAAGAACTAGAGATGTCAACTTTTCTTTTTAATTCAATGCCCCAGGTTGTCTATATTAAAATCTTCTCGAACGTTCCCATGAGCAGAGAAAATTTTAATATAGAGAAAAACACATATTAAAAATAGCAAAAGAGAATGGTTTCGAAAAAAAAGATGATTCATAAAAAAAAATTAATTAAAAAAACGAAAAGTGATAAATGAAAGTACTCTTCAGACAGATAAAGAAATTGGTAAAAAATTCAGGAAATTTACATACTAACCTTTAGTATTTAATAAATTTCAAACAATTTTCACCAAATTTAATATTAAATTAGCACCAAAAAATGATTATAGTTTGAATAAATGATTTAAAACCATCAAAAGTGAAAAGATATGATGGTAAAAGCAAGGGATTTATCATAAAGATTGTGAAGAAACACACAGGAAAAACAAAAAGGAACTTAAATACAAGATTGAAAGAACACCTTAGAAATGTTAAAAATGGAGAAATAGAAAAGTCTGCAATAGCTGCACAAGCATGGTCAGAAAAACACAGAATTGAAACAAAAGTCAAAAATATTGAAACAGATAAATCTAACGAACTCACAATTTGGGAGAAAATTTACATCCACAAAAATAAGGAGAAAACTATGAATTTTAAAATTTCTAGGGAAAGAGAAAAAAAAATTTGATTTGGAAGTTCATTGGACAGCCAACAGAGGGAGTAGAAATCAACCTACAGGATGACAACAATTAGAATGCATTGACAATGTCGCATAGATGTGACAAAACTGTAGTCTGCAGAATATCAAAAAAAATATGAGGTGAGTCAAAATAACTAATAATAATAATATATATACTTTTCCACTTCACTTAGTCACCAGTAGCTGCTCATGCTTGGTCTGAAAAACATTTAATTGATATAAAAGCCGATATAAGAAAACCAAATGAGCTCACGGGTTGGAAAAAAATTCACATTAAAAAAAAACAAGAAAAAATATCAATTTTGAAATTCTCAGAGAATTTGATTTAATTTGTAGGTTCATCGGTCCACCAACAAATAGAGTAAGAAGCAATTCTCCTGAACTACATAACATCAGTCGAAATATTACTGAACATGAAGCCACCTAGGTTTTGAAACCGGTATAATTAGAAGACTGGATATGAGGTGAGGTATAAAGAATTTTAATTTAAATCTTAAATTAAACCTCATGGTGATTTTTCCTATAAAGTTCAATACTAACATATGTTTACCTAAAAGTTGGAATGGGATTAAAGTGGCATTGTCTGTCTTTAAAATACCTTGAGCTGTTGAGGAATGCATGAAAAGGTTATTTATAGAATTGCAACATTGCATGCACATGTTGCTGCACACGGGGTGAGAGATAGGATCATGAAGCCATACGTTTACCATACAGACAGTGAAGGTGTTGACCAGGCATTAGTGACTAACTTTAATGCAATTTATTTCTCACTGCTGACTCTTTCCTTAGAAATAATCAGTAACTATTTTGCTGCTAGACAGAGAAGAATATGAAATATCTTGTACAAGGTAAATAACATTATCTACAAATTTTAAAATTGTGCAGAAATCTGCTAACAAAATATTTATTATATGAAATTAAATATGGTCCTTTTCCTCAGATTCTTTCATTGTTTATCAAATCCATCCAGCATTTTATTCTTGGGCTTTTTAGCACTGTAATTTTTTTTCCAAAAACAGTATTAGCCAAGAAAAAATTAACTTCAATGAAACAATTATGCAATTTGCGGGAACTAAACCAATGGTTTGGATATGTGAAGAGGATAAATGAAGATAGGTTGCCAGTTAGGACTTTGGAGTGGATTCCAAATCAGAGAAAAAGAAGAGAGAGGCCTAGTAATACATGGATAGAGGGAATTATGAATTTGATGAAGGACTGTGGACTGCAGGATGGTGACTGGAAGGATAGAGATGAATGGAGGAAGATAATCTAGAGAAAGTGATGGCACATGGCGTATACAAATGAATTCTGAATTAAATAATCTAATACAAAATAAAAATATAATAAACCACATTAAAGCTCAAAGACTGCGCTGGTTTGGACATATAAATCGAATGCAGGAAAACAGGCTTATAAGAAGAATATACAAATGGAAACAAATATGCACCAGAACAGCTGGACGCCCAAAAAACAGATGGCAGGATGATGTTAGAAAAGATATATTAGAAATGAAAATTGGAAATTGGCCAGTCTGTATCCAGAATAGATCTAGGTGGAGAAAAATTGTTGAGGAGGCCTAAACTTCAGTGAGGTTGTAGTTAATCAACTTTTATAATATTCATGATGTGTTCCGTTGTAGTTGCCTACTAAAGAAGAAAAAGAAGGAGGAAGATAATCAAAACTTAATATTGGGCACAGTAAGATGATATATACATTAAAAACCTGTTGAATAATAATAATAATAACCTTTTTTTCAAACGAACAGGGAGCTATCCCGATGCATCAGCCACCACCTGGAGGACCAGGAAATTTTAAATCAAGGTTCTCTTCCTTTATCCTTGAAGAACCAATGTCTAACTGCAAAGCAGGTGTTTTAATACAATAATAAGGAGTACAATGACTTACGGTCAGAAACATGGGAATTAAAATCTAGAACAAGTAAATTAAATTTTGTAAAGACTGATTTTTTTAGGCATTCAGCTGGAATTTCTAGACGAGATAAAATAAGAACAATGTATTATTAATGATTTGGATATTTTGACTCACCTCATATTTCTTGATTTTTATGCAGACCTAGGTTTCGTTGCTTTTATGCAACATTGTCGATGCTTCTGTCATTTTGCGGTCATCCATCCTGTAAGCTGATTTCTGCTCCCTCTGCTAGCTGACCGATGAACTTCCAAATCATTTTTTTTTTCTTTTTCAAAATATCTAACTCATCAATAATTAAAAGAAACCTCATAGTATTATTTCCTACATATATTAAATAAATAAGAACAATGTAATTAAACAAAAGATGAATGTTCAAACTTCAGTTGTGGGTTTCATACAAAACAAACAATTAAAATAGTATGCTCAGGTAAAAAGAATGACAGAAGACAGATTCTGAAGAAGAATACTAGAATGGATGCCACTTGGTAGAAGACGACGGCCAAAAATAACATGTCTTGATGAGGGAAAAAGAATTGGACGATGGAAATTGGAATGACAGAGAGATGTGGAGAATGACAGTAGATTAATTGGGTATAGGAAGATATGAAACATTGTGAAACCTGCTAAAAAATAAATAGAATATTCAACATGCTACAGGTCAGAAGGTTGCAAGTTCAAGTTCCCAATGTGATCAGAATTTTTAAACTGGTGTAATATTTCTGGTGCTCTGAGGTTGACTCATCCTCTAATGAAAATGAGTACCACAATAGGGAAGGTAAAAGCAGCCACCATGCAGGCCTGACAACCTGGTTGACATCTGTGCTGATTGTGTAGACAGGTGCAAGCCTTAAACTACAAACTTTCCAAGCCCTATAATGGGATCACGTAGATGGTGTTATGCATCAACCATTTAAGCACAATTTAAAAAAAAAATTGAGGTTTTGAGAGTACATTACAGGGAATAATTTAGAACAAAAATATTACAAAGGAAACTAAAATAAACATTTATAAGAGCATAATACAGAATATTTTGTCATATGGAAGTGAAACTTGGTCTTTGATGGAATTACAAAAGAATAAAATTAGAACAGTTGAATTTGATTATTTTAGAAGAAGCCTCCAAAAACAAGACAGGATAAAATAAGAAATTAATTCCTTTGGAGAGATATGAATGTCACCACATCTGTTGTTAAGATGATTGAAAATCAAACTCTTAAATGGTATGGCCATGTACAAAGAATGGAAAATAAAAGATGGCCAAAAAATATATACCAATGGTCACCCCTGTAAGAAATAAACGTGGCAGACCAAGATGGAAATGGAAAACCTATGTCAGAACTATAATGGATGATAGGAATTTGGAAGAAGGAGATTGGAAAGATAGAAATAAATGGGAACTGAAGACAGCAAACCTATAAGTGGGGGAAAGCTGAAGAAGAAGAAGAAGGTTTTGGCTCATGAAGTAGGTGCACACTCACTTTTAGCACTAAATCTTTAAATATAACTTTATTATTAAAGAAAAATGTAAATACCACAGTCCTATCAGAGATTCTATATTTTGGAACAAACGGCTATGAAACCAGGTCTTCATAAATACTAATCTAAATTTTGCATCATGTAGCTAAGCGCCAAATGTTCCCACTCTTAGATTGTTGATACATAATTTTCAAACAAGGAAAATAGCTTGCAATATCCAGTATTGTTAGTTTGGGGCTACAATAAGTAGTGAAGATTGACTTAAACTTTAAACATATTTTTCTCAAAACTTACATAATGGCATATAGCTGGTTTATGCATAATGCCATTAACTTTACCTTTACACAACAATTTTTTCTCCATGATGTGACAGTCCTAGAAGGCTTTTGACCTACACTCAGTGCTGGCTTCACATCCACTCATCATTTACAGAGATGGTTATCATCTAGCCAGTACAGGATGGCATGTGGTCACCCTGTCAATCATTACAGCTGGTTTTCTCAATCTATTACACTACCTATCTATCTATCTACAATGGCATAACAGCTTGATGTTGGGCCTTATTTCTCCTTTATTAGGAATTACTTGACCAAGTTAATTTAATCATCAGCATCGGATTAGGCTTAAAGTCTGTTCCAATCTCATGTTAGAATTGATCTGTCCATCTATTACTAAGTCTTCCTACATTTCTCGTCCTAGTGGCCTGTAGTGAAAAATCTGTTTTGAGATTCTGTTGTTATCCATTCTATTGATAAGGTCCTTCCATTTATCTCTGTATTGTGCAATCCTGTCTAATAGCTATAAAGATGAATTTTTCTTGGCGAGATTAAGAATGTTCTCGAGTATTAAAAAAAGATGACATTTGTAAATGATGATTGAACATACATAGCGTAGATTCTTATATGAGGTGTTGGAATTATTTGTATATATTATGTATATTTTTAGTTAAATAAGGACTTAGAGCATTTATTAAACAATTTTAGTAATCTAGGCGAAAAAAAAAGTATAAAGAGAATGTATTTGTTGTAATTATCGAGTCTCAAATAAAAATAAACTAATTTACCACAAAAAAAATTGAATATATATTAGTTCTAATAATTAAATTAATTATTGATTTCGTACATCTCAATGATGGATAAATCATAATTTATAATTTTTCTCTTCAAATATGATTTATCCATCATTGAGATGTACGAAATCAATAATAAAAACTTGGAAAAACCCGTACTGGCTGTAATGTATAATTCCCAAATATGTCTTCTTAATAAAGGAGCCGCCATTTGCAAGATAGAAGCATGGCTTCACAGCATTTGGTGGATGGGAATTACAATGTAAATAGAGAAAGATTTGCGTTTAGATCGGTACTTGCTCAGGTAGCTCAGTTGGTAGAGCACTTGGTCTAGAGAACCAAGGGTCCCGGGTTCAAGTCCCGGTCTGAGCGTATAATTTTTCTCTTCAAATATAATTAAATTAATGTTTTTATTACCTCACCTCATATCCTTTTTCTTCTATACTGCAGTTTCGGAGCTTATCTCCATCGTCAGTAGCCTCTGGTCGACCGGGTTATGTCGTTTCCTTCTCGATGGGGGTCGTTTATTGGCGGTTTAGAAAACCTTTCATTTAACTTTTACTTAAAAACCTCATCGTGTTCTTTTTCCTGTGAAAGTTAAATATATATGATGAGTTCTGTTTGTATATCTTCATTTAATTTCTGATCTGCTACTACCATTTTAATTTAGTATGCTTATTTCATTACAGATGTCATGAATGGTATGTGGTCAACATACTGACCCAATGTGACATCTAGCAGACAATTAAGGTACTGCTATATCCATATAATATAACTGGAAGAATAATCAATTTAATATATTTTTTGGATTTAAACACGATTTTGTTGAGTGTCCCTGTAATGTACAATAGCATTGTTTCCTTTCCTCCCTTTGTTTTCCTCCTAAATTGAGCCTTTGTTTAATTTCATTTTTTTGTTTAACTACCTAATATTGTTTCCTTAGATATTTTAATTCAGATTCAGAGCAGATTTAAAAAAAAGCATACCTATCTTCATATCATCACACCATATATAAGGATTTGTAATTCCAGAAAATTTTTCCACTGGGGGGGTACAATTTTTCCAGGTTAACCCACATTTATGAATTATTTTCTTGTTTCTTGTCCTGTGATAATACAGAAATATGTTCTATAAAATTTGTTTATTTATATCATTTTTGTACCACATAAATTTTTAACAGCAAATTAAAAATGACCAAAATGGTATTTCAGTTTATAAAATGGTTATGAATTTCTTATAAATTTAATTCACAGATGGAATTATATATTTTTCCTTTCAACTACGTGTTAAACTGTTTGTTTCTTCAGTGGCATCAACCTTGTATGGCCACACATCGAGATGACATCTGTGGAATTTCCAATGGTCGTCGCTTGTATCTAGAGTTGGGAGAACATGGGATTCTGACTGCTACCAATGTCAATTCTATACATAGCCCTCGTTCACAACAGATATTCTCCTCAGGTACAAATTAAGCTAATAATAAGTAAGTTTCATCGTCCATTTGTTTATTTTAAGTTAACAAAAGTACTGCCTCTCTGAGGCTCGAGTATTACATCATTTAGCATTTTGTTGTTTTTATACAAGATGAGGAGTTGGTCTATTGCTCTAACACCCTACTTAGAGGACCAGGCTAGTTGGTCTGCCACAGGTATTTTATTTCCCAGGTAACCACCATATCTGGTGAATGTTCCCGTATCTCCCACCTGGGGAGGAGCTTGTGTGTATGTGTCTGTGTTCTAATGCCACTCACTGCATTTTACATGCTTCAAGTTCCACATTGAGTGGATAGATGGCATTAATGTGGTCTATTTTCAATTTTTATGCACCACTTCAGCAGACCATTTTACATAGATGATGTATTATTTGTATTATTGTATTGTGTACAGAGGGGAGTTTAGGATGTGTGTATGTTTATGTTTATGTAGTATAAGGTGTGTTGCATGAGACATGATGATGAAGAAAAGGGGGAAGTGAAACCCAGTGCTGGCACTACTCCCATCGAAAAGTGCCAAGGGGGCTGCCAGGGTTAATGTCCCTATCTAACGGACAATACCACATGCCTTCTCAACATACATACTGGTACTGGAAAAGATATAACAAAATTCAACAGCAAAATTTCAGGAATGAATACCTCATATTGTGAGAGAAAAAAAGCGTAGTACAATATGGGTTCAGAAATTTATAATTACAGAGTTATTCGAACTTTTATTAATGTTAGTGTATGACAACATATCTGAACAAAAACGCAAGACACTGGTTACAATCACTAAATAAGGAAACATGTTGCGAATAAAATTGCTGTTCAACTGAATACTTGTTAACACCCGCAAATGATTTCTGATTGTGTCTAGATTACTTAGCCATATCTGATTGGTTTGTCTAATTCGGGTACCCCAGTAGAAGAATTCAAAGAGGAAATCCTTTCATTAGGATTTGCTCTTAAATCTGTAAAACAAATTGTAAAAACAGACAATAATTTGGCTAAACTCCTCCCCATTTTTTTTTATCTTAGAGCTAGTGGTGCAACATCGCTCATTAAAAACATCAATGTTTTCAAATGTAAAATATCGATGTTTATGAACGATATAATGATGTTTTGAAAAACAAATTAAAAACACAAAATAATGTTAAAAATGTTTATTAATAATTTATTTTGCAAAAATAGAATTTAAAAACAATAATTTTGACAATTTTGTGCCTAGTAAGCAGTTTTTTTCTTGCGTAATCATAGCCCCAGTCTCTGAAAACAGCTGCTCACTGGGCACCAACATTGTTACAATAGGCTAATATATCATCGCCAGTTTATGCAGCACAAGAACCAAGCCTTTCATGTCATCCCACAATTCTAAAGCATCTGCTTTTATAGGAGTTTTTCCCAGCTTTTTATCCACTTACAATCAAATTCACAAACTTTGTTTGGTGGCATCTTAGTTCAATAGACATCTGTCAAACAACAAAAAATGGCCATTGATATTGATGAGTATTGAGCGATTGTGAGTGAGAGCTAGATGTTAAATATAAGAGGAAGCAAACGAGCAGCAAAAATAATGCAATATATGGTGCTAGGCATGACAAAATATCATTCATAAAGAGTGATGTATCGTTGAAGTTTTAATATCGATGTTAAAACATTGAGGTTTTAAAACATCAATGTATCGTTTGCATCCCTACTTAGAGCTGGAGAATACTACTCCAGCTCATGAAACATGTAACCTGAAGAGGCTTTTATATACAATTGTGGCCGTGGAGGCAAACAAGCCAACATCTGGGCTTAAACAGTGTTTTAGGTGTCAGTAATTTAACCCATCAACGTGGACATTTAAACATTGCGTTCCCTTCCCAGATGCAGAAGGACGTGTTAAAACGTCAGGACTTTTAAATATCCACATGCAGATTGCCATGTCAACATGCGTGGTACATCTATGATTTCCAAAGCCTATAACTAGGTTGTTTTACATGTTGGAGAACTTATTTTTTGTCACCCTGTTAAGGAAAGATTCCCCTTCATGTTACGACATAATTTATGACAGGGCAAGTGGAATGAGGTGGCTACTTGTAAGTGAAAGGAAATACTTTTTTTTTTTTTTCAGCCAGACCCTCTTCTGAACATATCCTGTGCCTTATTTTTGCCGAAAAAGAATAAATATCTGTAAAGTGTCTCATTGTGTGGTCTCAAACTTTTCTTTTGAAACAATTATCGCAGTCTTTGTGAAACCGTGGCTCGTGCGTGTGCAGGAAACCAAGTGTTGTCAGAAGAAAAACATTTTAAGTTTGTCAACAAAATTTTAGATGAGATTGATAAACATAGTGATTTAGCGTCTATATCAGATAGTGAGGATAGTTTCTTTGCACTTGACTATACACAACCTCCTCACGATATAAGTGATAGTGACATCTGCTGTGTTGACGAGGGACATATTCAGACACTTACACATGTTTTGATTGCTAAAGGGCTAGGGGGAGTGTCCACAGATTTTGTATGGCAAAATATGGACACGTTTAATTCAATACGAGAGACAATCTGTGACATCAGTGGTCCACAGTTCGATGTTTCTGGGGACATTGTTGCTATATTCGAGGAAATATTCGACCATACGTTGTTGAATATTATTGTTTAGGAAACAAATAAATACGCTCTACAATCAATATCAAAATCGACTTTCCGTGAGCAAAGGATATGTATAACCAAGGTAAGATTAGAAATATAATGTAACTAAATATAATTTATTAATAATTTGGTATATATCTAAAATAAGCTCCACATAACAGATAACTACATGGTCTTTATAGGAAGCCTGATATAATGACATAAATTAGGTCTCGTAGATTGCGATGGGCAGGACATCTGTCACGAATGGGTAATGAAAGACGTGTATGGAAGCTTCTTGTGGGAAAACCAGAGGGAAAACGGCCAGTTGCTAGACCAAGAATGAATGGGAGAATAACATTAAATATGAATTGAGGGAAGTAGATCATACAGGGGATGATTACAACACATTAGCTCAGGATAGGGATGTATGGAGAGCTTATGTCAGCACGGCCATGAACTACAGGTTCGAGAGTGCTAGTGAGTTAGTTAGTTAGTTATCTAAAATAAGTTACTGGGTGAGTAGTTTAAAAATACTACAGCGCAGATGGACTGCATGGACTTTTAAATGACCGCACAGAAGGGAGGAAGCCGGTCTCGTATATGTACGTCAAACCGCGCTCAGGGGTTAATCACACCTTTCCTGCATGTAGCCGGACTCCACGTTGTGTAATCTGCACTGAGGCCCACGGGCACAAAGATTGTCTCATTAAGCCCTCAGCAGAGAATAACCCAAATTTGTTCCAGTGCACAAACTACAGGAGGGTCTGGCCACCCCACATCCTTTCGTGGCTGCCCTGTTTTTAAGGCGGCCCTTGAATCTTATAGCAGGGTAACTAAACCTGTACCTAAACTCACAATACCTCAACCCCAATCTAGAACCTTCACTTCGGTGAAGGTAAATCCTTCCATTTCCTGTATAGAGGCCCTAAAATCAGGTACCTCTTCTCAAACCATAAAAGAGAACTAATACTATTCAAGCTCAGGACTAGCAAATGACAACATTACCTCAAAGCAAACATGCAAAGAAGATATTAATATTTAATTTTAGGAAGTTATATTTTGAGGTTATTTTAATTAATTGAGTTGGTGTTTACTTGATGAAAATCCATATTTATTAAATAAATAAAAATAAAAGTAGTTTTATTTGATTTTCATATTTATTATATAATTCAGTGACAGCTGTTTCGGTACACTGTACCTTCTTCAGACATAATTTGTTAACATGTCTGAAGAAGGTACAGTGTACCGAAACAGCTGTCATTGAATTATATAATAAATATGAAAATCAAATAAAACTATGTTTTATTTTTATTTAATTATTTTAATTATATTATTTTTAGTCTGGACTAAAAATAATATAATTAATATAATGCAAAGAAGATACTTCATGATATTCAAGCCCTTGTAGGTTGGATTATCTAATTCCATGGAGTGTTTTCTCTTCATGAATCGACTTATTAACCTATACTTTGCATAGGTTAATTACCGCTGGATGGACCATCAA
Source organism: Diploptera punctata (assembly GCA_030220185.1). NCBI lineage: Eukaryota > Metazoa > Arthropoda > Insecta > Blattodea > Blaberidae > Diploptera > Diploptera punctata. The sequence goes on from JASPKZ010002337.1 coordinate 2,061,947, forward strand.
ATAAATTGTTCGAGATTCCCTCGCCGAGAATAGTGAGGCTCATTCTGCACTTTTTTTTAATATAATAAATTTGGGAATTTTAACATTATAAGGTTTTCTTAATAAGAATCAGGGAACTGTGGGAAATGAACGTGCTGATCAATTAGCTAAATCCGCAGCATCTTCTGAGCTTCATTATTCATTTTCAAAGTGTCCAATATCCTATGTTAAAAATAAACTGTTGGACTATATCATCACTGATTGGAATAAACATTGGATAAGGAGTACAAATGGCGCTTTGACTAAAGAGCTCTTCTTTCCTACAGTACACCATAGGCTAAAGGCAAAACATTTTATTCCAAATTTCATTTTAACACAATTTATGACTAGCCATGGAAAATTTGGAAGTTATTTAAGGAGATTTAATATTAACCCAGACAGTGACCATAGTTGTAAATGTCAAGAATCAATACAATCTGTAAAACATGTTTTATTTGATTGTCCTATATTTGAAAGACAACTTTTAAATGATGATGAGGCTTCTGCCTCAATGTGTGAAGTGATTTTTAAGAACCAAAATTATTATAAACATTTTGTGAACTTCATAACAAACATTCATAACAATATGTAGTATTTTCTAAGACACTTATAGACACTTATGTAATTCATAACACTCATTCAAAACCATAAGATAATATTTCTGTTTTACAATGTATAATATAATACTGTTATAGTAGCTACAACCCTAACATGCCTTGGTGGTGAAATAGGGTTTCAAAATATTTGGAGATTCATTAATAATAATAATAATCAAATGAATCGTGAATTCTTCTTACCTCATATATCTATGTTTCTTTAAACACAGCACCGCGATATCGGAGAACTATCGTTCCCATCCTCAGCTGCTTTCGCGACTGTCAATTTTTTCTTTTGCTGGTAATTATCCAAACTGCCATCTAGTGTACTTTTGAAGAAGTAATTATCCAAACTGCCATCTGGTGTACTTTTGAAGAACTTTGTAATCAAGCTTGGTTCTTCTGGAATTTTGAAGTTCATGGTTCTAGTATGGTTTTTTTGAATGTACCATACTAGAACCATGAACTTCGAAATTCCAGACGAACCAAGCTTGATTACAAAGCTCTTCAAAAGTACACCATATGGCAGTTTGGATAATTACTTCTTCAAAAGTACACCAGATGGCAGTTTGGATAATTACCAGCAAAAGAAAAAATTGACAGTCGTGAAAACATATTGAGGATGGGAACGATGGTTCACCGATACCATGGTGCTGTGTTTAAAGAAACGTAGATATATGAGATAAGAAGAATTCACGATTCATTTGATTCTTATCATTCTGCACTGTTTGGCTTTCAGACTCTCTGCTTGCCAACATTGCAGTTTCTGATGCCCTATTCTAATGTGACAATGTCCACATTTTATTCCAAACCTTGACTTGTCAGGCAAACACATCTTGCTGTCAAATGGCTAGGGTTAAATGAACCACAACCCCATATTGATAGCCACAAAGGAATTAGTTGCCAAGATAGCCCGGTAGGCTACAGAATGCAGCGCACTGGATGGTGCATGTCACCGTCACCACTATGAATGAACGGTTAGTCTGAAGTCTTTTTCCAGTGATTCACAGTGTGATAGGAAGAAGTACATTTTCAGTGTGCTGAGAAGGTGAGTATGAAGTCTGTTTTCAGTGGCTTACTTCTTCTTCTTCTTTTCTTCTTCCTCTAAACATGAAAGCTGGAAGCTTGTTGCATGTTCATTCACTTCAACTCCGGGGTATGGTGACGTCCTTCCATCGTAGTTGTGGTCTTCCTAAAGGCCTTTTCTGCTGAGGTGTCCAGTCACATACTTTTTTCACTAATCTACTGTTCTCCATTCTATCTATGTGATTGTTCCAATTTAGTCTTCTATCATTTATCCAGAAGTATATAGGTTTTATTTCTCATTCTTCTCTAATAACAGAGCTGCAAATTTTTTCTCTCAGCGATTTTGATTTTTCTTAAAATTTTCATTTTGGTTGTTTCATTAATTTGTTTTTTTTTTTAGTTTTTGTTCAGCATTCACAACCATATGTTAGAACTGGTCTTATGACAGATTTGTAAATTCTTACTTTTGTGTCTATTCTTAAATTTTTATTTTTCCAAATAGTATTGTTTAAACATCCCAATATTTTAATTTATGTTGAGTTGTTTTTGACTCACCTCATACTTCTTAACTCCCTCGCAGACTTGAGTTTTTTCACTGCATTGAGAATGTCACATATGCAGTGAAGAAACTCGAGTGTGCGAGGGAGTTAAGAAGTATGAGGTGAGTCAAAAACAACTCAAAATAAATTTAAATAAACCTCATAGTGTTATTTCCTACCTACATAACTTAATCCCAATATTTTGTTTGCATTATTTGCGTGATGGAGGATTTCATCTGTTATTCTGTTGCTGCTATTAATTTCTATTCCTAGTGGTTTACTAACATTCATAAAAGTTTGATTAACTCTATTATTATAAATACCCGGTTCCATGTTGTACAAGACTTTTTTTTCTTCTCTCAATATGAGGAATTCATTCCCGAAATTTTTCCGTTAAGTTTTGTTACACTCTGCATTTGTTATTTTATCAAATCTCTGCTTTTCTTCAACATCTTCTTAAAAACTCCATCCCAACTGCCAATGTTTTGTCTCTTAATCAATAAAACTGATTGATTGGTTAATTTATAGGGAACTTGAGTTCTCATGAGCAATGCAGTTTGGAGCTCGTAACATGTCCGGCTTGCATCGTTACTATCACATTCCATCACCTGGACCTGCCTCACCACTGTGGTGGAGGCAACATGCTCATGGACACTGCATGCCGTTGTGATTACATCTGGTTATCTGAACCTCCATTAGAAGATGTGTCTGGTGCACCTTTCTGTGGATTACTATCAACATCTTCTGCAGCAAGCTCACCTCTCAAATACCGCTCACAAACAAGATCTCTGGCAATTAATCTGCTGTACAGTGAGCCTCATAAACATGCATTCACTCTCGAATATACCGCAGAGCGTAAGTATTCCTTCCTTATTAATACATGTATACTGCCTTTAAATGTAATGTTTAAATGCCAGTTTCCAACTGTTTTTAAATATAAACTACTAAAATACATGAAAACTTTAAAAAATCATATATTCTTATGTTATATTTTAGTTTAAAATATTCCAGCCCTGGACAAATTTATTTTTTTTTAAAGAAAAATTAATTCTTGAAACAAGTTAAGTTCTGTAGACTGCTTTGGGGAGGACGTGTGGCACAAATGGGAAATGAAAAAGAGGCTTGGAAACTACTTGTAGGAAAACCAGAGGGAAGGTGCCCAGAATGCAAGCCAAGAATGAGATGGGAGAATAATATTTATCATGATTTGATGAAAGTAAATTAAACAGGGAATGATTGGAAAACAGCTCAGGATAGGTATGGGACTACTTTCAGAAGCCATGTAAAAGAGGAAGCTGTAGCAACTATAAAAGCCATAAATGACATAAACTATCTGATGAAAATACCTCTAGAAGTGGCGATGAAACTATTTCAAACAAAAATTGTCCCAATTCTAACATATGGTATCCATTTAATATGGGAAAATCTCAGGAAAAAAGACTTAAGAGAATGGAAAAAGTAAAGGCATCATACCTTAAAAAAGTAATAGAAGTGTCGAAATGTACCCCATCAAGATATGTGTACCTGCTGACCGGAGAGTCCTACCAGTTCTACACACTACTCCTTCTGGCATTCAAAGAGTTGTTAGCAGATAATCTAAGGAAAAGAGCAGACAATGAAGATGAGTTCTAGGCTACAAGTGCATTGGTCGATAGAGCAATGAAGATGAGAAATGTTATCACAAGACTTGCCGTGCATAGATTTCATCATAAACTTTGCTGCTTAACAAAGTTTCTTGTGATAACTGATAAGTGTACATGCAAATAATGTGAACTAAAGAGTGACAAATACCATGTGCTGTGTTAAATACCCAAAATCAGTGACAGAACTCAGTGACAAACACTAGAGATTTCCCAATTGTTGCACACTTCTGCACATTTCATTTATTATCATTATTTTAGGTACATATGGAGAGCTTATGTTAGTGCAGCCATGAACCCACAGATTAAATAATGTGAGTGAGTTAGTTATGTGTAAAATGAGATTGTATCCTTTCTTAAAGTTACCTTTTTTATTAAATTTATTAAATATCTAAAAATGTATTATGTATGGAGAACTTTAATTAAGGAAAATTTGTGAAGGTGTATTACAAACTGATAGTCTATAAGTCCATAGTCATTTATGTATTTTTAAACTCATGTTAATTATTAAGATTGGTTGGAGAAAACCCTCAATGATGAAAATTCTCAAAATGAATGAATGAAAATGTATTATATGTTTTTTTGTTTAGTTCTTTGTCTTCTAATCTCAAAATATTTTTGATAACTTAATTCTTTACACTCTGTATAGTATATTCTTTAGCCTTTTGGAATGTAAATTATCTTTCATTGATGTTTAGGTAACCGTCATGTAATCGAGGGATCACCTGGAGGTGGTGTGGTGACATCGAATATAAGTCACAGTGGCATTCTCATGTCACCATTCTTCCCAGCCCAGTACCCACGTGATCTGGGTACCGAGTATGTCATAAAATGCCTGTCAGAAAACAACAGTACTTGTAGAGTGAGAATTGTATTCAGAGATTTTCAAATCGCTACAGGATCAATCATGGAAGTGAGTAGTATACACAAGGGAACTGTCTACCATTGCATGTCGAAACCTACTTTGAAATTTCTCCTCTATCTCTCTTCCGAGCTAAGTTTTCAGTTGTAATGTAAAAAAAACTAGGTGTATGGACTGCATTTTCATTGGTCGAATAACTGTTTACCTTTAAGCTTATAAGAAAATATAGTTTGCTTACTAACACTTAAAATAAATAAAACAGAAATAATAAAAATATATATTACTTAGCACATGTCTATGTAAGTTATAGGCCAATGGGAGAATTTTAAAATATACAATTCTAATACATTAAATAAATAAGCATTTCATTTTTTGATGTTATATTTTAAATTAACACTGTCAAGAATTGGATATAGTTTTATTTTAGAAAGAAAAATTATGTTTGAACCAGGAGTTGAACCCCAGACCTCTGACTTGTAAACGGATGTTCTCTCTTCTCAGGGGAGCTAATTCTTGTAATAATTGATGAGTAATATTTTTTTAATTACCAACTAAATTGGAAACACCATCTTGAAAGAATGAGTTCAAATCGGATCCCCAAAGCTGTTTATAATTATATACCAAGAGGACGAAGATCACTGGGCCGTCCTATGAAACACTGGAGGGAAAATTTTCTATAGGATCGTAACAGGCCTTGGCCTAATACTTGGAAGGAAGAAGAAGAAGAAGAAGAATATTTTTTAATTGATATAAAATATATTTCTTCTTTATTAAATTATTTTATCGTTCACAAATAAGTTTTGATACTGAAGATGAAACTTTTATAATTGTTTCAATTATTAAATATGATAATAGTATTTATTATTGATTTCGTACATCTCAATGATGGATAAATCATATTTGAAGAGAAAAATTATACGCTCAGACCGGGACCTGAACCCGGGACCCTTGGTTCTCTAGACCAAGTGCTCTACCAACTGAGCTACCTGAGCATATGATAATAGTTTATTAGCAATAAAGTTGCTATCAATATAGTATATTAGCAATAAAGTTGCTATCAATATTTTAGATTTAATTGTATTATTAAATTCATAAATGATTCTTCTTTAAATATTATTAAATATGTTTATTACTTTCATAATAAAATATTGACTTATTATATTCTATTTTATTATTTAATTCATAAATAAAATAAAAGATTATATTTACGTTATTTACGTATATCAAACTTTCTTTTTCTCTGTTTATATATTACACTATTATAAGTAATATATCTGTTAAATTAATTTTTATATAGACAGCACTTAATGGTGTCAATCATTCAGCATCATCTTTTAGCCATTTCTCTTTTTCTTTTGTTGTGAATTATCGCATTATCCAATCCAACGATATTTGTTGCCAAGTTTTGATTGGCTACGTAATTAAGAAAGAGACCAGGATTCGCTCGCCTCCTTCCTCAATTCTCCATATTATTTAAACATTTTCTTGTCATAATCATTTGTCAGTAAATTTTAATATCTATTGTTTATCACAATAATAGGTATGACGTTAATTATTGTTATTCTTCTCATCAATGTCATAAAAGTATTCACCATGTTTTATCATTATTCAATAAATAAGTATTAACTTGGATTTATTTATGTCACTTTTTAAATTAAAAATTACATAAAATCCTAAATTATTATTAAAATCAGGATAATTTTTCCGGTTTTAAACTCTGTATATCAGTGCAATAATCATTACACCATTCAAACTTTCGATAGGAACGTCAAATTTATAATTTGGAAAGAAATAGTCAGAGGCATTGTTGATAGAGATGGCTATTGGCCTTCAGATCAAAGGAGAATTGTATAAGAGGAAGGAAATTTGATGTTCCTATCGGAAGTTTGATTGATATAATGGTTATTGCACAGAGTAAGATATTTGGGTTCGACTCCCGGTTCAAACGTAATTTTTCTTTCTAAAATAAAAGCATTACATTGTTTAATTCCTATGCATGTGCAATGCAGAATACTTTAGAATTTGAATTGTTTCAAATGACTACTATTCCTATACAATTTTTGAAGCATCAAAAAGGTAAACCTTTCGAAAGCGAGGATAAACAAATTATTGTGAATGTTTTCAAACAGTTTAGTGAAAATACCTTACAATAGACATTGAAGATGTGGTGAAAATAACAGCAGAATTTACAGGTGAGTCAGCATTGAGCTTATATTCTGCTTGTAGACCTAATGAAATTGCAAATAAAGAATATCTATCGACATCGTGGAAAAAAGTGTAAACACCTGATTAGATAGGTCCATATAAATTTTTGTCATAAATAAATAAGAAATGGAGAAAGTTACTAATTATTGGTACCATCTTACCTTGTATTCTGTCTTATTCGCATAAAATATGATTTAGCCTAAGAACAATGTTTCTATCATTGACAGTTCCATACACAATTCAGTCATATGGCAGGTAAAAGTAGCACCACGGTTCCCCCAATAGATGGAGTGGCAAAGTAATATCTTATGCTAGTTTATTTAGAGTACAACTGGAACTAGATTGTATACAGTATAGCTAAAAAAGTAGTGTTACATAGTATATTACATTACAGAAGCGAGGAAAATATTTAAAAACCTCACTATTGCTTGGTTTTTAATTCAGATTTTGTAAAACACTTCACATATGTGCATTATAAATTTTTTTTTTGTGTGATGGTGTTTTCAAAATAATACATAATAGTAAAATAATAACATCTTCATTGGAAATATTTGCATTCATTATAAACAAATGACTAACATTAACAGTGTGGGCAATGTTTATTAGTTGAAACCATAGAAGGCCATGAGACCAATTAGTGATAAAATGGCGGCAAGTACATATTTATTGTTTCAAATAAAATTCAGTTCATTTAAAATGCAGTGATTTGTTTCGTATAATGTATATTAACATTACCTTTTGGATATTTTTTGTATATACATTGTATGTAGTATACATAGAGGGCAATGGTTTTACTTCCCATACAAGGTTTGTAATATGTAATATTACAGTATAGTTACTTAGGTTGGCAACCCCAAATTATAGGATGTTGAACTTTCAATCATGGTCGCCATTGCTGTAAGTATGACAAAACACACTATCGTGCAAAAAAAAGAATAATAAACATTGAAAATACTAATTACCTGATAAAAAGTTGGTCATCTTGTAACATTTAACTCTGACAAGATTATTATTTTATAGTTTTATGATTGGAATGGACAGCGACTTGATGTAATCAGTGGTGCTCTGTTTCGACCACCTGTCATATTGACAACTGGACCATCACTGCTTGTACGATTCTATGCTAACGGAGGAACAGGGCTTGGCTATAAGGCTGTGTATTCCTTTATTACTGGTAAGCCAAACCTCTTTAAATAATATTTTAAAATGTACCATTTCATGATCATCAGTAGAAAATTGTTATGACTAGAACTTGATTTTCTGTACACAGAATTTTAGGCTGGTATTCAAGAATCAAGCTTTCCACGAAGAGCGACTCTCAGCCCATCTCTCCGTGGTTAATTATGTAATCTACAAAAAGTGGAAAAATTTATATATTAAGGAATGGTGATAAATGCAAATGGGAAAATACAGACTGAAATCAGTAAAAGAATAGAGAAAAGTTTAAAAGTCTATAATTTAACTAAACAATTAATCTGGAATAAAGATATACCCACCAAGAGTAAAATGGCAATGTATAAAACTTATTTCAAACCAGTTCTAACATATGCAGCTGAGACTTGGGTATATACAAAGAAGGATTGAGCAGAATCCAAGCTACAGAAATTAAATTATTTCATGGAATGGTACATAAAACAAGGAGAGATAGAATAAAGAACAACAAAATCAGGGAGACATTAAATGTAGAAAAATAAACAACAGACAGTTAAATCTCAAGATACAAGGAAAATGACCACGAGGTAGATCACGAGAAAGATGGATTAACCAAGTGAAGAAAAGTCAACAAGAGAGAGGATACAACTGGGAAGAACTAAAGAAACAAAGCATGGGAAGATAGAGATGGTTGGAGGTATATTTGAAATTGATCTTCCAAAAGGAGGACATGATAAGAGGATTATGATGATGATGCAGAACCTACTCGAACTGGCTCACTCCATTCAACATCATGTGCTAACAAGATATTTATTAAACAAAGTTTCTGGGAACAATTGAAAGATGAGAACCCTAGCTTACGGAAGACGGAGTTGGCATGGCTAGAGAGCTTGGTTCTTGAATACCGGCCTAAATGTCTCAATAAAGTTTCTATATTTTATATTAAATATTAAAAGTTCTAGAGATATTTTTATTATTTCTTTATATTTTGTACTTTATCAGCCATGGTGGACTAGTGGTTATGCTCCTTGCCTCTGGTCCCGAGGGTCGCAGGTTCAAACCCGGCTGGGGTAGATGGATTTTTTTAGGATGGAAAAATCCAAGGAGCAAGTCCTCCTGGAGGGACTTTAAGCCGTGGGTCCCGAGTCTGACGATTTTCAGGCTCATAAAAGATCCTTAAGCCTGAATGAAAAGGACTCTAAGCAGAATTTACCAAATTTTCCCGTCCTAGTACTACCTTAGTTTCCTAGATGTCAGTATGAGGCAGAACGCTCTACTACAGACCAGTCTCAAATTGACCATCTATATCTGAAAACAAGTGTGTAACACTAAATTAGCATATGTCTTCAAAATCGGTGCCCTGTTAGCGGGAACAGTGGCCTAAATCTCTCCTCGCTTCTAAAAAAGAACATGGTTGCTTACAAGATACAAGAAGATTACAAATTTAATACTTTAAAAATTGCACGTGTATAGGCTCTATTACCTCTATTCCATTAACGTCAGTAATTCTGTACTCTTCTATGCAGCCGTAACTCTACACCACTGATCCTTACAGTGTGACGACCTGTCGTAAGAGGAATTTTAAAACTGTTGTATAACACACCGAGCTTTTTTTGACCACATACATACATGTAGAGCCTCTCCCTAATGAGTCATTATCTCACATGTCAAGGGCCTATTCTGAGACAACACCAACAAATACTGGATCAAAACCACACCCTTCCACATAACCAGTCATACTAAGCATATTGAAATTCTAATGATGATTATGCGTCGGCCAAATGCTGTCTTGGGGACCTTGTTTGACTGCCTTAGATCTTTCCTTACATTCTGTCTTACAGGGTGAAAAAAAACCTTAAAATATCCATCACCCCCCCAGGAAACTCTCGTCATGACCCCCAGATTGAATTCATGGTGCCTCTGCACTTCACCATAAGGTAGCGAGTGCCTAAACCCCGATCATCACCGAGTGGTGGACAGGTTCTCCTATTAAAAATGTAAATATTTGTCATTTTTTAACATTCTCTATTTTTTTACACTGCTTATATTACCCTCAATTGACCTTTATTCTATATATGTAAGCTGAATCTTTTAACAAACGCAATTTCTTCACACCACTAAATAGAAATCATTGGATCGACTTTAAACTTTGGTAATATCTTGTACAAAACCCGTGACAATACAATAATTTCATATTTTCGTGTTCTAAAATCGATGGCCAGGAATCCTCAGCACCTCAAAGAAAAAAGTTCCTTTGCATCTAGTGTAAGGATTCTTTTAACACGTTGAATTTTCATCACCATTTAGAAACATTGGGATCGGACTTGAAACGTTGTAATCACGTGTAATAGAGGGGACCCATTGACACATACAATAAATTTTATATCTTATTTTCTAAAATCTCGGCCAGAATCATCGAAAAACTACAAAAAAAGTGTCCTTTGTATCTATGTAATGCGTTAATTTTTTGAACCTACGATCTTCACTCCACTTAGAAACATTGAACCACGACTTGAAAACTTTGTATACTTGTGAAAGGACCCATGCACAATATCTATCTCTTCCCGTATTTATTTTCTAAAATCGTTGGCCCCCTGATCGTCAAAAAAAAAACAGTCTTTGTACTATGCTTCCCTCTACTCTCGGACTCTTGAAACACGCACCTTTTCATCGCACTTGATAACCATTGGATCGACTTGTAAACTTTGGTCTATACTGTGGAAAGACCCCGTGACAAGGACCAAATTTTATTTCATATTTGTTTCTAAATTCCTGGTCCAGCAATCATCAGAAAATAAAAAAAAACGTGTCGTTGGTTCTAGGTACGAACGCGGCAATCTTTTAACACAATTGTTCACCCACTTAGAAACACCTCGTGATCGACTTGAAACTTTGCGTACGTTGTGTACAGGATCCGTTACACTACAATAATTCTCATTTTTTGTTTCTAAAATCCTGGCCATAATTCATCTATAAAATTTCAAAAATTGGAAACTGGTTGATAACTACGGCTTGCGGACCCTTGTCGACCTTTTAGTCAATCGTTGTAACAGCTCAGATGGTAGAAGCGGTGATACTCGAATGGTATACATCTTAATTCAGTATATCCATAGGTTACTGGGGTCAATATCCGTCTGGGTGAGGATTTTTTTTTCTAGAAGAGTATTTACCTTTTATTGGCGTCATTACTACCATAGTATCAACCGGAATTTAAAGATATTTACATTTTTTATCTTAGTTCTGTTAAATATTAAAACTAAAAAATAAACAATGAGTTCTAAAAAACTAAAACAATCACACTCTTGATGTAGTAAACCGAACTAAGAAAGAAAATGAAAAATATTTTTAATTTCCACCCCCTCTCGCCTTGGGATAACATTCAATTTTACCATCAAAAGCATGGGGTTCGTTTTCTAGTTATTTTTTTTACATTTCGCCTTTCTTATAGACTTTACTTTTGAAGAACCCCAATATCTGTCTTAAGTAGCCAATATATTAATTGATAAACAACACCCAATGCTTCTGATGGTAAAATTATTTATCCCAAGTGTGTTGGAAATTAAAATTATTAAATAATCAATTGAGTTGGTGTTTACTTGATGAAAATTCATATTTATTAATTAAATAAAAATAAAACTTAGTTTTATTTTTATTTAATTAATCTAGTTTTTCATTATATTTGAAGAGAAAAATATACTCTCAGACTGGGGTTTGAACTCGGGACCTTTTGCTTTCTATGCAATGCTCTACCAACTGAGCTACCTGAGCACTCCGATCTAAATGCAAATTTTTCTCTTATACACACTGTTAATTCCCGAGCACCAAATACTACAAACTGTTGCTCGATCATGCAAATGGTAATCTAGTTTTTCACATTATATTTTAATTTTCTGGAATCATGCTTCCATTTTATGAATCCTAGAACTGACCTTCATAAGATGGCAGATCGTTTTGCTACAAATTATATTCCTATTGGATCTTACGTTTAAGTCTTAAGTTAAAAAAATACTTTCTATATATAAGTATCTAAGTTAAGTTATTGATAATTATAATATGGTATTTAATTTTGTAAAGGGTTGTATTAAATATGTTAATATTGATATAATTATATAACTAACTGGTAAAATAAGTAATAAAGAATACATGTGAATAAATATATCTGTTTCAGAAAACTTTCACGAAAATGTGGTTGTTCCAATAACAGGTAAGATCTAACATTCAAATAAATTATTATACAGCTAATATTTAATTTTAGGAAGTTATATTTTGAGTATATTATTTTTGGTCTGGACATCTTACCTCAATATTAATGTTGATTTGTTCTTGAACATGTTTCAAAACAATTCTGTTTTATCTTCAGCTTTCCCAGACTATAATATAACTTCCTAAAATTAAATATTATATTTTGAGGTTATTTTAATTATATTATTTTTAGTCTGGACATCTTACCTCAATATTAATGTTGATTTGTTCTTGGACATGTTTCAAAACAATTCTGTTTTATCGTCAGCTTTCCCAGACTGGTTTTATTTATGTTGTATTATGTTGCACAACCTGGATGTCGATGTCAGCTCCATCCTGTGGTTGGCCGAAGAACCTCCAAACAAGGTCACGCTCCATCGGAATATCAAAATTCATAACTCTGTTTCTGTTCTTCTGAATATAAATGTTTTCCCAAATAGTCAGCTCTTTTGTATTTTCTAACTGTTTTAATAATTTAGTGTCTGAATTTATATTATGTTTTTCAGACCAAACATGAGCAGCAACTGCAGATTTTTCAATTTCTCCATTTTTTAATATTTCTTATGTGTTCTTTGGTTCTAATTTTTAAGTTTCTTTTTGTTTTTCCTATATATATCTTTTCACAACCCATGCATTCAATTTTATATATTCCTGACCTTTTATTTTTATCAGTTTTTTCATTTTTGTTGGTTTTTATTAGTTTATTTAAAACTGTAGTTATTTTTTGGTGCTAATTTAATATTAAACTTCTCAAATATATTTTGAAATGTATTATGTACCCAAGGGTGATATGTGAATTTCCTATACTTTTTCATAGGTGGTTCTTCTTCAAGATTTCAAACATGAGAAAAAACACATAATCAAAGTAGCAATAGAAAATGGGTTTGATGAAAAAATGGTACATAAAAGGATAGAAAAGTATAAAAAACAAAACATGATAAACAGAAGTAATCTTGAGAAAGAAGAACCACCTATGAAAAAATATAGGAAATTCACATATCACCCTTGGGTACATAATACATTTCAAAATATATTTGAGAAGTTTAATATTAAATTAGCACCAAAAAATAACTACAGTTTTAAATAAACTAATAAAAACCAACAAAAATGAAAAAACTGATAAAAATAAAAGGTCAGGAATATATAAAATTGAATGCATGGGTTGTGAAAAGATATATATAGGAAAAACAAAAAGAAACTTAAAAATTAGAACCAAAGAACACATAAGAAATATTAAAAATGGAGAAATTGAAAAATCTGCAGTTGCTGCTCATGTTTGGTCTGAAAAACATAATATAAATTCAGACACTAAATTATTAAAACAGTTAGAAAATACAAAGAGCTGACTATTTGGGAAAAAATTTATATTCAGAAGAACAGAAACAGAGTTATGAATTTTGATATTCCGATGGAGCGTGACCTTGTTCTTTGGTCAACCACAGGATGGAGCTGACATCGACATCCAGGTTGTGCAACATAATGCAACATAAATAAAACCAGTCTGGGAAAGCTGACGATAAAACAGAATTGTTTTGAAACATGTCCAAGAACAAATCAACATTAATATTGAGGTAAGATGTCCAGACTAAAAATAATATAATACACAGCTAACCTAGTATCATTTATAGTAAAGAGAGAAAATATATACTTGAAACACGATTTTAACCCGATGTCTCTGTTTTTGTACAGAACCAGAGATATCAGGTTCAAATCCCGATTCAGGCATATATTTTTCTCTTCAAATAAAATTTGTCATTTGGTGAGAAGCGATAAATTTAATACATAAAATCGAGAAAAATATCTGTCTGAACAGAGAATGTGAGAGAATTATATTTGAAGAGAAAAATGTTCGCCCAGGCCAAGACTCGAACCCGGGACCTTTGGCTTTCTAGGCCAATGCTATACCATCTGAGCTACCGGGGCGAGTTCCAATCTAGATGCAAATTTTTCTCTTATATATGTTGTAATTCCCAGCACCAAATGCTATGAAGCCTTTGCTTCTACCTTTGCAAATGGTGGCTTCTTAGTTAAGAAGACATTTATCAGGAATTTAAACACTACTTTATAAAGCCAGTAAGTGAGAAGTGTTAAATTAACAATAAAAACATCAATGTGTAAGAAGTTAAAAGAAGGAGGTTTTTGCTTCAATGGGTACAAATGTCTGAATAGTTCAGTGGTCAGAGCACCAGCACAAAGAGCTGAAGGTTTGGATTCAATTCTTGATACTGGTAGGTATTTTTCTTTTTACTGTAAAAAGATCTAACATATATTTGCCATGATGATCTTGAAGAAGATTTCCCAGCTGTAGGCCGTGGTCTCGAGGCTTGAAGTTCCCTGACATTTCGCCAGAGACTGCGTCTGGCATCCTTGAGTCTCTGGCGAAACGTCAGGGAATTTCCAGCCTTGAGACCATGGCCTACAGCCCGGAAATCTTCTTCAATATCATCATAGCAACTCCGGCCGTGAAAGCCTAAGTCAATACATATATTTGCCATGTAAGTAATCTATAATTTACCTGTATCTAAAAATTAAAAATTTAACCATTACATATAACTAAGTAACTAACTCACTGACACATCGGACCCATAGGCTCATGGCCGCATGGACATAAGCTCTCTATATCCTGAGCTAATGTTTTCCAATCATCCCCTGTATAATCTACTTCAAATCATTGTTAATGTTATTCTCCCACCTCATTCTTGGTCTGCCAACTGGGCGTTTTCCCTCTGGTTTTCCTACAAGAAGCTTCCATGCACGTCTTTCATCCCCCATTCGTGCCATATGTCCTGCCCACAGCAGTCTATGAGACTTAACTGTTTTTATTATATCTGGCTTCCTATAAAGACCATGTAGTCTTCTCCATTCACCTGTCTGTTAATCTCTCTTTGGTCCTAAAATTTTCCTAGAACCTTATTCTCAAATACTTGTAATCTCCTTTCTTCCCAATCATTACATATAAAGCTTTTAAATTATAAATTATTACCTTGTTCTCTGTCTTTCTCAACTATTAACTGTATAGTTTTTAAAGAGGCCTTTCGAAAGCAATGAAACATTGCTTTTGAAAGGTCTCTTTAGAAATTATATAACTAATAGTTGAGGAAAACGGAGAACAAGGTAATAATTTAAAAGCTTTATATAGTGAAATATCTCAACGGAGATTCAAAATGTGTTTGAAAAATTATAATCATTACATATAAGACGTAAAACATGGTAATGAAATTTTGGTGTCCTGATGTTATTAGTCTCAAATATCAAATTAGACACACAATATTTTGTTTCTCAGCTGCAGAAAACTAGATAAAAATAAACAGAAAACTGGAAACTTGAAGCTTTTATTGGGAAGCCAGAGAAAAAGTTATTTGGGTCAACAATCTCAGAACCCACTAGCAACAACATAGTTTGTAGATTATTAATGAGTTGGTTATTTTGACTCACCTCATATTTCTTGATTTTTATGCAGACAAGGTTTCGTCGCTTTTGCGCAACATTGTCAATGTATTCCAACTGATATTTTGCAGTTGTCCATCCTGTAGGTTGATTTCTGCTCCCTCTGCTGGCTGACCGATGAACTTCCAAATCCTCTTTTTTTTTCTTCTTTTTCTCCGGGAATTTCAAAATTCATGGTTTTCATCTTAATCTTGCAGGTGTAAATTTTCTCCCAAATTGTGAGTTCCTTAGATTTTTCTAACCATTTTAGTAATTTGGCTTTAGTTTAAATTCTGTGTTTTTCTGCCCATGCAAGTGCAGCTATTGCAGATTTTTCTATTGCCTCATTTTTAACACATCTAAGGTGTTCTTCTCAATCTTGTATTTAAGTTCCTTTTTGTTTTTCCTGTGGTCTGCATAAAAATCCAGAAATATGAGGTTAGTCAAAATAACCAACTCATTAATAGTTAAAAGAAACTTCATAGTATTATTTCCTACATAATTAAATAGTTTGTAGATACTAGGAAATAAAAATCTTAACACTACTGCCATCTATTGATATTTTTAAAAAAATATTAGATTGCTTTATAAGTAATGTCAGTTTTTAATGTAGTGATATGTGTCTGATGGAATTTTGAAGGTGCGATTCACTGGGAATTTGTCCAAATGGATGTGCAGTCAATGTGGATCTTTATTCTCAACAATTGGAATGAGTTCATAAAATTTTGAGGGTCACGAGTTCAAACATTATTAGACCTATACTGCATAAACAAAAATTCAGGAATTGGCAGGAATTGAACTCTTACCAACCCAGCATATAGCCCTGATCTTGCATCTTCAGATTACCATCTGTTTCCATCCATGGCCCACTTATTGCTTGAAATTTAAAAAATATTGAAAATAGTAAAGCTGTGAAAGTGGGATCTCAACAAACTCTTCACTACAAAAAACCAAAGTCTGATATCGTCCCAGGATAATAAACCTCATTAAAAAGATGATTCAAGACCATATAATCTGATGGTCTCTTCTTTGAGTAAATTAATAACACTGGTCAACATGATTTTTGTCTCATGAGTATCAATAGTTGTACTTAATGCAGTTTTTTACTGTGTTTTCAAATATGTATTCGGAATGTTTCCATCACCCACAGTTTTTTTTATTTCAATTTCAATTAATGGATTTAAATAATAATTTTTTTAATAAATGTTTTTTCGTACATTTGTCCATTGTAAAATAAAACCAAATGAGCTAACTCAGGAGATTTCAACTATGGAAAAGAGATATCAAGGCAAATGGAATCCTAATATGCTGGCCGATTATTGTTGGACCATTAAGAGGGATGCTCCACAGGCGAAATATAGCAGAAAATCATCATTTCTTACTTTCTAGGTGAGTTTGAATGTTCGAATATTGTGTAGTTATGAATGTAGAAAATATTAAAGTGTTTCAAAAATTATAAATTCCTGCCTCTCGGAAACCTTGCATGATGGAGAAAAACCGATATCATATTTGAATTCAGGAGAAAAAATACCATCAGAATCACATATTTTTCTTTCTGAGACAAAAAGAAAGTTTCTTTTTTGTGTAATAAAACGTTAAAAGAACACATTACTCATGATACAGTAGCTATAATATTATTTGAATTAGCCTACACTCAGATACAATATACAATATTATATACTATATATTTCATTTTTGCTCAAAATTTCAGTTGCAATAATGCTATTTTCTAACAATGTTGATAATTTATAGTAATTTTTAAGAGGAAATGTCATATCACAGCTATAAACACATTGATGGAAATCATATAAATGCTTTGCAGAATATATTATCAAGGAACAATTCAGAGCGGCTAGATATAAGATTCCTGTATTTGTGTTACTAACAGATTGTGGTGGTTATGTTGAGAATATGGGAGGAGCTATTACAATGATGAACATGGTGGAACAAGGTATCAAGACGTATGACTGCATCTGGCTAATTCGTCCACCCAAGAATTACTTACACTTAAGAACTCATCTCTATCTTAAAGTTGCAACATTCAGAGACATGGGTAAGAAATGTATTCACGTAGACTTTCACGGCCGGAGTTGCTATGATGATGTTGATGAAGATTTTCGGGCTGTAGGCCATGTTCGATGAATTTAGGGATCATCTTGTTAGCTCTGTGACGTAGAAGAAATGTAAGGGACGAGAGCAGTCGTGCCTTATTCTTGCGCAGTTTCTCAAGTCGTCGTATATATCTGTGTATTTCCTCCCTGTAGATGTGACTAATGTATTCACGTAGACTTTCACGGCCAGAGTTGCTATGATGATGTTGATGAAGATTTTCGGGCTGTAGGCCGTGGTCGTGAGGGAACTACAAGCCTCACGACCACGGCCTACAGCCCGAAAATCTTCATCAACATCATCATATGGGTAAGAAATGTTTATGTTAAGAAACTAGCCATTTATTTTTCAATTTGATGTTTTTTTTTTCTGACCAAGCATAAGCAGCTACTAATGATTTTTCCAATTCTCCATTTTTTTTTTTTTGCTTTCCTAAGATGTCCCTTCATTCTGGTTTTCAATTTTTTTTTTTATGTAAATTTTATCACAATCCCACTTAATGTGGTAAATTCCTGATTTGTTTTCTTCATCAATTTTGTCATTTTCCTACAATAGTTCAATTAATAAGTTGTATTTAATAAAAAACACAATAACACTGAGGAAATTACAGAATAAATGAAGGCAGAACATTTTCAAGATGTTAAAACTCATAAATGTGTTATCATTTTCAGTTTATTGCTTTAAAACTTTTTTCTTTTTCATTATCTAATGGGGGAAAAAAAACATACAGAAAAGTACAAAGATGCATATGTTAGGGGCACACCATACAATCATAGTTAGTTAAGGCAATATGCTATAGGCTGGAAGGTCTGTCCTGATGGGGCTTCTTCTTATTTTTCCTTTGGCTCTACAGTCCTCTAAGAATCTTGGCCTCCTTCATAACAACTGCCCATTCTTCTCTATTACCAGCTTTCTCTCTCCATATTTCACCTTCAGTTGTCTTAAGTCTTCCTTAACCTTATCTAACCATCTTAGTTTCTGTCTTCCAACCTTTCTTCTTCCTTTCAGTTTCCCTTCTAAAATCTTTCTTGCACCTCTTTTTTGCTCCATCCACAACACATGTCCTACCCATTCCAGTCTCTTTCTTCTAATATCTTCTACCAGATCTAAATCCTATATAATTCTTCCAATTCCTGGTTCGTTCTAATTCTACATATATATTGTTCCTGTACTGCTCCATATATCTTCCTTAATATTTTTCTTTCCCATGTATTTAATATGTACTTATCTTGTACTTGATGAGGCTAGGCATTTTTAACTAACCTAAACTTTCTGGTAGTGCCATGGCCCTGGGATCAACTCAGGCTCAGGTTGACAGAAATGAGTACTAAATGCTTGTTCTGGGGATATAGGCAGCCATCACACAGACTGACAACCTGGCTGGCATCTCATGCTGATTGTCTAAAAAAGATGGCAGCCTTAATCTTCACTACCTCAAGGGTTTCTCAAGGCCTATAGTGGGATCACTTCACCTTTTTTTAATATAAATCTTACAAAACAATATGAAATTTTCAAGCATTAGAAGTAATAATGTATTCTCTTATATTTAAATTAATGTTGGGAAGTAAACATTATGAGGTTATACCATTAATAGTTAGTGGAAAACATATCTTTTTAACGACTCACTTCATACAATTTCAAATTTATTTGATACCGACGGTTTCAGATGACATCTTGTCCCTCTTCAGTCATGACTTCCACTAATATTATAAAATAAATAAATAAAACTATAAAATACTATAAAAACTAGTGTGGAAGTCATGACTGAAGAGAGAGGAGATGTCTGAAACCATCGGTATCAAAGAATTGAAATTGTATGAAGTGAGTCATTAAAAATATGTTCTCTACTCACTATTAATGTACTCTCTTACTTGTGTTTTCAGCTGGCAGCACAGAATTGCAAGTGATTCAAGGACTTATATCTGATCAACCTGTACTTGATACATTCCGATATCCTGCTGCTCATATACAGTCTTCAAGACATCGGGAGTATGTTGTACCCGTCAATATTGGATTTTACGTCACGCTGCGAGGAACTTTTGGACCTCTTTCACGTCTTGCTATTGTTTATACAGCTTTCAGCTATATGGGTAAAATACAATTTTAAAACTGCATATAATTTATTTTTTATGCTTCAATTCAAGTGACAGTTTAACCCGTCAGCGCCGACATCCATACGTGGTATAGACCCTCTCTTCTTCACTTATTGCCGACATCTATACGTGGTATAGACCTATGCAGGCGTGTTTTCTTTTTGTTCTGGATCGTACATTTTTGAAGCTACAAATATGTAATTTATTTGTGTTTAACGTAGAAATTATGAGCTCTCTGGACATATGAATAAAAATAAGACTTGTTTAAAATTTAATTTCATATTATTTTTTTAAAAATCAGATGAGATTGAAGTAATCGTAATTTTCTCTAAATGCGCGCAACCTTTTCATTTGTTTTTTTTACTGCTGTATATTCTTATATTTGCGTATGAACAATATAATTTTGAAGCCTAAGATCTTAGCTTTCTTTCTAAGTGTATGAATCAGCTGTGATCACATTTTGTGCATGTGGTATTGAGGTTGAAGTAGTTTCTTACTTCAACACTCGATGGCACACAGACCTAGCTTTGTGCTGCTTTCTGCAGGGCTTCTAATAAACTTATACACAATCTAATTTTTCAGGTCGATAAAATGATATACAAGCTATCGATTGATATATATATCGACCTGTTTAGGGGAATACCTGATTTATTTTGCCTCTTTCAAATAGATGTTACTTACAAGGAATCAGTCTGAGGCGCGATGTCGTGCATTATATACGTAATTATGGCAGTCGTAACCTATAAGACACTTCATCAGAAAAATTACCCCTAAAGTGATAAATTGAAACCTCAAAGGAGGTGTGTTGTTTGTACTAAACATGGGAGAAGAAAGACATATGTTTATTGTTGTCAGGAATGTGATGTAGGTCTGTGTATTGAAGAGTGTTTCGAGCTGTATCACACCAAGCTCAACTACTAAGGTTATGTGATTTTTAATTTCTGAAATTAATAGTACTAAAATAAGAGAAAATTATTTTTATGGTCTGTGTAGTTGTAAATAACTGCTGTAGAATTTTTATACGAATCCAAGCAATAATTCAGATTCTAAGTATAAACATTCCTAGTGCTTTGACACAAGATTGAGCTTGAGTTCACTCTTCTAAATATTCATTCTGATTTTTGGTTATGTCAGCTGCTTTTGTATATACAAGTTACAGATGAATCAGCACTATGCCACACAATATATTTAGTGTCTCACAGAAAGAAACAGGGATGTCCAATGTGAGCAAATCAAATTATTTAGTAAAAATGTGTATCATGAGAGAGAAATTCAGATTTCAAAATTTTTTTTAATAGTTTATAAAGGCTACTGAACTCCATACGGTATGTATTAAATTTCTCATTTATTTCTGAGCTAACAAGTAAAAATTTCGTTCAAATCCATCGATATTTAAAAAAGTTATGATCGTTTATACAAATCAGTGTTCTAGGAATACTAAAATGTTAAAATGGCCTCCGTCCATGCAGTAGGAAAGCAAGTAAAAGGGTGCGTCACTGACGGGTTAATCAATAGAATTTTTATAGCGTAAATTCTATCTTATGTACGTTGTCAATTCCTAGTATAAGAGAAAAATTTGTGTTTAGATTGGAACTCACCCAGATGGCTTAGTCTGTAGAGCAATGGCCTAGAAAACCAAAGGTCCTGGGTTCGAGTCCCAGTCTGAGCGTATAATTTTTCTTTTCAAATATGAAGCAACAGCTGAGCTGTAACACACCGGTATGCGGAACAGCTAGGATAATTTAAGGCTATTTTAAAGACTTTATATGGAAAATTACCATTTTACTTTTTCATGTCCCTTGTAGAAACAAATGTGCTCTTTCTAGTGGTGTCAGTAAATATAACATCAGAGATGATAGACATATTGAAAACTGGCCCTGAAAAATGCTAAAAATTTGCAATTTTTAATTTTATGCTCAGAAGGGGTGTCAGTAAAATCTGAACTATTAACTCAGAGAAAGTAATACTGGTGCAGTATAATGTGGACCTGATTATTAGTTGACAGCCTGAAAATCAAGGTCCCAGCTGCTTTGCCTTGTAGTAAACAATGGTTAAAGTATGGCATAAATCTTCTGTGTCAAACTTTGCAAGGCACTTTCAGACCAAATACCAATAAGTAGTAATAATTTGCAAGCAATTTGAATGCTATAGTTGCATTCAGCACCAAAAGTTGTACTATTATAAAATAATTCAATGTAATAGACACAACAGTTGAAGCACAAGGTTATATCAAAGTTGACCAAATTATTTACGCCGCGTGCTTCATGACATGACATAGGTCCACTCAGGTGGCCCTAGCTCTGGAGCCACTGCATCAATCGAGCCTAAATTTTGCACAGTAATCTAACAAATGCATGTGTACATATGCACAAATTTTGAAAAAATCTGAGATGGTTGAGTGGGGACCATTTTTGATTTTAGGACACCTGATGTGGAATGACCCACATGAGGAAAGAAATGTTGATATTTGTACATGTCTTGAATGGTGTAATGGATTGCATAGAACCAGAGGTTCAGGGTTCAAGTCCCGGTCCAAGCATTAATTTTTCGTTTCAAAATAATATTGTCCAGTATTGTAAAGTATTAACATTTAAATATAACATTAAAATAATAGGATGTTGCTCAGGATTTTGAGGTTTTAGCCACAATATCCTAAACCTCTGGTGAAAATGAAATAACTATAACTGAAATAATCAATTGAGTTGGTGTTTACTTGATGAAAATCCATATTTATTAATTAAATAAAAATAAAACTACATTTTTATTTTTATTTAATTAATAACTGAAATAATAATCTACACTAGAGAAGGTTAGGGTAGTTTTTTTAAGTTTACTGTTGATGTGTATAAATATTTATAACTGTTATAAGTTTGCCATACATAATTTCTTCATAATTATCAATTTATGATATGTAATATACTCATATTTTATTTCAGATTGTTTCTCTGGCCCTAACTTCTTGTGTCAGAATCACCGTTGTATCCCAGCACAACTTAGTTGTGATGGTTTTGATCACTGTGGTGATAACAGCGATGAACCAAGTACATGCTATCAAGGTAATTCATTTTTTTTTGCAAAAACATTCTGTTATTACCTAATTTTAATATACAGGGTGACCATTAAAAAGTTAACCAAAATATTTATGCCCACAGAATATGACTCTCGTACCACTAAGTGTTCTACATGTCTTCCATCATTGGCTATAACTTCTTCCACGTGCTCTACCATCCTGATAATATATGTAATGTCCACTATTTAATCTTCTTTCCGTAAATTAAATAAAAATATATGTTAGAAACGACATACAATTTTGGTTACCTTATTTTTGAACACAGTTCAAAACAGTTGGAAGAATACTATGGCATGGGGGACAATTTTTGTATTGAACAAGATTAAAGATAACATTATTTAGGACGTAATTTAAATCTATCTAATTTTTTATGCCTCACCTCACATCCTGCCTTCTTTTTAAAATAGTTTTGTAACCTAAATGATTACATCTTCAGTAGTTTCACGACCGATGTTCTGTCCTTTAGTAGCCGCTCATGCATGGCTACATCAAATTGAAAGAAAGACAGGTTTAATAACACAAATAGAAAATGTTAGGAGCTCACTGTTTGGGAAGAAATCCACATTCAAATAACTAAGAAAGAAAAATAAGTGAATTTTGAAATTCCCGGGAAATTTGATTTGATTCGGAGGTCATCGGTCACCAACAGATGGAGTAAGAAGCAGTTCTCCTGGACAACAGAACATCAGTCGTCAAATTACTGATGATGAAACTGCCTAGGTTTTGAAACCGATTTAATTACAAGACTGGATATGAGATGAGGTGTAAAGAATTTTAATTTAAATCTTAAATTAAATCTCACATTGATTTTTTTTATCATCATCAGCAGCAGCAGCAGAATCAAGGATTAGACCTACTGGTCTGTTCCAATCTCATGTTAGAATTGGTCTATCCATCTTTTACTGGGTGTTCCAACATTTCTTCATCCTAGTGGTTTGTAATGAAGAATCTGTTTTGGAATTCTATTGTCATCCATTCTACTGACATGGTCCTTCCATTCGTCTCTGTATTGTGTAATTGTATCTAATAGTTTGTAAATATTCAGTTCTATTTTTTCTCTTCAAATATAATTTATCTTTCATTGAGAAATGTTAAATTAATAATAAAAACATCATTAGAAGCCTTACTAGCTTTATAAAGTAATGTTAAATTCCCAATAAATGTCTTCTTAACTAAGAAGCCGCCATTTGCAAAGATAGAAACAATGGTTTCAAAAGCATTTGGTGAGAGGGAATTACAACGTATATAAGAGAAAAATTTGCGTCTAGATCATAACTCGCCTCGGTAGCTCAGTTGGTAGAGCATTTGGCCCGGCAAGCCAAAGGTCCCGGGTTCGAGTCTCGGTCTAGGCGAAAATTTTTCTCTTCAAATATAATTTATCTTTCATTGAGAAATGTTAAATTAATAATAAAAACAATATTCAGTTCTCTTCGTTATATCCTCACTTCACTTTTGATCCATTATTGTATAGCCAGCCACACTCCTCAGAAACCTCATTTCTGACATTTCTATTCTTCGTTCCTGGTTTTTTGTTAAGACCCAGTGTTCTCATCCATACAGTATTGTTGGAACCGCCATTGTTTTATAAAATTTTAAAAGTGTCTCCTTTCTAGTTCCTTTGAGACTTTGTTTTATGGTGCCACACATATAATTAAATTTATTTATTTTGTTTTTAATGTCTTCGCTTTTTCTATATGATACATTGTATCCCAGGTAATTAAAATTGCTCACTTGATTTATTATTTTGTTCTCTAATTGGATTTTTACTCTTAGTGGCTCATGTCCTTGAAAAGCTAAAACTTTTGTTTTTAGAGTAGATATTTTCAAGTTGTATGTTTCACATATTTTACTTAAGTTGTAAATTGCCCATTGTAAGCCACCTTCTGTCTCAGATATCACAACCTGATCATCTGCAAAATGTAAAGTATCTAATAAAATATTGTCAATTTTAAAATGTTCAGTTAAAACAATTTGCCACTTCTGTATGGCATCGTCTATATATATATTAAAAAGTGATGGCAAAAGTGGGCATCCTTGTTTTACTCCACAGTTTATTGTCGCTGGTGATTTTTTTATAGTTAAATTTCAAATGATGATGTCTCAATATTCCATTTCCGGTATCCCTACTCACAGAGTTGATCAGTAAATTTAATGAAGATGAATTTTATAGCAGATAAAATAATATGATTTATTGAGAAAAATAGGGAACCAGAAATAAATTAATTTACTACTGAAATACATTTATTATTAACAGAATGGGAAGCAGAACCCCAGGATAGGAGATGGTACTCCCATACTCCTAACTACTATTTCCCAAAGATGGAGAGGTACCCTGATCTCAAGACAGCTACACTTGTCTTTGTAGTCAGCAGTTTAGGTGAGTAAAAAATATTACTATGGTTAAAATTAATAATTGAATTAGATTTGATGTTTTTATTATTCATTTAATATATCTCAATCAAGGATAAATTACATTTGAAGAGAAAAATATACGCTCAGACTAGGGTTTGAACCCAGGACCTTTCGCTTTCTATGTGAATGCTCTACCGACTGAGCTACCTGAGCAGTCCATTCTAAATGCAAATTTTTCTCTTTTTCTCTTCAGTCAGTAGAGCATTCATATAGAAAGTGAAAGGTCCTGGGTTCAAACCCCAGTCTGAGCATAAATTTTTCTCTTCAAATATAATTGAATTAGACTGTTTACATGCATGGTCAGAAAAACACAGAATCGAAGCAAAGGCCAAATTATTGAAACAGTTAAGAAGAAGAAGAAAAGTTTGATGTGAGGTATTCAAATTTTACTTAAATAAATAATTACCTCATAGTGTTAATTCATAGTAAATGTAAATGAGTTGGAATTTAACACCGTAAAATGGGGTGAATAGAAACGAAACTTCTGAAAAAATTCAACATTATGTAATAGGGGGTTAAAGTAAAGCAGACAGGGATATTTTTTTTATGAGATGGAAATAAGGTAAGATTTAAGGGAAATGTGATTTTGTGTGGTTGGCAATACTGAGATTCAGATTCAGTGGTGTGACAAAGCAACTTCTGTTTCAGCCGATTTTCATCGTTTTCCAAACTTTACATGTAAGTACCATACCTCATCACCTCACATGTTTGAATTGTACTATTTTTTATACCTTGTATACCTGTAGAAGATATCACATTGTTTAATATAGTGTAAACAAAACCATTTCTTTGTTTCAATTTTTGTTTTAGGTTATGATCCATATTTTGAATCTGTGGGGTGAATAGAAACACATTATTTTGCTGTTTCTATTCACCCCACAAATCGTAAAGTTTTTATTTTGTGTTTATTTTCCAATGTCACAGCTGAAAGACAATTAAATATATAATATACAACCAATAGTTATCCAATTGAGGAATATTAGCTGGCACAAGCTATAATGTGACCGTTTTCTTTCAGCATGCCAAGGAGTTACAAACGATTAAAACCGAACAAAGTACAAGATCCAGAGGTTATTAAGGCAGCTGTTGAAGACATAACTAATGGCCTTAGCCTTCGAAACGCAGCGGCAAAATATGACATCCATTATAGTGTCCTCTACAGACATTTGAAAAAAGGTGATCAAATTAAGAAAAAAGGAGGGCAAACCGCTTTAACAGAAGAAGAGGAAAAAACTGTGGCGAGTAGACTTATTATTTGTGCTGACTGGGGCTACCCAATTGATTCGTGGACTCTGCGAATTTTGGTCAAAGAATCGCTTGACCGCCAAGGTAGAACCATAAAAAAATTCAAAGACAACTTTCCTGGCCGTGATTTTGTCTATTCTTTTTTGAATAGACATAAGGCTGACTTGTCACAAAGGTTATGCCAAAACATTAAACGGGTCAGAGCAGGTGTCTCCCCAGAAACGATCAATGAGTACTTTGACAGACTAGAAGCAGAGCTCAGAGACGTTCCTTCATCAAACATTATTAATTATGATGAAACGAACCTTTCTGATGATCCTGGAAAACATAAAGTAATAACTAAGCGTGGATGTAAGTACCCAGAAAGGGTGATGAACTCAACCAAATGCTCCATTTCTGTCATGTTTTCAGCTGCTGGTGATGGTCACCTCTTACCCCCATATGTAGTCTATAAATCTTTACACTTGTATGAAAGTTGGAGAGAAGGAGGCCCTGATGGGTCCAGATACAATAGGACCAAAAGTGGTTGGTTCGACAACTTTTGTTTTTCTGATTATGTTGAAACCATAGCCCTTCCTTATCTTAGACGTTTACCTGGCAAAAAGTACATGATTGGAGACAACTTATCTAGCCACTTGTCCTTGGATCTCATTAAAAAATGTGCAGAAAATGATGTCCACTTTATATTTTTACCAGCAAACTCCACGCACCTCACTCAACCATTAGACGTGGCATTCTTTCGGCCTCTCAAAATGGCATGGCGTTCAATCCTTCTAGATTGGAAAAAAGGACCCGGCAAGAATGAAGCTACCATTCAAAAGAGCAAGTTTCCTAGTTTGCTAAAGAAACTGTGTGAATCATGCAAATCGGAAAATGTAATTTCTGGCTTTAGAAAATGTGGTATTGTGCCCCTAAATCGGAAGGAAGTACTAAAGATGCTACCCTCCTCAGATTTTGTCTATTGAATCAACCCAATCCTCAAGAGCCACAACATCAGCACTATCTCCTGTTGCTGCTATTGATGCTTCCTTCAAGGAACTATTAACAGCTCTAAGACACACAGAAACAGTTCCAGCTCGAAAAAAAGCGAGTGAAAGTAGATGTTGGTCCAGGAAAAAGTGTTTCTGTGGCAGATTTTCCACCGGATCCAGATCAGACTGGACCTAGCACATCTGTTGCTGGTACAAGCACTGACAATGATAATTCCACAGGTACCAGAAAACAAAGTGTAAGTGCCAGGAAAAAGAAAAATAAAAAACTCGATTCAGAATCATCACCAGAAGATTCGGACTATTCTGTGCAAGACAGTGACTCAGATCTCACATTATCCGATTCTTCTGCAAATGCCGAACTTTCAAAAGAACTTGACAGATTAATCCAACCTGACGATTTTGTAATCGTGAAGGTATATGGAAAAACTAAAAATGTATTTAGAATGTATGTCTCCAAAGTCACTGACTTTCAAGATGACGGTTATGTTGGACTGTTTTGCAAGAAAACCCTCAGCAGTAATATGTTTTCCTTGACTGATGAAGAATCATTTTTCTCCAAGGATGATGTAATTAAAAAATTGATGCCAGTTGTTCAAACCTCAAAGTCTGCTTCTCGCTGGAAAGACAAAATCTGTTTTCAGGATGACTTAAGTGCCTTCATAATTTATTAGACTAAACTTTGTATTCTCACTTTTGTTCTTTTTGTTTTTGGGTATCGGTTACGATATATTGTAATTAAATTTTTTGCTCTGATTACCACTCGTTTGTGTTTCTATATCCATCCCTTAAACAATGCTTACTGTTTCTATTGCCCCAACAAACTCTGAAATAGAAACAAACGTGAAAAACAATGCCTGTTTCTATTGACCCCGCTCGATGGGGTGTATAGAAACAGCATGTTTTCAATTTTTTTTAAATTTTACCTTGCCATAAAAAGAAAATATGAAGCTGCAGGCTTGTAGAGGACGGGAAGACCCATAAACCGAGGTAGGTCTCAATTCAATATCTCTTATAGTACTTTTGATATTTAAACTTGAAGTTCAAAACTGTTGCTATTCACCCCATTCTACGGCACTTCACCTCATAATTGTAGATTTCTCAAAGACATGATCAATACTTCTGCATATTGCCTTCAGTCCCTTCTAACTGTTGAATTGGTGGTTGGCAATCCTGTAGGTTGCTTCCTACTCCCTGTCATAGCTGATGAATGAACTTCTAAATTAAATCATTTTCCCCGAGAATTTCTAAATTCTTCATTTCTGTTTTATTTTTCTGGATGTGAATTTTCTCCCAAACTGTGAGTTCCTTAGACTTATCTGTTTCAATAATTTGGTCTTTTCTTCAATTCTGTGTTTTTCTGACCATGTGTGTGCAGCTATTGCAGATTTTTAAAATTTCTATGATGTGCTTTCAATCTTTTTTTCAAGTTCTTTTTGTATTATATTATTTTTGGTCTAGACATCTTACCTCAATATTAATGTTGATTTGTTCTTGAACATGTTTCAAAACAATTCTGTTTTATCTTCAGCTTTCCCAGACACAGAATTGTTTTGAAACATGTTCAAGAACAAATCAACATTAATATTGAGGTAAGATGTCTAGACCAAAAATAATATAATTAAAATAACCTCAAAATATAACTTCCTAAAATTAAATATTAATTACAAAATCTTTTTGTATTTCCTATGTATATTTTTCTTCACAATCTTTGCAATCAATTTGATAAATCCTTGATTTATTGCCTTCATCAATCTTTTCATTTTTGTTGGTTTTAATTAATCTATTCGGGCTTTAATCATTTTTTGATGCTAATTTAATGCTAAATTTGCCAAATTTTTTAAAAACTTATTGTATGGCAAAGGATGGTATGTAAATTTCCTGAATTTCTTTTCATTCTGAAGAGTACTTTCATTGATCAGTTTATGATTTTTGAATCAATTTATTTTATTTTTTTTATGAAGATCAGCCTCATGGGCTTAGTGGTCAGCTTTTCTGACTACAGTTCATGAGGACCGAGATTCGATTCCTGGTTAAACCATGGGATTTTTTTCTTAAAAGGAATTATTTCTGTGGTTGCCCATGGTCTGGAATTGTTAAGAACTCTCCTGGTGCTTCATTATCATTTCACCCATCACATCATCGGGATAATGTAACTCCGCCTTCCAGGTGCCCTAACTAAGAAATAGATTACAATTCTGCCAATGCCAGAGGAGAAAGCCAGAAATGTCATAAAAGACAATCTGGTGGCATTAGACAAAAAAAAATAATGGGTAATTTTTTCTTTAAAATCATTCTCTTTTGCTATCTTTAATATGTGTTTTTTCTCTGTTTTAAAATGTTCTCTTTTCATGATTACTATTATAATATATAGCCTGTTTTCTGCTAATATATACTTCCATGTCTTAGAAAGGATTTATAATCTCGTATAATGTGTATGTGTGTTTTCTAATCCCATCTACTACATTTTCAATGTTTCTGGTCCCACATGGGGCAGATAGATGGCATTAATGTGGTCTATTTTCAATTTACACACCACTTCAGCAGATCATTTTACATAGATGATGTAATATTGTACAGAGAGGAGTGTAGGATGATTGTATGTCTAAGTGTTTGTGTAGTGTAAATTGTATTCTACGAGGGGTAATGACAAACAGAAGTGAAAAGCTGAAATCTGATATCAACACATAGGTTACTCCTGTCGAAAAACATAAAGGGGTTACCAGGCTTAACGTTCAAACTACTTTTTATTTAAATTATAATCTAGTTAGTTTTCTTTATTGAAATATGTTAGTATACCATGTCAGTTCAATCTATCTATGGCGTATCAGCCCAATGTTTGACCTTAGCCTCTCCTTTGTTAGAAGTTACTAGATCCAGTTAACTCATTCACTTCAGGTTTAAATGCTCTATGCATTTCCCTTGAAACCGGATTTAAATCACTGTACATTATATTGTCTACTTTCAGACATTCAAAACAAACAAAAGATAACAATACTTGAGATAACAATAAGGGTGATGGCCAAAACAGATTCCTCTATTATTCGTAAATGTTAACAAAAGATTACCCTGCGAAGGGATGTACAAAATATTGAAAAATACATAACAGGCAGGTTAAGCGAGTGTACCTCATCTTCTGAGCTGAAGGCCATTTAACAACCGGTGAATATACCTTGTCTTCTGAAGTGAATGGGTTAATTTAGTTATGCTTATTTCCCTACAGATGTCATTAATGGTTATGCAGTAAACATACCGATCCAATGAGACATCTAGTAAGCATCTAAGGTATTATTAGCATATTGAAATTCAGTAAATTTTGCTTAGAGGACTCTATATTCAGGCTTAAGGTTCTTTTACAAGCCTGAAAATCTTCAGTTTCAGGATCCATGGCTTATTGTCTCTCCCAGAGGACCCAGCTGGGTTTGAACCGACCCTCGGGACCAGAGGCAAGGACGTAACCATTAGTCCACCATGGCTGACTATATATAACGCTAATATCTTTTTTTTTTCAATGAAATATTAATAGCATTTTTTATTACAGGGTTGATCTTGCTGATAATTGCACTGATTCTGTTACTGTATCGCATGGGATCTCGGGCCAGGCAGCAGAGGGACCTACAGAACCGACTTCAAACTATCAGTGAACTACTTGGTAAAGAACATTTATAGTTCAATGTAGGCTTTCACAGTCAGTAATCATAATGTTGAGTGATTCTGGGCTATGTGGCCGTGGTCCATTACTGGTGTTCCTACCAGACGTTTCACAGACGAGTCTCTGACCAGGAAACAACACCTAGAAGTACTCGCCATTAAGATGCCCTCCGCAGTTGAGGGAGAAACGAAATGCTTAATTAATTTAAGAAAATGTAACAATGGTATATCTCTGATGAGAGAATAGGTTGTATAATTTAATCAAAATTAAGGTGGGAAGTAACACTATGAGGTAATTTACAATTTATAAATTCAGTCAGATAAATGTTTTTACATCTCACCTCCAGAGTTTTGGCTGACGATGGAAGCGAAGGCCTTTGAAATCGGTACTGTGAAAACACGAGCTTTAAGAGGTGAGATGAAAAAAACATTTATCTGACTCAATTTATAAAAAAAGTTGTATAATTTCATTAAACTTATTTGGAAAATGACATTATGAGACTTTAAAGTTAATAAATAGAATGAATCATACTTATCTCACCTCATACACTTCTTCAAAGCACAGGACCATGGTTTCAGGAACAGTTGTTCCTATCTTCAGCCATAAATATAACATCAAAATATATTGTAAACATGTTCATGATTGTTATACAGTAAACCTTGCTCAAAGCGGAATCGCATGAGGCCATTTTTTTTTTCCACATTAGACAAAATTTTGCATTATAAAAAAACTTATTAACCAATCTTAGATTATAGAGTACCATATATGTCTTTTTATATACCTTGGAATAATTGTAGTTCCACTGCCTTAGTATGTACAAGCTACTTCAACAGTAACACACGAAAAAACAGTCCTGTTTCATCAGCGTTAAATATGTATCTTAGACGCGTATCCTGAAATTAAAGTATGCAGTTTCAGTGTCCATATCCTTTGATTCCCCACAAATTTCATTCCACGCTACATTGTGTCATCTTTTAAAACTGTCCAGCCAACCTGAAGATTCCTTGAAATTGTTATTTCCTAGGGATTTAGCAACAGCTAGAGCTTGACTTTGGAGCATCGGTCCGGAAATTTGGAGATTTTTTTGATTGTGCACTTGTAAAACTGCCACACTACTTCATTGATTTCTTCATTTCCTATTTTTTTTTTTTTTTGCTTTCTCTTCATTTGACCATTTCCTTGCATCCATTCATCCATTATTTTTTCTTTGTGTTTTAAAGTCTCATAAACTTGAGTATTTCCACATTTAAATTTAATCATTATTTCGCACACTGAGAGTTTTTTTTTTCCGGGTATCTTCAATCACTTTCACTTTTTCGTATAATGACAATGATACATATATTTTAGCCATCTTTATTCCATAAATGCTACCTCTGAAAGATATACCTACACAATCGGTCTCAGAACTTAAACTAATGTAAGATTTTACAGTGCACTGGTTATTTGTAAGACAGATGTCACATGCCAAATATTTGTTAAAGAAACCTATATTTCACACAATGAGGGTGCAGTGAGGCCGATAGAAAATTTCAGATACAGGGAGAAACTTTATTTCACCCTTAATGGCAGCAGGAATCATCCCTTATTGTTATTTGGCCTAACAGGAATTCAATGAAGTGGGAACTAATTTATTTCTCTCTCTGTTTCTCTGCCTTATAATTTTTTTATTTTTATGAATTGTGTAGAAATATCCTTCTGTTTTCACATTAGACAGATTCCATTTTATGCTAAATAAATATACGTAAAATTACTATTATTTTGCCAGGATCAATAAATTTGTTCACATTGGACAGATTTCCGCATTATTCATGTTCTGGATTAAACAAGTTTTATTATTCATTTCATACAACTCAATGAAGGATAATGAATAATAAAACATCAAAAGAAGCCATAATGGCTTTATAATGTAATGTATCTCAACTTCCAATTAACTGTCTTCTTAATAAAGAAGCCACCATTTGCAAGGTAAAAGCATGGGCTTCATAGTATTTGGTGCATGGGAATTAAGAGCATATATAAGAGAAAAATTTGCGTTTAGATTGGAGTTTTTCAGATAGCTGACTTGGTAGAGCATTTGCCTAGAGTGCAAAAGGTCCTGGGTTCAAACCACAGTCTGAGCATATAAGTTTTACTGTAGTTTTTTTAAGATTCATGAAGTTATGAGGTGTTTTTCACTTCTCAGCAAAGATATATTTAATTAAATTATTTTCAATCTGATCATCTTACCTCAATATTAATGTTGATTTGTTCTTGGACATGTTTCAAAACAATTCTGTTTTATTGTCAGCTTGTCCAGACTGGTTAGATTTATATTGTACACCCTGGTTGTCGATGTCAGCTCCATCCTGTGGTTGGCCAAAGAACCTCCAAACAAGGTCACGCTCCGTCAATATTTCAAAATTCATAACTCTGTTTTTGTTCTTGTGAATATAAATTTTTTGCCAAATAGTCAGCTCTTTTGTATTTTCTAACTGTTTTAATAATTTAGTCTGGACAAGCTGACGATAAAACAGAATTGTTTTGAAACATGTCACTTCCTAAAATTAAATATTAAAGATATATTTATATTATTTTTGGTCTGGACATCTTACCTCAATATTAATGTTGATTTGTTCTTGGACAAGCTGACGATAAAACAGAATTGTTTTGAAACATGTCCAAGAACAAATCAACATTAATATTGAGGTAAGATGTCCAGACCAAAAATAATATAATTAAAATAACCTCAAAATATAACTTCCTAAAATTAAATATTAAAGATATATTTGTTATGAAAATACATTATGACGGTCCACTAAAAATTAAGTTTGGTGTGTTTTCATCTTACCTCATAAATAATTGTCTCTTGTAAGATGCATTTCAAAGCTTATTTAACTTAATCTTCAGTTGGTACAGTCTGTATCAAACTAAATAAGCTTTGAAATGTGTCTTACAAGAGACAATTATTAAGAGGTAAGATGAAGAAACACCACACTTATTTATTATGTGTTCCTTAATAAAAATTATCCTTCTTGTATGGGTTAAAGTTCCTCAAAGTTTTTTGGTGAGACCCATAACACAATTTATATTTCCATAAACTTTACCAGATGTGTTGTTGTGCAGATGGAGCTCGTATGGATGAATCTCCTCCACAAGATGATCCACCAGTTTATGAAGCACCACCTGATTATGATGAGGTTATAAAGGTTTTTTTGGAACCAATTGGAAATCAGGGGCAGAAGAAAAAGAAGAATCAGTTATATCGTCATTCTACTCGGAGAAGTAGATCGTCACCAAGAAACAATGAGTATGTTAGTGAAAGTAGTAGTAGTAGTAGTAGTAGTCTAATGCCCATTAGCTTGGATGTGTTCCATTTGCTTTCTTGTTTCCCAATAGAGTCCTGCCAGAGTTCTTGCAGGTGACATCTTCAGAGCCTCAAGTTTAAACAAATATAATTTACCTTTTTAGGAATTCACACTATGAGGTATTATTTATTTAGGTAAACTTTTATCGCTCACCTCATATTCTTCTTCTTTTTACACCAGTTTCAGAACTTTCTAGTTCAGTTCCACCTATGAGGGAGCGAGAGACAGCTCTTTAAGACGACAGAACAACTGTCGGAAATTACTGAAGATGGAACTGAAGTAGAAAATTCCAAAACTAGTTTAAAAAGAAGAGGGATATAAGGTGAGTGATAAAAGTTTATCTAAATAAAGAAGAAGAAAGGAAGACCAAAGAAAACCTGGATACAAGGGTACAAGAGGCTACGACTGTCAGAGGATTGAAGGAAGATCAATGGATGGACAGAGAGGAATGGCATTTGGTTTTCGGAAGACAGCGGAAGCTGTCATGATACCGGATGATGATGATGAAATAAAGAAATATAATTATTCAAATTTTTTAGTAAAATCTTAAAGCAGAGACCCCATTTTGTATGTTGATGTCATTTGATGCTAAGTTAGAATTTTTCTTTCTGTTTATCCAAGCGCAACAGGCCTAGAAGGCTCTTGGCCTACCAGCCAGCTGCAGCTAGAATTTACCATATGTAAAGTTCTGTATTTTACAAATTCTGAAGGGCTGAAGCTATTTAGTGAGCATTGTATATACATATAAATGCACAGACACACATTCACTCTACCATTTTAGTCACACTATAATTTTTTCACATTTTCTCAAATTTTACATCATATTTGAATGAGAATTTGTTAAAAGGGCAGATATCCACAATAGTAATTTTAATTAACAATTCAGTTAAAATTCAACACCTCACCTCATAATTGTAGATTTCTCAAATATATGTATCAATACAATGAACGAATGAGTAATTTCTTACTTTACCTCATAGTTTTATGTTTTCTGAAACACAGGAACTGCAGTTTTCAAGAGGAACATCCTTCCCATTTTCAATTGATATTATGAGCCATAATATCGGTTGAAAATGGGTGGGATGTTCCTTTTGAAAACTGCAGTTCTCATGTTTAAGAAAACATAAACTATGAGGTAAGATATTATGAGCTATAATATAGGTTGAAAATGGGAGGGACGTTCCTCTTAAAAACTGATTCCCATGTTTAAGAAAACATAAACTATGAGGTAAGATAAGAAATGGCTCATTCATTCATTGAATTAAGAACCTCATAATGTTATTTCGCATATTTAACTATGAATGTTTCAATACATCTGCGTATTATCTTAAGCTCTATCTAACTGTTGAATTGGTGGTTGGCTATCCTGTAGTTTATTTCCCACTCCCTCTGGTTGCTTACCAATGAACTTTCAAATTAAATCTCTTTCCCTGGGAATTTCTAAATTCATGATTCTTCTTTTATTTTTCTGGATGTGAATTCTCTCCCAAACTGTGAGTTCCTTAGACTTATCTAACTGTTTCAATAATTTGGCCTTTGCTTCTATTCTGTGTTTTTTTCTGATCATGCATGTGCAGCTATTAGATATTTATCTATTTCCCCATTTTTAACATTTCTAAGACATTCGTTCAATCTTGTATTCAAGTTCCTTTTTGTTATTACTATGTATATTTTTTCACAATGTTTTAACTTGTGATAAATTTTAGATATCTATTTACAATAACTTGTAATATCTTGTAAATTGCTTTAGAGGCTTTCCAGTTTCAATTCGTACAGTCAAAGCAAGAATATCTCAGCACTGCATTTTGTTCGCTGCCAAACTAAAGATTCATAATCGACAAAAAATAAAGTAAAACCCAAGAAATGTGATATCTGACCTTTTAACAAATGTTCATTAATTTTTTGTTGATAAAGAGCAAATAAAAACATGTGACTGAGATGAATATTGATAAATAAGAGCTGTTTTTTTTTTCAGAAGGAATGGTGAAGTAAGTATTGGATCCGAGCAATTTTTCAATCAAACTGCATCATTGTTAGAAGTGGTGTTGCCAAATCCAATGACTTCATCTGCTCCAAATTTCCTGGATCTTCGAAACGATGAGCACTCACAATCTCATCTTCACGTCACTAGCAGCAGCTGTCAAACCACTCCCATTCCTGATTCTCCACCTCCTCCTTACACCGATATCCTCGTCACAGCTGGTCCCAGCAATCAAATCACTTCTCCACAAAGTACTCAAGTTACATCTTCAAATTCTTCACAACCGACCACAACAGAGACATTAAGTATGCGAGGAAACTTGCTCAGAAAATCATGGCTTCTCTTCAGACAAGAAAGTGAAGAGGATCGGCTTTTATCTGTTCTTGTCACTGGAATGGCTCGTCCTATTGATTTTCAAGAGAATAATGAAACATTTGAATCATCAGTGGAGCCAATTGTTTTGCCATCTATAGCAACAACCAGTTGCCCAAGCGTTTCCAGGCAGCCCCTATTAGAAAATGATGACTTATCAGAGAAATATCATAATATAGAATCAGATAATCCTGCCTATGCTTCCATATTGCCAATTAATAACTTGAGAAATTTAGAACCTTCTTTACCATTGACTTGCCAAAATAACTTTTTAGATTATAAGCAATCTTCATCACTAAAAATTGAAGAAAATTGTATTTATAAGGGAAGAATTCTTCAAGTTGAAAAGATACCTAAGACTTTTTTCATTTGATGATTTAATAGCAGAGAGAATAAAACAAACTTTTCCACAGATTAAACAAAATGTAATTAATGAATCTAACAATTTAAAAAATCGAAGATGTGCCTCACAAAGTTCACTCTGCAGCATAAGTGATTCTGAGAAAGATAAATTCAGATCATTAAAAAATAAAGATATCAAGTTCAGATCTCATCCACAGATGATACTTGACCTATATTCTATGCTACACACAAAGAAAGAGAAGATTCAAGATGTAATGGATGAGAATCAAAATGCAAATGTTTTTCCCAATGAACCAAGTAATGCTTTCACTTATACCCATGATTCTGCAAGAGAACCAAATACTCTTAATACAAATACTGATGATTCTTCAAGAGTACCAAATACTCCTACATATACCAATGATTCTGCAGGAATACCAAATACTCCTACAAATACTGATGATTCTGTGAGAGTAGTAAATACTCCTACTACATACACTGATGATTCTGCAAAAGAGTCAAATACTCCTACAAACACCAATGATTCTACAGGAGTACAAAATACTCCTACTGTATATACTGATGATTCTGCAAGATATGCAAATACTTATACTACATATACCAATGATTCTGCAAGAGTACCAAATACTCCTGTTACATATACTGATGATTCTGCAAGAGAGCCAAATACTCCTTCTACATTTGCCAATGATTCTGCAAGAGAATCAAATACTTCTTCTACATATTCTAATGATTCTGCAAGAATACCAAATACTCCTACTACATATATTGATGATTCTGCAAGAGTAGTAAATACTCCTACTACGTATACTGATGATTCTGCAAGAGAGCCAAATACTCCTACAAATACCAATGATTCTACAGGAGTACAAAATACTTCTACTACATATAGCAATGATTTTATAAGAGAATCAAATACTCCTATTACAAATACTGATGATTTTGCAAGAGAACCAAATAATCCTACTACATATACCAATGATTTTGCAGGAGAACTAAATACTCCTATTACATATACCAATGATTCTGCAAGAGAAACAAATATTTCTACTACATATACTGATGATTCTTCAAAGGAAGTATCATCAAACTGTGATTGTGAGGGTGCTTGTGGATGTTCTACAATTAACCAAGAGCCACAATCAAAAGAAATTCAGAGAAGAAAACAACATATAAGAAGTTTATCAGTGGGTTTTCCTTCTCCATCAACTGATCGTTCAAAAGATTTGCGAGAATTAGATATTTATTTCTCACTTCACGAGTTTGGGTTGGGAGATATAAAACCAATACCTTCCCTAACTTGTGACAACACTACAGATATACCAGATCAAAATGAACCATTGCCAATGTCTCCATGTAAATTGTGGGAGAGACCAGAAAGCAACTCCATTAGTAAGACAATAGATGACCCTCACTATATTCTTTGAGAAAAATCAGTGATAAAGAATTTTGATAACTAAGATGCATCAATATAATTTTTTTTATGCAGATGGTGTGGTGTTCATAGCCATCAATGAAGATGATCTATAGAGATTGGTACATAAATTATACATACGTCAAAAAGACATTGGAAACAGGCCATGCAAATACATTAGTCTCTGGTGAGCTGAGTTTTCCGTGAGAACATGCAAAGTTCGAATTAGTGAGTCGCTCACTGGTCATGCATGAAAGTAGTTTTTTTCGTAATATTGGCAAGAAATTACCCAGAATTCTCAGCGATAAAACCACTTCCGTTATTTTCGTCTGCTAGAGGAACGCACTTACGCTTGCATCCCGCAAATAAAACCGTATACGACGACGTTTGCATCGCACGATATTACGCCGATTCTCCTGTTCTTTTAGTTGAATTCTTTGGTAGACTCTATCAAATCCCTCTTCTTCGCATATACCGAAACATGATCAAGTCTTCAAGGTCCGACATCTTGGATAAAGCAGCAAGGCAGGCAACAAGGTTTCAAGTACATCGGTTCCCATCAGGTTGCTCACGATTCGTTCTCTGCAAAGTCACCTCGCCAGGTAGCTTACGGAATTTTGACAATTATTATCGCATGAACAGATTCCTGAGTACGCAAAATGTATTTGGATGCAACTTTCTCAGCAGAGTACATGTTGAGAATGACTTTTACGGTCTATTGCATTCATAGATATGAGCCGTAGTGTTGAACAAAAAAAAAAAACTTGTTTCCAACTTTATATTTGAAGTCTCAATTTTCTAAT
The DNA here is from genome assembly GCA_030220185.1 of Diploptera punctata. NCBI lineage: Eukaryota > Metazoa > Arthropoda > Insecta > Blattodea > Blaberidae > Diploptera > Diploptera punctata. The sequence continues at coordinate 2,101,500 of JASPKZ010002337.1, forward strand.
ATGATTGCAATTAATTTCTGATTGATCCCTCCTGACACTACATTTTAAAATTGAGCATTTTCTATACCGTTAATTCTCATTTGATATAGCTATGCTAACAAAATACTTAATTATATCTCCATACAACTTACTTTTAATTATTTTTTTGAATAAACTCTCTTCATTACATATATGCTCCAGAAACAACAGGCAAAGAAGCCCTTGGCTTAGCAATTAATTATAAATATAGCAATAACCCAATAGCTTTCGAGAATAGGGAACAGATGAAGCAAACTTCAAAATATATTTGTCTATCATGAATACGTGGGCACTGCGGGATATCAGGAAACGAACATACGGATGTTTTAACCAAGTCTGCAGCAAATTCTTATTCACAGTATGTGTATGATCTCTGCTACATTTATTTCCTTAAGTTGCAAATAAAGGAACACATAATAGCAAGATGGAACAATGTGTGGCTCAATAGTACTACATGTACCATTCCGAGTATTTATGACAGAACAAATGCAAACACATTGTTCCAAATATTTAATTTTAGGAAGTTATATTTTGAGGTTTTTTTAATTATATTATTTTTGGTCTGGACATCTTACCTCAATATTAATGTTGATTTGTTCTTGGACATGTTTCAAAACAATTCTGTTTTATCATCAGCTTTCCCAGTCAGAATTGTTTTGAAACATGTCCAAGAACAAATCAACATTAATATTGAGGTTTTGAAACATGTCCAAGAACAAATCAACATTAATATTGAGGTAAGATGTCCAGACCAAAAATAACATTGTTCCAAATTCCATACTATTTATCAATTACTCATTGGTCCTGAAAAATTTGGTCAATACCTCCAGAGATTTAACACCAGAGAGAATGCAGGTTGTAATTGTGGTATAGGCAGCCAAAGTGTTGAACATATTATCTTTGATTGCCTTTGTTCTGGAATGAAAAGTTCAAAATCACCTGTTTTCTGAATAATACCACCTATTACGGAAGTGCTTTTGACAGAAAAGAACTACAAACTTTTTAATTTGAAAATACAATAGGAAGTAACATTATGAGGTCTTACTTAATAAATAATTTTGTTGCTACTGTACTAACTGAAGATGGAGCAAACATGCTCTGAAACATATGTCATAATAAAAACAAATATATGAGGTAAGAAAAATATAGACCAAAATTATTTACTAAACTTTTTAATGTTTTTTATAAATAAGGTTTCATAAAAACTTTAGATTAAGATAAAATTATATAAATAGTAGTAGTAGTAGTAGTATTCAAATGTTCTGAAGCTCTTGATTTGTCATCGTTCACTTGATAAAATTATATAATGTAACACAACTTTGACACAAACTATAACCCTAATGTACCTTATGTGAAATAGGGTTTATAAATTTCAGATGATAATAAATTAATATTTAATTACACCTCCATACAACTTACCTTTAATTCTTTATTTATTTATTTAGCAGGTTTCACAACATCTTCCTGCCCCCAATTAATCTACTGTCATTCTCCTCCACATCCCTGTCATTCCAATCTTCAATGTCCAATCCTTTTTCCCCTTCATGCTGCTCAAAACAACCATCAATACACATTATATTTGGCCGTCCTCCTCTTCTTCTACCAAGTGGCACCCATTCTAGTATTCTTTTCTGTCTTCTGCCATTCTTTTTTACATGACCATACCATTTTAATTGTTCGTTTTTTTATGAAATCCACAACTGAAGTATGAACATTCATCTTTTTTTTTAAAAATACATTCGTAATTCTTAATTGTTCATCTTTTGTTTAATTATATTAATTCTTATTATATCTCTTCTAGAAATTTCAGCTGGAAAAACCTTTAATTCTATCCCTTGAATAAATTCTCTTAAATACATATATAAACTCCAGAAACTGCATGGCAAAGCAGTTCCAGAAGCCCTTGACTTGTCACATGGTTCAGTTAAAAATGTATCATTGTCATGAACTTATTAAGATTTAGTTCGTTTGAACTGTTCCTATGAGATCTCTAGATGTGGTTGATCAGTCTATCTTCATTTTGGTATTCCTCTATCTCCAAGTCCTTAAGGTTGATACTTACTTACTCATTGGCACTATCGAACCTGTAGGTTCATGGCTGCGCGGATATAAGCTTTCCATACATCCCTATCCTGAGCTAATGCTTTCCAACCATTCCCTGTATAATCTACTTCTCAAATCATTGTTAATGTTATTCTCCCACCTCATTCTTGGTCTATCAACTGGGCGTTTTCCCTCTGGTTTTCCTACAAGAAGCTTCCATGCATGTCTTTCATCCCCCATTCATGCCACATGTCCTTCCCATCATAGTCTATGAGACTTATCTGTTCTTATTATATCTGACTTCCTATAAAGACCATGTAGTTCACTCTTATATAGTTTTCTCCATTCACCTGTCTGTTCATCTCTCTTTGGTCCAAAAATTTTCCTAAGAACTTTATTCTCAAATACTCGTAATCTCCCTTCCTCCCTTAAAGTAAGAGACCATGTTTCGCATCTGCATAATGTAATTGGTAGAATAATAGTTTTATATATTTTCAGTTTAACGTTTATTGAAAGGTAAGGTTGATACTGCAATGTTAATTTAAGAAATCGAGATAGGTCTATTCTTTGGACATGTTGTAACCAATTGCTTTGATAATTCTGAATTTCAACTTTATTTTGAACTTTTAATTTATCATGTAGTGTATGTCTATGTTTGTTTGCTTGTCCATTTTTTGTCAAACCAAGAAGTGGACATAAAAATCTGATCTGTGTCACTTGCAATTTTGATTTGATTTTAGAATTTAGTATACAATTTTCATTGCTATATTTCAATCCTGATTTTGCAGTTACATTGTACAATGTGAATTTGGATGCAGTTGACATTTAATTACCAAAATTTCTTTCTATGATTCCATTTATTGCATTGTATTTCTGTAATTTTATCTCTGTGTCATTTCTTATATCAGATATTAGGTGATCGAGGTAATTAAATTCAGAGACTTGTTCTATAGTTATTTCTATAGTTATTTTAACTGTTCATAAGTGTTTTCTACATATACCCATAGATTTTGTTTTTTTGGAAATTGTTTGGATACATTATTTAATTGAACTGCTCCCATTTTTATAATTCATCCTTCGAGATTGCAGACAGTACTAAATTGTCTGCATACAAAAAACCAGAGGGAAAGTTGATCTCGAAAAAAAAATGTCCATCTTCGAGCCGACTATATATTCTACATTATAAGAACTATTATAAACTGAGAGATATAGAAGTCATCAATCTGAATGTCGGTACAAAGGGCACCATAACAAAACATTTTGTCTCGTTTTGCAAAACATTTAAAATACTGTCAACCATTTTCAAAGTCATGGTTCTTCAAGTATTGAAAGAGTCATCACAAATTTTACAACACCATCTTTATATGTCCACCGCTGTGGTCTCGAGGTAGCGTGCTGCCTTGTCACGCAGCGAGCCCGGGTTCAATCCCCGGTCGGGGCAGTTTTTCTGGTGAGGTTTTTATCGGGGTTTTTCCTCACCTGTAAGACAAATGTCAGGAAAACTTTTAAGGCCCAAACAGTCCCTGAAATCATATGGCCATCATCCTTATCATTATCATCCTTACCATTATCATCCTTACCATTATCATTATCATCATCATCCTTCACCGGTGTGGAAAGCAACGGGAAGCTACCACACCTACACAATTCCCTAGTAAAGCTCAAGCATAGCATGAAAATGCTATGATTGCAGTGAAGGACCTGCCTTTGGGCAGAATTACTATGGATGGATCTTTATATTTGAAGAGAAATATATATTTGAAGAAAAAAATTATACGCCCAGACTGAGACTCGAACCCAGGACCTTTGGCTTTCCAGGCCAATGCTCTACCGACTGAGCTACTGGGCCGAGTTAAATCTAAATGCAAATTTTCTCTTATATATGTTGTAAAAATAAATGTCTTTTTAATAAAAAGCCGCCATTTTAAAAGATAGGAACAAAGGTTTCATAGCATTTGGTGTATGGGAATTTACAACGTATATAAGAGAAAAATTTGCATTTAGATTGTAGCTCGGCCTGGTAGCTCAGTCGGTAGAGCATTGGTCCAGAAAGCCAAAGGTCCTGGGTTCGAGTCTCAGTCTGGGTGTATAATTTTTCTCTTCAAATATGATTTATCCATAATTTAGATGTATGAAATTAATAATAAAAACATAGAAAAATATACACCTAGACTGGGGTTTGAACCCAGGACCTTTGGCTTTCTATGCCGATGCTCTACCAATTGAGTTACCTGAGCACCCAACCTAATTACACATTTTTCTCTTATACATTATTAATAAAAATTTGTATTTAGATTAGAACGCTCAGGTAACTCAGTTAGTAGAGCATTGACATAGAAAGCCAAAGGTTCTGGATTCAAACCCCAGTCTAGTATACATTTTTCTCTTCAAATATAATTTGTCCTTCAGTGAGAAATATTAAATTAACAATGAAAACATTGAACACCATCTCTAATGGAAAAATTACAAAGAAACCTTGATATTCTTTCAATTTAGATATAGGAAATTATATGGTTGTATTTTTATTGTTTCTGATCTAATTTATTGTACAAAATTAATCATATATGTCATCTATATAGAAAGGCAAACTCCAGTTGGAATCAGATTTGTACTATACACCATGTCCACAAATGATGTATACAACTTCATCTCTTTATAAAATATAAATCACACTATATTATCTCCTCATTGTTAAAGGAGATCTAATTTCAACTGTTAAAGTTTAACAATGTTGCAGTAGTTTTGACTCTGAGTGTATAGTGTGGCTAGTGAGCTCAATAAACATATAATGGTGTCTCCTCAGGAAAAAGTTATGTGTTGTTTGTGGCTAGAAGAGTTCAAATCTGTAACATGAGTGCAGCAAAAATACAGAACAGTATACCAAAGAGAACTCCTACATAATGGAGTATCTCCCAATGGATGAATAAACTTAAAGAGACAGGAAGTGTTTTAAAAAACAAGAGCATCATGCCGTGCGACTTTTATCTCTGGGGCTTAATTAGTCAATATCATCTACAAGACACTAAAGAAACTAAAGTGATGGCCTTTTGTGGGAAATACCCTATACCTAGCAAAATTGTTTTGGACAATGACATTTTAGAATGAGTAAATTAATTTAATTTTATTTGGGTTATAATTTAACATTTCAAGATGAAGCTGATATATCAAAGAAAATCACAAATTTCACAAAAACAACGGGGATAATTAACAGTATTATGAAACCATCTTTAGTACAAAAGAACACAAGATTATGGCTTTATAAGGTTCTCGCAGACCAGTATTAAGATATGGTAGTGAAGCATGGAGAATACAAATAAGAGATGAAAGTCGAATAACAGCAAATGAGTTGAGATTTATGCACAGTACAGCAGGCTATACAAAGTGGGACCATAAAAAGAAATGAGGAAATTATGGAAGAGTTGGAGCTAGAACCCATTCTCCACCATATACAAAACTATCAGAACAACTTGAAAGCCCATCTTCAATGAATGCCATCTCATAGAATTCCAAAATCCATGCTTTGTTACTGCCCCCAAGGCAAAAGATCGCTGGGACATCCAAAAAAGCGCTGGATGGAAAATACTCTTTGAGACCATTAACAGGCCACATGGTCTAATACATGCACAGATGATGATGATGATGATGATGATGATGATGATCTACAAGACAGAGGTGTGGTCTATTATAGATCTCCGAGAACAAATTACTGATGTCTTCCGTCATGTAACACCTGAAATTTTACAGCGTACATGGATGGAAATGGACAATCATCTGGAAATCCTCCGGGCAACAAATGGTGCGCATGAAGAGACATGTTGACACTGTTAAAGAAAACTTTCACATGTATGTATATTCATAAATTAATTATCGGAAATAACATTATGAGGTTTTCAATGAATAAAAATTAATTTAAATGAGTCGTATATCACCTCACACTTTGTGTTCTTCAAGCACAGAAACTGCAGTTTTCAAGAGGAATCCCTCCCATCGTCAGCCAACATTACGACTGTTGAATTTTGGCCTACATCTTCATTTTCAAAATTGTCATCTGGTGTTGATTTGATACTTTGAGATCAAATCAATTGCAACTCATGGTTTGCTAGAGAGTCATACAATTAAAAAAGAAGCTGACCTTTTAAAACATTTGGAAAAACCTTCGGAATTAATAGTTTTTTGGAAAAGATATATATACAAAGGAACAAATTTACATCCATGAATTTTGAAATAACTGGTGGGCAAGATTTGATCTCAAAGTTCACCAAAACAACACCAGATGGCAATTTTGAAAATGAAGATGTAGACTGAAATTCAACAGTCATAATGATGGCTCTTGAAAACAGTAGTTTCTGTGCTTGAAGAACATTAAGTATGAGGTGAAATACGACTCATTTAATTCATTTTTATTACTGTATGTATATGTTTGAGAAATAAAATTACTTTTTTTAAATATATGTAGGTACGAAATAACACTATGAGCTTTATTTTAATTGGGGCTCAGCAGCCTTGAAACATATGCTCGACAAAAATAACCATAAGAGGTAACAGTGTACAGACAAAATGTCTTAATTATTAAATCTGACTTGTTTTGACTCACCTCATATTTCTTGATTTTTATGCAAAATTACTTAAACAGTTAGAAAAACCTAAGGAACTCACAATTTGGGAGAACATTTACTTATGCAAGAATAAAAAGAAATCTATGAATTTCGAAATTCCCGGTGAAAATGAGAGGGGATTGATTTGGAAGTTCATCGGTCAGCCAACTGAGAGTGCAGAAATCAATTTGCAGGAGGGACAACTGCAAGACGGCAGTTGTGATGCATCGAGAATGTCACAAATTCAGTGATGAAACCTAGGTCTGCATAAAAATCAAGAAATATGAGGTGAGTAAAAAAAAACTCCAATTTAATTACTTGTCTTTTGTTCTATAACTACTTAAATTTTGCGTTTCATCTGTATAATTCATTTGTGGACACCCTGTACTGTTCTCAAATTAGTTTAAAAAAATAAATATGAAGGATTTAATAATGTAAAGATGTACAAAATTTTGCCAATCTATGACTCAATTATATGGTATAAGTGAATCTTAAAATTTGCATAGAAGATTTTAAAATATATAAGTATGCATATTAGTATATTTATATTTAAATGTGATACTATAAGACTGGGAGTGGGAGAAATCTGAAAATAATGGGGATCATTTATAATTGGTAGTGATGCTTCTGACATAATCACTGATGTTCATTACTAGGGCTAGGATTTTTACGATGTAGCATACACTTTTTGGTAAGACTGATATGTCCCTTAAATATATGTAAATGCTTGTTATGAAAAAACTAATTTAAAGTAAAGTAATATTTAATTTTAGGAAGTTATATTTTGAGGTTATTTTAATTATATTATTTTTGGTCTGGACATCTTACCTCAATATTAATGTTGATTTGTTCTTGGACATGTTTCAAAACAATTCTCTGTTTTATCTTCAGCTTTCCCAGACTGGTTTTATTTATGTTGCATTATGTTGCACCACCTGGATGTCGATGTCAGCTCCATCCTGTGGTTGGCCAAAGAACCTCCAAACAAGGTCACCCTCCATCGGAATATCAAAATTCATAACTCTGTTTCTGTTCTTCTGAATATAAATTTTTTCCCAAATAGTCAGCTCGTTTGTATTTTCTAACTGTTTTAATAATTTAGTGTCTGAATTTATATTATGTTTTTCAGACCAAACATGAGCAGCAACTGCAGATTTTTCAATTTCTCCATTTTTAATATTTCTTATGTGTTCTTTGGTTCTAATTTTTAGGTTTCTTTTTGTTTTCCCTATATATATCTTTTCACAACCCATGCATTCAATTTGATATATTCCTGACTTTTTATTTATATTCAGAAGAACAGAAACAGAGTTATGAATTTTGATATTCCGATGGAGGGTGACCTTGTTTGGAGGTTCTTTGGCCAACCACAGGATGGAGCTGACATCGACATCCAGGTGGTGCAACATAATGCAACATAAATAAAACCAGTCTGGGAAAGCTGAAGATAAAACAGAGAATTGTTTTGAAACATGTCCAAGAACAAATCAACATTAATATTGAGGTAAGATGTCCAGACCAAAAATAATATAATTAAAGTAAAGTACTTTGTTAAGTCATATTTATGCTTGTTTGGCCTTTCCCATATGATAGAGCATATTTTAGCAACTTAATGGTCATATTTTCACACTGAAAAAGTAAAAAAAAAAAAACTTTTTTGATATAATTTATTTCTTCCATGTTCATTAAAGTTGTTAAATTTATAGAATTACATACCACATTGTTTTCTGGAATATGATAAAATCTTCTTTGAACTTAAGAAAAATCATTATGAAATTTAGAAATTCAGTTGATAAATTTATTTGTTGAAATTCTCTCAATAATGATTGGTATAAATCTGTGGATTTAATTAAAAATTTAAATTATAATTCTTTATCCCTCACCTCATAACCAGTTTTCTGATGATACCGGTTTCAAAATCTAGGTGGTTTCATCTTCAGTAATATCTTGACTGATGTTACATTGATCAGGAGTACTATTTCTTACTCCCTCTGTTGTTGGACCAATGAACCAACAAATTAAACCCAGAAAAATTAATTTGATTCGGAGGTTCATTGGTCCACCAACAGATGGAGTAAGAAGCAGTTCTCCTGAACGACATAACATCAGTCGAGATATTACTGAAGATGAAACCACCAAGATTTCAAAACTGGTATAATGAGAAGACTGGATATGAGGTAAGGTATAAAGAATTTTAATTTAAATCTACTTACTTTTCCTATTTTGTTTAAATTCACAATATGGACTTTCCCATAAGCACCAATAAGCAAGCATCTTTATTTCTTCACGACAATCAGCAGTTATTGATTATTGTTGAAGTTAAAAGTGTATGTAGTATAATCAGGAAAAAAAAAAGCCTACAGTAAAACAAAATTTTCAACAGTTTATGTTTAAATATGGTGAAAAAAAAAGTGATTTCAACTGATGGGAAAATATTATTTTGTAAATTGTACAATGTAAGAATAACCACATACAGATAATTTAACTTTATTCTTTAAAAACAAAAATAAATTTGTCCAGAACTGGAACATGTTACACTTAATATAACATCAAGAGAATTTAATGTTCAGTAAGATGCAACAACAGAAAAACATACATTAAAAAATGGTGAACATAAAATTGATAAAGTTTTTATTTTACAACTGTAATTACAATGTTGTTAAGTCTTATGTTTTGTGTTTAAATTCATATTTTTGTAAATTTAGGTTATAACAACATATCTTTTGTTGATATTTAGGTCATAAAAATCCTAGCCCAATTAATTACAAATACTACACATTAATTATAGAATAACAGTAAGGTAATAAGATAGGTACCAAGTTCTACATAAAGTTTGTAATTTTGTATTCACAATCACACATCGTCCAGTACTCATGCACATCTATGGAGCCAGTACTCAACGTACTACACATCTGCACATGTGGAACTGTTCAGGTATGCTATCATCTTCCTAGTTGGGAAATATTTACCTTCACCAGAGGATTCTGAAACAATAAGAAAACAATAATTAATTACAACCAGGAATTATCAACACTTTTGAAATTCATATTAAAGCACCGTTGAGGTTATGTAATGAAATGTTAAATATATAATTTTTACCTGGTAAGTCAGTCGTCCTCAACTAAATTATTAAACTTCTTCAAGTTATTCTAATATGGAGGCCTTTCGAAAACAATGTTTCATCTTCTGCATTTTAACTGGAATTAATCAGTTCCAGTTAAAATGCAGAAGATCGAATATTGTTTTTGAAAGGCCTCCATATTAGAATAACTTGAAGAAGTTTAATAATTTAATTGAGGACGACTGACTTACCAGGTAAAAATTGTATATTTAACATCTCAACCAGGAATTAGATACACAAAGAAATTAATATGTTTACCTTGACCACCTGAAAAAACTCTGTATATAAGAACAAAATGAAAAATTGTTTTATACAAAAGTCATCCAACTACGAAGGGAAAATAATACTCATCGTTAGTGAATTTTGTAGTGTTAGTTATTAACCAGATACGAATAAAATATTTTAAAAGAATATAAAAATGAGTACCTGATAAATCAGTCGTCCTCAATTAAAATAAAGTCCTGTTTGAAAAACTTCATGAAGTATTTAAAAATATGAAGGCCTTTCAAAACCATGTTTTATCATCTGATTCATAAAAACAAGTTTGAAAAACTTCATCAAGTGGTTAAAAATATGAAGGCCTTTCAAAACCATGTTTGCATCAGAAGATGAAACCTGGTTTTGAAAGACATTCATATTATTAACCATTCGACGAAGTTTTTCTGCATCAGAAGATAAAACATGGTTTTGAAAGATCTTCATATTTTTAACTACTTGAAGTTTTTCAAACAGAACCTTTTTTAATTGAGGACAACTGATATATCAGGTACTTATTTTATATTTTTTAACATTTTATTACTTAACCTCAACAGTGCTTTAAAATGAATTTTAAAGTAAAGTAATCAATGGAAAAGATAATTTTTTTTTCTTCCTGAACTAAGAATTGAACCCTGCACCTTCAGCTTTCTGTGCTGATACTCTGACCACTGAGCTAATTCAGGCTACATTCCCATCCAAGCATAAATCCTCCCTTTACCTTACTGTCTTGGTCCTACATTCAATGCAATGAATCATCATTCACAAATACACAATGAATGGCTTCTACATTCAGACGACATGAAGGGACTTCACACAGCTACAGCATTATTTATTAAATTAATATTAAGAAGCTAAAGCTATTACTATGAAATAAGTAAATTAATGAACACAACTAAACTATTGTAATCAATCAATGGTAAAGAGAAAAACAATTTTTTTACCAATGATTACAACAGTTTGTGTTCATTAAATGACTTATTTCAATCATAGTAATAGTTTTAGCTTCTTCATATTAATTTAATATGAATACTAACTTTGTATTTTTTCTATGATGCATTAATTAAGCACTCCAAGAATGTATCAAAATTGTAAATATAACATTTTTATTAAATCAATGCCACCAGGTTGTCATACGACATTTATGATATTTTCTCATGGCATGATGTACTTGTAACCCACATCTGAGGTTGGGACGCCTGAAAGGCAGGGTTATGCTGCCCCAATGGTATGAGAAGTGATGATGATGGTAATGATGCACCAAGAGAGGCCTTAAACTAAACTTAATCTAATAGAATCTTATTAATGGAAACATAAAATGGTCATAGAGGAGCAGTTCATTGGTCTGTTCAATCTCCTGATCTTACACTATTGGATTTTTTCTCTGGGAAGTTATTAAACATATTGTCTATCGAGAAATTCTGACAACTCCAGAGAGTATACAGAACCATATTGTGCATGCTTGTAATTCCATTCAGCTGGTAACAGTGGAGAAATCAATCTCATTCATTCAGCAATTGGACATGTGTGTCACTTAAAATAGTCATCAGTTTGAGCACTTAATGTGAATGTTCTACTGTTCATAATTCATATGAGTAGTACTGTAATATGGCAATAATAATCCCACTTTATCTTTTCATTAACAACTATTTAATTAAGTTATTTAGTCTGTATATTCTTACCTCTTATGGTTGTTTCCGTTGGACATATGTTTCAAGGCTTGTTAGCACCATCTTCAGCAATTACAGACTCTGTAATTGCTGAAGATGGGGCTAACAAGCTTTGAAACATATGTTCAACAAAAACAACCTCTTAATATTTTATTTTAGGAAGTGATATTTTGAGGTTATTTTAACCCATTCAACTCAGAAGACGAGGTACACTCGCTTAACTGTGCCTGTTACATATATTGCAATTTTTCTACATCCCTTGGCAGGGTAATGTTTTGTTAACATTTATGAATAATAGAGGAATGTGTTTTGGTCTTCACCGTTATCATTTGTTCGTTTTGAATATCTGAAAATATACAATATAATTTACAGTGATTTAAATCTGGTTTCTGGGGAAGTGAACTGAGCATTTAAACCTGAAGTGAATGGGTTAATTAAATTATTTTTAGTCTGTTTATCTTACTTCAATATTAATGTTGATTTGTTCTGGAACATGATTTGATTATATCACAATGCTGACGATGATTATGATATAATCGAAACATGTTCAAGAACAAATCAACATTAATATTGAGGTAAGATGAATAGACTAAATATAATTTAATTAAACCTCTTAATGTTACTTCCTATTGTATTAAAAAAATTATATTTATTAGTTGGCACATTGAGACACATTTTTGAACAGGTCTAATTAATGCATCAAAGAAAAAATATCTAGTGTCATTGAAGAAAACAAAGTTAGTATTCATATCTTGTTAATAAATAATGCTACAAAGTTTACTAACCATCACTATTATTTCCGCCTTTAAGTCGGACAACTTTTGTATAAAACAATTTTTAATTTTGTGCTTGCGTACAAAGTTATTTCAGATGGTATAGGCTCAACTCTGGAAAAACAAGCTAATATAAATTGCAGGACACTTGTCATCCCAACTTCTCTCAAAAAGGTTAAACAAAATATATATATAAAGAGGTGATTCTACCAGTTACAGTACATGTATACAAAACATGGCCTTTTATTCTAGGAGAGAAGAAAATATGAGTAATTGAGAATAAAATTTGTGATAATTTAATGGATGCACACTCCTGCACGTATTTCCTTCTGACTCTGAGCTTTTGTGTCAACTTAGGGCAGAATAGGGCCAAAGGAAAGGTTGTAGTCCCTCCTTGAAGCATTGGGATCAAGCCAAACAAATGGCATTATGAGTCATGAGTAGGGAGCAGATTTTTATGTTCTAAAAGTTAAAATTGCAACATAATATAGTGATAATAATTAATTTAACAAGTCTTTATATCCAATCAAAATAATTTTTTATAATATAACTTACAAAGTGTTTCTTAATAATTTTTGTGTGGGATCTAGCAATATTACATTTATATTACACAACTTAAGTCATGCATCGTAGCCGAGTGGTTAAGGCAGGAAGCCTTGGCGCAGAGCTACGGGAATTGCGCTGGTTTGAGTCTCCATGGGGGAAGAAATTTTCTCATGGTATTTCGGCCAATATGGGACCAGTGCCCACCCAGCATCGTGAGGCATTTAGGTAGCTACAATAAGTAGCGGCTCTAGGTTGAGAAAAAACCAGCTATAACAGCTAAGGGACTTGACATGCTGACCACCATGTCACCCCTACACTGGCTGGATGATCATCTACCTCTGTGATTGACACATGTGGATGATAGGCTAAAGGCCTTCTAGGCCTGTCGCGCCAGGAGTTTTTTATTACACAACTTACTTTTAAATTAAAATAAAATAAATAATGTTCTATTTACATTATTTATTTTTAATTTAAAAATAAGAAGTCTGATATAAATGTAGTATTACTACGTAGATCCCACACAAAGTATTGAGAAATATTTTTTTGTAAGTTATATTACAAAATAATCAGTTGATTGCATATAAAGACTTATTACATTAATTTTATCACTATACTATGTGCAATCTTAGCTTTTAGAACATAAAAATCAGCTCCCTATTCATGAGTGTGAATGCATGACGTGTGTCAAACCAGGAACACCATAACAGACCACATATCACCATAGAGTAGATTTCATCTCATTCATTTCTTAAGTAAATATGGGTAACAACTTTGTTTTCTACAACAGCACTCTGTATTTTTTCTTCAATGTGTTAATTAACCACTCCAAGACCTGTTCAAAAAGTGTCACAATGTGCCATTCTAATAAATAGAACCTCATTAATGGAAACAAAAACTGGGATTATTTTGTACTTAAATACAACGTTATTTAGGGAGGTTAAGATAAATTGGTGAATGTCACCACATCGGTTGTTAAGAGGATTGAAAATCAAACACTTATATGGTATGGCCATGTACAAAGAATGGAAAATGAAAGATGGCCAAAAAAAAAATGTATACCAATGGTCACCCCCTGGAAGAAATAAACATGGTAGACCTAGATGGAAATGGAAAACCTACGTCAGAACAATAATGGATGATAGGAATTTAGAAGAGGGAGATTGGAATGATAGAGATAAATGGAAATTGAAGACGGCAAACCTATGTGGGGGAAAGCCAAATAAAAAGATAAATTGGACATCCTGTATAAGATCCTGAAGCAGCAATTTCAGACCCACCACCTTTAAAACCCGTTCGCGACAGGTTACCATAATTATAAACTTTTAAAAGCACGAAAAAGCAACTCGCATGCCTCATATTAGCAGCATTTTCCTGAAGAAATAATAAAAATACGTGTTACGATAAGTAACCAATGCAATACCAAGAAAATAAAAGTTGAAATACGACAATATTTAAGTATTACCTGTTCTAAGCAAACCATTTTTTTCACCAGGCTTCTTTACACTGACCAAATATGTCTAATTTCTTTCCAGAATCACATCTTCTTCGTAAGGAAGGTGTTCTAATTATACTATCTGGACCTACATCCTTGCAAACTCCATTGAGAAATAATTTATTCTCACCACACTCGACCGTTGTATTTTCTGTCACGTCTTTTGAGCTCTCTGTAGTTAAATTTTGTTCATCATGAGCTGTTGTTTCTTCTGTCGTTTCTGTCCTTTCATAATTTTCAACATCAATTTTTAATTGTTTCACTAAAGAAATCTTGTTTGATTTTTTTACAGTGTCTTCTGTGTAATTATAATTTATACTGTAATGATTCCCGCGGAATATTTCTGATATCGAAAAACTCGGAAACTCTCCGTTACTTAGTTCATTGAATACCTCATTAGTTCGTTTATTTTGTTGAAATATCTCATTGCTTACTCCATTGTTTTTAAATTCTTCATTACTTCTTCCTTTTGTTTGATATCCCTCATTGTTTCGTCCATTTTGTAAAATATTAGGCCTGTTAATATAATTGCTAATGTCGTTGTTGATCTTCAAAATGTCGTTTTCTTTAATAGCATTATGTTTGGGTTTCAGCCAATTGAAGTATTTATCACTGTTTTGTTTATAATCTACTTTATGTACCGGCCAAGATATGACCGAATACGGGTATATTAAAGATGTACAGATAAAAATGTAAAATACCGATGTTCGAGAAGACATCTCGATGGGATCTAAAGTGCGGAAGGATATTCCCAACAAGCCTTTTTTATTTTTATTTTATGAAGGAAACCACAATGGGAAGACCAATATCCTAAAGATTATATCTAGTTATTTCATTTCCCGATAACAAGATACTGATTACGTGATTTTTACCTACTAACTTGATTTAAATTCTATGAAAAGTGAATTCAAATTGTCTTATTTCGGTTTATAATCCATCGAATTTTTTGTCAACTTTACAAATGTCGTCTACAGTATTATATGAAAAACGTTGACTATTCATTCTTAAACTTACTTTATGCATGGACTTTTTCTCAATATGCCTAATTTTAAATAAGCAAGATTAATTAATGAATATCAATAAAATTAAATAAATAAAACATTAATTGAATCGCTGAGTTAAAAAGGGAAGAAACTCCACTGCCTTCGAAGAGCGATAAAACACGTATGCAATACAGAAATTATGAATTCTTGCTATATTTGAATTCTATGTAAGCAAATGATCAATATTGTAATTGGTCTAAAAGTTAATGAGAGCAAGTTGTAAAAAGTTATGTAGTTTAAGGTTTTCTCAAAAGTAGGGTACTAGGAGTTTCTTCCCTTTACAACTCAGCGATTCAATTAGATCAATCATTATTTGTTCTGAAACTTGGGTACTTGACTCTTATATCGGAAAATAATTTAAATACTTTTGAAAGAAAGGTACTGAGAAGAATTATTGGGAGCAGTTTGTGTAGATAATATCTGGAGAAGAAGATATAATAGATACAATTATTAGGAGATCTCGATTTTTTTTTTGTTCAATGCCACCTGTTTGTCATTGGACATTTCAGGTATTCTCTCCTGGAATTGGAGTATTGTAACCCACTTCTGAGGTTGGGGCGCCTGGAAGGCAAGTTTACGCTGCCCCAATGATATGATTGGTGGTGACGATGGGTAATGATGCGCCAGGAGAGACCTTAAACCTAAACTTAATATAATGAGGTGAATATAATATTGATGATAATGATGGCCAGATGATGTTCGGGGACCGTTTGGGCCTTAAAGTATCGTGACATTTGTCTTACGGGTGAGGAAAAACCCCGAAAAAACCTCACCCAGGAAACTTGTCCCGAGCGGGGATCGAACCCGGGCCCGCTGCGTGACAAGGCAGCACGCTACCTCGAGATCACAGCGGTGGACGGAGATCTCGATATTGTCTCACACATAATACTTGGCAGTTTTATATGGTCTGGACATATTAATAGAATGCCAAATAGTAGGAAGGTGACACAAATCATCTGTTCACAACCTCAAGGAACCAGATTAAGAGGAAGACCTAAAAATAAATTTAATTATATGTGTGGCACCATAAAACGAAGTCTCAAAGGAACTAGAAAGGAGACACTTTTAAACTTTTATAAAACAATGGTGATTCCAAAACTACTATATGGATCGGAACACTGGGTCTTAACCAAAAACCAGGAACGAAGAATAGAAATGTCATAAATGAGGTTTCTGAGGAGTGTGGCTGGCTATACAATAACAAATCGAAAACGAAATGAAAATATACGAAGTGAACTAAATGTATTCAAACTATAATATAGAATTGCACAATACAGAGATGAATGGATGGATCGTATCAATAGAATGGATAACAATAGAATTCCGAAACAGATTTTTCATTATATACCACTAGGACGAATAAATGTTGGAAGACCCAGTAAAAGATGGACAGACCAATTATAGCATGAGATCGGAACAGATCTTAAGGTCTAATCCTTGATGCTGACGATGACCTAAGAATGTATGGCGGGATTGTGTGCGCCAGGATCTTAAAAAATGTCAAATAAATATTGGAAAAGGCTTTCTATGGAGAGGAATGTCTAGAGGAGGCTCATTAAGGAGGCAAAAGATCTTATTGGGCTGTAGTGCCATTTAAGAAGAAGATGAAACTAAATATTTGGTAACATGTACAAGCACATTATATAATGGAAAAAGACAGTTAACAACAACAAATGAGTGAAAATTGAATAAGTTGCAGAATTGTCTGACCAAAGGATATGTGCTCCCGTAAAATATGCGAACTGAACACTAATTCCTTTTCTGCTTCAGTAAATCATTTCCCTTCCTGCATTCCCATCTCTCTCTTTTCTTTCGCCCTTCCCACTACTCACAATTTTGAGCCTTCTTGGAGGACAGATTATGTGTACTAGCAGTTCAGTGTTGTCAACTCAACATGAACACGTTGTACGGAGTGGTGAAATAAATTATTATTAAGTAAATAATAAAAGTAAATCAGCGTCATTAGACTTACTTAAACATGAAGAAGTAATAATTGGACGGCGTTATGCATTAATCGGTTATGCGCCATTATGTACGTTTCTAGAAAAATACGATTACAATTTAAGTTATTCTTCACTTTTTATTGTATCGCCAAACAAACAATAATAGATATTGCAAGTTATTTTCCTTGTTTAACACTTACGCATCAACAATATAAGAGCGGGAACATTTGGCGCTTAGCTGCATGATGCAAAATTTAGATCAGCATTTATGAAGATCTGGTTTCATAGCCGTTTGTTGTAAAATATAGAATCTCTGTTAGGACTGAATGCGTTTAAATTTGCTTTAATAGTAAGGCTATATTTAAAGATTTGGCGCTAAAAGTGTGCGTACACTTACTTCATGAGCCAATTCCAACATATGACATCAAATTCTCATTTTTTTAATTGGGCTTATCCGGTTGATGCATAACATCGTCCAAATAACCTTACATGATTCAAAATTCATAACTCTATTTGAGGGAAATTATGATAAAAAAAGTGCTAAATAATTTAATTTCATTCAATTTACGAAGTTTAACCTCTCGTCTTAGAGGTACTTACTTACTTTCTCACTGGCACTATCGAACCCGTAAGGTTCATGGCCGCGCGAACATAAGCTCTCCATACATTCCTATCCTGAGCTAATGCTTTCCAATCATTCCCTGTATAATCTACTTCCCTCAAATCATAGTTAATGTTATTCTCCCACCTCATTCTTGGTCTACCAACTGGACGTTTTCCCTCTGGCTTTCCTACAACAAGCTTCCATGCAAGTCTTTCATTCCCCATACGTGCAACATGTCCTGCCCATCGCAGTCTACGAGACTTAACTGTTCTTATTATATCTGGCTTCCTATAAAGACCATGTAATTCATTGTTGTGTGGTCTTCTCCATTCACCTGTCTGTTCATCTCTCTTTGGTCCAAAAATTTTCCTAAGAACTTTATTCTCAAATACTCGTAATCTCCTTTCCTCCCTTAAAGTAAGAGTCCATGTTTCACACCCATATAATATAACTGGTAGAATAATCTCGTCTTATAGGTACTTTAAAAATGCCAAACTCTACCCGGGCCTTACAGTGACATGATCTGTCGGGAAAGGAATCTTAAATATGGATCATATACATACTTTTTTGATCACACGAGGACATGGAGAGCCTCCCCGAATGAGTGATCAGTTAAATGAGCCTCCTCCGAGACAACACAACATTACGACGAAACACACCATTTACACACACACGTTCATACTAAACATAGCGGATATAATGATTGCCAGATGATGTTCAGGGACCGTGTGGGCCTTAAAGTATCCTGACATCTGTCTTAAAGATGAGGAAAACCCCGAAAGAAAAACCTCACCCAGGAAACTTGTCCCGACCGGAATCGAACTCAGGCCCGCTGAGTACGATACCACAGCGGTGGACTACTAAATAATAATAATAATAATAATAATAATAATAATAATAATAATAATAATAATAATAATAATAATAATAATAATGGCACGCCGTAGCGTAGTGGTTAAGGCACTGAGCTACAAGCCGGAGGGTCGAGGGTTCAAGTCCCGTTGGGGTCAGGATTTTTAAACTGACCCAAACCCTCTGGCGGCACTATGGCCCTGGAGTCGACTCGGCCTCTAACTGAAATGAGTACCAGACGCTTGTTCTGGGGGTAAAGGCGGCCGTTACGCAGGGCTGACAACCCGGCTGACATAAAGGGCCGATTGTCTAGAAAAAGTGGGAGCCTTAACCTCCTACTACCTCCAAGGGCCTCCGGGCCTGTTGTGGGATCACTTTACATATTAATAACAATAATAGATTAACAGTAATACACTAATAATATTAGGTTAAAAACAATAATCGAATGATAGCAAAATATTAATAATAATGGTAGGGTTATATTAATATTAAGTCCCGCGCCGTAGCCGAGCGGTTAAGGTAGGAAGCCTTGGCGCAGAGCTACGGGACTTGCGCTGGTTCGAGTCTCCATGGGGGAAGAAATTTTCTCATGGTATTTCGGCCAGTATGGGACCGGTGCCCACCCAGCATCGTGAGGCAATTGGGTAGCTACAATAAGTAGCGGCTCCAGGTTGAGGAACCAGCTATAACGGCTGGGGGACTCGACATGCTAACCACATGTCACCCCTACACTGGCTGTTGATCATCTACCTCTGTGATTGACACATGTGGATGTGAAGGGCCAGCAGCCGGCTGGTAAAAGGGCAACCGCTGAAAAGTGGAAAGACCCTTAATCGGAATATTAATATTAATAAAGTAACCAACTAATTAACTACACTATCGAACCCATAGGTTCATGGCCACGCGCGCATAAGCTCTCCATACTTCCCTATCCTAGCTAACATTTTCCAATCAACCCCTGTATAATCTACTTCCCTTAAATCAAAGTTAATGTTATTCTCCCAACTCATTCTTGACCGTTTTCCCTCTGGCTTTCCTACAAGAAGCTTCCATGCACGTCTTTCATTCCTCATTCGTGCCACATGTCCTGCCCATCGCAGTCTACGAGACTATATCTGGCTTCCTATAAAAGAACATGTAGTTCATTGTTATGTAGCCTTCTGCATTCACCTGTCCGTTCATCTCTCTTTGGTCCAAATTTTTTCTAAGAACTTTACAATAGTAAACAAATACATATTTTCATTTGATTTCAATGAATTCCACATGATCAGCCGATAGGAAATTTAGCTTGTAATTATGATAAAAGAAAGACAATAGAGCATAATAATAATAATATACTAATAATATTAGGCTTCTTCTTCTTCTTCTTCCGAATGCAGTATTGGGTGATGATGCCCGTTCTGCGACTACAAAAACTGATCTTTCCATCGGTTGAAGGGTCTTCCGAGGTCTCTTTTGCCTTTAGGGTTAAGGTGGTAAATCATCTTTGGTAAACGGGAATTTGACATTCTCTGGACGTGTTGGAACCATTTATTCTGATAATTTTGTATATGTTCAACCATTTCCCTACTATTCCACTGCATCCTTATCTCATCACTTTTCATTCTATCCCTTAATGTTACTCCAGTTAGTGAACGGAGGAATCTCATTTGTGAACTATTAATGCGGGATTTATCTTTTGCTCGAAGTGTCCAGCATTCACTTCCGTATAGTAGAGCAGGTTTGGCTATGGCATTATGAAATCTCAATTGGATTTCTTTCCTCATTTGTTTTCCAAAATTTCTCCTAATTATACCATTTAATCTGTTATATTTTTCTAATTTTTTTTCCACATCTTTTTGATTATGAAACTGTGTTCATGGCTCCGTGGATATAAGCTCTCTATACATCCATATCCTCAGCTAACGTTTTCAATAAAACCCTGCATAATTCACCTCCCTCAACCATGGTTAATGTTATTCTCCCGCCTCATGCTTGGTCTACTTACTTGGCGATTTTGCCTCTCGTTTTCCTACAGAAAGTTTCCAAGCCCCTCTTTCATTCCTCATCCATACCACATATTCTACTCACCGCAAACTGAGACTTAACTTTCTGGATTATGTAGCTCACTGTTATGTAATCTTAAATATATCTGTACCTGTTTTTAAAAGTATATATGCCGATAATTCCTAGATTTATTTACTTCAATAGTTCTTTCGGAATGTGATGCACAAAGAAATTAAACATAGCCTCAATTCTGGTAATGCGTGCTATTATGCATTACAGGAACTTTTGTCGTCCCAACTTCTCTCTCTCAAAAAAAAAGTTAAACTAAAAATATATATAAAACCGTTATTCTCCAGTTATATTACATGGATGTGAAACACAGACCCTTACTTTAAGGGAGGAGAAAATATTACGAGTATTTGAAAATAATATTTTAGAAAATTTTACCATTGAATGATAAAATCAAAGAACTAGAGAAAAATGGTTTAGACATGTAGAAAGAATTAATGTAACAAGATTATCAGAAGCAGCATTTAACTACAAGCCAAGAGGTTCCAGGAATGTAGGAAGGCCAGTGAAAAGATGGACAGAACAACTGTGAGGCGGAACAGGCAATTTACCTAACCCGTGAAGTGAAGTAGAAGAAGGAAAATGTTTTGACCAAAGAGAGATGAACAGATAGGCGAATGGAGAAGAGTACACAACAGTGAATTGTATGACCTTTATATAACAAACGAGATGCAATATGAACAGTTAATTCTCGTAGACTACGATGGGAGGTCTGGCACGAATGGGGAATGAAAGAGCGGCATGGAAGTTTTTATGGGAAGACCAGATGAAAAACGCCAATTGGTAGATCGAGGATGAGGTGGTAAAATAACGTTAACTATGATTTGAAGAAGTAGATTAATTGGGGAATGGTTGGAAAACATTAGCTGAGGATAGGGATGTACGTAGAGCTTATTTCCACGCGCCCATGAACCTACGGGTTCGATAGAGCCAGTGAGTTAGACTTTCTACAGTATATAGCGAAAAAAAATGAGAAATTGGCAATACCCACAAAAGGAATAAATACCTATGAACATGTTTCCTTGGGATTATTAAGTTCTTCCTTTCTGATTGGGTTTACTAGCAGTGGCAGTCCCACGACGAACCCCGACCTTCAAAGTCTTCACCCCGAGAACATTCTTGTAGCCCTTTGAATTAACACTGACGATAAAGAACAAGTATAAAACTAAACACAGTAGGAAAAACGTGCGTATCTTCATCTTGCTGCCTGGCCAACTGCCCTGGAGTAACTTAAGTGGCTACTTCCGCTACTCCAGTAGTCATTCGCTCTCCAAATTACTCCGACACTTAAGGATTATGAAATTACTCGTTCTTTGGGTGCCGTTCACAGCTATATCATCACTAATTGATAGCTCTGAACATATTTTTCGCAATCCATCCTGCATTAGCGGATATGTCATTCATAATATAGTAATTTTCTCTACAAGGATTGAAAATATAAATACTAGTTTTTTATGGCGCCACAATCGTTGGTCTATAGGTTAAGTTCCTTGGCTCTGGTCCGGAGGGTCGCGGTTTCAAACCCGCTTGGGTCGATGGATTTTAGGATGAAAAAAATTCAAGAGACAAGCCCTGCAGGAGAAACTTTAAGATATGAGTCTGAAGTATGAAGAATTTGCGGCTCGTAAAAGAACCTCAATCCTAAATTAGAGCCTCTGAGCAGAATTTAATCTATCTTTCCCAACAAAGTAGGCTAATTCTTTACTTAAATACTAGTTGTCAAAGATTGAGATGGTTAGCACATATCACAAGGATGGAAATCACAAGGAAAGTCAAGATTGTCCTCAACAACAATTCAGATGGAACCAGATTAAGAGGAAGACCAAGAACAAGATGGTGGAATTGTGTACAAGCAGACGTGAAAGGGTTTGGAATAAAGAACTGAAGGGAGTTGCGATGAATACAAAAGGATGGAAGAAGGCCATAGAGGAGGTTAAGACCCACTCGGTCTGTGACACCAAATAAGAAGAAGAAGATTTAAATACGAGATGTCTTTTTGAGGCGATGAGCCAACCACTTGTCACTCGTTGAGATTTATAGGAAAATACAAGTTTATATTTCTGTCCCCATATTTCGCAATTTCGCACCCATATTGTGTAAACATTATGTAATATTCCTTGCATATTGTTAGTTTTCTTGTAGTGCCTACACGACATTTATACCAAACGTAATATTATAATTTTCAAGATTTGTAAATTCTTTTTCGAAAATTTTTCTTGAGAACAACCTTCTGAATTCGCTAAAACAATAATAATTCGCTGTTTTCGCAGTTAGAGGCGAACATACGTTATTTTCACGTTCTTAGATTCACTTCCGACCTCGAAAAATATGTTTTTTCTTTCAGTTTTCTAAATTTCAAGAATTATTTTGTGTGTTACCGTATTTCTTTGAGAAAACCAGAGGGAAAACGCCCAGTTGGTAGACCAAGAATTAGGTGGGAGAATAACATTAACCATGATTTGAGGGAAGTAGATTATACAGGGAATGATTGGAAAACATTAGCTCAGGATAGGGATATATGGAGAGCTTATGTCCGCGCGGTCATGAACCTTCAGGTTCGATAGTGCCAGTTAGTTATTTATTTCTTTGAACGACGCGCCCTTTAACAGCAAATATTACTTGCGTCGCAATTCAGATCTGGGCGAAATGGCCGAGAAATTTGGCTCAGAAGCCTGTAAGAATTCTTCTGAAGTCGGATTTCAATTTTTTTTTAACTTATTCATTTTTTATCTAAAATATGTTGCATAAACAATAACTTAATAGAGAGGGTCAATGAGTTTACATAATCTTGGATATAATTTAACGTTTGTTGGTGAAACATAGATCAATTTTAAATTGTATAAAAAATATGTCCCGCGCCGTAGCCAAGCGGTTAAGGTAGGAAGCCTTGGCGAAGAGCTACGGGACTTGCGCTGGTTCGAGTCTCCATGGGGGAAGACATTTTCTCATGGTATTTCGGCCAGTATGGGACCGGTGCCCACCCAGCATCGTGAGTCAATTGGGTAGCTACAATAAGTAGCGGTTCCAGGTTGAGGAACCAGCTATAACGGCTGGGGGACTCGACATGCTAACCACATGTCACCCTTACACTGGCTGTTGATCATCTACCTCTGTGATTGACACATGTGGATGTGAAGGGCCAGCAGCCGGCTGGTAAAAGGGCAACCGCTGAAAAGTGGAAAGACCCTCAAACGGATAAAAAATATAAAAAATAATAGGAATAATTAACAAAATCATGAAGCCTTCCCTAGTAGGCTACAGCGACACACAAAAATATGTTTATTTAAAACCTTAGATAGACCTGTACTAGGTTACGGAAGCGAAGCATGGACTATGAGGGGTACCGATATTCAACAGAATTACGGCCAGTGAAATGATATTTTTAGATCAACACTTGAATATACTCGCAACATGGGCCGAAAAAAAAGGAAGAATATAGGCTATCATGCAAGCACTTTGCTATTGTGCATTACACAGGGACTCTTGTCCCAACTCCTTTCAAAAAAACATTAAACTGAAAATGTATAAAACTGTTATTCTTCCAGTTATATGTATGCAAACCACGGACCCTTACTTAAGAGAGGAAAAAAGATTACGAGTATTTGAAAATAATGGTCTTAGGAAAAATTTTGGACCAAAGAGAGATGAACTAACAGGTGAATGGAGAAAACTACATAACAGTGAGCTGTATGGTCTTTGTAGGAAGCCAGATATATTAACAACAGTTAAGTCTCATAGAGTGCGATGGACAGTACATGTGGCACAAATGGGAAATGAAAGAGGTGCACGGATGCTTCTTGTAGGAAACCAAAGAGAAAACGGTCGGTTGGTAGACCAAGAATAACATTAATCATGATTTGAGGGAAGTAGATTATACAGCGGATGATTGGAAAACATTAGTTCAGGATAGAGATGTATGGAGAGCTTATGTCCGCGTGGCCATGAACCTACCGGTTCGATAGAGCCAGTAAGTTAGTTAGTTAGTTAGCTTCAATTACAATCAATCTCATAATTTATAAATAAATACCGTTACAGTGGAAAACTAGTTTGCAACGAATAAATTGCAATAGACTTCCAAAAGTCATGCTTCAATACCGTCCTCAAGGGAAAATATCTTTGGGACGTCTTAGAAAAAAGATGGGTCGAGAATGCTTCACTGAAATCATAACAGATTATGGACCTTAGAATTGTTTGGAAGATGACGATGATGTAAAATATTTTTCTCACGGTCGTCCAATCACAGTGAATTATGAAAACTGTGCGTGTGTGTGAGTTGGGATTAATGCAGAGTATGGCGTTGTTTTGTTGAGATAACGTATATAAACACGTAGCATGTCATTTATCTTATAAATGTGTGACATATGATATCAAACAACATGTGTTGTAAATATTATAGGAGATACGACGTACTGAAAGCTGGGATTATCGCTGAAATAACGCTCATCAAATATTTGAGACGCTCAAATTAACCTACATGCAGTTCACATTACGATCTCTCTCTCTCTCTCTTCTCTCTCTCTCTCTCTCTCTCTCTCTCTCTCTCTCTGTCTCTCGTCTCTCTCTCTCTCTTACTCTCTCTCACTCTCTCCCCATATATCCAAGATAATCGTTATATGTAACGATTATGGCTAGAATTTTTATGTACTAAAAGTTAAGAGTGCAACGTAGTACAGTAAAACTTGTTTAATCCGGAACGTGGATAATGCGGAAATCTGTCCAATGTGAACAAATTTATTGGTCCCGGCGAAATAATTATTTTACGTGTATTTATTTTGCATAAAAAGGAATCTGTCCAACGCTGAAATAAAAGGATATTTCTACACAAATCATGATTTTTATAAAGCGGAAAGACAGAAATAAATTAGTTTCAACTTCATTGAATTCGCCTTAGGCCAAAAAAACAATAAGGAATGATTCCTGCCGCCGGGTGAAGTAGAGATTCTACCTCTACCTGAAATTTTATTTCAGCCTCACTGCACACCCGTTACGCGAAATACAGATATCTGTCTTACAAATAATCATTGCACTCTAAAATCTTAAATTAGTTTAAGTTCTGAGACCGATATTTCACAGGTAGAGTTCTGAATTTACGGAATAAAGTTGACTAAAACATATGTATTATTATCATTAAACGAAGAAAGTGGTTTAAGATAAATCTCCAAATTTCCGGACCGATGCTCCAAAGTCAAGCTCTAGCTGTAGCTAAATCCGTAGGGAATAACGATTTCAAGGCATCTTCAGGTTGGCGTTGGACAGTTTTTAAAAGACGACACAATGTAGTGTGGAATGAAATTTGCGGGGAATCAAAGGATGTGGACAAAAGTGTAGTTAGTAAGCGGAAACCGAAACTGCGTACTTTAATTTCAGGATACGAGTCTAAGAGACATTTTTAAAGCTGACGAACGGGACTGTTTTCGGCACTCTATACTGAGATTAATAATAGACTTAAGTTTTAGTTTTTTATAATGCGGAATGTTGTCTAGTGTGGAAAAAGATTGGTCCCGTACGATTCCGCTTTGAGCAAGTTTTACTGTATAATGAGAAGTTAGACTTATGACTTATTTTATTTTGGTTTCATATATATATATATATATATATATATATATATATATAGTTGAATAGTATAATGACCGTCTAAGATCCGGCTGCAAGATTACTACGTTCATCAAGTGTATGAACAAAATCTATTTTTTCACAAAATTGCGAATGACTAAATACATTTTTGCCGAGTTGCCTATTAAAATTTGGCCGCCAGTATGTTTAATTAAAATATAATTAATCAATTTATTCTAAATAATTTGATTCACTTGTTATTAAAATAAATTATAATCCAGTTCGCAGAAATCGATGTAAAGAGCTTGAAAAGTTTTGGTTGCCATTGCAAACTTGGCGTAATCTCCTCGCAGCGGGAAGTAAAAGCACTGCCCTTTATGTAAAATACAATGTATATACAAAAATATATCCAAAAGATAGTGTTAATATACATTATACAAAACAAATCACAGTATTTTAAATTAACTGAACCTTATTTGAAACAATATAAAACAATAAATACGTACTTACCGCCATTTTATTACTGATTGGTGTCACAGCCGCTGTAGCCGCGAGGAGGTTTACGACCAAGTTTGCAATGGCAACCAAAACTTTTCAATCTTTATACATCGATTTCTGCGAACTGGATTAACAAGTGAATCAAATTATTTGGAATAAATTGATTAATTACATTTTAATTAAACATACTGGCGGCCAAATTTTAATAGGTTACTCGGCAAAAATGTATTCAGCCATTCACAATTTTATGAAAAAAAAAATAGATTTTGTTCATACACTCGATGAACGTAGTAATCTTGCAGCCGGATCTTGGACTATGAGTAATTAGATTTACGACTGTCTTTATTTTGGTTTCACACATAAACAGTTGAATAATATGTATACTATCGGCACTGCAACCTTACCTTTTATTACATAAAAATCCTAGCTTTAATAATGGAACATGTTTTTGATCTGTTGTTATTTAACTACATAATTAAAATTAGATGAATAAGTAAATTAATGCAGAAATGGATTTTTGGAGGCGTTCAACTGCAATTTCTAGAAGAGATAATAGTATATTACGATGCGAGGTTGGGAAGTGGTTTTTACAGAAGCCAGGAAATTAAAAACCTCGCTATTGCTCGTTTTTAAATATTTCCTCGCTTCTGTAAAACACTTTACAAACATGCGTTGTACATTTTTTCCCCCCCGCGATGGTATTTTCAAAATAATAAATAATAGTAAAATAATAACATCTTTGTTGGTAATATTTGCGTTCATTATAAACAACTGACTAACGTTAACAGTGTGGGCAACCTTTATTAATTGAGAGTATAGCAGGTCGTGAGACGAATCAGTCATAAAATGGCGGCAAATTCGTATTTATTGTTTTATATTGTTTCAAATAAAGTTCAGTTCATTTAAAATGCAGTGATTTGTTTCGTATAATGTATATAAACACTACCTTTTGGATACATTTTTGTATATACATTGTACGTAGTAGGCCTATACATAAAGGGCAGTGGTTTTATTTACCGCACGAGGTTCGTAATATGTAATAATACAGCATAGTTATTTAGGTTGGCAACCTCGAAATGTAGGAAGTTGAACTTTCAATCATGGTCGCCATTGCT
The DNA here is from genome assembly GCA_030220185.1 of Diploptera punctata. Taxonomy (NCBI): domain Eukaryota; kingdom Metazoa; phylum Arthropoda; class Insecta; order Blattodea; family Blaberidae; genus Diploptera; species Diploptera punctata. The sequence goes on from JASPKZ010002337.1 coordinate 2,129,676, forward strand.
GTAAGTACGACAGGGGACACACCATAGCGTAGTGGTTAAGGCACTGCGCTGCAAGCCGGAAGATCGACTGTTCCGAGTCCCGGTGGGGTCTGGATTTTTAAAATGACCCAAAAAAACCTTCTGGCGGCACTATGGCCCTGGAGTCGACTCAGCCTCTAACGGAAATGAGTACCAGACGCTTGTTCTGGAATAAAGACGGCCGTCATGCAGGGCTGACAACCCGGCTGGCATCAAATGCCGATTGTCTAGAAAAAGTGAAGGCCTTAACCTCCCACTACCCCAAGGACCTCCTGAGGCCTGTAGTGGGATCACTTACGACAAAACACACTATCACGCAAAAAATGGTATAGTCATGTAAAAATTGCGCATGCATAAGAATAAATAATGTTTATTTAATCTATAAACTTATAATTATATATTTTAAGATTCTCATACAAACAATTAAATAACTACAACTGGTAAATTAGGTATTATTATTATTATTATTATTATTATTATTAAACTAACTCTAACTCATTGGCACTATCGAACCCGTAGGTTCATGGCACGCAGACGTAAGCTCTCCATACACCCTTATCTTGAGCTAATGTTTTCCAACTATCCCCTGTATAATCCACTCTCCTCAAAACATGATTAATCTTATTCTCCCAATTCATTCTTGGCCTACCTACAAGATACTTTCCCTCAAGTTTCCATGCGCCTCTTTCATTCCCTATTTGTGCCACATGTCCTGTCCATCGCAATCTACGAGACTTGACTGTTCTTATATCCTGCTTGAAGGTCCTGTTCTTCACGGCTCTAGTTGTATAACGCAATTGTGCAAGAGTGGTACTTAACCGTATAGCATTGCTTCGAGCTTCTTCTTCTTCTTCCTTCCAAGTATTAGGCCAAGGCCTGTTACGATCCTATAGAAAATTTTCCCTCCCCGGGAAATTCTCGTATAAGACTTGAAAGCATAATAATAGTCCCTTCAATTGGTTGCTGGCCAAAGGAAGGCATGATTCGAGCTTTATTTACAATATTATTACAGTAAAACTTATTTAATCCGGAACGTGAATAATGCAGAAATCTGTCCAAAGTGGACAAATTTATTGGTCCCGGCAAAATAATAGTAATATTACGTTATTTATTTTGTATAAAACGGAATCTGTCCAACGCGCAAACGGAAGGATATTTCTATATAATTCATTAAAGAAAATGTTTATAAGATGGAAAGATAGAGAGAGAAATAAATTAGTTTCCAGTTCATTGAATTCTCGATAGGCGAATTAAGATTAAGTGATGATTCCTGCTACCGGGTGAAGTAGAGTCTACAAAGAAAATGTTTATAAGATGGACAGATAGAGAGAGAAATAAATTAGTTTCCACTTAATTGAATTCCCGGTAGGCGAATTAAGATTAAGTGATGATTCCTGCTATCGGGTGAAGTAGAGTTTCTACCTGTATCTGGAATTTTCTTTCGGCCTCACTGCACACCCGTTTTGCGAAACACAGGTTCGTTTATCAAATACACTATTTGGCGTGTGACATCTGTCTTACAAATAACCAGTGCACTATAAAATCCTAAATTAGTTTCAGATCTGAGACCGATTGTGTACGTACCTTTCACAGGTAGCATTGTGAATTTCCGGAATAAATATGGCTAAATCGTATGTATAATTGCCATTAAACGAAAAAGTGAACGTAATCGAAGATAAAGGAAAACAAACTCTCAGACCAAATTTAAATGTGGCAAAACCCAAGTTTATGAGATTTTAAAATACGAAGAAAAAATAATGAATGCATGGACACACGGAAATGTTCAAACGAAGAAGAAAAAAAAAACTAAATGATGAAATCAATGAGGTATGGGAGTGTTTTACCAAGTGCACGATCAAAAAATGCCAAAATTTCCGGATCGATGCTCCAAAGTCAAGCTCTAACTGTTGCTATAGCCTATCCCTAGAGAATAACGATTTCATGGCATCTTCAGGTTGGTTGTGGACAGTTTTAAAAGACGACACAATGTAGTGTGGAATGAAATTTGCGGGAAATCAAAGGATGTGGATGAAAATGTAGTCAGTGAGTGGAAAATGCACACATTAATATCAGGATACGCGCCTAAGAGACATCTCGCTGATGAAACGGGGCTGTTTTTTCGCGCGTTACCGTCCAAGTCACTCGTACATACTATACTTCATTTTCCAACGGCAGCGGAACTAGAATTAATCCAAGGTACATAAAAAGACATATACGGCGCTCTATAATCTAAGGTTGGTTAATAATTTTTATGTTTTATAATGCGGAATGTTGTCTAATGTGGAAAAAAATTGTTCCCATGCGATTCCGCTTTTAACAAGTTTTACTGTATTATATTATTATTATTATTATTATTATTATTATTATTATTATATTATTATTATTATTATTATTATTATTATTATTATACACTTCTCTTTACAAGTAAACATGATTAATGATGTCGGGCGTAACTTTGCGGAAATTCATTATATTCTGCATAAGCTAAAACAATTTCCTCTAAAATAGTCAGCAATCAATCTGGGAAGCAAATCTGTCCAATTAAAACCATATATGTCAGTAAGAGTGATAAAACAAGGCAAGAAACATGCCCAAATTGATCCTGACACGTGTTCCGGCATCTTCAGGGTGATCACATCAAACAGTGCTTTTACTTCGATGTGATCATCCTGATTATGTCCTGTTCAAGGGCGAAACACGGTCAGGATCAATTTGTGCATGTCTCTTGCCTTGTTTTATCACTTTCACTGATATATATATAATTAAATGTTTGACATTGAGCAATGCAAGTTTATTATGACATATATATATATATATATATATATATATATATATATATATATATATATATGGTTTTAATTGGACAGATTTGCATCCCAGATTGATTGCTGACTGTTTTAGCGAAATTTATACTAAGGTGAATTGTGTTATTTTATAAGTAATACATCATTTATAAAAACATATTAGAAATAATAGAAGAAAAACATTTGAAATGGTACGGATACCTCATAAGAACGGGAGAAGATAGAATACCAAAGAATATCCTTGAATGGAAAGCTAATGGAAAAAGTTATCGTTGTTGTCTAATGTGTTGCATCAAACACCGAAGTCATTAGCAGTAATGGAAGAAGTGGAAGAGGCAGACCATAAAGAATGTTGGATAGATGGAATGAGGAGAAATATGGAAGCTACAGATTTGAGGGAAGAAGATGCTTTAGACAGAAACTTCTGGCGACAAATCACTTTGAGTTGAAGGAGAAGCACTGTATTGTGCAATATTCCTAATAAAAAAATACATAAAGTGGTCTGCTTAAGTGGTGCGTAAATTTAAAATAGAACACACTAACGCCATCTATCGGCCTAGTGTGGAACTCGAAGAACGCCTATTATAAAAACATTCAGAAAAATAATATACTAACCACAACGATTTTTCCTTAATTCTGTCGCCTATTATAAAAACATTCAGAAAAATAATATACCTATCACAACGATTTTTCCTTAATTCTGTCGCCTATTATAAAAACATTCAGAAAAATAATATACCTACCACAACGATTTTTCCTTAATTCTGTCGCCTATTATAAAAACATTCAGAAAAATAATATACCTACCACAACGATTTTTCCTTAATTCTGTAAAACGTCAGTGTGTTAAACATTTCAAACATAAAATACACATTCATTTATCTTTTACACAAACACGGGCACACAGAATACAACTCAAATGTATGTGTTAGTTTTGCGTCGTAATCAACATAAAAATGCTTGAATGACTTTACATTGTGTCTTCAAACATCGTAACGCCTATTCCAGAATAAGACAAGTAAGACGCAAGCGATGAAGGGGTACGATGACGTAACAGATGATTGTGAAGACGAGTACATGATTCTCGGAGTATAATAACCGTTGTTCCTGAGCGCTCTTATAGCTCCATTAGTGGATGCACTGATGATCGCGACTTTACCATCGCTCAAAGAAACGTACAAGATAACAAGAAGACACAATGCAAGAGCAAGAACCTGAGCCATGGTCGCGGGAACAACTGCAGGATATACTCTCCGAGGACCCCTAGCAATGTATAATTAATTTAAATTGTCCACAGGCTGTGACCAATTTTTTTTGTTCTCTTCCTGATGCGTCATTCGAAATAAAAAAAATAGGGCCTGTGAGATTATACGCATATAAAATATTAAAGTCAGAATAGCACTATCTGCTAAAACCTTGAAAAAAGGAACCCATTCTCTTACTCCATTCACAAGCATGCTATAGGCCTATATCCGTGGGGGTTCGTGAGTTCTAGGTGAAAAAAAATGTATCATAAGCAATACCACGAGTGATTTCCAATTTATCTAGAGGATTTGGAAATCAAGAGTGGGCATTTGTTAGGACTATTTAAAGAATAAAATTAAGTTGTTTACTCACAAATAATTATTTTAAATATAGTTATTTTAAAATATGTATATATTTAATGTAAACGGCGATGTGTTGAAGACAAATAAGACATTTTTGGTTATGCTTCTTTTGTTCATGCTACTGGATCATATTATTTATTGCCTAATAGGATCGCAATATTGTAAGAATGCACCCAAGTGGAGAAAAAATGAAACACATCAAACCGTATATTATAACCAACATTACAGGTTATTAATTTTTTAAGAAACAAATCCGTAAAACCATTATTTAAAAACACAATTATTAAACACACAATTATCAAATGTGTAGTTCGAAGGAATCTATTCATAATTTGTTATATTCAACGTATTTGTTCGAGAGTTAGTCACTGCAAAATAATGCTCTGACCTGTTCAGAATATTAAAAAGGAGGAGCTTTATTTAATATGATAAACAGAAGTAGATAAATATCGATGTGAAACACGACTGTGATTGGTCGTAAAAGAAAATTCACTGAAACTTGATTGGGCACTGACTCCCATTTGGGGCATGAGTTAAATAGTTATAATAAAGCTATTATAGTTATTTAAACGGCTAGTTACTAAAACACAGGTTTAGTAACGAGATGCTCAAGTTAGAACACGGCCGAAGGGAGTGTATCAAAACAGTTGTTACGAATATTTACTTTTTTATTACGAATATTCCACAATACAGTTTTTCTTCTTCAACCCAAAGTGATTTGTCGCCAGAGGTTCCTGTCTAAAGCATCTTCTTCCCTCAAATCTGTGGCTTCCATACTTCTCTTCACTCCATCTATCCAATGTTCTCTAATTTTGCCTCTTCCAATTCTTCCATTAGCTTTCCAATTATGGATCTTCTTTGGTATTCTCTCTTATTCCATTCTTATGAGGTGTCCATACCATTTTAAACATTTTTCTTCCATTTTTTCAACTTGTATAATTTCCCTTATTGTGCTGTTTCTGACTTTATCCCTTATTGAAATTCTTGTCGATTGCCTCCAAAAATCCATTTCTACTGCTAACAGCTTGTTCGCTTGTTTTCTACTTACTGTCCAAGTTTCAGATCCATATAATAAAATGATTCATAACAGGACTTACGAATATTTAATAAAATAAGTATTTTTTCAAATCATATGAAACTGTGATAATTTTATTTAATAAATACATAATGGATTTTCATCAAGTGAACACCAAAACAATTGATTATTTAAAATCTGTCTTAATTCCAATTAGTTATTTATGTTATTCTATTCCATTCAATTAACGCAGTTTAATCTCTCATCTTTATAGATAGATTGATCAGCGGTTGATTTATGTCTTTTGACATCGTCCGATTCCTAACAGCCAATTTTGTCGGTCCATCCAATCTCCTGGTTGTAGATGTTTCTCCTTCATGTATAAATATATTCCCTGACTCCAGGATGTTTTAGGTCTGCCTCGTCTTCCCTCAGGTTTCCATTCCAAAACACATGTGTTAGCCGATCCTCTTCCATTCGCTGGACATGTCCGTCCATCTTAATTGCTGAATTTTAATATAATCTAAAATAGTGTCTTCAGTCTTCATTTTCTCCCTTATAACTGAGTTCCTATTTTTTCTCTTCTTGAAATTCTTGCTGCCCTTCGTATAAAATCCATTTCCGTTGCCAAAAGATAAGTAATGATGCTTTTAACAATTGTATGATATATATTCATTTCATTTTTATTACTTATATTTTTATCCCACAATATTCCATTGAGGCAAGCAATTGCAAATTTTCCTTTAATGTTTCTATTTCTTATTTCCTCTTCATAACTCCCATTTTTATTTATTTTAATTCCTAAATATGTGATCTCACTACAAGATTTTATTGTTTCTCCAGACTCCAAAATTAAATTTTGTTCTGGTTCACCAATTGATAAATATTTTGTTTTTGTTTTTTCATGTTCAAAATTAATCCCCATTTTTCGTATTCTTCTATTAATTTTCTAGTCATATATTCTAAATCTTCATAATCTTGTGCAATTAACAATTGATCATCTGCAAAATGTAAGTTGTATAAAGTTTTGTTGTTTGAAATAGGAATTCCCATGCTTGAACATTTTCTCCTCCAATTCTTTAATATTTCATGTACATATATTTTAAACAGAGTCGGTGATAGACAACAACCTTGACGAAGACCTTTATTCATCGTAAAACCTTGTGACAATTTACTGCCAATTTTAATTTTAGATATTCAATTGCCATATAAATTTTGTATAGCTTTAATTATTATAGTCTTAACTCCCGAATCTCTCATCTTTATACAGAGTGAATTTTAGTTACGGCGACAAACTACAGCGACTTATTCCTGACTGGAAATGGAGGGGAAAATGTCCAATGAATAAGTCTCCATAAAAACATCGCTGCCACGATAGATGACACTGACGAATGGCATTATTCTCTCGGCCCTGTTGCATGGCCTGCTAGATCACCGGACTTAAATCCCTGGATTTTTACCCCTGGGGGCATCTGAAAAGGATTGTGTAAGCTGTTCCAGCTTCTGATGTGCAACCGTTCAATAGCGTGTCTACGTCGTCTGTGACTCTATTCGGAGAGAGGCCGGAACATGCGAAAGAGTGAGGCAATCCATGATACGACGTGCGAGCGCGTGTATTGAATCACATGGAGGCCGCTTTGAACACCTGTTGTGACATGGATGGGAATATGCTATGTACTGTGTGCCGGGACGATTTGTTGTCGTTGCACGCACATCGTTCATTTCCGGACACATGCTTATAGGGCTTTTTTACCTCCATTCCCAGTCTGGAATCAGTCCCTGAAGTTTGACGGTGTAATTACCGTTCACTCTGTAGGCATTTTTACATGGCATACGTCATCCGGGCCTCACAGTGACACGACCTGTTAGGAGAGGGACTGTAAACTATGCATCACATAATACTTTTTTGGTCGATGTGAGTAATTTCTTATACTTACCAATATTGTTCTTACTGGAAGTAAGTCAATGTTCCCACATCTAACCTGGTTGTACGCAAACAAAAGAAATCGCAATGCTGATATGTACTCAAAAAGCACACGTTCGGTAAGTAAAATAAAACATTTCTTGAATATTTTGTACACTAACTTGTACTTTTCTTTAGACTTTTCCGGAATGAATGCAGAACATCCCACTCTCTTGAATTTCTCTATCATCTACCATGACTCCTTCCATAATAAAATTATCAGATTCTAATCACGGTACTACATATAAAAATGTCTCCACAGCCAACAATCCTTGCTTATAATAAAACAAATGAAAAGCTACATAGCAACGATCACCAAATGTTTCTTTCTCATAGAAGTAATTTACATCCAACCAATATTTTAATTCATTTATTACTATATTTAATAAAAATTGGTCACATCGACCAAAAAATAATATGCAGTACACATGAGGAGGTAAGCACGTAACAGATCTCGAAAATTGAAAAAACTCGGCGCAGGCGCCTCGTTTTTTTTCAAACTTTTTCTCGATCAGTAACAAGTGCTTACCTCACTTGTATCGCAATATACTATTCTGATCACACAAGACATGGAGGGTCTCTCTGAATGACTGATCAGCTTAATACCAGGGCCTCCTCCAAAACAACACAACATTAAGACGAAACACGCCATTTACACTCACATTCATATAAGCATGGCGAATATGACAATGGTGGCTGCATATTGTTCGGGGACCGTTTGGGCCTTAAAGTTTCCTGACATTTGTTTTCGGTATTCGATAAAAAAAAGTGCAATAAAACATTTGCAAAGTCTCTTTTAAAATCGTTAACCAAAGAGAGAGGCCAAGACATTAGGGGAATGGAGAAGACTAGATAACAGTGAGCTACATGATCACAAATGTCACACGTCATACATCAAGACAATAATTTCCTAGGAAATGATTCCTGCAAGATAGATCAGAAGAGTATCACTGTACATAATATGGCCTTGCAGATCACCAGACCTAACACCACCTGATTTATTTCCTGTAGGGGTATATTAAGGGACCTGTTAAGATCTACACGATACCAATGCGTATTTTGACAGACTTAAAAGAAATAATTTATACTTCTGTCAACAATTTAATAATTTAGGACCAAAGAGAGATGAACAGAGAGGCGAATGGAGAAGACTCCATAATAGTGAACTACATTATCTGCATAGGAAACCAGATGTAATAAGAACAGTTAAATCGCGTAGAATGCGATAGGCAGGATACGTGGCACGAATGGGAAATGGAAGAGGGGCAGAAACTTCTTGTAGGAAAACCAGAGGGAAAACGCCTAGTTGGTAAACCAAGGATGAGGTGGGAGAATAACATTATTTTAATTATACAACTTTTTATACCTTTCCTTTTTTACGCCGTCGTCCTCAACTACAATTGTAGCTGAGGACGGTGGTATAAAAAAAGTATAAGAAAGTTTTATAATGAAAATAATTGTAACCTCAACGGTGTGAACATAAAAAAATGAATATTAAAAGTATAGAATGACATTAACAATGATTTGAGGGAAGTAGATTATACAGGGATGATTGGAATACAGTAGCTCAGGATAGGGATGTACGGAGAGCTTATGTCCGCGCGCCCATGAAACTACGGGTTCGATAGTGCCAGCGAATTAGTTAGTCAACGACATAACATCACACTTGCTTCCTAACACATGAGTCGAGGTTGAATACCGGTTGGACATATCCAGTGCCACTGATGGAGATCATGTTGCGATTTATGTAACATAAGAAAAAAAGTCATTCTTACATCTATGGATTCGTATTAGTTCAGAAATTTTAGTTATTTATTTTATTATTCTTATAAGCTGAACACGGTGCATTTTAATTGAAAATGCCTAAAAATTATAAGACCCCAACTACATTTTTATTTTATTTTATTGCTTTAAATTATATTTATCGTAGTCGCACATCTTCTCCTCGTTTGAAATAACCCAATTATAAGTGGAATATCGTTTTTCTTCTTTTTTCTTTGGTTCTCCGGTCCTCCAAGAACCTTAGCCTCCTTCATAACAACTGCCCATTCTTCTGTATTACTAGTTTTCTGCCTCCATCTTTTCACATTCAGTTGTTTTAAGTCTTCCTCAAACTTATCTAACCATCTTAGTTCCTGTCTTCCAACCTTTCTTCTTCCTTCCGGTTTCCTTTAAAAAATCCTTCTTGCATCCGTTTCCTGCTCCATCCACAACACATGCCCTACCCATTCCAGTCTCTTTCTTCTAATATATCCTACCAGATCTAAATACCTAAATAAATCTTTCAATTTCTTTTTCGTTCTAATTCTCCATATTTTTTTTCCTATAATGCTGCATATATCTTTCTTAATATTTATCTTTCCCATGTATTTAATATGAACTTATCTTTTTCTGATAATGTCAATGTTTCGCTTCCAAACATAACTTTGGTTTCAATATCGTTAAATTACATATAGGAAACCGAACCAATTCAATAAGAAGAAGAGAAAAATAATAAATAAATACTTTCCGGTAAAACGTAACCTTTTTTATTGGGTGATTCAATTTAATTCGTAAGCAGATGATGTATAATTACCCAAAAGTAAAAAAAAAAATTTTTTAATTAACAAAACCTACAAAAAAGCATTTGTAAGTGAAGCGAAGATTTTTCTGGTTTGGTCATTCGGAAAGTAAAAATTTGGGTCTGAAAGGAATCCTTTTCAAATCGCCATTTTATTAAATGTATATTCTGATCATCCCCCCCACTAAGGCTAATAAAATGTAGAATATACGTTTTGCATCATGAGAAAACTACATGTATTTGCACTGCAAATCAATATGTTCGATAGGTTTAAGCAACATTTTTCCTATTTCACAGAGCAAACTGACGAATAGGCGTGTCACTCACATAATATATATACATATGATGAAACTGCGCATAAAGAAGATAACTATATAAATTGTCTTCTTCCGCTTCACATGATGTTATATGCATATTACAACAAGGCATTGAAGGAGAAGGCAATAACTGAATCTTTAGTTTAAAATACCCTACTCTTAATAATAATAATAATAATAATAATAATAATAATAATAATAATAATAATAATAATATATTTCCGGTTTTAACAATGTTGATACATTTTTCCGGCACTAATGATTTGTCTTCAATTTCCCTTTATAGTTTTCCTCCATTCGTCTCTATTATAATTTATAGCACATTTCTTCCTTTATTTCCCAGTCCTTCAAAGTTCCCTTGGATCCACGTGAGATTTGGTCATCTTTTCCTTCTCGTTCCTGATGGTGTCCATTCCATTTTTTTTTTTTTTTTTGTAATCTTTCATCCTCCATTCGCCTAATATGCCCGTGCCATTTTAATAGCTTTTCTTGCATAAATTCTAAAATTGAGTTTTGTACATTCATGTTCTCTTTTATAACTTCATTTCTAATTTTCTCTCTCCTTGATATCCTAGCAGATCTTCTCCAATAGTCCATTTCTGGTACCATTAATTTTCTTTTCATCTGATTATTTACAGTCCAAACCTCTGAATCGTAAGTCATAATACTTCTAACTATTGTTTAAAAAAAATAATTTTAGTTTCTCTTTTAGTATGTTTATCCCATAATATTCAATTCAGGGCAGATATTACATAATAATAATAATAACAATAATAATAATAACAATAATAATTTATTTTATCTTTATTAAGAATTTATCTACAGTACAGTAGTTTTCCTACACCCCATTGTAAATTGTAATTCTCCATAAATCCCTATTCATTCCACATTTGTGGATTTAGAAAAGACATATGACACTGTAACTTTACAAAAGTTGTGGGAAGCATTAGAAGATATGGCCATAAATGATACAATTATTAATGCAATAAAAAATGTGTATAAAAATGCAGTATCTAAAATTAAAATTGGAAATATGTATCAGAAGAAATTAAAGTAACAAAAGGCCTTTGTCAAGGTTGTAGCATATCACCAACATCATTTAAGATATTTATACATAAAGCACTGTCAAACTGGAGCAAAAAATGTTCAGGAATGGGGGTACCAAGTGGGGATGGATCAACAGATACAATATATACACTGTTATTTGCGGATGACCAGATAATAATTGCTCAAGAATATGACGACATGGAGTTTATGTTCAGAAAATTATTGGACGAATACGATAACTGGGGTTTGAAAATAAATTTAGAAAAAACATTTTATATGGGATGTGGAGCCGAAACCGAAAATTTGATATTAGAAGATGAAAAGGGGTATATTAGAGGATGAGAAGAATTTGAGTATCTGGGAGTAAAATTAGATAAGAAGATAAACAAGAAAGTGATATTAAGAACAGAATACATAAAGGTAGAGCAATAACAGCAATGATGAATGGAGTCTTATGGAACAGACATATAACCAGGAAAAATAAGTTACAAATATATAATTCAATAGTGAGAAGTACTGTCACATATGGAGCTGAAGTTTGGAAATTCAACAAAAACTTAGAACAAAAACTTATGTCGATGGAAATGGATTTCTTGAGGAGAGCAGCAAGATGTTCAAAATTAGACAAAATAAGAAACACTGTCATAAGAGAAAAAATGAATATTGGTTATTCAATAGTAGATTATATACAGTATAAGCAATTAAATTGGTATGGCCACGTACGACGAATGCAAGAAGAAAGATTACCCAGGAAAACATTGGAATGGTGTCCACCTGGAAGAAGGAGGAGAGGAAGACCTCGAAACTCGTGGATGGAGGAAATAAGAACTGGAATGAGAGCAAGGGGACTAGAGGACATGGATTGGATGGAGAGAGACGAGTGGAGAAGAAAAATAAAACTTTAGGCATAGAAAGATGTGTAAACATTAAAATTCTGTATATAAATAAAATAAATCCCTATTCTCTACATCATTCTCTGCTAATCCTTTCGACACCATACTCCTATGCACTTCTTGAACCCACTGTTTTTTTTTTTTTTTGGTTTCCCCTTTCTTCTGTTGCCCTCCACTTCAAAGTGTAATATCATCTTAGGTATCCTATCATGTCATCTGACATCCTCTTTACGTGACCAAACCATTTATCTTCTTTCTTCAATAACTTCTAAAATATATTTTTGACCATCCATTATTTATCTGATTTTAGTATTTATAATGTTTTCTCCACTAAAATTTCTAGAAGCCATCCTGCAAAAGACCATCTCCGTCACCAATAGTCTGTGTGTTCATATCTGTTAAATGTCCACGTTTAATAATAATAATAATAATTTTATTTTTATTTATATACAAATGTTCAATGTTTACACATCTTTCTGTGCCTAAAGTTTTATTTTCTTTCTCCATTCGTCTCTATCCATCCACTCCATTTCCTCTAGTCCTCTTGTTCTAATTCCAGTTCTTATTTCTTGCATCCACGAGTTTCGAGGTCTCCCTTTCCTTCTTCTTCCAGGTGAGCACCATTCCAATGTGTTTCTGGGTAACCTTTCTTCTTGCATTTGCCGTACATGCCCATACCAATTTAATTGTTTATATCTTATATAATATACTATTGAATGTCTAATAATAATAATAATAATAATAATAATAATAATAATAATAATAATAATAATACTTACTTACTCACTGGCACTATCGAACCCTTAGGTTCATGGCCGCGCAGACATAAGCTCTCCATACATCCCTATCCTGAGATAATGCTTTCCAATCATTTCCTGTATAATCTACTACCCTCAAATCATAGTTAATGTTATTCTCCCACCTCATTCTTGGTCTACCAACTGGGCGTTTTCCCTCTGGCTTTCCTACAAGAAGCTTCCATGCACGTCTTTCATTCCCCATACGTGCAACATGTCCTGCCCATCGCAGTCTACGAGACTTAACTGTTCTTATTATATCTGGCTTCCTATAAAGACCATGTAGTTCATTGTTATGTAGTCTTCTCCATTCACCTGTCTGTTCATCTCTCTTTGGTCCAAAAATGTTCCTAAGAACTTTATTCTCAAATACTCGTAATCTCCTTTCCTCCCTTAAAGTAAGAGTCCATGTTTCGCATCCATATAATATAACTGGTAGAATAATAGTTTTATATATTTTCAGCTTAACGTTTTTTGAAAGGAGTTGGGACATCAAGAGTCTCAGCAATGCATAATAGCACGCATTTCCAGAATTGAGCCTATGTTTAATTTCTTTGTGCATCTCATTCCTATTTGTGATTATTGTTCCTAGGTATTTGAATTCAGCCACTTCCTCAAAATTTCCCTCATTTGTCATTAGCTGTCCATTTCCATTATATAATGTATTTCTACGTGTGACCATATATTTAGTTTTATTGATATTTACATCCAGTCCTAATTTCTTAGTGTTACTCAATAGTGTGTGCGTGTTGTCCTTTAGTATCTCCTCGCTATCGGCCAATAATACTAAATCATCTGCATAAACTAACAGCTTATTAATACCATTGAGTTGTTAGCCTTCCTCATTCTCTAAAGATTTAATGGCATGCTCTAGTACAAAATTAAATAGTAGAGGAGATAGTGCATCTCTTGCTTCAACCCATTCTGGATTTCAAAAGTGTCCGAAAACTGTTTACCTACACGCACCCTACTCTTTGTGTCATTTAGACACATTCGTATAAGTCTAACTAACATTAATAATAATAATAATTATTATTATTATTATTATAAATATAAATAATAATAACAATAAAGCCTTCTCTTCCACTCAATCAGTGAACAAATACTAGACACACGACAATAACACTAATAAAATTATAATATAAAATTATATAATTATTTATCTTGAAGGTCCGTCTCCTCAACTCCTTAGACTATTAACGGCACGCCTTTCGGGACCAGTTCGAGAATCAGCAGAAGGTAGCAAGTCCAATGACATTGACCCCCCTCGTTCGGGGCTACCTCCAATCATCAACAGAAGGTAGCAGGTCAATTGACCCTGGAGGGGATCAATGACAATTGACCTGCTACCTTCTGCTGATGATGGGAGTAGTCCTGAAAGCTCTTCAGTTGTTTAATGGTGTAGGAAGTTGAGGAGATGGACCTACAAGGTCATAATTTTATATTACAATTTTAATGTTGTTACTAACAGACTTCTACTAGGAATCTTAAAAATGTTGGCTGGGAATTAACATGAATAAATATTTGTAATAAATAAATAATAATAATAGCAATGATAATAATAATAATAATAATAATAATAATAATAATAATACTTTACCTAATTAACCATTATTTGAGAGAAGCAGAATATACAGGGAATGATTGGATAACATCTCAGGATAGGGTTGTAAGGAGAGCTTATGTCCGCATTTCTATGAACCTAAGGGTTCGATAGTACCAGTGAGTTAATTTAATAATAATTCTACTACTACTACTACTACTAATAATAATAATAATAATAATAATAATAATAATAATAATAATAATAATATGTATTATTATTATGTTATAATATATTATCCATTCATCCATAGTAATTCTGCCCAAAGACATGTCTTTCACTGCAATCATAGCATTTTCATGCTATGCTTTGCAGCTTTACTAAGGAATTATAGGTGTGGTAGCTTCCCGTTGCTTTCCACACCGGTGAAGGATGATTATGATAATGATAATGATGATGATGACGGCCGGATGATTTCTGGAACCGTTGGGCCCTAAGCTTCCTGACATTTGTCTTACAGGCGAGGAAAAACCCCGAAAAAACCTCACCCAGGAGCCTGTCCCGACCGGGAATCGAACCCGGGCCCGCTGCGTGACAAGGTAGCACGCTACCTCGAGAACACGGCGGTGGACACAATATATTATTATTATTATTATTATTATAATTATTATTATTATTAGTCCCACGCCGTAGCCGAGCGGTTAAGGTAGGAAGCCTTGGCGTAGAGCTACGGGACTTGCGCTGGTTCGAGTCCTCATGGGGGAAGACATTTTCTCATGGTATTTCGGCCAGTATAGGACCGATGCCCACCCAGCATCGTGAGGCAATTGGGTAGCTACAATAAGTAGCGGCTCCAGGTTGAGGAACCAGCTATAACGGCTGGGGGACTCGACATGGTAACCACATGTCACCCCTACACTGGCTGTTGATCATCTACCTCTGTGATTGACACATGTAGATGTGAAGGGCCAGCAGCCGGCTGGTAAAAGGGCAACCGCTGAAAAGTGGAAAGACCCTCAATCGGAATTATTATTATTATTATTATTATTATTATTATTATTATTATTATTATTATTATGTCCACGTGGAAGAAGGAGAAGCTCGTGATGCAGGAAATAAGAACTGCAATGAGAGCAAGAGGACTGGATGACATGGATTTGATGGAGAGAGACGAGTGGAGAAGAAAATAAAACTTTAGACACAGAAAGATGTGTAAACATTAAAATTCTGTATATAAATAAATAAAATTATTATTATTATTATTATTATTATTACTATTATTATACATTTATTTTATCTGATCTTAGGAAAAATGTTGGACCAAAGAGAGATGAGCAGACAGGTGAATGGAGAAGATTGCATAACAATGGGCTACATGGTCTTTATAGGAAGCCAGATATAATAAGAACAGTTAAGTCTCGTAGACTGCGATGGGCAGGGCGTGTGACTCGGATGGGGAATGAAGATGTGCATGAAAGCTTCTTGTAGGAAAACCAGAGGGGAAACGTCCAGTTAGTAGACCAGGAATGAGGTGGGAGAATAACATTAACCACGATTTGAAGGAAGTAGATTATACAGGGAATGATTGGAAAACATTAGCTCAGGATAGGGATGAATGGAGAGCTTATTCCGCGCGGCCATGAAGCTACGGGTTCAATAGTGCCAGTGAGTTAGTTACTCTATCTCATGAAATAAAATCTTTGCAACATCTTAAAGGGTTAGATACAGATAATTAACAATAACGTATTAACTATAATTTAATTAATAACACGTGATGCACAATACAGAGCTGAATTGAAATTGTGGCCGCTATAGTGATTTTAAAATTTTGAGTTCTGGGTAAAAACTATCTAATATCAAACTAACTTATACACCTCACTGATAGTATTCTTTTTACAATTAATAAATTAAATTATTTATGAAAATAATATTAAGATTAACAAATAGTTTCATATGTTTTGTTTTAAATAATGTATAATCGTAAAATTGGTTTTCTATATCTCAATATTTTTCTTTGTTTTTTTATATACATTAGACAGGGATAATGTAATATGTCTTGCTTATATACATGTTATTATTAGTTTTAGTCTTAATTTCAACTAACTTTAACTGGTTGCATTATAGATTGTAATATAATAAATATTATATTTTTTGAACAAATTTTTATTTAGTATTTAACATTATAGTTAATTGAGATTGTTATATTCTTATGTAATATATGTTTGTCTTGGTGAGTGGAAGAGAAGGCCACATGGTCTTAACTCCACCAAGGTAAATAAATATAAATAAATAAAAAATGAAATAAAATAAACCGTCGGTGCTAATCGTCATTTTTGCTGATTTAGTGAATATCTTCCTTTTATTAATTAAATCGTGTGTATTATCGCCTCACTATGATAGTTGTCCGTTTATATAAAAGAGGGTGCCGCGCGACAATGCTTGATAATGATTAACATGCAGAATTATTATAGTGGTGGTAGTCGGCATCTTTGTATTTATATATATATATATATATATATATATATAACAGCTGCGGGGAAACAAAGCGAGCCGCTGGACAACCATCATGGTGAGGCGATAATACCAATTTTTTAAACACTTCATTTGACAATATAATATTTTATAATCAAGTTCTAGGAGTATTTGTATCACTGTATTCCTTTTATTCTGTATTTTAGTTATTAAGCTCGTAATTAAATCAAATTCTAGATTATTATTATTATTGTTATTATTATTATTATTTTTATTATTATTATTATTATTATTATTATTATTATTATTATTATTATCATTATTATTATTATTATTATTATTATTATTATTATTATTATTATTATTATTATTATTATTATTATTATCACTATAATAACACTGGTTAACATGACTTTTGTCTCATGAGTACCAATACGTACCATGAGTACCAAATGCAGTTTTTTATCGTGTTTTCAATTTTTTTTATTTCAATTTCAATTAATGGATTTAAATAATTATTTTTTTAATAAACGTTTTTTCGTCCATTTGTCCATTGTTAAATAAAACCAAATGAGCTAACTCAGGAGATTTCGGCTATGCAAAAGAGATATCAAGGCAAATTGAATCCCAATATGCTGGCCGATTATTGTTGGACCATCAAGAGGGATGCTCCACAGACGAAATATAGCAGAAAATCGTCATTTCTTACTTTCTAAATGATTCCGAATGTTCGAATATTGTGTAGTTACAAATGTAGAAAATACTAAAGTGTTTGAAATTATAAATTCCTGTTTTTCGGAAACCTTGCGTGATGGAGAAAACCCGATATCATGTTTGAATTCAGGAGAAAAAATGCTATCAGAATCACACATTTTTCTTTCTGAGACAAAAAAAAAAGTGTATTTTTTGTTGCTCAGTGTCATCATCATCATCATCTGCATTCATGGATTAGATCTGTTGACACGTTCCGACTTCAGCCCATCTCTTTCTAGGTCTGCCCACATCTCGGGTGCCTTTAGGTTTGTATTTTGTTATTTGTTTTGGATATCTATCTTCATTCATTCTGTCTATGTGTTGCTTCCATTTTTGTCTATATGTTTCTATTTTATCAGTTATTGCAAATATTTCAAGTTCCTGTCTTATTTCTGTGTTCTTGATTCTGTCTTCCTTAGTGCACCCTTTAACAGATCTCAAAAATTTCACTTCTGCCGCCGTTATCCTACTTCGATCTTGTTTTTTATGTATCCAGGCTTCTGAACCATAGAGCAGTACCGGTACTGCCAATGGTTTATAAAATTTCAATTGGGTCTCTCTTGTTGTTTTATTATTTAGTGATCGTTTTATCGTACCACATATTCCCTGGAATTTTGCTATTTTATTAGTTATATCATTATCATAATTAAATGAAATGTCACATCTTAGATAATTGAGATGGTTCACCTGTTCTATGATTTTGTTCCCTATTACTATTTTGGATCTGATTTGATTTTTACCTTGGAATGCCATTACCTTAGTTTTTTCTATGGATATTTTGACATTATATTGTTTCACATATATTATGTAATTTAAAAATATTCCTCTGAAGCTCGTGTTCCGTATTTTGCTATTATTACCTGGTCATCAGCGTATAATAATGTTTTCAAGTAGTGTGTTTTACCTAATTTTATTCCTTTATTTGTTTCTTCGTTCTATTTTTTTATTATATCATTGATGTATAGGTTAAACAAAACTGGAGAGATACTGCATCCTTGTTTAACTCCTTGATTAGTATGAATTTTATTTTTACTTACTTTATTTCTAGTTTTTATAACAAAATTTGTGTTCCAGTACAAACTCTTTATAGCTGCTATTAAGGGTTTCGGAATTCCTTTTTCTTTTAAAATTGTCCAAAGTTTTCCTCTACCTACTTTATCAAATGCCTTGACAAAATCAATAAAAGCTATGTGTGTTTCCCTGTTATATTCTCTTCTTTTGTTTATAAGTTATTTTATCGTAAATATATTATCCATACATGAACGCGCTGGTCTGAATCCACTTTGTTCTTCTGTTAACATTACCTCTGCTCAGTGTAATTATTGTTATTACTATTTTAAAATATTTCACAAGTGGCCCAATTTTTGTTTTCTCTAAACTAAACTTAGTACTAAACTTATTGGGATTATCCAACCCATAGGTTCACGGCCATGCGGACATAAGTCCTCCATACATCCCTACCCTGAACTAATGTTTTTCAATCATCTCCTATATCATCTACTTCCCTCAAATCATGCAGGTTTATGTCCGCGCGGCCATGAACCTACGGGTTGATAGTGCCAGTGAGTTAGATAGTGCCAAGTTTAGTTGCAAGAAAACAAAAATTTGCCTATTTGCGAAACATTTTAGAATAATAATAATAATAATAATAACAATAATAATAACAATAATAATAATAATAGCCTATAATTTAATTTAATTACGGACTTAGTAATCAGAATACAGACTATAAAACAATAATAGTACACTGTTTTATGGTACGATAACGTGGAGATTAAGTAGAGAGCAAGCACATAAACTATTGGTGGCAGAGATGGACTTTTGGAGGAGGGCTAGAAATTCAAAAAGAGACAAAATTAGAGAGAGTAAAATCAGAGATGTTTAAAAATATGTTCTACAAGTTACTGAAAAAAGAAGAATGAAATGGTTTGGTCACGTAAAGAGGGTGTCAGATGACAGGATACCAAGATTACATTAAATTTTTAAGCGAGGGAAACAGAAGAAAGGGGTTTGAAGGAGTGCATACGAGGCAGGAGCACGGTGTCGAGACGATTAACAGAGAGTGATGCAGAGAATAGGAATTTATGGAGTAGTAAAAATGACAATGGGTTGTAGGAAAACTACTGTATTTTAGATAAATTCCTAATAAAGAAGAAGATAAATATACTTAGAACTTGGTTGTAAATGTTATAAAAATATTATACTGCTTAAGGAAGTATTAAGAATGTGTTTGTTTTTTTTAATGGAGCAGTCTTGATATAAGAGGGCAGGGAGTTCCAGAATAGGATAGCCGAATCAAGGAAGAATGAAGAAGTATGGGGAAACGTGAAATGTTGAACGGAGAGGTGAAGCTAGATTTTTAGTTATTTCTGGATCTTACGTTTATTATGGTGACAAGATAATGAATGGAAATGAGTTGAAAGGTAGAGAGAGATGAGGTGAAGAAAAGAGTAGTTCAAGAAAAATGATAAGACTTAAGTTGATTTTCCTACCTTTAAAAGCTACAATCATATGGAATACTCTTTAATGTTACAGTAAATATTTTATCCAAATTGTTTTAACAGGTATAATTAACAATGATACTGTGGCGGTTTGAAGCAAAGGGGTGTAAGTGATTTTTTCGTAAAACGAGTTTGGTGCATAATTATATTAATGAAGCTTAATTTTATTTAGTGGCAAAGAGATATAAGTGTATGCGTAAGGAACAGATAAAGAACGATTATTATAATTTTCAATTATCTATGATTTTCTTATGAAAAATCCAAGGAGCAAGTCCCCCAGAAGGGACTTTAAGCCGTGGTTCCCGAATCTGAATATTTTCAGGCTGGTAAAAGATCCTTAAGCCTGAATAAAGAGGCCTCTAAGCAAAATTTACCAACATCAACGTCCTAGTAATACCTTAGTTGCCTGTTATATGTCTCATTGGGTCAGTGTGTTGACCGCATGTCATCCATGACATCTCTGACTAAATAAGGTAACTAAAAATTAACTTGGTCTAGTGATTCCTTATAAAGGAGAGGCTATGGCTCAATAATGGGCTATGCCATTATAGAATGAATTTCTTATACAATTTCAACTTCAAATCTATTTTTCACAATACCGCAAAACTTGAAATTGCACTCCTTTGCTTCTAACCGCTTCAATTGATAAAAATGCATATATTTTTAAATAAATAAATAAATAAAAGAAAAACATTTTTTGCACGGACTTCACTTTTATAGCACTAAATATTTCTAGTTCAAACAAAAACATGTTATTCGTTTCATACCAATTTTATTATTGCTTTCACATAGTCAACAACAGAATAACCCAAAATGAAAAAAAAACCAAATGATTGTGTTTTTGTTTTATTGGTTTAAACTATACACGTCTACTCCTCGTCGGGAATAGCACAATTCTAACTTCAACTCATTAAAATTTTATATAGAAAACCGACACAACTCGGGGATAAAGAGAGAAGAGAAAGAAAAAAACCTTCTCCTTAAGGGGGGTGACGGGTGAAATTTCTATGTTCTAAATGTTTTGGGCTAAAGACTTGACTTTTGTACAAACATTCACTGCATGATACATAATGATGTGTTTAAGTTTCATTCTTGTGAGACATATATTTTATGAATTATTAAATATTATATTTTTAATAAATTGCATATACTGTAATTAAATGGGTCCCACAATTGTTTAGTAAAATGTCTGATATTTTTACAAGACCCCTAAATAAAAAAAATTAATAATTGCATACATTTTATTTTTTATTTCTTAAAATGCTACTTCAATCATAAAACTCATGTACTACTTTGTTACCCATTGGTTTTAGGACATGCAGTAAAAATTTGAAGCTTCTAGGACAAAATTTGTGAATTCCATTCAATTTTGAATGTACAAAAATGCAGTGAAAATAACAAGTTTAAAGATTTGCATGCAGGTAGTATTTAACTGGCGCAGCCTTTTAACTCTGATGTAATTTAGGGCACTTAGAAGCGCCATAGGCCTCTGAAACGTTGCCAACATATAGAGTTCTATATTTTAGTACAAAAAACAAAAAATGCCAATATTGATCTCAAATGGTTAATTTTTCACCCCCTTAAAAATTTATATTCTGAAGTTGGGACCTTTTCATATTGAATGCTTCAATTGTATTTTACGAAAAATGCTGATATTACTTTTTTTTTGTCTAATTCCAACAGGTTGTCTTACGACATTTCTGGAATTATTTCTTGACACTTGTAGAATTGTAACCACTTCTGAACTTGGGGCGCCTCGAAAGCTAGTTATATTACCCTGATGACATAATGGGTGATACATGATAATGAAGCCCAAACCATGACAATCATATAAAAGAGTCCCTTTAAGGAAATATTAATTTGGTTTAACCGGGAATCGAACACGGAAACTCATTGTATTCAGAAGCTGTGACCATAAGATCACAAGACTGATCTTAATAAATAATATAAATAATTAAAAAAATAAAACATTTATTACATGACGATCTATTTTGAAAATAAATAAGGTGGATTCTATACCACCAATGCCACCTACACAAATTCAAATAAAAACACGAAAAAACACATGTTCCAATATAAGAGAAATATATATATGTTGACTTTTTTCCTCAAACAAATAAGAAAAATGCCTTAAAATTAAGTGAGAATTTGAGCTCAAAATAACCTAAAATTAAATTTGCAAAATATGTATTAGTCATTGTTCAGACAGTGTAGCCAACTTAACACAAAAACCCGATAACAATCGAGTGGACGTTAAACTAATCTGATGTATTAATACGCCGATTTTCTCCCCTTAACTTGTCCAAACTAACACTAACTTGCCCACTAATGTAGATGGACTCCTGAGAAAGAATCTCCTTAGTTGTGAGTAAACACGTTGGCAATTGGGTCTAGCGGGAACATGTGTTATCACATTAGCCAACCAGACGCTAGCAGTCACTTGTTCTCCGATCGAATATTCACAGGTTGCACGGTGGCATAGAATAGCCTAAATAAAATTCAATTAAAATATAAATAAACATTAATCGGACAATGTATTTTAAAAAGCACGAACTAAGTCCAAATATGTATTATACACGACCATAAGATCACTAATAGATCAGTTTTTAGTCTCTTTGGAAGTCGTTAAAAAATGAAGATCAAAAAGTACTATCGCCACTTTTGTCTGCACTGTTCTTCAAATTGTTTCCTATCACTTCCACAAATAACGGGGGTATCAGTAATTCTATTGGAATCACTATATGAATTTCTAAATTAGTCACTATAGAGTAATTTGCACCACAATGCCTTTCAAATAGAGTGAACTTCTTTCAGTTGCATTAGACGACAGTCTAAATCTATCAGATCAGTTTTTTAAAGTCATTAAAATAATTAAACTAAAAATGACTACCGCCATTTTTGTCTGCACTGTCCTTCAAACTGTTTTGTGTTACCCCTGCAAATCAACGGGGTATCGATAATTCTTTTGGAATCAAAATTTGAACTACTAGAATTTGTCGCTGTAGAATTGTTTTCATCGGGAGTAACTGTATTAAATTCATCAGACGTAGCATCTTCCACATCGGCACTAGATTGCGTTGTAAAATCGTAACCGCCATTTGTCAATACTGAATATAACCTAGAAGTTGTTCTAATATCTGAATTGTCTTCAGAAGAACTAAACGAATCAGCGGACCATTTAGTTAAATTAGTCTCAACACTTTCTGATACCGGTCTTAAAATTGTTATGATAGTTGGAACTGTTTTAGACCCAGATGGTGTTCTTGCAGAAACAGAATTTGATGCACCTGGATTTTTTTCTACTTCTAAAACGTTGTGAGAACTTATAATTTCTTCAGAAACAGGTTTCAGTGCTGATGGAAGAGTGGAATAATTTTCAGAAGAATCAATTTCCGACGCCGAATCTATATGCGATTCTGAAGATTCTACGATAACTTTAGATTCTCTTCCTTGATTTGTACCATTTTTGTTCTTTGAATAGCATGTTCTCGGAGATGTAATTATTTCATATACCAAAACTAGAAGACACAGACTTACTATAGAAGCACAGACAATGCCAACAACACAATTTTTAGCCATATTCTAACTCGACAAGCTATTTTTTATTGTTGTACTCTTGAACTAAATAAAAATAGCCAATGGCTTCTAGTAGCACTTAATACAAAATGGTTTATCCAATACTTTCGTAACGCCGTGTTCACCAGCACTAAGTACAACTGTACCTAACTAAACTGACACTCAGGTTTAAATATTTACGAATAATGCATAACACTTGGGGTTACATATATAACGGAATCCATAGGATGCTGACGTCATCTTCAGAGATATAATTTCGGTTTGCAAATAGAGGCGTGGAAAAAAATGTCCTCCACTGTAATCTGAAGAATGTTTGCTGAACCTTAAGCATTTCCTCTTCACAATGACACCGATGTATCGAATGTATTCTGGAAGTTTACAAACCGCGGTTCACGATAATCTTTTTTTGTCAACAATAGTATTTTATTATAAAGAACAGGATCTTATCAATATTGTGATGCAATATATTTTAAAGAAATATAATATATTACAGTATATGAGACAGATGTTCTTTCAAAGAAAATTCTGGCAAAATAGATATGTCACATAAGATGATGTAATTACACCAAAATCAGTGGCGGCTCATGGTGATATATATATATACAGTAAAAGCTCCTTATTCACGGTTCCCTTCCTCGCGTTTTCATCATTCGCGGATTAAAAAATTGAGACACAGTTTCTGTATTCGCGGCTACAAAAGTCTTTATTCGCGGAATCAGTCAGTATATTAGAAGGATTAGTATCCTCTATTAACGCAACGACAACTTTTTTTACTGCACAGGCACGTGTCAACGCGGTTTTTACAAAGATCATTCAAATTAATATCAAAGTAAAACAAATCTTATTGTTACTAAGCACAAAGTTCGTTGTTAAAAGCTATCGGCAAGAGATGTCTTGTCGCCACAATCAATGTTTTATTGTTTCAATTTGTCAATCGTTGCAATAATTTTGATTGATTAACACCGTATCTCTTCTGCTTTTTTCCCAATTTATAATGTTGAGTAAATTAAAATTAGTTCCGAAGCGGAAAAAATTAGTGTTACCGCTTAAAGTAAAAAAAGTAAATGCTTGACTGTTTACGCGTTGGTGAGTCGTTTGCATCTATATCACGTTGTTTCAATGTTAATGGATTCCCTGTACGATTCATCAAGGGGTCCGAATACAAAATAAGGAATTCTATCGCTGAATTCAGAGCTGAATATCAATCTGAATTGAAAAACTTTTTAAAAGCGGCGAAACAGGAAAAAATACTAAGTTATTTAAGCCCTTGCCTAAGCCTGACAATAATAATTAATAGAAACTGTTCAAAATCTCTCATTCATTGATTTTATTTTCATAATATTTATTTTATATTTAGAAACTTGGAATGTATCCCCTATATAACCATTAGAGTTATAACTTTTTGGACTTTTGTGAAATAAAATATTTCCTGTACAATGAATGGATCAAGTTTTACTTAAAACCATTGAAAAGGCCTTCATTTAACTGAGCTTCAAGAAAAGGTCACACCAAATATATTTATATATCAATATTTGATATTGATTTGGGGGTGACCTTTTCTTGAAGCTGAGTGAAATGAAGGTCTTTTTCAATGGTTTTAAGTAAAAGTTCGCCCATTCATTGCACAGGAAATATTTTACACCCATTCATTGCACAGGAAATATTTTATTTCACAAAAGTCCAAAAAGTTAGCCTATAACCCTAGAGGGACTGTTTGTTGAAATAATATTTTCTGTGCAATGAATGGGTGAACTTTTACTTAAAATCATTGAAAAAGGCCTTCATTTTCTTGAATTTCAGTGAAAAGAAGGCCTTTTTCAATGGTTTTAAGTAAAAGTTCATCCATCCATTGCACAGGAAATATTTTATTTCACAAAAGTCCAAAAAGTTATAACCCTAATACCCATACAAATTACCATTCCATATTCGCGGTTTCTGTATTTGCGGCATATTTGCAGAATATATCCCCGCGAATAAGGATATTCTACTATATATAATTATATATTAAATTCCTTCAATAATCACAAATAGGAATGACATGCACAAAGAAATTAAACATGGGCTCAATTCTGGAAATGCATGTTATTATGCATTGCAGAGACTTTTGATGTCCCAACTCCTTTCAAGAAACGTTAAGCTGAAAATATATGAAACTATTATTCTACCAGTTATATTATATGGGTGCGAAACATGGACTCTTACTTTAAGGGAGGAAAGGAGATTACGAGTTTTTGAGAATAAAGTTATTAGGAAAATTTTTGGACCAAAGAGAAATGAACAGACAGGTGAATGGAGAAGACTACATAACAATGAACTACATGGTCTTTATAGGAAGCCAGATATATTAAGAACAGTCAAGTCTCGTAGACTGCGATGGGCAGGACATGTTGCACGTATGGGGAATGAAAGACGTGCATGGAAGCTTCTTGTAGGAAAGCCAGAGGGAAAACGCCCAGTTGGTAGACCAAGAATGAGGTGGGAGAACAACATTAACTATGATTTGAGGGAAGCAGATTATACAGGGAATGATTGGAAAGCATTAGCTCAGGATAGGGATGTATGGAGAGCTTATGTCCGCGCGGCCATGAACCTACGGGTTCGATAGTGCCAGTGAGTAAGTAAGTAAGTAATATTTAATTCCAAGCAAAAGTTTTAATAACCTTAAATTAACAACCCTTAACGGTTAAAATCTAAAGTTACTCTAGTTACAGTTTAAAAGTTACATAACGTGTAAGCCTAGTTGTAGAGAAATCAAATGCATTCCTAACGTTGTTACATAACTGTAAATCAGGCATTCGCGGTAAATATTAATTTATTGTGGAAATAATATGATAAATTTCCGACGTTACACATATGAAACAAGGGCCATTATAGGGTTAATTTAATTAAAAATAATAATAATAATAATAAGTATTATATTATTATTATTATTATTATTATTATTATTATTATTATTATTATTATTATTATTATTACTTACTCACTGGCACTATCGAACCCGTAGGTTCATGGCCGCACGGACATAAGCTCTCCATACATCCCTATCCTGAGCTAATGCTTTCCAATCATTCCCTGTATAATCTACTTCCCTCAAATCATACTTAATGTTATTCTCCCACCTCATTCTTGGTCTACCAACTGGGCGTTTCCCCTCTGGCTTTCCTACAAGAAGCTTCCATGCAAGTCTTTCATTCCCCATACGTGCAACATGTCCTGCCCATCGCAGTCTACGAGACTTAACTGTTCTTGTTATATCTGGCTTCCCATAAAGACCATGTAGTTCATTGTTATGTACTCTTCATCATTCACCTGTCTGTTCATCTCTCTTTGGTCCAAAAATGTTCCTAAGTACTTTATTCTCAAATACTTGTAATCTCCTTTCCTCCCTTAAAGTAAGAGTCCATGTTTCGCACCCATATAATATAACTGGTAGAATAATAGTTTTATATATTTTCAGTTTAACGTTTTTTGAAAGGAGTTGGGACATCAAAAGTCTCTGTAATGCATAATAGCACGCATTTCCAGAATTGAGCCTATGTTTAATTATTAATATTATTATTATTATTATTATTATTATTATTATTATTATTATTATTATTATTATTATTATTATTATTATTATTGTTATTAAAATGCTGCAGAAATAAAGGAAACATAATAGACCTAACCTCGAAACCCGCCATTACAGAAAAGCTTTGGCGAATCCCCTGGGGGTTCGCGAATCACAGGTTGGTTAATGATGTTCTAGACTAACTCCATGACGCAACGGGCCTAAAGGCTCTTAGCCTACCATCCGACTGCTGGTCTCGCATTCACACGTGTTATTTATAGAGTGGACGATCATCTAAACAGTAGTGGGGTGACATCTGGCCAGCATGTCGGGTCCCCTAGCAGTTACAGCTGGTTTTCTCAACCTGGAGTCTCCACTTATTGTAGCTATCTAATTTCATATGATGTGGGTGGGCACTGGTCCCATAACAGTTGAACCCCACATTAAAATTAAAATAAAAAACAAAACAAATTTAAATGATTAAAAACTTACGACAAAATATTGAAACTATAGATCTAAGACATAAATTAATTGGCTCTCGACCCGAGAGTCGCATCAAGATCGGTGGATTTTTTAGGATGGGAAAATTCAATGCACAAGTTCTCCGGGAAATATTTTAAACATGGGTCATGAAACCTTCTTGTAGGAAAATCAGAGGGAAAACGTCCAGTTGGTAGACAAAGAATTAGGTGGGAGAATAACATTAACCATAATTTAAGGAAAGTATATTATACAGGGAATGATTGGAAAACATTAGCTCAGGATAGGGATGTGTGGAGAGCTTATGTCTGGGCAGCCATTAACCTAAGGATTCGATTGTGCCAGTGAGTTAGTTAGTTATTCTGAAAAGGGGTTCATCACATTTTACAAATTTTACAAGAGAAGGAAAACTAACTCACTGACACTATCGAACCCGTAGGTTCATGCCCGCACGGACATAAGCTCTCCATACATCCCTATCCTGAGCTAATGTTTCCCAATCATTCCTCGTATAATCTACTTCCCTCAAATCGTGGTTGATGTTATTCTCCCACCTCATTCTTGGTCCACCAACTGGGCCTTTTCTCTCTGGTTTTCCTACAATAAGCTTCCATGCACATCTTTCATTCCCCATTCGTTCCACATGTCCTGCCCATCGCAGTCAACGATACTTAACTGTTCTCACTATATCTGGGATTCCTATAAAGATCATGTAGTTCACTGTTAAGTAGTCTTCTCCATTCACCTGTGAGTTCGTCTGAGCATTTGGCATGGATTCCCCGATGTAGTCCCCGCTCGGAGAACTATTTTTCCTCCGGAAAATTTTACCCCAGTGGAACCCATGTCCGCGTTTCCTGGCGGTTGTATTTTTAAGGTGAAAGATCGTCACTCTTTCGACCAAGGTGCTTTTTTTCGTCTGGATTATCACCTTCAACCAGTCCGGCAACAGGAGAAGCAAAACATCATTGAATTTCATTATATTTGTAGATAGGCCTACATTGAATTAATATTTTTATTAATACAATTACATATTACATAATTATTTATGAATCCACAGGACGCATCGGAAAATGGGTGTGCACTGGCTATATAAATAAAAAGAAATACCATAGCTGTTTATAATTATATACCAAGAGGACGAAG
The DNA here is from genome assembly GCA_030220185.1 of Diploptera punctata. NCBI lineage: Eukaryota > Metazoa > Arthropoda > Insecta > Blattodea > Blaberidae > Diploptera > Diploptera punctata. Next base: position 2,158,715 of record JASPKZ010002337.1, read on the forward strand.
CTCACTGGGCCGTCCTATGAAACGCTGGAGGGAAAATTTTCTATAGGATCGTAACAGGCCTTGGCCTAATACTTGGAAGGAAGAAGAAGAAGAAGAAATGTCATAATTAAAAAATGGAGGACAAGGTAACTTTATGATAACTATTCCGTTTAAAAAAAAACATGACCTAGTCATCTGTTTGTAATTTTTTGGGAAATGATAAAATGTTCAAAGTACAATATCGTTCTGTTTGCACAAAAATCATCTAGGAAAAACACTATGTAAGAATTTACGAAGAAAATGTTTTGTATCACATATCAATAAAATGTACATCAAACAGTAGATATCTATAGGGGATTCCATATTAGGGAATAATTTATTCAAACAGTTACGTCATTCCAAACAGCTTTATTTCCAGAATATGCTACGTTTGTTTAAAATTGTACCAACAATTACGTCATTCTGGAAGTAATGTCTATAAACGCGATATCCAGCCAAAAGTCACACATATATCTGAAATATTTAAAACACAGGGTCGCTTACCATTACTTTGAAATTGTAAAAAAAAAAATGTGTTACCATATGGACGAGTTAAAATTGCATTGATGTTAATCACTTAGCATTAAAATTGTAACCCTTGGAAACTTAATTAAGTTCTCTGTTAAATTTGAATTCAGATGACAAGTCTAAATTGATAAATAGAGACCGCAAATTAAGCAATAGTATACTAGGATTCGAGATTGGGAAGTGTTTTTTTACAGAAGCGAGGAAATGTTTAAAAACCGAGCTTCAAAAACGTGCGTTGTACGTTATTTTTTGTGCAATGGTGTTTTCAAAATAATAAATAATAGTAAAATAATATCATTTTTGTTGGTAATATTTGCGTTCATTATAAACAACTGACTAACGTTAACGGTGTGCGTAATGTTTATTAGTTGAGACCACAGCAGGCCGTGACACCAATCAGTTATAAAATGGCGGTAAGTACGCATTTATTGTTTTATATTGTTTCAAATAAAGTTCAGTTCATTTAAAATGCAGTGATATGTTTCGTATAACGTATATCAACACTACCTTTTCGATATATTTTTGTATATACATTGTGCGTAGTATACATAAAGGGGAGTGGTTTTACTTCCCGCACGTGGTTTGTAATATTTAATATTACAGTATAGTTATTTAGGTTCGCAAGCCCGAAATGTAGGAAGTTGAACTTTCAATCATGGTCATCATTGCTGTACGTACGACAAAACGCACTATCGCGCAAAAAAAATGTATTTTTATATGGGTGACTATATAAAAGAGTACGGTATTATAATTAACAAATATAAGAATCTGGAAAAAAAAATGCCTGTTTTATAGTGTTTTTTTGTCTATTTTGACACATGTTACCTATTTAGAAGTTAAATGTTTTTTAGTAGTTATGAATATATTCCTATTATGCGTATTAAAATTAATAAATGGAATATATATAGTAAAGTGTTCCCACTACAGGCCTCGGGAGGCCCTTGGGGTAGTAGGATGTTAAGGCTCCCACTTTTTCTAGACAATCAACACTTGATGTCAAGCGGTTTGTCAGCTCTGCGGGACAGCCGCCTTTACCCCCACAACAAGCACCTGGTACTCATTTCAGTTAGAGGCTGAGTCGACCCCAGGGTCATGGTACCACGAGAATGTTTGGGTCCGTTTAAAAATCCTGACCCCCACCGGGACTTGAACCTTCTGGTTTGTAGCGCACTGCCTTAACCACTACGCTACGGCGTGCCCACGAATCCAAATGTGCAAATAATAATAATAATAATAATAATAATAATAATAATAATAATAATAATAATAATAAAACTGCATGGCGTGAAAAGCCTAGAAGGCCCTTGGCCTACCAGGGGGCTGCTGGCCTCACATCCAAATATGTTAGTCACAGAGGTAGACGATTATCTAGCCAGTATAAGGGTCAAATGTGGTCACCATATCAGAATCCCCAACCCTTATAGCTGGAGCCGCTAGTTACTGTAGCTACCCAATTCAAAATGCTGGGTGGACAACGTTCCCATACTGGCAGAAATTCCATGAAAAAATTTCTTTCCCCACGGGGACTCGAACCAGCGCATGTCTCGTACCTCTGCATAAACGCATCGAGACTTAACCACCCGGCTAGAGGTGGGACATAATAATAATAATAATAATAATAATAATAATAATAATAATAATAATAATAATAATAATAATAATAATGATAATAATAATAATAATGATAATGATAATAATAATAATAAATCACTGACACTATCGAACCCATTGGTTTCTGACCACGCGGATATAAGATCTCCGTACATCCTTACCATGAGCTACTGTCTTCCAATCATCTCTTTTATAATCTACTTCCCTCATTCTTGGCCTGCCTAGTGAGCGCTTTCCTATAAGAAGTTCCCATTCCTCCTCGTCATTCCCCATTTGTATCACTTGTCCTGCCCATCGCAGTCTACGAGCCTTAACTCCTATTATATCTGGTTGCCATAAATATAATGTAGCTCACTGTTTAGTAGACTTCTCCATTCGCCTGACTATCTATCTTTGGTTAAAAATGTTCCCAAGAATTTTTATTCTCAAATACTCGTAATATTCTCTTCTAACTTAAAATAAGAGTACGTCCATCGCTGTGGTCTCGGGGTAGCGTGCTGCCTTGTCACGCAGCGGGCCCGGATTCGATCCCCGGTCGGGAGAGTTTTTCTGGGTGAGGTTTTTATCGGGGTTTTTCCTCACCTATAAGACAAATGTCAGGAAAACTTTAAGGCCCAAACGGTCCCCGAAATCATATGGCCATCGCACTCAACATCATTCATATTCATCTTAGGTTAAGCTTAGGATTAGGGACTCTCCTGGCGCACCATTATCATCATCATCACCCATCATATCATCGGGGCAACGTAAACCCGCCTTTCAAGGCGCCCCAACCTCAGAAGTGGGTTACAAGTACGCCATGCCAGGAGAGAAACCAGGAATGTCGAAAGACAAACCTGGGGTATTTGAAAAAAAAAGACTTAAAATATGAGTACAATTTTTGCATCCATTTAATATAACTGGGTGAATAACAGCAGTTTTACATATTTTCAGTTTAATGCTTTTTTTTTTAGTAATACATAATTATTATTAATGGGATGCATTTTCAAACATGAGCCTATATTTAGGCCTAATCTCTTTCTGCGCCTCATTCCTGTTTGTAATTATTGTTGCTAGGTATTTAAATGCTATGGATGCGAAATATGCACTCTTACTTTAAGGGAGGAAAGGAGATTACGAGTATTTGAGAACAAAGTTCTTAGGAAAATTTTTGGACCAAAGAGAGATGAACAGACAGGTGAATAGAGAAGACTACATAACAGTGAACTATATAGTCTTTATAGTAAGCCAGATATAATAAGAACAGTTAAATCTCGTAGACTGCGATGGGCAGGACATACGGCACGAATGGTAATGAAAGACGTGCATGGAAGTTCTTTTAGGAAAACCAGAGTGAAAATGCCCAATTGGTAGACCAAGAATGAGGTGGGAGAATAACATTAACTATGATTTGAGGGAAGTAGATTATACAGGGAATGATTGGAAAACATTAGCTCAGGATAGGGATGTATGGAGGGCTTATGTCCGCGCGGGCATGAACCTACGGGTTCGAAAGTGCCAGCGAGTTAGTTAGTTAGTTATTTAAATACAGCCACTTCTTCAAAATTTCTCTCAATTGACATTAACTCTCAGTTTCCATTATATAATGTATTTGTATGTGTGACCATGTATTTAGTTTTATTTGTAATCATGTATTTAGTTTTATTGATGTTTACTTGCAGTCCCAATTTCTTATTACTCTTCCCACTAACTAACTCTAACTCGCCGGCTTTATTGAACCCGTAGGTTCATAGCAGCGCGGACATAAGCTCTCCATACATCCCTATCATGAGCTAATGTTTTCCAATCATCTCCTGTATAATCAACTTCCCTCAAATCATGGCTAATGTTATTGTTCCACCTTATTCTTGGTCTACCAACTGGGCGTTTTCCCTCTGGTTTTCCTACCAGAAGCTTCCATGCACCTCTTTCATCTCCCATACATGCCACATGTTCTGCGCATCGCAGCTTACCAGACTTATTCTTTTTCTTCGGCTTTTCCCCCATTTATAGGTTTGCCGTCTTCAGTTTCCATTTATCTCTATCATTCCAATCTCCCTCTTCCAAATTCCTATGATCCATTATAGATCTGACGTAGGTTTTCCATTTCTATCTTGGTCTGCCACGTTTATTTCTTCTAGGGGGTGACCATTGGTATATATTTTTTGGTCATCTTTTATTTTCCATTCTTTGTACATGGCCATACCATTTAAGCGTTTGATTTTCAATCCTCTTAACAACCGATGTGGTGACATTCATTTCTCTCCAAAGGAATTCATTTCTTATTTTATCCTGTCTTGTTTTTTGGAGGCTTCTTCTAAAATAATCAAATTCAAGCTTACCACATTTGACTATTATTATATCCGGCACTTATATAAAATATCCCGATACCTATATACAGCATGTTATTTCTGACAATCATCCAGGAGCGATAAGATATTTTTCCCCCTTAAGGAACATGTACTCTCTTACACACCGTTTATGAGTTACATTTAAAATTTCCACTACAATAAAATGCAAATACAATATTTTTTTATTCTTGCAGGCTTGTACACAGGCTTCTCTGGTTTAATGCTCTCGTTTTTTTTATAGCCTGGGCCGTTTCACTCTTTATCCCGGAATTAAATCGAAGCAAACTGTGCAATTTATTTTATTTGCTTAGATTAATAAAACTGGATAAGATAGGTTATCTTCATTTTGGAACAGATCATTACATCAGAATTCTTCTAAATAATAATCATAGGTTGGGTTCAATGCGCAATAAAAAAAACAATAAGAGGAAGTGAGTTGGCTAAAATGATACAGTTTTAGTCTTGTATTCCAGTAATCCCAAACCCCGACGTCGACCGAAATGAGGTTTTTCCCTAGTTTTCCTGAGTCGGCAAGACAAACGCAAAGTTGGAATTTCATTACTAGGGTCAAATAATATTTTCATAATAACATTAAAAATAAATAAAATGAAGAGACCACAAGATTATGATGCTGGTCGATCATTTGAATACTATGAAACACCAATCACTATCTTGTACCTTCTTGACCCATTAGAAAGCTATTTGGGATGCAGCTAGGATAATGGCTAACCTACAAATCCATGCTATACTATATCCAAGCTAAGTTCTGTAAAAAAACTTTCATTATATACTCTTACTTTAAGGGAGGAATGGAGATTACGAGTATTTGAGAATAAAGTTCTTAGGAAAATTTTTGTACCAAAGAGAGATCAACAGACAGTGACTTACATGGTGTTTATAGGAAGTCAGATATAGTGAGAACAGTTAGGTCTCGTAGACTGCGATGGGCGAGACATATGGCATGAATGGGGAATGATAGACGTGCATGGAAGCTTCTTGTAGGAAAACAAGAGGGAAAACGCCCAGTTGGTAGACCAAGAATGAGGTGGGAGAATAACATTAACTATGATTTGAGGGAAGTAGATTGTACAGGGGATGACTGGAAAACATTGGCACAGGATAGGGATATATGGAGAGCTTATGTCCGCGCGGCCATGAACCTACGGGTTCCATAGTGCCAGTGAGTTAGTTATATATTACTCCGCCGACTCAATCTATTTGAGGAAAATGTGGTACTACTTTTATCCGCCATATGACTGAATTGTGTACTGAACTCTCAACAGAAACATTTTTCTTAGATAACGTATTTTACGAGAAATAAGACTGAATACAAGGTAAGATGGTAACGATAGTTACGAACTTCTGCCATTTCTTATTTATTTATAACAAAAAATTATATATGAGCCTACCTAATCAGACATTTACGATTTTTCCATGATATCAAAAGATATCGTTTATTTGTAACGAGTAGAAGATGCACCATGCTGACTCGCCTGTAAATTATGCTGTTATCATCACCACATTCTCAATGGCTAATGTAGGATATTTGTTTACTAAATTATTTGAAAACATTTAAAATAATTTATTTCTCTCCGCTTTTCAAATGGTTTCCTTTCCAATGTTTTAAGAAATTCTGGCCTTTTTTAATCAACTGAAATTCTAACGTACCTATTCTATATTGCGCGTTCATAACATTAAAGCAATGCTTATTTAATTAATGTAAAAATTGTAATTATATAATTTAAGATTCTCCCAAATAACCTACATAAACATGTGCTACATATTTTATATATTTATTATTTTTATTACGTTAAATTTAAAATATATAAAACTATTATTTTACAAGTTATATTATATGGATGTGTAACATGGACTCTTACTTTAAGGGAGGAAAGGAAATTACGAGTATTTGAGAATACAGTTCTTAGGACAAATTTTGAGCCAAAAAGAGATAAACAGACAAGTGAATGGAGAAATCTACATAATAGTGAACTATACCTATATGTATAGGAAGCCAGATGTAATAACAGTTATGTCTCGTAGGCTGCGATGGGGAGGACATGTGGCACGTATGGGGGATGAAAAAGGTTTACGGAAGCTTCTTATAGGAAAACCAGAAGGAAAACGCCAAGTTGGTAGACCAAGAATGAGGTGAGAGAATAACTATGATTTGAGGGAAGTAGTTTATACAGAGAATGATTGGAAAAATTAGCTCAGGATAGGGATATATGGAGAGCTTATGTCTGTGCGGACATGAACCTATGGGTTCGATAATGCCAGGGAGTAAGTAAGAATGATTATTTTTATTTCCTTTATTTCGAGTGTTACGGAGCGAACTACATTGTCTTAAACGCTTAAAGTTAAAACCATTATTCGATCAATGAAAATGCAGTTATACACCTGGTTTGTTTACATTACAACCGAAACTTAGTTCGGAAGAGGTATAACATTGGATTAAAATAAATCTTATTTTTAATAACATCAAATTCGGCATTTAATGGCTTCATAAACCCAAAAATGATGAATAAATAGACCGTACATTTAGTAAAGATTATCAACGGTGCATAAGGCATCTGGCTAAAAGCAATGTAATCTATTTCTAAGCTTCAAATAGGTTGTTAAACTCTGCGTTGTTGGTAAGCTATGTCATCAAATTGAGCAATTTGCCAACGTGAGTAAATTCCACCTCGTGCAGTCTCAAATATGCAAAATAAAACGTATCTTAAAAAATATTATATTATATATAATACGTCTAGCAGCTAAAGCAATAAATAATAATAATAATAATAATAATAATAATAATAATATTAATAATAATAATAAATAGATAGATAGATAGATAGATCATCGGTTGGTTAATGTCTTTTATATCGTCCGATTCCTAACAGCCAATTTTATCGGTCCATCCAATCTCCTGGTTGTAGATGTTTCTCCATTTATAAATATATTCCCTAACTCCAGGAATTTTTAGGTCTTCCTCTGCTTCGTCTTCCCTCAGGTTTCTATTGCAAAACATATTTTGGTAGACTATCCTCTTCATTTTCTGGACATGTCCGTACCATCTTAATTGCTGATATAATAATAATAATAATAATAATAATAATAATAATAATAATAATAATAATAATAATAATAATAATAATAGAAATAATACGATAATAAACCAGAAGGAAAACGCCCAGTTGGTAGACCAAGAATGAGGTGGGAGAATAACATTAACCATGATTTGAGGGAAGTAGTCTATACAGAGGATGATTGCAAAACATTATCTCAGGATAGGAATGTATGGAGAGCTTATGTCCGCGCGGCCATGAATCTGCGGGTTCGATAATGTCAGTCAATTTTACATATAATTTTATTAATAGTATTCTGCCCTAGGACATGTCCTTCACTGCAATCATAACATTTTCATACTATGCTCTGAAGCTTTACTAGGGAATTATAGGTGTGCTAGCTTCCCCTTACTTTCCACACCATGGGATGATGATAATGATGATGGCCAGATGATGTTCGGGGACCTTTTGGGCCTCAAAGCTTCCTGACATATGTCTTATAGGTGAGGAAAAACCCCAAAAAAAACCTCACCCAGGAAGTTTGTCCCGAACAGATATCCAACTCGGGCGTGCTGCGTGACAAGGCAGCACGCTATCTCGAAATCACAGCGGTGCACTATATATATATATATATATATATATATATATATATATATATATATACTCTATGACGCGACAGACCTAAATTAAGAAGGTCCTTAGTCTACCAGCCGGCTGCTGCCCTCACGTCCACATGTATATATCACAGAGGTGGACGATCATCCGGACGTTCTAGAAATTATAGAATTATAACCACCGCTGTGGTGTCGAGATAATGTGCTTGTCTTGTCACGCATCGGGCTTGGGTTCGATTCCCGGTCGGAACAGGCTCCTGGGTGAGGTTTTTTTCGGGGTTTTTCCTCACCTGTAAGATAAATGTCAGGAAGCTTAGGGCCTAACGGTCCCCGAAAATTATCCGGCCATCTTCATTATCATTAACCGGTGCAGGAAGAAACGGGAAACTACCACACACCCTAGTAAAGCTGCAAAGCATAGCATGAAAATGCTATGATTGCAGTGAAAGGCCTGCCCTCGTGCATAACACTATTGAATAGAACAGAATAAAATTAAAATAATATTTTAGTGATAGATTTTTAAATATATTCAGATTTTAAACTGATGCAGTTTTCTCTCAAAACACTATCCAAATGGTGGCCCCTGGGCCGCATGCGGCCCTCATAGCCATCTGAAATGGCTGGTTGATTTCTCACTTACAGTACACTAAATGTGATTTACTGTTATTTTTCCATTTTAGAGAAATTCCTAATAAAATTATTATTAATATTATTATTATTATTATTATTATTAAAATATATATGTAGTCAATATGCCCATTTCACCAATTAATGTTTTAAAATGGTCAACAAGTTTCTACAGCCAAGCTGTCATTCTCAAGACCAGATATTGACTATCTGGTCTTGAGAATGACAGCTTGGCTGTAGAAACTTGTTGACCATTTTAAAACATTAATTGGTGAAATGGGCATATTGACTACATATATATTTTAATATTATATCACCAAGAAGATCACTTGTGTATTAAATTATTATTATTATTATTATTATTATTATCATCATTAATATGCTAATATGCCCAGAACAAGCATAAAATTTGAACTAGTTAGGTTACGAAATATCTTATCAATAGAAGGAGATTATATGCATTTGTATGTTGCATATGCATTTGCATATTTAGACCCTTCTCATCTGTTATTGCATATTTTAACTAAAAACTAGTGATAACGCATATTTTCGCGCTATATTTACAACGTTTTAAAAATCTGTGTTGTTTTACAAAGAACATTTCGAGGTCATCAAAAGTGTAGACAATGATTTCGATAGTGCAGAGGCTTTGCCAGTTTGTCAGTGCAAGGAAGCATTTAACGATTCCAATATTTAAAAAAAATAGCTGTGATTAGCACTCACTTTTTCCATATACCTGTAACTATTAAACAGCTTGAAACTCAAGGTTTGGTGTTGATTGATTCTATTCAGTTAATGGATAAAATCCGTCAACTGAACTCCTTATTGCCGGAGGTATGCCCAAGCACATTTAAGGAAAAGTTTGAAAAATTTTGAACGATAACCCAGGCTTTGAACCCTTGTTTCAACTTGATAGTTTTATATATGGGACGGGTGAGCTTTTGCCATAAATAATAAGTGCCAAAATAGCACCCGAATAGCGTCCAATTACTTCATATGACGTACAACGGTCCTTTTCTGTTTATAAATATATTTTGAGCGATCGAAGACACAACCTTACTACCGAACATTTGGAAAAGTACCTGATCGTTTCTGTTTACAAAAGTAGCGAAACGTAGAATATTTTAATTTGTGAACAATACTTTTTTCTGATACTGATTGATAATTTACCATTTATCCGATATATGATAATATTAATAAATATATAATAAAATACTAATCATTATGTTAATTTAGAAATAAAATATATAAAGTAATAATTATTGTTTTTTTTATTATTTGGTATTGCATATATTGATATTTTCATGCATATTTCGAGCTTCTTTTGTTACATATAATCCGGTCTCTAATTATCAAGTTGAAAAATATGTGAACAAGAAAATCTTCAAATTTACACAATCTTAGGAATAATAATAAATACATTAAAAGCTAGATTTGTACAAAAATCCAGAAGAATAAACATATATGATACTTTGTCATTACCCTCCCTTTTATTCGGAAGTGAGATTTGGACATTAAGAAAAAAGAGACAGGAGCAGAATGAAAGCAAAGAAAATTAAATTTCTCAGAAGGACAGCAGGATACACTCTTTAGATCGGAAAAAGAATGAAGAAATTTTAGAACAATTAGAAATAGAATCAGTAAAATAAAAACTGAACAGACATAAATTAAATTGGCTAGAGCATGTAAAAAGTGTGGATAATTCAATAAACCCAAAAATGTTGATGAAATATAAGCCAAAAGGGCATTGTCGACCAGTAAGACCTATTAAAAGACTGTTAGATGGGGCCAAAACAGATCTACAAAGGCCTAATTCGTGACGGATGATGGCTATTAGTATTATTATTATTATCATCATAATTTTATCATTTTATTTATCTGTGGTGATGGAAAGAAAGATTTTGTTTTGAGAGATGGAATGGCATGTATCAAAAGATGTGAAGAATGTAATTATCTGGGGAACAAAATTAACTCAAAATATACCGAAGAAAATGACATAAAATATAGAATTCAAAAAGGCAGACCGGTAATAATATCAAACGTAGTTTTGTGGGATAAGAATACATACCAAATTACAAATGTATAAATCCATAATAAGAAGCACGATAACATACGGTGCAGAAACTTGGCAGTTGAATAAAAATTTGAGTTTAAAGCTTATGTCTACTGAAATGGATTGGTTTAGATGTTCAACTAGAAATTCTAAATTGGAAAAAATCAGAAATACAATCATCAGACAACAAATGAAAGTCCAAACTTCAACATTAGATTTTGTGAGATATCGGCAAATAGAATGGTATGGCCATATATTTAGGATGCCAGATAAAAGATTACCCAGACAAGCTTTGAAATGGATTCCACCTGGGAAAGGAAAGAGATGTCAACCTAGATTTAAATGGATGGATGTTGTAAGAAGATGTATGAGGGAGCTAGGTCTTGAAGAATTGGATTCGGAAGATAGAGAATTGTAGAGAAGGAAGATGAAAATTTAAAAACCTTTGGGCCCAGGAAGATGTTTTATTACATTGTAAACCTGTTTATAAATCCATCCATCCATAGTAATTCTGCCCGAAGGCAGGTCCTTTCATTGCAATCATAGCATTTTCATGCTATGCTTTTCAGCTTTACTAGAGAATTGTAGGTGTGGTAGCTTCCCGTTGCTTTCCACACCGCTGAAGGATGATGATGATGATAATGATAAGGATGATGATGATGGCCATATGATTTCGGGGAACGTTTGGGCCTTAAAGTTTTCCTGACATTTGCCTTACAGATGATGAAAAACCCCCGATGAAAACCTCACCCAAAAAAACTGCCCCGACCGGAGATCGAACCCGGGCCCGCTGCGTGACAAGGCAGCACGTTACCTCGAGACCACAGCGGTGGACTGTTCATAAATAATAATAATAATAATAATAATAATAATAATAATAATAATAATAATAATAATAATTATTATTATTATTATTATTATTATTATTATTATTATTATTATTATTGAATAAGCATAAAATAGTACAATTTTGCACAGTATACAACATATCTACAACCACATTTGTGTTAAACCGGATGAACATGAGTGTAATCCTATGATTAAAACAACACATGTTACAGTATCAGCGAAGTAAAATGCACTATAGCTGCTTATATTAAATACTGATAATGGAATTTGTTAATATTTCACAATACTAATTTTTATGTTGTTAATAACAGATATCAAATACAGGATGAATGTAATATAAGTGCGTAGATTTTAAGCATGAATTATTGAGGTAAACATAAGCAAAGTGCATTTTACATTTTAGGGCACAAATGTACAGATTTCTCAGAAAAAAAGTATTTTTTCGTACGAAATTTATTGGCTCATTCATTACTTGATAATGACAGCGAGTATTGGTCTGATAAGAACCGTTGCACGCCGAAACCTACATTTAAATTTCCTCCAGAAAAAGCGTTCTGCTGTACCAAACTCGTGTCAAAAATATTATATTCTGTTTTTAACTGTAAGGTACACAAATCTATGGCAGAATCCAGCAATGATAACCCACTTTACGGAACAGATGAACTCCCTAAATGAGTAAGGAAGGAGTGAAGTGAGGCGGACACGCCGCGGACGGCGGTAGTGAGGGTTATCCAATCTACCAATTCAGGTATTGTATCACTTTCCTATAATTTAAATCAGAGATTTGGCGCTGGGTTTTAGTGCCTTGCAGTTAAAAACTGCTAATTATTTTTTTAGACACGGCCATTGTTCAACCAATATTCGTGAAAATTTGTTTATACAATTTTCAGATGCGGCGAGTGTTTAGCCGTTATCTATTATGTTCTAAAATCACTGGTGTAGGAGTTTACCTGAAACGAAAATTTAAAAATCGCTCTAGCAATCACAATTTTCGATGTTTCACAACAAAACTCGGAATATCCTATTAAAATAAACCGAGAAATGTATTATCCAAAAATCAGTGAAATCCGACCGTTAGAAGTGGGGGTTTATCTAAAATTTTAAATAAAAAAATTACACTAGCAATCGCCATATTTGGTTCGTCGCAGTATATACCATATAATTAATTAACCCTCAATATTTAATTTATTTACGTGAAGCAGCGCAAGCCGGGTATCAGCTAATATTAATATTCATTCTGTTATCACAATCTGAAAAATTAATACATGTAATTGATAAATACCTAACTTTAAGTGGCATAAATCTATTTAGTTCTCTTACAAGAAACGTATACGAAACACAAGTGCATCAACTAGCATTGACAATATACACAATGCTTGAAACACTTCGCAGAAGATGCCAGCAATATTCAGAACGCTATTATAACAGTGAATAAAATCGTGATCGGAATTCCCCCATTTTACCTTAAATGAACTTATTCTAAATAACAGTGAATGTTTGAAATTGTAAATCTAAATAGACCAAGGGTACAGTATGTTTACACATATAAACTAACCCTTACCTTATAAATTACGGTGACCAAACGGGTCTGCAAACTCCCAAAGGATCCATTTTCATTCTAGGACCACAGTTTCCAATTTTTCGTGGCATTACAAAATTCGAGTGATCTTTACGTAGATTAGCCTTCGAAGCAACATATCTCAAAAATTCTTTTTTGTTGATACCATTCTTCTTTAGAAATTCCATTACCGTCTCCTTTTCGACGGCTCTGGCGAGATTCTTGTGGAATTGTTGATTTTGATGATTATGTTTATGATGATGTTTCTCTTCTTTTATAGCTTCACTACTCTCTAGGAGTTCAAACAATGCCTTTTCTTCATTTTTCACGAGATTTTTATGTGAATTCTGATGATGCCCATTTATGTTGTGAAAATGTCCATCTTTCTGATGATATTTCTCATGTTTGTCGACTGGAGACCCAAATGCTATCATTATAAGAGCACAAAACAAAATCATATACACAAGCGTCCTCGTAGATGCCATTTTGTCCAATTGAATAGCCACCATTTTGTTACCTTGAACTTCAAACGATATTTGCTTTTAAATCAATCGACTAGTTATCTCAAATCTTAAGAAAGTCAACGTGAATATTTGAGATAAATGATTAGTATTTTAAAAATAGATTGAATATAAAAATGCTATATCAAGTTACGTAGATATCAGAGACTTTGCGATTTGTAACACAAGCTACGAAACGCGGGAAAATGAGAGTACAATTTTCCGACATTGAAGGACGTGGTTTTATATCTTTGTTATGGTTTATGTTAGAATTTATATACAGTTATCAACCTGCGTATCATCTGCCTCCCCCCCCCACTCTTCCGCTCATTATTAGTACATGTCATGGTGTGAGTTCTTATCAGCTATAGGCAGGTCCACAAATGTTATATTCTACGAATTCACGCAATCGAACATCAATCAAAAAATTAACAAAGTCTCTCTAATAATTTCGTAACGTATTGGATTCAAGGTAGAGCTCGGTGGTCTAGTGGTTATGCTCTTTGCATGTAATCCCATGGGTAGCGAGTTCAAAAACTGGTCGGGGTCGACGGATTTGTACGATGAAAACAAAATCCAAGGGACAAGTCCTCCAGGAGGGACTTTAAGCCGTGGGACCCGAGTTTTAAGATTTTCAGGCTCTAAAAGATCTCAAGCCTAAATCAGTAATAATAATAATAACTATTATTTAACTGAGATAACGTTTATTTTATTTTTTTTGTAATTATATTATTATTATTATTATTATTATTATTATTATTATTATTATTATTATTATTATTATTATTATTATTGAATTACATGGTCTTTATAGGAAGCCAGATATAATGAGAACAGTTAAGTCTCGTAAACTGTGATGGGCAGGACATGTGGCACGAATGGGGAATGAAAGATGTGCATGGAAGCTTCTTGTAGGAAATCCAGAGGGAAAATGCCCAGTTGGTAGACCAAGAATGAGGTGGGAGAATAAAATTAACTACGATTTGAGGGAAGTAGATTATACAGGGAATGATTGGAAAACATTGACTCAGGATAGGGATGTATGGAGAGCTTATGCCCGCGCGGCCATGAACCCACGGGTTCCATAGTGCCAGTGAGTTAGTAAGTTTGAGTTTATTATTATTATTATTATATTATTATTATTATTATTATTATTATTATTATTATTATTATTATTATTATATTTACTTTACGGGCTAGGCAAACGACATTTTGGTGAAATCGTAAAGTACAGAATAGAGGTAGAATTAAATATTAGCTCTACCAGAAATAGATTTATTTATTATTTGCTTAGTTAAAATTCAGCTGTCAATTCACAGAATCCAATTGCACAAAATCATGCTACAAGAAATGTTATGGGAAAATATACCATATTTTCCTTGTTCATCTAAATGGACACACAATGTAAAGTAAACATTGTTTCTTTGCTTAAAAATAAATTACAAAATGTCCGTCACGTAGAACTCCATGAACTAAGAGAATTCTTCAGCAAGTCGAATTTACGGTCCATTTTACTAATTCTTTAACTAACTGACTCACTGGCCACAATGGAGCCTGATATAGTTCGTTTTTCTTACAAGAAGCTTCCATGCCCCTCTTTTATTCCCCAATCCTGTCACATGGCCTGTCCATAGCAGTTTACGAAACTTAAATATTCTTATTACGTCCGGTTTCCCATAAAGATCATGTAGCTCACTCTTATGTAGTCTTCTACATTCGTTGATCTGTTCATTTCTCTTTGCCAAAAATGTTCCTATGAACTTTATTCTCAAATACTCGTATTTTTTTCTCCTCCCTTAGAATAAGAGTTCTTGTTTAGCACCCGTGTAATATAACTGGGAGAATAACAGTTTTACATATTTTCAGTTCAATTTTTTTAGAGAAGTTGGAACGACAAGAGTCCCTTTAATACATAATAGCATGCATTTCCAGAATTGAGTATATGTTCTATTTCTTTGTGTACCTCATTCCTGTTTGTAAGTACTGTTATGTAGTCTTCTCAATTTGGTCCAAAAAATGCTTCTATGAACTTTTTATTCTCAAATGCTCGTAATATTTTCCCTCCCTTAAAGTAAGAGTCCAAGTTTCATATTCATATAATATAACTGGAAGAATGAC
The DNA here is from genome assembly GCA_030220185.1 of Diploptera punctata. Classification (NCBI taxonomy): domain Eukaryota; kingdom Metazoa; phylum Arthropoda; class Insecta; order Blattodea; family Blaberidae; genus Diploptera; species Diploptera punctata. Next base: position 2,174,574 of record JASPKZ010002337.1, read on the forward strand.
AGTTTTACATATTTTCAATTTGATGTTTTTTGAGAGGCGTTGGGACAAGAGCCTCTGTAATGCATAATAGAATTGAGCAAGTTTAATTTATTTGCACACCTCATTCCTGTTTAATTATTGTTCCTAGGTATTTGAATTCAACCACTTCTTCAAAATTAGCCTCATTTGTCATTAACTGTCCATATTTATTATATAACGTATTTGAATATGTGATCAAATATTCAGTTTTATTGATATTTAATTCTAGCAATATATATATATATATATATATATATATATATATATATATATATTTTTCGTTTAATCAAATCGCATTATACAAGTTTCATTGCGATAATATAAATTTTGCAACAGGTACAACATTAAAAATGTTTCTTGTAAAATTTCACATCCCAGGTTAAGTCCACACTAAGGGTCCGTTTCACCAACAGAGGTAACTGTATTACGCCAGTTTCTCCCGTGTATAATGCATAGCTTAAACTGGCGTAATACAGTTACCTCTGTTGGTGAAACCGACCCTTATTGGTCCGATTTTACTGCTTATCGAACTCAATATTAGTTTTCTTTATCAAGTATTTACATCCTAGTTTTGCTGCGAGAAAACTAACATGGCGGCTACTAAAGCAAATTTCGGCATGGTCGGAAGTTGCTGATTTTTGGAGAATACCTTTCTCGGTATATTTCAACAACATATACAGAGTTTCGTTTCGAAAGCAAAAAAAGTGTGACTGCTAGAGCGATTTTTTAACTTTAGCTTCAAGTTAACCCATCTTCTAATTATCCGATTTTTGCGTTTGACGAATTCGACATTGATTTTTAAGTGGGTACTATTCAATACTTTTAAAATTCATTACGAAACACCGTTAAGGTCACTATGTAAAAGTTAAAAATATTAAATAGGTACCTGAGATCTCAGTCGTTCTCAACTATTAAATTCTGTCATAGATACAGGAGGCCTTTCGAAACATATGTTTCATCTTCTGTTTCGAGAGTGGTACTAACCGATGTTGGTCAGGAAATTGTATACAGGATTCAGGTCATTCTGTGTGTTCTCATTTACAATTCTAGATTCTTGGCTTCTTTTAGTATCCCGATTCCTTCGATTATACTAATTTTCGAGTTTTTCCTTATGGGTTATCGATAACACGTTGCCAATTGTACAAATTCGTGACCTAAATCTATTACATGTTTGGCAAACTGGATGTACTCTCATTATATTTGAAGTCATTAAATCTTGTACCATTTGTTTTCTTATTAGCCTATCCTCCCAATAGCCTATATGATTAGATATTACTAAATGCCAATTTTGTTCCCAAAAAAAATTGCGGCCGATTGAGCTTTAACGAAAAAAAAAATACACACACGGACACATTTTATATATATCGGCCACGATGATCCGTGCCTCTAGTCTCGGGTTCAAACCCGGCTGGGGTTGATTGATTTATTGGATGGAAAAATCCAAGGGACAAATCTTCCGGGTGCGACTTTAAGCCGTGGGTTCCGATTCTGGAGATATTCAAGCTCGTAAAAGAAGCGCAAGTCACAATAAAAAGGCCTCTGTGCAAAATACCTTAATTGACTACTAGATGTCTTATTGAGCGATGTGCTAACCATATGTCCCTCGTTGATATCTGTTGGTAGATAAGTATATTTTTAATTAGTACTTTAGCCTGGTTAAGAAACTCCCCTAGTGAGCAACCATGTTGCCAAACGGAACGTACGGAGTATGTATACGCCGTATATATACAGGGTGGACCGCTCGAATGGACCTAATTTCAATTGCTTGTTACTGGCAAACGGTTGAAGATAGAAACTTAAAACAACGTTCATATTACAGAAAAACTCACCAAGTTTTGATATCCAGATCACCACATCTCTATATGAGCCCCAGCAGTCACTGTGACGATATCAAAGCGATGAACAATTTCTTGCCAAGTACGTTGGAGTATGTCTTCTGGAATGTTCTCAATAGCCTCTATGATGCGCTCACGAAGATCACGAAGGTCTTTGACTGGGGTGGTGTAAACTTTATCTTTGACATAGCCCCAGAGAAAGAAATCCAGTGGTGTTAAATCGGGAGATCTCGGGGGCCACGCGATTGGTCCTCCCCTACCAATCCAACGGCCAGGGAAATGTTGTCCAAAGTCGTACGAACTTCATTGGACCAGTGGGGAGGAGCACCATCTTGCTGGAAAACGATGTTAGGCTGCAGTTGTTCAATTTGTGGAAAGAAGAACTGCTCCAGCATGTCAAGATATGTGGTACCACGAACAGTTTTCTCGGCGAAGAAAAACGGTCCAATGACCTTATTATGTGACAAACTGCACCAAACATTCATCTTCGGACTATCACGAACATGCTCTTGAATAGCGTGAGGATTCTCCGATCCCCAGATCCGCACATTATGCCGGTTTACCTTGCCTGACAAATGGAAAGTGGCTTCGTCCGAGAAGAAAATCTTGGTCATGAAGTCAGGATCAGCGCCGAGACGGTCCAGCATCGTATTGGCGAATTCCACTCGTTTCGGCATGTCATTCGGCTCCAGACGTTGCACTAACTGCACTTTATATGCGTGCAGTTTGAGGCGTTTGTGGACAATCCGTTGTAATGTCGATTTTGGTATTTGAAGTTCCCGCGAAGCTCTTCTTAATGACTTCCGGGGGCTTCGCTCAAATGCGGCTTGAACATTTGCTACCATTTCATCGGATGCTCTGCGACCACCACCATGCTTCTTCAACACAGATCCTGTAGCTAATAATGTATCACGCCACTTCTTATGCTTCTAGCAGTTGGAGCATCACGGTTAAACACACGCCGGAACTCCCTTTGAACTCTAATGATTGATTTAAACTCCGCATACCACAAAACAGCTTGCGCTTTCATCTGCGGAGTCGCCATTTTCACAAACAATTAAATCTAAGAACGAGAAACGTATCTTTGTGCCATCTACCGACAGGATTCGAAACTTGGTGAGTTTTTCTGTACTATGAACGTTGTTTTAAGTTTCTATCTTCAACCGTTTGCCAGTAACAAGCAATTGAAATTAGGTCCATTCGAGCGGTCCACCCTGTATATATATATATATATATATATATATATAAATACTGCGTATACATACCCCTACACTGGCAGGATGTTCATCTATCTTTGTGGTAGGCAGAGGACCTTCTAGACTTATCGCACCGAGGAGTTTGTTTATATATATATATATATATATATATATATATATATATATATATATACTTATAGCACCGAGGAGTTTGTTTCTATACTTATCGCACCGAGGAGTTTGTTTCTATATATATATACTTATCGCACCGAGTAGTTTGTTTCTATACTTATCACACCGAGGAGTTTGTTTCTATACTTATCGCACCGAGGAGTTTGTTTCTATACTTATCGCACCGAGGAGTTTGTTTCTATATATATATATATATATAGTTATCGCACCGAGGAGTTTGTTTTTATACTTATCGCACCGAGGAGTTTGTTACTTATCGCACCGAGGAGTTTGTTTCTATATATATATATATATATATATATATATATATAAACAAACTCCTCGGTGCGATAAGTCTAGAAGGTCCTCTGCCTACCACAAAGATAGATGAACATCCTGCCAGTGTAGGGGTGAAATGTGCTCATCATGCAGGGTCCCTAACCGTTATAGCTGGTTTTCTCAACCTGGAACCGCTACATATGCTAGCTACCCAAATACCTCATGATGCTGGGTGGGTACAGGACCCACAATGGCCGAAATTCCATGAGATAATTCCTACTCCCATGGAGACTCCAATTAGCGCAAGTACCGTAATTCTGCGCCAAGGCATCTTGCCTTAACCACTCGGCTACAATGCCAGACATATATATATATATATATATATATATATATATATATACTAGCGTAGCCGGCAGACGTTGTCCTGCCCGAACATTCAATTCTCATGTCATGGCCGGACGATAAAAATATAAGTTTCTTTTTTTACCATAAAATTCACTATTAAGACTTAATTAGATATTAGTAAATTAGTTCGCAAGAAAATCTCTCACAGCCCTATGTTCTGGCTCAGGAAGCGTGTATGATGAGTCACATTGTTTTGTTGTCGCGGAATATATCGATAATGACTACACATGACATTTAAAAAATACTATAACCCGATCGAAGCGCCACCTACCGAGTCCATTTGTCAATATAAACCATCCAAGGACCCACACAAATATATACAAAAAAATTCCATCAAAATCAGTCCAGTCGTTTAGGCAGTATTTAATTTCGGATTTCAAGTAAACCTCCGCTTTTAATTGTCGGATTTCGCTCATTTTGGACAATAACTACCTAGGTTTATTTTAACATGATATACTGAGTTTCGTTGTGAACACACAGAAAAATGAGACTACTAGAGCGATTTTTCAATTTTCGCTTCAGGTGAACTCCAACACCTAATGGTTCTAGAGGTCCAATTGTGAATCTAAATCATCGAGGGATCCAATCAGACAACACTAAACATTTAATCCAAATTGGTCCAGTCTTTTAGGAAAAGTAGAGTGACAAACACACAAATACAAAAAAATATATATACAATTAACAAATGTATATATAAATATATTATTGTCATTTTTTATGTCTAATATGTAGGATCGATGAAGTTTTTTTTTTCTAATTATGGGTACGACAGCAATAGCTTCATTATTTCGGTAGTTGCTAAAAAAAAGCGTTTATGCAATTATATAATTACTTCGTAATGAACGATGCAAAAATCACTGCGATCCAGGATCCACGATTATGACGTCAGATGGTATAAAATTAGATCGGTTTTCGCATTCTAAACGCACTTGTGAAAATAAATTAATTCAAGAAAAACTGATGGAATTTCTCGTCCAAACATGTGCTAATATGATGTCAGCTTTCAGTTGAACATACAGTCTGTAGATAGGCGTAATTTATTAACAAAATTAACAGTGTACAAGTAAAATAATTCCAACAAAATGTGTTAATTAATCTATAACCCATTTATTACAAAGTTCACAGTATGTTTCTTCTTTTTATAGACCTATGCTGGTGGTGGTGGTGATGATAATGATTATTTATATACAGATTTTCAATGTTTACACATCTTCCTGTGTCTAAAGTTTTATTTTTCTTCCCCACTCGTCTTTATCCATCCACTCCATGTCCTCCAGTCCTCTTGTTCTCATTCCAGTTCTTATTTCTTGCATCCACGAGGTTCGAGGTCTTCCTTTCCTTCTTCTTCCAGGTGGACACCATTCCAATGTTTTTCTGGGTGACCTTTCTTCTTGCATTCGTCGTACATGCCCATACCAATTTCATTGCTTATATTTTATATAATCTACTACCGAATATCTAATATTCATTTTTTCTCGTATGACAGTATTTATTTTTTAATTTTGAACATCTTGCTGTCCTCCTTATGAAATCCATTTCCATATGTTTTTGTTGAATTTCCAAACATCAGCTCCATATGTGACAGTACTTCTCACTATTGAATTACATATTTGTAACTTATTTTTTCTGGTTATATGTCTGTTCCATAAGACTATTCATCATTGCTGTTACTACTCTACCTTCGTTTATTGTGTTCTTAGTATCACTTTCTTGTTTATCCTCTTTATCTCAAATTCTTCGCATCCTTCAATATACCCCTTCTCATCTTCTAATATTAAATCTTCGGTTTCTACTCCAAATTCCATATTAAATATTTTTTTCTACATTTATTTTCAAACCCCAATTATCGTATTCGTCCAACAATATTCTGAACATAAACTCCATGTATGTCTTCATTGTCTTGAGCAATTATTATCTGGTCATCCGCAAATAACAGCGTATAGCCTATATTGTATCTGTTGATCCATCTCCAATTGTTACTCCCATTCCTGAACATTTTTTTGCTCCAGTTTGACAGTGTTTTATGAAGATGATAATGATAATAATAATAATAATTTTCGGAATTTATCCACAATACAGTGGTTTCCGTCACCCTCAAGAAATTCGCCTTCTCCATTTGTAGCGGTCTTGAACATCCTCATCTGTTAAGTCCCAGTTCACTCATACTTCTTCTCACATCGTCCATCCAACCTTCTTTGGGTCTTCCCTTTCTTCTTTTTTCTGGGGGCATGCTGTAGCTTAGTGGTTAAGGCAATACGCTACAAGCCGGGAGGTCGAGGGTTCGAGTCCCGGTGGGATCAGAATTTTTAAACTGTTTTTGGACACACAAAAAAGATGATGAAACACAGATTACCGAAGATGATTTATGAATAGAATCCGACAGAAATAAGAAACAGAGAAAATTAACACTAACACGGTCACAACTGCGATGGGCAGGACATGTTGCGCGTATGGGGAATGAAAGACGTGCATGGAAGCTTCTTGTAGGAAAGCCAGAGGAAAAACGCCCAGTTGGTAGACCAAGAATGAGGTGGGAGAACAACATTAACTATGATTTGAGGGAAGTAGATTATACAGGGAATGATTGGAAAGCATTAGCTCAGGATAGGGATGTATGGAGAGCTTATGTCCGCGCGGCCATGAACCTTCGGGTTCGATAGTGCCAGTGAGTTAGTTAGTTAGTTAGTTAACACGGTCACAAACTGTAGTCAGAACAATGAAAGAAAGAACTTTAAAGACGTCAAATTCATTGTAAAATAATAATAATAATAATAATAATAATAATAATAATAATTAAATTGTGGTATCCGACTAGGTTGCGATTCGTTACCCTACTAGTCAATATAATAATAATAATAATAATAATAATAATAATAATAATAATAATAATAATAATAATAGCGATGGAGAACTTTAATTAAGGGAAATTTGTGAATGTTTAAGATGTTAATTACACAATTTTTACCTGGTAAGTCAGTCGTCCTCAACTAAGTCATTAAACTTCAAGTTGTTCTAATATGGAGGCCTTTCGAAAATAATGTTTCCAGTTAAAACGCAGAAGATGAAACATTGTTTTCGAAAGGCCTCCATATTAGAATAACTTGAAGAAGTTTAATAACTTAGTTGAGGACGACTGACTTACCGTGTAAAAAATGATATAATTAACATCTTATTACATAACATCAACGGTGCTTTAATATGAATTTCAAAAGTATTGATTGTGAATGTTTGTTACAAACTGATAGTCTATAAGTCCGTAGTCATTTATGATTTTTTTAAACTCATGTTAATTACTAAGATTGGTTGGAGAAATTCTCAAAATAAAAACATGTTTTATTAATAATAATAATAATAATATATAATAATAATAATAATAATAATAATAATAATAATAATAATAATAATAATAATAATAATGGTTTATTTGAACTGGTAGCGTTAAGGTGATAAGGCCTTCACTTCCACTCAACCAGCGAATAATAAGATCATACAAAAATTAAATACTTATTACAATTTTAAAATATTGTTAAAATATAGACTAAATAAAGCACAATTCGGATGTGGTCTATTGTTAGCTAACACTAACAAAATATGGGATAGAAATAAAATAAAGTAAGGAAAGCTTCCTAGATGAATATTTATAGGTATATACACAAAATGCTGAATATAACTGTTATGTAGATAGTACTTTCATTATGTGGAACTTAAAATTTACATCATGTTCCGCTTATAAGTATAATAAAATAAATAGTTATAATTACAAAATTATGCATCCAAAATGGCTAAGGTTAGCAGCATTTTAAAGACGAGGTTCGAACAGTTTTATTCAATGCTGTTAAATTTAGAAGCCTTGCGTATGTGTATATAGGCTATATTTTAATGAGAACAGCCTCATTAGCTTCATTCCTTCGAAATTATCTAAAATTAAAAAAAAAAAAAAAAGCTTTTGCAAGGTCTCTTTTTTTTAAATGTTGAACCAAAGAGAGACGAACAGATAATTATGAGAATGGGCAAGGCTACATGGCAATGAGCTACATTATCTCAAATGTTGAATGTGTGATAACCTGACTCACACATCAAACACTGAGACGCACACACACACACACACACGCCACACATCACACACACACACACACACACACACATATATATATATATATATATATATATATATAAGTGGGGCAGTGGAGATCGATTCCGCTACATCTCGTAATAATAGAGTATATATATATATGCCCTATATATCTTCTTGTAAGCCCATGTTTTCCCTTAACAGAGATTTAGGCGCTCTCCCCCTACAGGGAAGTATTTGAACCATACTAATTTAGTTACACTTGTTTTCGTATAGATGTCATTTGAGTAGTCCGTGGTCAGCGTTCCGACTCATACTGACATCTAGGAAACCAAGGTAGTATTAGAACGGGAAAATTCGGTAAATTTTGTTTAGAGGGCTTTTCATTCAGGCTTAAGGATCTTTTACGAGCCTGAAAATCTTCAGACTCGGGACCCAGGGCTTAAAGTCCCTCCCGGAGGACTTACTACCTGGATTTTTCCATCCTAAAAAAATCCATCGACCCCGGCCGGGTTTGAACCCGCGACCCTCGGGACCAGAGGCAACGAGCATAACCACTAGTCCACCACGGCAGATATATATATATATATATATAAAAGAAAAATAAATGTTTGTACTAGATTTGCTTGGTGGCGTAATCGGTAACGCACTGGGGGATATCAATCCAGAGGTCGGGTACAAATCCCGTCCAAGCATTTTTTTTTCATTGCTATAAGGTATTTTCTCTAATTCAACTAATAGACAAGGTCAATGTTAGAGGACCGTCTACCTGGAGAAAAAGTTTTTAGCATGAAACTCTTGCATGGGATAGTGAAGTGCATTCAAAAACCTCTCCTATCCAAAACCTAACCTCGATCTGCCCGTGGTGCAACCTGCTTATAACAGATGAGGTTCTAGGGACCGAGTATTGGTGGTATAACCATAACATCACTTGCAGAGTAAAAGCTGCATGGATAGAAACCTCATCACTTTACCCCTTCGTGCTAGCAACCCGTTGGGTAGTACTTTAGAGTTGCTTTCAATTCTCACAACAAGCCTCGGATGGACTGGAGGGATAATTCTGTTGACGAAAAAGGCAAAACCATGCTCCGTTACTGTCCAACAGGGAAGATATCTTTGGGCCGTCCAAGGAAACCCTGGATACAAAATTCATCAGTGAGATCGTAATAGCCTATAGGCCTAAGGCTTGATTGGATGAAGATTAAAAATTAAAATGTATATCTACATGTAAGGTTGTTGAATCTGTAGTTAACTCATTAAAAAAAATAATGGAGAAAGGGACCTCATACCAATGACCATATATATATATATATATATATGTTATAATTAAATGTTTAACATTGAGCAATGCAAGCTTAATATGGTATGATAAGAAAAATAAATGCCTGGACGGGATTCGAACCCGGACGGGTTCGAATCCCGTCCAGGCATTTATTTTTCTTATCATACCATATATATATATATATATATTTTTTGCCCTGTAATTTTGGATGACTACTAGTTAGAATAGAAGAAGATTTGTATTTTTTTAGTTCGAAAATATTTTCATGAGAACCTCAATAATTTGAATCCTTTCAAGGGGAGTTTAAAAGGTGATTTTAGTAAAAAGTTCTCAAATTTGGTTTTTGTACTTTTAAATAGTTTGAAATATTCTGCACAAATGTATATAAATTTTATTGATATATGCTCATTTTAAGTATTTTAACACATTTTTAAAAGTAAGGCTGCATCACTAATTTGACACAACGAACGTTTTACTTAAATTGTTTTTTTTTCGACAAACTAAAATGTTCATATAAAGAGGTAAATGTATGAAAATTTTTGAGCATGTATAGTACTTACATCTGTTGATATGGAATCACTTTGGTGCTCTTAGAATTATTGGTTATTTCAAAAAAATAAAAACTTGCAAACATTTAAAAAATGAAGTTTAAAAACAATATGTTTCCAAAAGTAAGAAGAAATGTACCTCAAAAGTGATTCAGTAAACTTATTAAACATGTATCTGAACTGTGTAAAAAATTCGCATTTATACCTCAAATAGTTTATGAGAAAATGGGTCTCAAAGTTTTACATTTTAACATTGTCAGGATAGGGTTTTTAATCTCCCCTTAACATGAATTACGAAACACCACTGACGTCACTATATAACTAACTTCAACTAACTATGTAATAGTTAAAATTCGTACCTGATATCTCAGTTGTTCTCTACTACATAAAATCCCTTTAAAATCCTTATAGGCCTTTCGGAAGAATATGTTCTATCTTCAGCTCTTTGTAAGGTACTTTATAAAAAGCTGAATATTGAACATATTCTTCTGAAAGGCCTACAAGGTGTTTTAAATTAATGTTACACAGGAGAGGACGACTTAGATGTTAGATACAAATTTTAATATTTTCAATTCAATATTTCACTCCTTTGCAATTCGCTAAAAAAAATTTGGAAGTTTCTGCAACTTGTGCCATATCTATAATAATAACATTCTACTGTTATAAATGGTGGAAATTGTTTCTTAATACTTCTGGACTGTATTTAAAGCTAAAAATAAATATACAATAATTTTGTTCCAACTAATTTTGCATGTCTCAATTATTTGGAAATTTTAAATCAAACACATCATCCCTTAGAGCAAAGATTAAAATTATCTTACGATAAAAGTGATATCATATAATCAATCATTCAACAAGATTAAATATATGCTACTTATCATTCCCATATAAGGACAATATAAATGTAATTGCGTTCATCTTGGTTCCGATCTGTCCTCCATTTCATGTAGTAACAAGTAACAAATGAATAATACTTTCCGGAAAACCACGTAATGAATGTTTACACACAAATTACACCACATCGATTACATTTCCTCACTTTAGAAAGAAAATAATAAACATATGTTTAAACGGTCACGTCTTAGTACCATCATATCTATTAATCTTTTAGGAAAGGATTTACAACCGATGATTTCACTAACAAGGGAACTTTCAACCATTGCATGCAGAAATCTACCTGAAATTTCTTACAGAGAAGCGTTAAAAATGCCAAAGCCATGTCCAAAAAATCTGCCGCTTATAATTTCAAGGCATTAAAATCCAGCGCCAAACCTCTCATTTAAACTATGGGGAAGTAATACAACTCCTGACTTGGTGTATTGGGTAACTCCCATAACCTGAAGTCCGCGCCAGGCCACAATCCGTTTCACTCAGACAAGGAGTCCATCTGCTTAGCACAGGGGGTTGCCATTGCTGGATTTCTATGCCTTACAGCTAAAGCGGCAGATTTTTTTTTATGTGGCCTTGGTGCATCACAACGCTTCTCTGGTAGAAATTTCAAGATAGGTTTCAGCAGCTAAGGTAATAATGAGAATTTTATTTAAAATTTTGATGAAGCAGAATTTATTTTACGGGTCATTTTTATCTTAATTTGATTTGCTTTAAACTATTAAATATGTCAAGAGGAGGATGGGGTTAAGATTATTAAAAATAAATTGAATCTCTTTTAATAATTTGAATAATCTGATGCAATTGAAAATCAAAAAAATGCACAAAATATTCCAAAATGACCCAAAATGTTTGACAGTTCCGTTGTAAGTATGAAACATAGGCCTACCAAGATAGACAATATTTTTTTTTAATACCAGCGGTTCCCAACCTTTTCGACTCGAGAACCCCTTCCACAACGATTTAAGTTGGGTGAACCACCGACTTTTAAATATACATACAGTAGACATGCATAAAATGTAATTCCAAGAAAAAGGCTTAATAACCTTAAATTAACTTAACCCTTAACGGTTAAAACCTGAAATTACTCTAGTTACAGCTTAAAAGTTACACAACGTGTAGGCCTAGTTATAGTGAAATCAAATGCATTCCTAACGTTGTTACATAACTGTACATCAGGCATTCGCGGTAAATATTAACTTATTGTGGAAATAATGTGATAAATTCCCGATGTTACACATATGCGACAAGGGGCATTCTAGGGTTAATTTAATTTTAAAATAATAATAATAATAATAATAATAATAAATAATAATAATAAAAATAAAAATAGCAATAATAATAATAATAATAATCATAGAACATTCACGAATTTAGGTCATTTGTTGACCTGTTTCGGCCTCAAGAGAAACACCATTCAGAAGTCTTTTGAGTGGACGTCCTGGTCTTCTTCTTCTTCTTCTTCTTCCTGCAGGTTGATATCTTAACATTTGTTTGGGTATCCTGTGATCTTCCATTCGATGAACATGTTGCATCCATCTTGACTTATAATCAGAAATTTTGTTTTCTAAAGGTTCCATGTGTAATTCTTCTAAGATGTCTTCATTTTTTTTTGTGATATCTAGTAGTGTGTATCCTGCAGTCCTCCGAAGGTATCTCATTTCAGCAGATCTAACTCTGTATATCCTTCTGTTTCAACGTCCATACTTCGCAGCCCTACCACTGGACTACTTAGCGTCGGGCCAGTAACCCGTCCTAAGGAACTTCAACACTACTTTCAAGTCTCAACACGAAGAAATCCCATGGACAAGCTGGAGTAATGATTTGGATTAATAAAATCTTAAGAAATAAATAATAATAATAATAACAATAATAATAATAATAATTATTATTATTATTATTACTATTATTATTATTATTATTATTACAATGCGAAATAAATGAAGGAAATAATAATAGTCCTAACCTCGAAACCCGTCATTACTGAAAAGTTTTGGAGAACCCTTTGAAATATTTTGCGAACTCCCAGGGGGTTCACGAACCACAAGTTGGGAAACGATGGACTAATAATAATTAACTGCATTTTTAAAAATACTGCCGAAGATGAAACATTTTTTAAAAGCCTTCATGATTTTAATAATTAACGAAGTTTTTTTAACTAAAATACATACTCATTGAGGAAGACGGATATATAAAGATACTTATATATTTTTTTTTTAATTATGCCATTAAGTAAAACTGACTCCGATTTCGCTGTACATAATGGCTATTTCGATTTATATCATCATCATCATCATCATCAATTTCATGGTATAGGCATTCTGCCCTGCTCCGGTTCTTCATTCGACCGCCTTCTTGGTCTTCCTTGGGATGAGTAAAAATACTTTTTCTTTCATACATTCTTTATAATTATTATTTTTTAATTGAACATAGTTTGAAAAAGGAATTCTGTGTTCATTAAAAATGAAGTTCTTGAATAATTCAGAATGAACGATTTCTCCCTCCTAGATTGAATTCAGAATGGATATCAGACGGTCAGCAGGCTGGTTAAATAAAATGGGATATTTTGTGAGGGTTTAACAGTTTCTCGTGGAACGAAAGTATAAATGCAATGTGAGAAGTCTTTGGAAAGTAAAAATTAGATAGTATTTTTAAAAGAAGTTGGAAATGACTTCACGGATTCTTGATTTATACAAATGTTATAATTGTAGTCGAACGAAGGTAAAGTTACAAAAAAGCCATTAAGACCTAAAAAAAGGATAAAAAAGGACCAATAAGCCAAAAAAAAGTCGAAAAAGGATAATTAAAATTCGCCACTTTCTGGCCTTCAATGACCTAAAATGTGTAGGCCTATATATTATGTTGGGCCTCGTCTATAGACATAAAATAAAAAAAATAAAAATATTTTTCCTCAACTTCCGAGCCCTACACATCACATACAATACAATGACAGGTCACAGTGTTAATATCCAATGATTGGAGATATTGTAAGTTATTTGTTGTGTCGTTGCCATGGATACTTTCGAACGCCATGAGAAGGACACCATGAAGCTCAGAAAAATTAACAAGTGTATCCAATAAGACCAGCGTCTTATTTGCATCACCAGAATGGGTCAAAGGTTTTCTAGGTAAGTTAATAATATACTTTTAAAAATTAGAATATTATAAGGGCTTAGGGCAAGAACATGACAAGCCACATATTGTTTTTCTGAGATGTGAGGATTTTAATGTTTCAAAAAAATATAAATACTAATTGGACAGTATTGTTGTTAATACATTGTGTGTCTGTATGTTTTAACTCATCACTGAAGCACTTATAAATGATTTTATGGATATTTCAATACATTTATATAATAATGTAATAAATGACATTTCTTAAGAGAATGCGACTTATCGTGTTATTGCCCTAATCCCTTCTATTGTTGTAGGCCTAAAAGAAATAAAATTGCCCACAATGAATAAAAAAAACAAAAAATTAAGTAAACAATTGATTTGGTGTTACTTGACGAAAATCTGTTATGTATTTAATAAATAGAACTATTATTTTTTTATACACTAATGATCTTCTTGGTGATAAAATCGTAAAATATACAGTCAATATACCCAATTCACCGATTAAATTAAAAGAGTCAACATGTTTCAACAGCGAAGCTGTCATTTGACTGAATATTTTAAAACTGTCAAAATTTTATATGATTTTCATAAAAAAATAATTTTATTTAACATTCGCAACAGCTGTTTGAATACACTATATGTTAGTCAAACGAGTGTCATAAATAGAAATAAATAATATATTTATGAGTATAGTAAACTACGTAAACAAATTTAACCAATCAGTACGATATAAACAAAAAGTAAACAAATTATAAAGCAGTGTATAAAATATGTATTTTTTTATAAATTTAACAGAGGTAAATCATTGAGTAATTTCTCTTTAATTTATTTCAAGAGTTTATAGAAGATCTGTTTTTTTTTTGTTTTTTTTTTTCGTTTGCTACAAACATCTCTATCTATATTCGGGTTTTTACAGCTGCTGCCGTCTTCCCGTGCCAAACCTCCAAAGCCTACGGTCTTGGGCATCTTCGATGATTAGCCCTCTAGCTTGCATTACTGTCTTCATGTTTTCCTTCCATGTTAACTTTGGTCTCCCTCTTTTCTTCTTTCTGTTCGGATGCCATTCATATAGTTGCTTCGGCCATAGCTCATCTTCTATTCTTAAAACATGTCCTAACCACTTTAATTACTTCTCCTCAATTCTTTCAATTATGCTTTCTTCTGCTTCCATTATGTTTCTAATTTCCTTATTTGCGACATGTTCTAATTTAGACTTTCTGGCACTTCTGCGTAAATAATCCATTTCTAGAGCTATTAGTCCATACCTCACTTCCATACATTGCAACAGATTCTACCAATGTTTACCAATATATTTTTTTTGTGTCTTTCCAAATATGCTTATCCCACCATATGGAATTTAACGATGATATTATTTTGCTACTTAATTCAATTCTATGTTTTATGTTCTCTTTGCCTATACTTTCAATGTTATCCATAATTATTCCCAAATATTTAGTTTGTTTCACTTGCTTTATTTGGATTCCTTCTTCCAATATTAAATGTTCTCTTTCATTGCTATTTATTGCCAGATATTCTGTTTTTTGTAAATTTACTGTGAGACCCCCATGATTCATATGTGTTTGTCAACCTTTTGCTACAAACATATAAAACTTTAAAAATCTTAATTAAAACAATTATGAAATTGAACTAAGTGGTTAGCGTATTTATATTTATGAAAATAATAAAAAGCTTCCATAGTTTTATTTATTAAATATATATAAAATATATAACATCCTAAGTAATTATATCACTAAAAATATTTTTTTGGATAGAGTTCATGCTATTTTCTTATATATCACAAGATACCCCGAGTTCTACTGGATAAGAGATCCCAAAGTAATCTTTAACCAAATATTTTTTTGTCAATAAGGTTTTAAACTACTTTTATCAGTATCTACTTTACTCGAAGTAGATTTATTCTTTACAAATTAATATATCCGAATTTAAGGGGACCGACTGGTGAATTTCAATTGTTTTCTTTTGTTTTCATCTGATTGTTTTGGAAGTTTTTTTATCTCATACATTATGTGCTTATAGAAGTGTTTCTGTGAAGTATGGTGTTTATAAGTAGAATAGTTTTAGAATTATGACTTTTTAAATATATATTTTTATATTTTCTAAAAAAATGCTCCTTACGATGCATTTTTTTAATTTTCTCTCATCAAATTTGAGAATTAGAGTCTTTATGATTCCACTAAATACATTTGCTATGCAAAACAAAATCATAAGGGGAGGATAGTGCTTATTTTTAATTTTTGAAAATAAAAATGTTTTATCCATTTTCATGCATTTCCATCTCAATTTAAAATAACACATATGTCTTAGAATAGTAACTGCATAGCAAATTTGATTTAGCATATATTGGAGAGTCTAACTTCAACATTTCACTTTGATAGCATAAAAATTGCATCGTAAGGAGCATTTTAAGTTTTAGAAAATGTTAAAAGAATGGAAACAGAAAAAAAGCACACATATTAAAGTTTAAGTAGTAATGCTGACCACACGTGTAAGGGTATTTGAACTCTTACGTCATGGACTCAATTTTGCTCCCACAATAAAAATGTTTACATGAAAATGATCCTAAAGAATCATAACTATTAAAAAGCAAATAAACAAAAAATGTATTTTTTGCCATTTTGTCAAAATTGTTACCATTCGGTGCCCTTAATTATATTATTTACTAAAAATAAAATAAGTTAAAATATACCTTCTTAGGTAAAATCCGTCGTCCTCAACTTATAAAATGTGTAATCTTTATGCCTGTAGGCCTTTCAGAACATCCGTTCCATCTTCAGCAGGTCACTCTTCGCTACAACATCCAGTATGATGGTTGATGCTGCTGGTCCTAATGTGGATTTGTCGTGACCAGCAGCATCAACCATCATACTGGATGTTGTAGCGAAGAGTGACCTGCTGAAGATGGAACGGATGTTCTGAAAGGCCTACAGGCATAAAGATTACATATTTTATAAGTTGAGGACGACGGATTTTACCTAAGAAGGTATATTTTAACTTATTTTATTTTATGACTATCCACCTCAACGGTTTCAACAATGAATTTTATTAGTATTGATTATTTACTAAGTTTTGCAATGTTTCTCAACATCTTGTTACACCCAAATAATCTACTGTCATTCTCTTTCACATTTCTCTGTCCATACTATCTCCATCGTCCAATATGCTGCTTAAAACACGTTATCTTGGTCGTCTACTTCTACTGCTACCAAGTGGCACCGATTCTAGTATTTTTCTTGGGAACCTATCTTCTGCCATTCCTTTTACATTGATATTCTATTTTGTCTTACATTTATGAAATCCGAATTTAACTTATTTGTAATATCCTCAATTTGTGTACAACTCAGGGTCGGTTCGAGGGACAAGATGAAGCCCCTTATATTTTAGAGGTCTTTGAACAACAAGGTTCACGTCTTACGCATCGTCAAAGGGGCGGATGAACGAAATGGAAAGAATAGATGAGTATGGAGAAATCGTGGAATGATATTTATGGCAGGGGAAAACGGGAAAAACCCTTAGAAAAGCCTCCCCAAGCTGAGCTGCTACGCATAAAAAAATTAAATATTAAGGGTTAATTAAATTATATGGCATATACTGCGACGAACCAAACATGGCGGTTGTTAGAATAAATTTTAAATTTCGAATTTTAGGTAAATCCCCATTTTCAACGGTCGGATTTCGCTTAGTTTTGGATAATACATATCTCAGTTTACTGAGTTTCGTTGTAAAACATTGAAATTTGAGACCGCTGGACCGATTTTTAAAATTTCGTTTCAGGTGAACTCCTAAACCTAATGGTTTTAGAACATAATACCATAAAAACCCTCTCCATGAAAATACATCAACATCAACTTCAACTTTCAAATCAACTTTCATGTTGATCGGTTAAGTGGTGTCGACGTCAATTAATCTCAGATATTCCAACAATCATTTTATATAATTATATAAATAGTAAAAATCCAAGGAGCAAGTCCTCCGGGAGGGACTTTAAGCCGTGTGTCCCTAGTTTGAAGATTTTCAGGCTCGTTAAAGATCTTTAAACCTGAATAAAAAGACATTTAAGTAAAATTCACCGACCTTCTTCATCCTAGTAATACCTTGGTTGCTTGCTAGATGACTCATTTTCGGCATTTTGACCGCAAACCATTCATGACCCTATGGGCAAATAAGCGTAACTAAATTTACTTGGTGTAGTAACTCCTAATAAAGGAGATGCTAAGGCTCAACATTGAGCTACGCAATTGTAGATAGATAGATAGATAGATAGATATACATAATGTATCAAAATGAATACCGCAAACTGAAACGTTAAAAGTATGCAGAAATAGAAGCAAAAACTTTCTAGTAAACATGAGTCCGGAAACAAACCATTTGCGAGATTTATCATTGAGAACTTGTGATTATGAGCTGACGTCCTAGGTTGTAAACATCATATCGAAACTCACTGCAGAGACGAGTCCAATATTCCAACCAGATGCAAGGACAACATTTTGAACATCTCCTTTAACATGTACGAGTGTACAGTAATACTGTATAACATGTAAAGTAATAATTCCTTGAAAGGTAAAGCTATTAGTGAATTTTGCAATTAAACGAAAAGGTTACTTTCAAATAAATTTATACTAATCAGGACGATGTTTTTAATGAAGTTAGTGGCGGCTTGTGACCACACAATTGCAATTATCTTGCACATGGCTCATTCGCTGATATTAACGTATACTTTCAACCGTTTCAGTTTGCGTTATTGATTTTGATACACCCTGTAGATAACTGGATAAATTGCCGTTTCATATCTACAGTTTAACATATTTTAGAGAAGTTGCGATGACAAGAGTCCCTGAAATGGATAATAGGAATATTTTAATACACGTCGAGTTAAATATTATCACTTAGAAGGCGACCTTTGAATTTAATATAATCGACTTCAACAATAACATGATAAGCTACACACAAATTTCCTTATTAAAGATACAAGTGTCAATTGTTCAGTTACCAAAGAATTGTTCTTGGTATAAAATAATAACCTAGCATTAATAATAATGATTAATAAATCACACTTCAAGATAACATTAAAATAAAGAGATACATTTATCATATATAATCCAAATCTTAAATAATATAAAAAATCATATTGGATTTTATATATACCTTTACGGGTGTGGAAAGAAACGGGAAGCTACCACACCTATAATTTCCTAGTAAAGCTGCAACGCATAGCATGAAAATGTTACGATTGCAGTGAAAGACCTGTCATCGGGCAGAATTATTATGGATTGATATATATATATAAACTGTTATGTTGGCCACTAGATGTCAGATGGAACGACTTCCCGCTACCTCGTGTGAATTGAGAATACTACATATATAAGAAAAATGTATGTTTGTCTTGGAATACTTGAGTAGCTCAGTTGGTTAGAGCGCTAAACGTACAGAGTTTAGAGACTCGGGTTCAAATCCCGACTCAAACATTCATTTTTTCTTTTGATATGATATTTGCCTTCATTGCCAAATGTCAAAAATATAGTTATAACATCTAAATATATATATATATATATATATATATATATATATGAATGTATGCATGTCTTTTATGCGCTGCCATAACCTACAAAATACCTAAAAGCTAGAAAAGGACGTAAAATATTTGTAGATACTAAGTTAAGTAGTTGATAAAGACAACCTCGCTATCTTCACCCACTGCTCGAAGTAATTTTCAGATAGTGGCAACTTCTTAGAAAATTTTAAGTCGAAATACAATAGTTGAGGCGATCAGTAGGCTGGTGGTTAAAAAATTACGTGTTATTTTGCGAGGGTTCAATAGCTTCTCACGGAACAAAAGTGTTTGGAATGTAAAAAGTTTTTATAAAGTAAAACTGAAGAGTATCTTTAAAGAAGTTGGAATTGAGACTAGACCCTGCAGATTCTTGGATATACAGATGGTATAAATACAGTCAAAAGAAGGTGTAAAGTTGCAAGAAAAAGCCGTTAAGACCTAAAAAAAAAAAAAAACTAGAAAAGGAGCAATAAGCCAACAAACGTCAAAAAAGGATAAATAAAACCCACCATTTTCTCGCCTACAATGATCCAAATGTATTTATATTACGTTGGGCCTCGTCTTCAGACATAAAATGAGAAAATGATTTTTTCTCAACTTCCGAGCCCTATTTATTGCTGTTTTACACAAAAGTACTTGGTTGGTGGTGATATATTCTTCAATATCTCAATATCTGTTTGACTGCGTAATGACATTTATTTGCTGCCGCCAGCCTTACTTTAATTTCTGATTCATATAATTATCACGAGTTATTAATATGCCCAGATATTTCAATTCCCTACTTCTTCAAACTTCATCCCATACGATTCTGATGTATATACTGGGGCATCTCTACCCTTCCTATTTGTCATATACTTGTCTTATCTTTATTTATGTCTAGACATATGATGTTAATTGTAAAAATTTTACCTGGCAAGTCAGTCGTCCTCAACTAAATTATTAAACTTCTTCAAGTTGTTCCAATATGGAGGCCTTTCGAAAACAATGTTTCATCTTCTGCATTTTAACTGGAACTGATGGTGTTATATAGGTTGTATAACGGATTATATCGTTGTATAACTGGAACTGATGGTGTTATATAGGTTGTATAACGGATTATATCGTTGTATAAATCCGTTATACAACCTATATTACACCATCAGTTCCAGTTAAAACGCAGAAGATGAATCACTGTTTTCGAAAGGCCTCCATATTGAAATAACTTGAAGTTTAATAATTTAGTTGAGAACGACTGACTTACCAGGTAAACATTTTATAATTAACATCTTATTACATAACCTCAAGGATGCTTTAACATGAATTTCAAAAGTGTCTAGACATATGTCATTTGCTATCTCCATGATACGTATATTCAATACACACAAACAAGGTTAATATGATGGCGAGATGATATTCGGGGACTATTTGGGCCTGAGGTTTCCGGATGTTTGATCCCTCTTCATCACACTACCTATTACTCCAAATATTTTACACTTTCTCTTGCTAGAACATGGAATTCTCTTCCACCCTATGTCAGAGACTGCCAAACTTTACATATTTCAGAAAAAAAGTGAAAATAAAATTATTAACAGAAACATCTCACTAATATTATTTTTTAACAATCAATAATTTGTTTTTTTCGTTATTTAATAAAAATAGTATTAGGAATTGACGATATATTTACCTAATGTCTTATTCACAAACGATAGATTAATTCATTATAGTTTATTACTTTTTTGTACTTTTTATCTTTTCTTTTTATGTATAGTAGATTCCAGCTATTATTCCTTTGTGTATACATTCTTTCATTGGTTTAATTTAATTGTATTTCATTTTATTGTATTATTAGACATTATATTCATTATTGTTCAGTTTTACCAGATAATTAATTGTTTAGTATGTAGGGCCTACTATTATTGTAATTGTTTTGTATTTAAATGTAATATATGTTTGTCCTGGTGAGTGGAACAGAAGGCACATGGCTTAATTCCACCACCACACTAAATAAATCTATATTTAAAGTTTTTGAAAAATAAAAAGGAAAATAAAAAAAATAAAAAAAAACTTTACCCAGGAAACTCGTTCCGACCGGGGATCGAACCCGTGCCTACTGTGTCCGAGACGAATTTATCCTGACAGCATAATCTAACTAGCAGTCTAATGATGGGTAAATATTATTATAATAAATACTAGAGAGAATATATTCATCAAAAGTTTGTAGGATTACACGTTAGGGATTTCTAACACGGAAATGCGGTTTTAACGTTACTATTCCTGGTAGAAGATAAATTCCACATCCCGTAAATAATTCACTTTATCGTCAAGAAAATTTGTTTCCTCTTCCGTATATCTTCAAGATTAACAATAACAGAAGATATCCATGTACAAAAGTAGACATACTGTAGTAAGATTATGAAAGAGAAAATGATCAACGTATTTTTACTTGAGTTCTTTAGTAAAACAGTGGACCATGTTCACTTTTTGTGCATTCTAATATATATAGGCCTATATGTGATTTATTTCAATTTAAAATCGATTAAGGAAAAAATGCATCAAATCCAAAAATATATTTTTCTCGATCATCTATTGTCGTTTAAAACATAGGCCTGTATCCATCCATCCATAGTAATTCTGCCCGAAGGCAGGTCCTTCACTGCAATCATAGCATCTTCATGCTATGCTTGCAGCTTTACTAGGGAATTGTGTAGGTGTGGTAGCTTCCCGTTGCTTTCCACACCGGTGAAGGATGATGATGATGATAATGATAAGGATGATGATGATGATAAAGATGATGGCCATATGATTTCGGGGACCGTTTGAGGCCTGTATAATGTTACATAAACTAAATAAATTTTATATATATATAGTGTTCTGCCCAAGGACAGGTTCTTCACTACAATCATAGCATTTTCATGCTAAGCTTTTGCAGCTTTACTAGGGAATTATAGTTGTCGTAGCTTCCGATTGCTTTCCACACAGTGGATGATAAGGATATTGATGGCCTGATCATGTTTGGGGACCGTTTGGGCCTCAAAGCTTCCTGACGTTTGTCTTACAGGTAAGGAAAAAGCTCACCCAGGAAGCTTGTCTCGACCGGGAATCGAACTCGAGCCGGCTGCGTGACAAGGCAGCAGGCTACCTCAAGGTCACAGCGCTTGACAAATAAATGATAATGCAGTTTTATTAAATTGTGAAAATGCGGACAAAGTATTTTCTTAATAAAATAAGTACTTAAAAAACTAGTGTATTTCTTGATACCACTAAAAAAATAAAACTCAAATAACAAATTGATATAAACTTCACAATCTAGGATAATTATTTTATATATCTAACACAACAAATTAGACTTTTTAATTGAACTACCTAAATATAATCTAATGTTATTACATCCGCCTGCTGAAGGGCACAATTTACTTTCATACTTATCATTAGCACAACAACCATGGGTGGGTCAAGGCTTCCTTCAGAATTTTTCTCCAGACTTCTCTACCTATGCCAACCGTCCACCAATTCTTGAGTTTTAAAGATTTCACATCCTATAGTTCTCCATCCATCCATCCAACGGTCTTTCTTTTGGCTTACCATCTGTGTTCTTCTAACTACTTCATTTTTGGTCATCCTCTGCACATCTTCTGCCAATTTTACTTTGTTTACTTACATATCTGATGACTTATACAACTCATATAATTCCCTGTTATGCCTTAAATAAAGCATGGGCTAATAGATGAAAAAAGCTAATCCAGCAAATCCTAAAGATAAAGTACTCATTATTAATCCAAACTATATCTCATCCGCCACTCCCCATTTTCCTTAATAGGTGACCATACATCATATTCTTTAATTCATATTTTCATAATAGCAATAATATTAATGATGATCATTTATTCATAACACTCCTTCCGATACGAGGAAAAATAGAGATCCATCCAACCATCCATCCATAGTAATTCTGCCCGAGGGCACGTCTTTCAGTGCAATCACAGCAATTTCATGTTAATGTTTTGCAGCTTTACTAGGGAATTATAGGTGAGGTAGCTTCCCGTTGCTTTCCACACCGGTAAAGGATGATGGTGATAATGATAAGGGTGATGATGATGGCCAGATGATTTTCGGGGACCATTAAGCTTCCTGACATTTGTCTTATAGGTGAGGAAAAACCCCGAAAAGAAACCTCACCCAGGAGCCTGTCCCGACCGGGAATCGAACCCGGGCCCGGTGCGTGACAAGGCAGCACGCTACCTCAAGACTACAGCGGTGGACAAACTTGGATATAATGAGTAGTTTTGTTCAAAGGAAGAATAACTTTTTTTTTTGTACAAGCACATATCTTCGGTCCTTTCTTCGCCAGAAATCTTAAAATTACTTATGATTTTTTTTTAATTTTCATATAGATCTAAATATCCTGTTTTAGTTGCCAAAGCTGTCCTTTTATTGCACGTGGTTCATTTTTTTGCATTCTATTTAAAGAATAGTATATTAAAATGCGTGGTTGGGAAGTGGTTTTTACAGAAGCGAGGAAATTATTAAAAACCAAGCGTATAGCAAGGTTTTTAATTTCCGAGATTCTGTAAAACACTTCACAAACATGTATTGTACATTATTTTTGCACGATGGCGTTTTCAAAATAATAAATAAT
Organism: Diploptera punctata; assembly: GCA_030220185.1. Lineage (NCBI taxonomy): Eukaryota > Metazoa > Arthropoda > Insecta > Blattodea > Blaberidae > Diploptera > Diploptera punctata. The sequence goes on from JASPKZ010002337.1 coordinate 2,198,566, forward strand.
AGTAAAATAATATCTTTGTTGAAAATATTTGCGTTCATTATAAACAACTGGCTAACGTTAGCAGTCTGGCCAATGTTTATACGGAAAATGACGAAAATAATTTAGTTGAGATTACAGCAGGCCGTGACACCAATCGGGAATAAAATGGCGGCAAGTACGAATGTATTGTTTCATATTGTTTGAAATAAAGTTCAATTCATTTAAAATGCAATGATTTGTTTCTTATAATGTATATTAACACTAATTTTTTTATATATACTTTTTTATACATTGTACTTAGTATACATAAAGGGCATTGGTTTTACTTCCCGCACTAGGTAGGTAATTTGTAATATTACAGTATAATTATTTAGTTATTCATAGGTTGGCAACCCCGAAATTTAGTAAATTGAACTTTCAATCATGGTCGCCATTGCTGTAAGTACGACGGAACGCACTATCGTGCAAAAATAAATTTTACGAAATGGAACTTAACTTTCAAACACAATATTATATTACAATTTAATATTTTCCTTGACGTACAAAGTACACTTTATCAAGGAATATTTTAACCAGAGTGTGGAAGTTTTATAAACTATTTTTTCTCCCAAAAATGCGGGCAAAACACTAACGAACATATTAAGTACTTCACCTTTCTTCTGCCAGGATACCAAGTCTTCATATTTATTCTCACATTGAAGGCGGGACTTCTCGGGAATCAAAGCTAATATAAAATTATATAAAAGCTCCTTTATGTTATCTGCTATGTCCAATGAATTTTTATTGCTTTTGCCACTCATTTTGATACCCTAAATTTGTTTCTGTACACAAATTAATGGCTTCCAAACAAATTATTATTTACTGCTGTATCAAATGGTCACACTTATAAATAAATCATATAATAGAAATGGACAGCTAATGACAAATAAGGGAAATTTTGAGGAAGTGGCTGAATTCAAATACCTAGGAACAATAATCACAAATAGGAATGAGATGCACTAAGAAATTAAACATAGGCTCAATTCTGGAAATGCATGCTATTATGCATTATGCATTACAGAGACCTTAAACTGAAAATATATAAAACTATTATTCTACCAGTTATATTATATGGGTGCGAAACATGGACTCTTACTTTAAGGGAGGAAAGGAGATTACGAGTATTGGAGAATAAAGTTCTTAGGAAAATTTTTGGACCAAAGAGAGATGAACAGACAGGTGAACGGAGAAGACTTTCATAACAGTGAATTACATGGTCTTTATAGAAAGCCAGATATAATTAGAACAGTTAAGTCTCGTAGACCGCGATGGGTAGGACATGTAGCACGAATGGGGAATGAAAGACGTGCATGAAAGCTTCTTGTAGGAAAACCAGAGGGAAAACGCCCAGTTGGTAGACCAAGAATGAGGTGGGAGAATAATATTAACCATGATTTGAGTGAAGTAGATTATACATGGAATGATTGGAAAACATTAGCTCAGGATTGCCATAAGCCTACGAATTCGATAGTTCCAGTGAGTTAGTTAGTTAGTTTAATTAATTAGATCTCTTTTCAGGACAACTATTCAATTATTGGTAGCGTAAAAATTATGTATGTATCTAGTTTAGAAAACTTATTTTTACACCTGGTGAGATTTTTTTAACTTGCCTACGGCTAGTTCAAAAAGTTTCTAACCGCGTCCAAAAACAAAATGCTTTCTGAACTTATTGCATAAATAACCATTATGAAAAATCGATATAGCTTTTCTAACATCTTGAATGACCACGTTCAAATTATTTATTTCAACCTTTCTTTATTACTCTTCGTACCGTATACATTTTCTTTCCAATTCATTTTTTTAAACAAATAAAGTACTGTCTCTATATTATCCATATTTTTTATTGTTTTCCTTCTATGTTTTCAAGAATGTTTTGCCACTTTTGACAGACCCTATTTTGACAAGTTTGTTAAATTATAGAAATAAATAAATTTTCAACTACTTTTTCTTTTTCTTTTTTTTACAAAATTCTTCCTTTTCTATACCTTTATTTATTTATTTTTGTCAAAACGATTTAATGTTTGATGGTATATAGGGCCTATTTACAGAATTTTCAGCAGTCTTTATATATTATTAGGACTAACTTCAGCAATATTCTGTTTTTATCAAATAATACTGGTATTTCCATACCAAAGCTATAACTCGCTGATAACATCGAACATTGAAGTTCATGTCCGTGCAGACATAAGATAGTCATCCATCTGTTAGGTGGCACTTATACAAAAATTATTTTAAGAATATTAACAAGAAATTTGGAGAAGGTTCAATCACGAATTATATGAAACTTTGACCGAAAGTAACGCAGGTAACTTAATTACAATGAATTTTGCCATGGTGTATTTCGGTTTCCACTAAGTTAGGTGAAATTTTATCCATTCAAGAGTTTAAGATTTAAAATCAAACTCCTTAATCTTGACAAAATTGTCGCACACTTAGCGAGTAATGACCGGGAAGTTCGGAAGGAGCAGGTCGATGATTTCCCTGTAGGCAACAACAAGTCTCGAAGCTTTCAGCAGAATCTTCTTCATGGCAGAGATGAATTGATTTATGTCTTATGTCGTATTCGTTCCGTATGGATTCACAAACCCTGTGATGGGCATGGGTCAAGCATGTTACATGCTTTAAATTAGGGACCAATGGTTTCAATTGCTTAATTGCTGAAACCACATATTGGAATAAGAATATCTATCAGAAAATAGAAAATTAAACACCCTATTGTTTGCAGATGACCAAATAATAATAGCAAATTCAGAAGATAATCTACAGAAAGGTCTGTATGAACTTAACACATTACAGAAGGAACTATGGTTTGAAGATATCTACAAAAAAAAAACAAAATTATGGCATTCAAGGTGTAGATCCTGTCAGAAGTAAAATTGTACTGAAAATTAAAAGTGTTTGGAGCAGGTGAATAATTTTTAATAGCTAGGATGCAATATCTCCTATGGAAGAAGAAAAGGATTGTAAATGCAAAAATATCTAATTTTTTAAGAATTTTAGGGTTAGTAAATTCTGTCTTCAAGCACACAAGTAGTCAAACCGCCTTCAAGATTATAAAGTGTATAAACCACTGGTTCTTCCAAACCTCTTTTTTGTATGGTAGCGAAACGTCGGGACGTTTCGAAACAGAAGGGATATACAGAGGGACTTAGACTCTGCCGACATGAGGATACTTTCGGAGGACTGGCAGGCTACACACTTCTATATAAAAAAAAAATGAAGACATCTTTGAAGAAGTACACATGGAACCTTTAGAAAAACAACATTTCTGATTATAAGTCCAAGATGTATGCAACATGGTCATCGAATGGAAGATCACAGGCTACCCCCAAACAAATGTTAAGATATCAACCTGCAGGAAGAAGCAGACTAGACACGGCCACTCACAAGACTTTTGGATGGTGTTTCTCTTGAGGCCGAAACAGGTCAACAAATGGCCTAAATTCGTGAATGTACTATGATGATGATGATGATGATGATGATATATGGAGCTTGCTACATAACCATCAGAAGAACTAAATTTATACTCACATGCAAGAATAAAAGATACAGAACGATCTTCTGGAGACTGTCGATAAGGTTTTCAAGTAGATAGGAAATTGGAAATAATGTTATAAGAGAAAAGAAGAAAGTGCAAGAATCCCTAGTATAAACTATCAAACAACATAATTAAGATGGTTTGGACTTGTGAAAAAAATTATGGAAGACAGATTACCAAAGAAGATTTATAAACGGAATCCGACAAGAAGAAGAAAGACCAAAACTAACATGGGATACAAATAGTACAGTAGAATAATAACAATGGGAAAAAAGAGGCTTGGAGGAAGGGATGTGAAAAAATACACCGGAAATGAGATTGGTGATAGAACCGTGAAATGAGAGAAGAAATTATAAAACACGAGAATATATATAACTCACTAGCACTATCGAAGCTGTAGGTTCATTGCCGAGCGGACATAAGCTCTCCATACATCCTTAACCTGAGCTAATAATTTTCAATCATCGCCTGTATAATCTGCTTCCATCAAATCATGGTTAATATTATTCTCCCACCTCATTCTTGGCTTACCTAATGGGCTCTTTCCCTCTGGTTTTCACACAGAGTTTTCATGTCCATCTATTATTTCCCATTCGTGTCACATGTCCTGTGTTTGCGACTTTGCCATGAATTGCCTGAAGTATTCCCCGCTACAAGTTTTTCCATGTCCCTCTTTCATTCCCCATTCATGCCACATGTCCTGCCCATTACAGTTAATCAGACTTAACTGTTCTTACTATATCTGGTTTCCCACAAAGATCACGTAGCTCACTGTTATGTATTCTTGTCCATTCACCTGTCTGTTCATTTTTCTTTAATCCAAAAATTGTCCTAAGAACTTTATTCTCAAATACTCGTAACCTTTTCTCTTCCTTAAATTAAAAGTCCATATTTCTCATCCATATAACATAATGGGAGAATAACAATTTTATACAATTTTACTTTAATTCTAAAAAAGAGTTAGGATATAAACTGATGGTGACAGAAGTATTTCTAGAAATTCAAGAGGATGCAAAATCAGGAATATTAAAATCAGAGAAATCGTAGATGGTTAAAAATATGTTCTACAATTAAATGAAGAAAGAATACTGAAATGGTTTCGCCACATAGAGGATGTCAGATGACAGGATACCTAAGATATCTAAGTTTGAAGTATAGGGAGCAACAAAAGAAAGGGGAGACCAAAGGAACAGTGGCTTTAAGAAGTGCATAGGATATTGTGTCGACAGGAATAATAGAGAGTGATGCAGAGAAAAGGGATGTACGGAGGATTAAATTTACATTGGGTTATAGGGAACTACTATATATATATATATATAGGTGTTAAAACCAATGAAATGATGTTAAAGTCGAATAAAAAGTTTTATTGATAAATCATATATGTTTTAATATTTCAATAACAATAAAGTGTAACATTAAAAACTTTAATACACATGTACAAATCACACTTTTTCAAGAATTCACTAATTAATCATATACTAAGTAATGAGCAGTAAAAAAAACTTATTTTTGCTTAATTCAACGATAAGTTTATGTCAACATCATCACAATGAAATCAAACTATGCAGACGCTAACGTAAGCATTTTACAATATGTAAATCTAAGCTTCCCATTTGTACAATATACTTTTTTCTATCCATAAATGTTAAATTACTGATAATTCACTTCTTGGAATTTCCTAATCGTCAATTGAAAATCAAAAATACATTTATTAATAAATAAGTATTAATACATATTTCTAGTTTAATGATTTTATAAATACATATAGTATTCATAATATTTTTGTCTATCTGCAAACCCCCAAATACCTATTAATGCAACATTTTGTATAGACCTATAATTATTCATCTAGTAAGTTTTATTTTATTTTATTCTATTCCAAATTATCTTCTACCCTATGTCAGAGACTGTCAAACTTTACCATCTTTCAGAAACAAATTGCAAATAAAATTAACAGGAACATCGCACTAATATTACTTTTTTAATAATTTATATTTTTTCATTATGTAATAAACATAATATTAAGATTTATCAATTTTTACCTAATGTTATATATAAAAGTGATAGATTAATTCATTACAGTTGATTACTTTCTTTGTATTTTTTTCTTTTCTTTTCATGTATATTAGATATGAGCTGTTATTCCTTTATGTAGACATTCTTTCATTAGTTATAATTTTATTCGTATTTTAATTTTATTCTATTTTAGACATTATTTTCATTATTGTTCAGTTTGACCAGATAATTGTTAAATGTGTAATATATTTGTAATTTTTGTATTTAAATATAACATAGGCCTATATTTGTCCTGGTGAGTGGAAAAGAAGGCCACATGGCCTTAACTCCACCAGGCTAAATAAATACATATTTTATTAGTGTTAGCTAACATTAGACCACATCCGCATTATTTTGTTTAATCTATTTCCATAACATAAAACTGTAATAAGTATATATATTTTTTATTATTTTATTATTCGCTGGTTGAGTAGAAGAGAAGGCCATATTGCCTTAACTCTGCCATCTTATATAAAGCTTTCCAGCTTGAATAAAGCTTTATTATTATTATTTATTATTATTATTATTATTATTATTATTATTATTATTATTATTGTTGTTGTTGTTATTATTATTGTTATTATTATTATTATTATTATTATTATTATTATTTTCATTATTATTATTGTTATTGTTGTTATTATTATAATTATTGTTATTAATGTTATTATTATCATTATTATTGTTATTATTATTATTATTATTGTTATAATTATTGTTATTGTTAGTAATGTTATTATTATCATTATTATCATCATCATCATTATTATTACTATTATTATTATTATTATTATTATTATTATTATTATTATTATTATTATTATTATTATTATTATCGACCTTTTCGGAGATGGCGGGAGACCGTAACGGGCCACTGGGCCTAATACTTGAAAGGACGATGATTATCATGATTTTGAAAAAGCATTCGACACAGTCAAGAGATCAAAACTCTTAAATATATTGGAAGACAGAAATATACCAAATTTACTTCGGCAGAACATACAAAATATTTACAAAGACAACACCATAAAGATTAAATTAAATAACAGATTTTCTGAAGAAGGAATTATAAATCGTGGTGTGAGACAAGGCTGCCCCCTATCCCCAATACTCTTTGCAATTTATATCAATGAAGTAATATGTGCTGGAACAAAAAATTAAATTTGGAATAAGAATATCAGAAAATAGAAAATTAAACACCCTATTGTTTGCAGATGACCAAATAATAATAGCAAATTCCGAAGATAATCTACAGAAAGGTCTGTATGAACTTAACAAAATTACAGAAGAATATGGTTTGAAGATATCTACAGAAAAAAAAACAAAATTATGGCATTCAAGGTGTAGATCCTGTCAGAAGTAAAATTGTACTGAACAATAAAATTTTGGAGCAGGTGAATAATTTTACATATCTAGGATTCAATATCTCATATGAAGAAGAAAAGGATGTAAATGCAAAAATATCTAAATTTTTAAGAATTTTAGGGTTAATAAATTCTATCTTCAAGCCACAGTTAGTCCAAAAGCATTCAAGACTGAAAGTGTATAAAACACTGGCTCTTTCAACTGTTTTGTATGGTAGCGAAGTATGGACGTTGAAACAGAAGGATATATAGAGACTTAGATCTGCTGAAATGAGATATCTTCGGAGGACTGCAGGATACACACTACTAGATCACAAAAAAAATGAAGACATCTTAGAAGAATTACACATGGAATCTTTAGAAAACAAAATTTCTGATTATAAGTCAAGATGGATACATGTTCATCGAATGAAAGATCACAGAATACCCAAACAAATGTTAAGATATCAACCTGCAGGAAGAAAAAGACCAGGACATCCACTCAAAAGACTTTTGCATGGTGTTTCTCTTGAGGCCGAAACAGGTCAACAAATGGCCTAAATTTGTGAATGTACTATGATTATTATTATTATTATTATTATTATTATTATTATTATTATTATTATTATTAAATCCTTTCATTTTCTATCTAGTTACTAAACATGTGATATAGGGTACTATCTACACCAATCTTTAAAATAGTGTTGTTGTCGCTGTACAACATATTCCAGTACCGAATTTTATTACAATATGATGTATGCATCTACTTCAGATGTTCCTAAACAAAATTATGTAAACGAATGAACTGTTTGAAAAAAAATGTTGTGTTGAGTACAATGAATATATAAAAAAATCAATAAAAAAATCCCAATGACTGTTTTCTCCCTTTCCTTGCAATGTAAAAAAATACAGACGCATTTTTCCTCTTTTAATTTTAAACAGAGAAACATAGTATTTAGTTAGTTGCATCGTATTATCCGCTAGGAATATTCAATAAAAATCATAGCTTAATGTTTTAAAACAAATTGATAGACAAGCTGTTAATACTTTTAAAATTCATGGTAAATAATGTTAAATTCTTAAAATTCGTACATTATATTTCAGTCGCCCACAACTAAAACTAGTTGGTACAATTTTTTTTTTTTAATTTTACCTTTTAGACAAGCTGTTGTATATCACAAAATAAAATAAAACAATAATAAACCATTTAACAACTCAATTAATTAATGTAAGTTCAACACATGCATGAAGATAACATATGGGGGATTCAGAGCAAAAGTGGACCAAATCCATATTGTACTCTTTTGAGAAAAAATATAAAAATTTAAAGTTATATATTTTATTGTAGATGAATTTTTTTTACAGTGAAAAAGAACAAATATAATAATTGGTTCACAACTGGTCTGAAAAATTGCAGACATTTTCAACCCAAATTCACATAAAACTAGGGTTTTCAATTCTTGGACTTGGTCCACTTTAGCTCCGAATCCATCTTATTATTTACGAAAAACTTTGCAGATCTAAAATAAAAGTGTATAATACCAATTATTTAAAATTGCAATGTTAGAAGGAAGAGTCTCTTCTTATAAAAAAGTAATAAATACTTTAAATATGATCCAATATTTAAAAAATGATAATTAATTATAACAAAATTTAAATTAAAAAATAGATATCCAAAACTCGAATTGCAGCACAATAACATGGACAAATATATAAACATTTTTTATACAGTAAACAAAAATAGTGTAGAAAAAGTTGTAAATTTTACTGATTTTGTGAACACACAATAATCTAGCTTTTACCTTTCGTTTACACGTGTAGAAGTCTTCTTAACTGTTTCTGAAAGCTGTTTAATAAACATTTTACAGTGATTTAAATGTTAAGAGTTAATCAACTCATCGTTGATATTACTTTGTCGGTTCTTAGTGCCGGAAGCATCTATCTTACCACCAGTGAGGAATGTAGGTTCTGAGTAAGAAGAAACTCCTTGGATAGAAACTGCTGAATTAGAGTCTGAAGATGTTTTATGCAGTAGTTTATCAGAAACAGCTGCAGGTAGTTTTGCATGTATTGGGAGAGTATTACCAATGTTGTAAGAAGAAGTGTCTTGGATAGATATGGCTGGATTGGAATCATAAGGTGATTTAACTACTCTAATATCATGTTCGACTGCGTGTGGGGAAGAATAAGTATAATCTATATACGTTGGTTGTGTAAGAGAATGCGGGATAGGGAAGTTTATGTGCGGAACGTAACGTGGAATGTGGTACGGGGGAATACCAGGGTAACGCTGATAAATGGGAGGATAGTGCTGATGAATGTCAGGATAGAATGGAAATGTTTCTGGAAATCTAGGAGGTAATATAGGTGAGTCTTCGTGAGGTAGTGGAGGAAGTAAGACAGATGGAAATCCAGGAGGTAATATAGGTAAGTCTTCGTGAGGTAGTGGAGGAAGAAGGACAGGTGGAAATCTAGAAGGGAAGTCTGTTTTTCTTCTGTGAGGTAGCGAGGGAAAATAGGTACTGTGTTCTAACTGTCCAGGATAATAATGACCTTGGGAGTTAAGATAATGTTTCATTGCAGCTGCCAATGTTTCGGTTACTGCAGGTTCAAAAATGGGAAGTTCGCTTAATGGAACATCAGGGTAAATGTTGAATATAGATTGCACTGGTTTTGTAAGATGATCAGATGGTACATACATATCATTAGGTATTTCATTTGGATATTGATTTTCATCTTCTGGAGGGATGTATTGTGGGTTCTTCGTGCCATTAATTTCACTTTCTTTAGAATTTAGTACGTTAGAAATAAATCTACAAATCATGGCCGGTTGTATAATCGGATGTCCCTTGTCCCAACGACTTTCACGAGCACCGATAATCGGATGTTCCTTGTCCCAACGACTTTCACGAGCACCGCATGGACCTACACACACTGGTTGAACATCATCAGCATTTCTTGGCACATCATTCTCCCAATTCACTGACGTTTCAACTTCACCGTATATATTTGGTTTTGAAGAATCAAATGGCATATCATTAATTGATCCTCCGGTTTTGCTATTGTCGACATTCGCTGACTTCAGGTTATCAGTAGAAGTTGCTGATCTAGACAAGACTTCATCTGGTTGGTGACTGTTAGAACCGTTATTTATGATTGATGAATTGTCACTTTCGGTCGTCATACTGCTTGTAGAATCAGAAGATGCAGATCCTATTTCAGTGTCCATTGTATTATTAGCAGACTTCTCATTCCAAACACTAGATTCTGATTTTTCAGATTTAGTTTCTTGATCAGATATCCAGTTTGAAGGATCTAAATTTTTCTCACTTAATTTCCAGCTTTCTTTGCCTTGCGAAGTACTGTTCTTCATTGATTGCATTTTACTTTCCATGTTGTCATGCGATGATGATTTGAATCCCCAGTTATTATTACTTGATTTAAAATCATTCTTTTGTTCTTGTGACGTAGACATAATTTTCTTTGAATGAGTTTCATCTTTCATTTGAAGCGAAGATGTTTCTTTTTCGCTGACACTAGATACTTTATTTTCATTGCTCTGCATATTTTTCTTCACTCTCTTGTGTTCCACTAAACTTGAAGCATCATAAAGCTTGCCTTTCGTTCCATCTTCATCAGGAATGATGTTTTCTGCTAAATGACTATCCCATGATCGCGGTCTTCTGATCGTCGGAATCGTACTTGCCTAAGAAAAACAATAATTTTATAACTCCAAATATAAATTCTAAAACTATATATATGTTTTAAGAATATATTTTTATCTTTAGAGCTTAAAATATTATAAACGCCACGAATATTAATTCTGATATACAAAATAAAATTTTAAGATTGCGTTATATTCAAACTGTCAAACTATAACATCCTTCAAAAACAAACTAAACAATTATTTAATAACAAACTAACTTATACACCTCACTGATAGTATTCTTTTAACAATTATTAAATTTAATTATTTATGAAAATAATATTAACAAATATTTTCATTTGTTATGTTTTAAATATTATAATCGTGAAATTAGTTTTCTATATATTATTATTTTTCTTTGTTTTTTATATACATTAGACAGGGACAATTGAATATGTCTTGTTTGTATACATTTTATTATTAGTTTTAGCCTTAATTTTAACTAACATTAACTGGTTGCAATATAGATCGTAATATAATAGATATTATCTTTTTGATCAAATTTTTATTTAGTATTTAATATTGAGATTGTTATATTCTGATGTAATATATGTTTGTCCGGGTGAGTGGAAGAGAAGGCCACATGGCCTTAACTACATCAGGCTAAATAAATCTAATCTAATCTAATATTCGGAAGAAAACTGACTATTCTATTTAATTAAATTATAAAAATCTATATTATTTAGAATAAAAATAATAGAAAAAGCATAGTAAAGCCAAAGTATATATGTTTAAAACTTAATTCCTATACACAAATTTTTATTGGAAAACTACAAAAAGATATTGTAATATGTTCATGTGCTATTAAAGATATTTCAGATAAAGGTAAATTTGAATCGATAATAAAAATTCTAACTCATTTTCCAAATTTTGAAGGAAAATCCTTGTAAAATTATTAATTTGTGAAATAAAATCCAATTAATATAAATTCAATCAGTTATTTGAAAAGATCACGCTTCCACAGTTTTAAATTTTACAGGATAAATTAAAAAAACTGAATAATATTTAATGAGTAAGAGATATGAATATTTTCCTCTACATTTATTCCGAACATTCTGTTTTATATAGGTTTGAAAAAATCGCTTTTTCACAACGAATTAACTACTCTGTTTAGAGAACAAGTTTGTAAAATAAAAAAATGGAAAATATAGATAAGGCCTATCTGGATGGTTCAAAGCACAAGCAGATCAAATATGTTGAACATATGGAAACTCCTAACTTATCACTTTAAAGATTTAATTCCTTTTACATTTATTTTCTGTTATTTAGAGAACCAAAATGGATGTGCGGTTAATGTAATAATATTTGAGAAGAAAGTAGTTTGAAGTTTACCACGTCATGTCCGACGAAACAAGACGTTTAAAAATAACAGATTCAGTTAATATAAAATATGTCAATTTATTTTGGAACTAGCATGTAATTTACGTAAAAAATCAATACAAATTTTAAAATATAAAAATCATTAACATTCTATTAAATGAAAATTACAAGAAATGAATTTAAATACTAAAATGTTTAATAATAAATACGTTTTTTAACAAAATGTGAAATAACTTACATCTGACGAATGATATATGGTGAATAAGATGGTAGAAATGATCATTAACACTGACGTTGTTCTTAGACCAACCATTTTGTGGATTGCTTTACTTTGTCCGGAAAGGACATTTTATATTATTTTCATCGTTAGATGACCTAATATTGCAAGACAGGTAAAGATCGCTAAGTCAGCTTTTGTATTAAGCAACGGATTAATTTCGTTGCAACAGTTCCATTACAACACTGTGTTATAGTAATACAATTCTTCAAATATTTACATCTGATAACGTGTTCTCAAATTTGCTTTTTTTTTTCTCTCAATATTTCAACAAAATAAAATTCGGTTACCTATTCAATTCCTCCTATTTTGTCGTCACACCAAAATATATCAAAATCGGGAAATTTCCACAAACACTTTTATTACTTTTATTTAACAGGTTTCACAATGTTTAACAACATCTTCCTGCGCCCAATTAATCTACTGCCATTCCCTCAATATCTATTTGTCATTCCAATCTCCACAGTCCAATCCTTTTCCCCTCATGCTGCTCAGAACACCATCAATCCACGTTATTTTTGGCCGTTCTTCTTCTTCTTCTTCTTCTTCTTCTTCTACTAAGTGGCATCCAGGTAGCGTGCTGCCTTGTCACGCAGCGGACCCGGGTTCGATCCCCGGCCGGGGTAGTTTTTCTGGGTGAGGTTTTGTCGGGGTTTTTCCTCGCCTGTAAGACAAATATCAGAAAAACTTTTATGGCCCAAACGGTCCCCGAAATCATATGGCCATCATCGTCACCATCATCATTATCATTATCATAATCATCATCATCATCATCATCACCATCCTTCATCGGTGTGGAAAGCAACGCGAAGCTACCACACCTACAATTCCCTAGTAAAGCTGCAAAGCATAGCATGAAAATGCTATGACTGCAGTCAAGGACCTGCCTTCGGGCAGAATTACTATGGATGGAATTGGTATCCATTCTAGTATTCATCTTGGGAATCTATGTTCTGTCATTATTTTTACATGATCATACCATTTTAATTCTTTGTTTTTATGAAATCCACAAATGAATTTTGAACATTCAACTTTTGTTTAATCACACTGTTTCTTATGTTAATTCTTCTATAAATTCCAGCTGAACGCCTCCAAAAATCCATTTCTACAGAATTTAATTTACTATTCTTCTAGATTTTAAGTTCCATGTTTTTGCACCGTATGCCATTGTATTCCTTATTATTGTATCAAAAATGTTTGTTTTTGTTTTCATTCAATCATTTTGAAAACTTTCTTCATCATTGAGAATTTTCTCCAACCAATATTAATAATTAACTTGAGTTTTAAAAAATACATAAATTACTAAGGACTTATAGATTATCAGTTTGTAACAAACAACAGTACCTGATATCTCAGTCGTCCTCAATAATTTGCAGTGTTGTTTTATAGGAGGCCTTTCGATAACTTATGTATCATCTTCTGCTTTCATTTTGGTACTGACTGTCGTTGGTAATTATTTTGTACAGAGGGTTTATGCTGGGTATGTTCTTGTTGAGCAGGTGTTTATTTGTGGTTTCCTTGATGATTTCTAATTCTTCGAGAACATTGATTTTCGATACATCGTTTTCTCTATGCAGGATCGATAATACATTGTCTATTGTGTTGAATTGATGTCCTGATAGACAATGTATTATCGATCCTATATAGAGAAAACGAGGTATCGATAATCAACGTTCTCGAAGAATTAGAAATCATCAAGGAAACCACAAATAAACACCTGCTGAACAAGAACATACCCAGCATAAACCCTCTGTACAAAATAATTACCAACAAAAGTCAGTACCAAAATGAAAGCAGAAGATGATACATGAGTTATCGAAAGGCCTTCTTAGATTAGTAATGGATAGAATATTATCTTAGCGAGTAAATATAGATTATAGCTTGGTAGGATTAGTCAACTTAAATGAAAATAGGAACCATATTTTGTCAGGAATAGTAATGAAGAATGCACTAATTTAACCCTTAACTTACAATGTATCTTATAAGAAACATTGATTTAATTTATTTATTATTGTTTATTAAATAGTAAAAATAAAACAAATTATCATAAATTACCTAAGACTGTGTCAAATAACGTTAAAAATACAGCAATAACTTACTTTTACATGATTTTGTTTTCTTTGCGGTCCGAAACACTTGAATAACGGGGATGAGAAAATATTGTTTCGCCAATTTAAGGGTTAAGTAAGTGCTTATAGGAACAATGTCAAGCAACTGTAAATATTAATCATAACTTGTTAGTGCCAAGAGGAACCATAACTTGCTTAAGTATAATTAACAGAGAGCATTGTTTGAAATGCAAATAACAACCATAACCAAATAGAACAATTTAGCGTCACAACTCAAAATTATATTTTAAGGAATCGAAAATAGAAAAATAATAACTTCACACTTTAGAACTAGTAAAGAACACTATAAATTCATAGTCAGGAATATCTGCACACATAAAATGATAGAGATGATTTAATATTGCTAAACCAAAGCATGTAGTACTGCAGAAAACTGTAGTGGAGCATGCTGTCATATGAAGACTCTTAAAAAAAAAAGAAAAAAAAACCTCCTATAAAACAACACTGCAAATTATTGAGGACGACTGAGATATCAGGTACTGTTTTACAATTATTAAAACTTGAACACAGTAACCTCAACGGAGTTTCATAATGTATTTTAAAAACATTGTAATAAACATTCACAAATTTTCCTTAATTCAAGTTCTCCATCGATCTCTGTCCTCTGTGCCTTCATCCGTTACACCAAATTCCCTCGAATTATGAATGTTTTAATTTTAGAACTTATATTCTGATCCCATAAAACGCCACTTAGTTTCGTTATTGCAGATTTTATTAGTATTTTTTTTAGTTTTGTTAAAGTATAAACATATAATTGCAACAATGAGTATGCAGATACACTAACTAGGCAAGTCAATATCCTGGATTATTAGCAGCATTGAAATAAAACCAGGACTAACTCACTCATTGGCACTATCCAACCCATAGGTTCATGGCCGCGCGGATATTAGCTCTCCATACATCCCAGTAACACCCATTGCCGGGTTTCATGACGGTTGTATTATTACGGTGTAAGGTCGTCACTTTTTCACCCAAGGTATTGCTCGTCTGACTTATTGCCTTCCACATTTCGAGTAAACCTTTCGGCAGCAATGCTACCGTCGGCATAGGTCTCTGGGTCATTTAAGCACCACCACAAGGTGAGAAGCACAAAGGAATACTATTTCATATTAGAGTATACCTCATACTATCGAACCCGGAGATTCATGACAGCCCTGATTTTTGGTCTCCATATATCCCTATCGTCCACCGCTGTGGTCTCGAGGTAGCGTGCTGCCTTGTCACGCAGCCGGCCCGGGTTCGATCCCCGGTCGGGGCAGTTTTTCTGAGTGAGGTTTTTATCGGGGTTTTTCTTCACCTGTAAGACAAATGTCAGGAAAACTTTAAGGCCCAAACTGTCCCCGAAATCATATGGCCATCATCATCATCCTTATCATCATCATCCTTCACCGATGTGGAAAGCAACGGGAAGCTACAACACCTACAATTCCCTAGTAAAGCTGCCTTCGGGCGGAATTACTATGGATGGATATCCCTATCCTGAACTAATGTTTTCCAATAAAAAGTGTGCCTATATGGGCATTGAGGAAAAATAGTTACAATGATTTAAGATACATATAAAAAATAAAAATATATAAACAATGAATATGAATTTTCCTTAAATTGTCTTTTTTGTACGTATGTCACGTTATTGCAGGGAACTTAAACATTACTTTTGATTTTTTCCCCCCAAGATTATCTAAAAATTATCGTAAGTAATGTCACGAGTGATTTCCAAATTATCGATAAATTAATGAGTTACCAAACGAATTTGGAAATCAAGAGTGACATTTGTTAGAATTATTCAACGAATAAAATTAAGCTGTTTACTCACAAATCATTATTTAAATATAGTTATTTTAAAATATTTATATATTTAATTTTTTTGTCTAGTGCCATCAGGTTGTCTTTTATCACATTTCTGGTTTTCTCCCCTGGAATTGGCGGAATTGTAATATATTTCTTAGGTTGGAGCACCTGGAAGGCGGAGTTACTTTACCCCGATGATATGATGGGTTGTAAATGATAATGAAGTGCCAGGAGAGTTCTTAACCTAAATTCCAGACCATGGGCAACCACAGCAATAATTCCCTTTAAGGAAAAATGCATATGGTTTGACCTCATGAACTGTAGTCGAAAACGCTGACTAGCCCATGAGGCTGGTCATATATTTAATGTAAACGGCGATGTTTGAAAATAGAGGAGTAACGTTTGTTATGTTTCATTTGTTCATCGACTGCAACCAGATCATATTTTAAAAATTTAAATAAATATTGTTGTATTGTTGCTTAGATCAGTTGGAACACAATTCATAATTTGTTAACATGTCTGAAGAAGGTACAGTGTTTTATTTTTATTTAATTAATACAGATCATATTATTTATTGCCAAATAGGATCGCAATATTGTAAGAAAAAATTAAACACGTCAAACTGTATAGTATAACCAACATTATAGATTAATTAATTTCTGATGTCCTACGATGTAAATATGACAATTATATTTTTCTGGAAAGTAAATACCTGGGAAATAATAAATTTAGGAAAGTGCAAACAGTGGTTTCTTTTTATTGTGATATAATCAATTGCTAGATTTTTTTTAAATTATATCACGCAAGCGGTACCTGGTTACATTCGTGCACTATATACAATCTGAGAGCCAACATGCATTCTGAGATCCTTAAATCTTAATATATAAATTGCTACATTCAACGTATTTCTTAGAGAGTCTGTCACTGCAAAATAATGCTCTGACCTGTTCAGAGTATCAAAAAGGAGGAGCTTTCTTTAATATGATAACTTAAGTTGATAAATATCAAGGTGAAACACGACTGTGATTAGTTGTAAAACAAAATTAATTGAAACGTGATTGGTTATTGACTCCCATTTGGTTTTTAGAATCCAAGGTGTATATTTAGACACCTAAAATAGTGTTAAATAATGTAGACTTTTATAAATGACTTAAAACCATTAGCATTAACAGCAAAATTGATGTGAGAGTTATGAAAATGTATATAACAAATAGAATTAATTAACTACAGTAAATATATCAACCACTAAATAAAATTATTGCCAAGTTTTTACATTATTTTGATGCTGAGATAAAATTTGTAAGATCTTGCAAAGCTCAGCTGGGACGAAGTATGTAAATTTCAATCAGACAATTTTATTTAATTTTGTACTAGAGCATGCCATCAAATCATTATAGAGGATGAAGAAGGCCTACAACTCAATGTTATTAATAAGCTGTTAGTTTATGCTGATGATGTTGGGCGATAGCGAGGAGATACTAAAGGCCAATACGCACACACTACTGATTAACACTAAGAAATTGGGACTGGAAGTAAATATCAATAAAACTAAATATATGGTCACACATAGAAATAATTATATAATGGAAATGGAAAGCTAATGACAAATGAGGGAAATTTTGAGGAAGTGGCTGAATTCAAATACCTAGGAATAATAACCACAAACAGGAATCTGTTGCACAAAGAAATTAAACATAGGCTCAATTCTGGAATGCGTGCTATTATGCATTACAGAGACCCTTGACGTCCCAACTCCTTTCAAAAAACGTTAAACTGAAAATATATAAAATTATTATTCTACCAGTTATATTATATGGATGCGAAACATGGACTCTTACTTTAAGGGAGGAAAGGAGATTACGAGTATTTGAGAACAAAGTTCTTAGAAAAATGTTTGGACCAAAGAGAGATGAACAGACAGGTGAATGGAGAAGACTGCATAACAGTGAGTTACATGGTATTTATAGGAAGTCAGATATAATAAGAACAGTTAAGTCTCGTAGACTGCGATGGGCAGGACATGTGGCACGACGTGCATGGAAGCTTCCTGTAGGAAAACCAGAGGCAAAACGCCCAGTTGGTAGACCAAGAATGAGGTGGGAGAATAACATTAACTATGATTTGAGGGAAGTAGATTATACAGGGAATGATTGGAAAACATTGGCTCAGGACAGGGATGTCCGTGCGGCCATGAACCTATGGGTTCGATAGTGCCAGTGAGTTGAGTTGAGTTGAACCTCAACGATGGCTTTATCATGCATTTTAAAAGTATTGGTACATACAACTTATTTGTGTTTAGATTTAAACTCATGTGTTTGGTCACGAAGAGTGAAATTACTTTTTTTTTATTTTAAAGTCCATAACAATGGATTAAAAAAAACCCTTTCAAACAAATATACTGAAAAAAATAACATTTCCCCTGAAAACCTGAGTAATTAGAATAAACAAATATTTTTTGTATAGTTATCTTTGCTGTAATATCAAAATATATGTTGTACCTTTTATCGTTTACCCAGCCATCTTAAGTTCTACACAATGAAAGTACTATCTGCATAACAATTACTCGTATATTCAGCATTTTGTATATATCCATAAATATTCATCTATATTATAGGAAGCTGCTCTTGCTTTATTTTATTTTATTTCTATTCCATGTTTTGTTAGTGTTACCGTAACTAATATTAGACCACATCCGAATTGTGCTTTGTTTAGACTATATTTTAAAATGTTGTTAAAATATAAGTATTTAATTTTTGCATGATTTCATTATTTACTGGTTGAGTGGGTTTCGTATTTGCACTTGAGACTTCTGAATAACTTTTTTTTTTAATTGGGTGGGTTATACAGAAGTCAGAGGATCATTTACAAAGAGCCATTTACACACTGAATCAATTAGGACTCTATTGTAATCTTAAAGTTTCAACCTCGAAAAACTAAAATTATGGCTTTTCATGGCAAAAGTGCCAGTCAGAGCAAAAATAGTAATCAATAATGAAATAATAAAACAGGTAGCACATTTTACCTATCTTGGTTCAGATATAACATATAGCTATGATTGGGATATACACAATAAATTAAACTGATATCAAATGATGTGTGGCACCATAAGAAGAACTCTCGGAAAGACTCGAAGAGAAACTCAACTCAGATTTTATAAAATTATGGCTGTTCCTGTTCTTTTATATGGATCTGAATCTTAGGTGCTTACAAAAAATATATCTCACACATTCAGGCTACTGAAATGATATTTTTAAGATCCGTAAAAGGATGTACACGCATGGATAGATTACATAATGAATCAATAAGAAATGAACTGGAGATATTTTCAATACTCGACAAACTGGAAGAGCACAAACGCCGATGGAAAGAACATTTAGACAGAATGGACAATACAAGATTACCCAAAACGATCAACACCTACAAACCGCATGGAAAAAGATCTTTGGAACGGTCAAGGAAACGATGGACTTGAGACCGGAACAGGTCGCATTGACCTAATCCTGGAAAGGAAGAAGAAGAAGACTGGTTGAGTGAAAGAGAAGGCCTTATGGCCTTAACTCTGTCAGCTTAAATAAAGCATTATTATTATTGTTATTATTTATTATTACTATTATTATTATTATTATTATTATTCCGAATATGGTCTACATGACCCCCAAGGTGTCCATATCAGCATAAAGGAAAATGAATAGCATTGTATCAGCTGTCGAAAACTCATTTGATGATAAATAAAAAAAATGACACGTGGTCTACGAGACAAAAAAATGGGAATCTCTGGTTTACATCCTGCATATGTCCTTATAACGTGTCTGCCCTCTAAATTTCGTCACATTATGGAACTGTTTTAAGATCCTATTAACAATATGTGCAATCCACCTTATCTCAAAATAATGGAGACTGAATTATCACACGAAATTTAGTAAAATAAATATTTAACTTGAAGAAGGCGGTTCGACAGTCATGAACTATAAGGCAACTCTTCACGACTGTTTTACTATTATAAAAATATTGAGAAGTAAAAAGAAAATAATAATCAGCTGTTATATGTGTAGACGTTCATTGTGATGCAATTATTGTTCAGCATATTTTGTCTCATATTAAAGGGAGTGGATTGTGAGGGCTGTAAAAAATTAATTCATAATCAAAAACTTATATTTCTGATTATAATTAGAGGAAGTTCGTGTAATGTGGACTCTTCGGTTTGAGTGGATCCTGTTAATATCTTCTTTAATTGGTGCTATCCTAGAACAGAGAATGTTTTAACTTCTTTCCCTCATCAACTCATCGACGTGTTCAAGGTCAGTTTCTTTTATTCTTTGTGTGAAGAAGGGTTTATTTGTGATATTTATGAAAATTATGACTTTAAAGTTATTCAAGCTACGAATTAATTCTTAATTTCTGCTACTGAATATTACAAATATTGAAAAAAAAAAACACCTAAATATATCATGTAGATGCTGTATTAATATACCGACGGGTTTGGTTTGATATTATGTGACATGGCGGCTGTGTAAAATAATTAAACATAACAAAGGAATTCCGTTAATATGGACCCTCCACGAGGCAGTTAAAGTAGACCTGGGTCCACTTTACACGAATATGTATATTTTATCAATGAGGATGCTATATGTAAAACCATGATCTTAATTAATTTCATTAAATATCCTTGTAATTTTACAAAACCCAAAGACCGTCACTTACTGCAGTAGAATGACATGTGAATGTTATAATCAACAATAATTTTTCAAAACGTAAAAAAAATATCAACACTTTTTAATTAAGATCAGACGTATTTTTTTCAGATTAATCTGTGCCTGTCTGCATGAATTATTAGAGCAAATAAACTTAAAAATAGACTAAAAGCTAAGGGAGACTCTGGGGTCCACTTTACCCGAATATGGAGGTTAAAGTGGACCTTTCTTGTAATGTAAAAAAAGTTTATAAATGATGAAGATGTTTCCATATTTGAATAAAATAACAATTTTATTTAATAGTTATAACACTAATGATAATCACATGATCATAATTCAAATCCCTTAATTAAAAGAAGAAAAACAAATTCAAAATAGGGGTCCACATTACCGAAGTTCCTCTATTACCTGACATAACTAAAACTGGATATTAATTATGGATAAACTTAGCTTTATATATATGTCATTTTGTAGATTTTCTCGGATGTAAGTACGATCAAAATGATTCTCTTGGGTTTTCCACGACATGGATTAAAGGTTGGCCTCTGGCCACTGATTCCGACGTTTCGGCATGATCCCACATGTCATTACCGAGTCACTAGTTTATGTATTATATAGTTGAACACTTCGCAATGAAAATGCAATGTGTTTAATTATATAAGGCTTAAACTAGTGTCTCGAACCTATCATCCCTTAAATGACATGCGGTATCATGACGAAACGTCGGAAAGAGTGGTCACAGACAAACCTTGAATCCATGATACGGAAAACTCAAGAAAACCAACTCAATCATATATATTTGTAAATATCTTAAAATAATTCAGCTTATATTATTTATTTTAATAATTTCAGTTTCGCCAACCCATATATAATTTAATATTTTAAATTTGGCCATTTCATACCTATTCGTTTTTTATTTAAATGTTGCTACCACATACATATTTCTTTTCAAAAATATTGTAAGGTTCTCTATCGCATATCTACATTGAGAATCAGTTTTATCATCTAAAATAAGTAAGAAAATGAAAAGTAATCAACACACAGGCCTATTCTGGTAGTTTTTAGCGAATTCCGAAGGATTGGGCTATTGAGGTTGTTCTCATGAAAACATTTTTCAAAAATGTTTACATATCTTCAACGATCCTATCTAGTAGACACCGAAAATGACCATGACCAAAATTTATTTGTAAGTCCTTGCTTCTAATCCCGAGGGTCGCGGGTCCAAATCCACCAGGTTCGATGGATTTTTAGGATGGAAAAATCCAAGGGACAAGTTCTCTGGGAGGGACTTAATCTGTGGATCCTGGTTCTGTAGCTTGGTTAATAAACTCCTATTACCATTATATATATATATATATATATATATATATACATGCTAGTGAAACTTGGGTCCCAAAAGAAACAATAAAACAGAAATTATTAATTTTTGAAAGGAAAATTCTAAGACGAATATTTGGACCGAATAGAGGAAGTGATAACTGTTGGAGAATCAAAACAAATAACGAACTAAACAAATTAATCAAAAATCAGAATATAGTAAACCATATAAGATCACTCAGAATTGGTTGGCTGATACATTTAATAAGAATGGATTAGCAGAGATTTCTTAAGGAACTCTACAAATGGAAAACTATAAGAGGCAGAGCAGTTGCAGTTGGAAGACCCAAGATAAGATGGGAGGATGGCACAATGAACGATCTAAAGAAAATAAAAGTGACTAATTTGAATATGGCAAGAGACAGATTGGCATGGAGGATTGTTGAGAAGGCCAAAACGTTCACCTTTGAAGTTGTCGCGACTTAAGATGATGATGATGATGATGATCTTTTAAAAATATAATTAACTTAAAAAATATATATGTATATGCTCAATCTTCACAATTCCATCATTAAAGAATGAGTTTTTCAACGGATACAATGAAAATTTCGTCGCCTTATTACGGTATAATTTTCTGTTTAACTAGTAACACAGAAAAAATGCATAGTGTCATGGTATTAGCTAGTTTATGTATATATTTCATGGAGTAATCTAATATATAAAAATGAATGTTTATTTGTTCGTATTTTATGCGCTGCCATACTGTTCATCCGATTGCGATGGGGCTTTTTGCAAAATGTTTAGGAGATTCCCAGGATGAACATAGGCTATAAGAGAGTCGTGATACTCAACTCCTACACCCTTAAAAATCACCCTTTGCAGTGGAAAACGTGAAAAAGGTACTTTTTTGACGCTTAAATGGCTTACGCTGCCTAAACCATAACAAATGCACACAATTAATGTACACAGAATGGAATATTAAAAAAATCTAGAAAAAAGTCCCCGACAGCATATGCTTATCTTTTACGGATACCGTTCACCCCATTGCGATGGGGCTTTTTGCAAAATGTTGCATTGAAAAACGTGAAAAAAAGTCCCTTTTTTGACGCTTAAATGACTTACGCTGCCTAAACCATAACAAATGCACACAATTAATGTACATAGAATGGAATACCTAAAAAATCTACAAAAAAGTCCGCGACAGCATATGTTTATCTTTTACTGATAACTCACAATAACAATTTATATCTTTCAACTCACTGATGCCAAGAAGTTCGGAATGACTAGATTCCCGGGCATGCTTAGCAGCGCACAGCGGGTATTATTTTACGGATAACTTTCAATAACCATTTTTGTCTTTGAGCTCTTTTATGCCAAGAAGATAGGGATAAGTAGATTCCCAGGAAACGCCAGGTAATCAGCACGGGGTATCTCAAATTAATTGCGATATAAATTTATAATTAATTTTCTTCCTACTTATTCAACTAAACATGAAAACACATTTCATTTATTTAAGCGTAGTAACGAGCGCCGGATATTAGCTAGTATTAGATAAAAACCCGGCCTCTGGTGTCAAATTGTGAAAAATCATAAAATTAAAAAGTTGAAAAAAAGTAAATAAATGACATATAATAAAATTGTTGTTTCGCTTCGTTAATTGTGAAACATTTTGTAATGCATAAAAACTCAGTATTCTGCTACAAAAAGTAGGTTGTTCCACTCACACAGGTAATAGCAGGTTAATAAACTTAAAAGTATTCGATTAAAAAATCAGAACATATTTTAGACGAATAAGCAAATGCCAATGTGGCTAACATGTCGGTATTTCATGTAGGAAGTAGAAATTTGCTGATGATGCTTAGTGTCAGACAAAATAATATGTGTACATTATTCGAATGGTGACCAAATGTCTCAATACAAAAACAAAATATTCTTATTTTTCGCATACATTATTCAATTTTCATATTTTTTTTTTTGTGTTTTTTGATAAAATAAAATTTCGAATACTTTATTTCTTATTTAAAGACGCCCCTAACATCAAAGGTCATATAACATCTATTTATTTTTATTTTATATTTTAATGTTATTAAGAAATGGCGACTGTACCATACCCGAGCGGTTAAAAAAATCATGCCTTGGTGTAAGGCAGGGGATCTGCGCTTGTAGGAGACCCACAACTAACTCACTGCCGCTATTGAAATCGTAGGTTCACGGTCGCGCGGACGTAAACTCTCCATATATCGCTATCCTGAGTTAATGTTTTCCGATCAACCCTTGTATAATCTGCTTCCTTCAAACCATGATTAGTTATTCTCCCACCTCATTCTTGCCCTGTCTACTGGACGCTTTCCTCCTGGCTTTCATACAGTGAGTTTCCATGCCCGTCTTCCACTCCCCATTCGTGCCACACGTCCAGTCCATCGCAATCCACGAGACGTAATTGTTCTTATTACCTGGTTTTCTATAGAGATCATGAAGCTCTTTGTTGTGTAATCTTCTCCATACGCCTGTATGTTCATCTCTTTTGGTTCAAAAATGTTCCTAAGAACTTTATTCTCAAATAGTTGAAATATTTTCTCCTCCTTCAAAGTAAGAGTCCATATAATATAGGAACTAGGAGAATAACAATTTTATATAAATCCAGTTTAACGTTTTTTGAAAGAAGTTGGGACAACGAGAGTCCCAGTTATGCATAATACCATGCATTTCCTGAAATAAGCCTTTGTTTAATTTATAACTGCATCTAAATCTTGCTTGTAATTATTGTTCCTAGGTATATGAGGGGGCACGCCGTAGCGTTAGTGGTTAAGGCACTGCGCTACAAGCCGGAAGGTCGAGGAGTGGGGTCAGGATTTTTAAACTGACCCAAACCTTCTGGCGGCACTATGGCCCTAGGATCGACTCAGCCTCTAACGGAAATGAGTACCAGACGCTTGTTCTGGGGGTAAAGGCGACCGTCACGCAGGGCTGACAACCCGGCTGACACCAAGTGCCGATTGTCTAGAAAAAGTGGGAGTCTTAACATCCTACTGCCCCAAGGGCCTCCTGAGGCCTGTAGTGGGATCACTTTACTTTACTTTTAGGTAGGCCTATGTGAATTATTCATCCACTTCTTCAAAACTTCCTTCATTTGTCATTAACTGTTCATTTCCATTATACAATGTATTTCTATGTGTGATCATTAGAGGGCGGATTTCTGCATATTTGCATGTTTTATTCCTTCAAAGATAAACATATGCATGGTAGAGGAAAATGGGTTTCATGTCATTTGGAATCATTTGGCAAAATTTTATAGTGCATATAAATGCATATTCACAGGATTAGCGCATATTTCACTAATATGTGCATATGGGTGCATATATTATACTTTTTTCTCTATTCAATATTAAAATATTAGTTTGTAACCCCATAAAATGACAAGTTTCTGCTTTATTGTCATGTTTTTGCAAATTAAGACAATTTTGTTTTCATAGAAAGCCAGCATCCCTATTTCGCATTTTCACACAACAGTGTGAATAAAGCAATCTGGCCTAAAACATGTCCTGAAGGGAAGGTTTCAGAAGAGATGAACGTGCTTGCCAAAAATGGACAGTTTATTGGTGGTAATTTCCTTGTTTTCGTTTTCAACTAGCGATATTCTTTGAAGTTTTAACATCAACTTTATTGAGACTGTCGGCATACACGACAAAGACACAAAATATACTTTCATGTGTGCAAAATATACTTCATTTCACACAAAGGAAGCCTGTTGTACATTATTGACCACGGTGACAAACAAATCGGGAATCGAAGTTTAAATTATTTTCTCAAATACCATTTTGTGAGTGTTAATGGACCAAGACAAGTGTTTTCATATTATAGACAAGATTAATGAGAATGCCACTATAAAATACAATTATTAACTTCATTTAGGAGCGGAAAAGTAAAAATATTACAATTGTTGCTTCATAAAAAATAAATAAAATATGAGAAAATTGTGTATTTTACTATAAGAAAAAAATTAATTTTGTGCATATTTTTTAATTTTATGAGCATATTTTCAATTTTTTTGCTGCATAGTTGGATGCATATATTTATGGTTTTTAGTGCATATAAATCCGCCCTCTAGTGATCATATATGTATTTTGTTTTATTAATGTTTACTTCCAGCCCCAATTTCTTAGTGTTACTCAAGAGAATGTACATGTTGGCCCTTAGTATCTCCTCTCTATCGCCTAATAGTACTGTATCATCATCAGCATAAACCAACAACTTATCAGGTTATCACCATTGAGTTGTAGATTCATTCATCCACTAAAGATATGATGGGATGTTGTAGTACAAAATTGACTAGTAGAGGAGATAATGCATCTCCTTACTTTAACCCATTGTGAATTTCAAAAGTATCTGAAACTGTTTTTCTACACGCACCTTACTTTAGAAACATTCAAATAAGGCTAACTAGATTTTTCTCCAGAAGGATACAATATAACCTCTCCCTCTCATTGAGTCGTATGCATAGTATGAGTCCTCATAGTGAGTCAAATCTGCTCATGGAAATTCTATCTAAATGGGATCTGTGTCCACGTAGAGCGTGAGAAATTTGGGTAGCTACAATAAGTAAAACTCGAGGTTAAGGAAAACAGTTATACGGCTGGAGGATATCACATGCCGACCTCATCAACCATTAACTAACTCAATGGCTCTATCGAACCCGTAGGTTCATAGCCGCGCCGACATAAGCTCTCCATACATCCCTATCCTGAGCTATTTTTTCCAATCATTCCCTGTATAATCTACTTCCCTCATATCATGGATGTTATTCTCCCACCTCATTCTTGGTCTACCAAATGGGCTTTTTCACTCAGGTTTTCCTACAAGAAGCTTCCATGCACCTCCTTCATCCCCCATGCGTGCCACATGTCCTCCCCATCGCAGCCTACGAGACATAACTGTTATTACATCTGGCTTCCTATACATATCATAGGTATAGTTCACTATTATGTAGATTTCTCCATTCACCTGTCTGTTTATCTCTTTTTGGCTCAAAAATGTTCGTAAGAACTTTTTTCTCAAATACTCGTAATTTCCTTTCCTCCCTTAAAGTAAGAGTTCATGTTTCGCACCCATATAATATAACTGGGAGAATAACTGTTAATATATATATTCAGTTTAACGTTTTTTTAAGGAGTTGGAAAGACAAGAGTCCTGTAATGCATAATAGCATGAATTTCCAAAATTGAGCTTACCGCTATGTTTAATTTCTTTGTGCATCTCATACCTATTTGTAATTATGGTTTCTAGATACTTAAAATCACCCTCCATGGTATCTTTACCTTGTCGTGGTGGAGTGGCTTGTGTGTTTTAATAATCCCGAGAGCCATGTCGGCAGTAGTATTGCTGCTGATAGGGTTACCTATGCCGGACTGGTCGAAGGTGATAAGCCAAACGAAAAATGTGCCTTGGTCGAAAGAGTGACGATCTTTCACCATAAAAATACAACCGTCAAGAAATGCAGACATGGGTTCCACTGGGGTAAAATTTTCCGGAGGTCAAATAGTTCCCCAATTGGTTCTCCGGGAGGGGACTACTTCAGGGAACCCATACCATAAACATTTGGACCAAGGAGCGATGAAGAGACAGATGAATGGAGAAGACTACATAAAAGTGAACTACGTGATCTTTATAGGAAGCCAAATATAATAAAAACAGTTAAGTCTCGTTTAGGACTGGAAGTAAATATCAATAAAACTAAATATATGGTCACACGTAGAAATACATGATATTATGGAAATGGACAGTTAATGACAAATGAGGGAAATTTTGAGGAAGTTGCTGAAACAAATACCTAGGAACAATAATCACAAATAGGAATGAGATGCACAAAGAAATTAAACAGGCTCAATTCTGGAAATGCGTGCTATTATGCACTGCAGAGACTTTTGATGTCCCAATTCCTTTCAAAAAACGTTAAACTGAAAATATATAAAACTATTATTCTACCAGTTATATTATATAATTCAAACAATATTATATGCTGATGATCAAATAATATTATCAGATTCCGAAGATAGCTTACAAATAGCAGCATATCAATTATTCAAAATTGCCAGCAAATATAATATGAAAATTTCCACATCAAAATCCAAAACAATGGCAATGTGTGGAAAAAACATACAACGGGTGAAAATTGAGATTGATGGAAAAATTATAGAACAAGTGTCAGATTTCTCTTACTTAGGAAGTGTATTTGCAGAGTATAAGAGTGACATTGATTCAAAATTACAAAAATATAATAAAATGAATGGGGTAATACGAAGACATTTTGGTAAACAGATGAGGACAGAGACAAAACTAAGATTACATAACGTCACATCAAAAGCTGCTCTAAAATACGGAAGTGAAATTTGGATTTTAAATAAAAGAAACTCTCATAAACTTCAAGTAAGCCAAATGCGCTTCTTACGATCATTGTTAGGAGTTAATAGACTGGATCACCAAAGGAACACTACTATCAGAGGAAAACTTGGAGTAGCAAGTTTAAATGAAGATATCCAAAAATACCAACAAGAATGGAAAAATCATCTGAGAAGAATGGCAAGAAATAGACTTCCAAAATTGGCATTCCAATATACCCCAACTGGACATAGGGACCAAGGAAGACCAAAACATCGGTGGAAAGATCAAGACCATCTTCGCTAGGTTTACCGTACAGGCCACATGGCCTAAAACGAATTTGTTCATGATGATGATGATTATATTATATGGGTGCGAAACATGGACTCTTACTTTAAGGGAGGAAATGAGATTACGAGTTTTTGAGAATAAAGTTCTTAGCAAATTTTTTGGACCAAAGAGAGATGAACAGACAGGTGAATGGAGAAGACTACTTAACAATGAACTACATGGTCTTTATAGGAAGCCAGATATAATAAGAACAGTTAAATCTCGTAGACTGCGATGGGCAGGACAAGTTGCGCGTATGGGGAATGAAAGACGTGCATGGAAGCTTCTAGTAGGAAAGCCAGAGGGAAAACGCCCAGTTGGTAGACCAAGAATGAGGGTGGGAGAACAACATTAACTATGATCTGAGGGAAGTAGATTATACAGGGAATGATTGGAAAACATTAGCTCAGGATAGGGATGTATGGAGAGCTTATGTCCGCGCGGCCATGAACCTACGGGTTCGATAGTGCCAGTGAGTAAGTAAGACACCGATGGGCAGGACATGTGGCACGACTGGGGAATGAAAGACGTGTATGGTAGCTTCTTGTAGGAAAATCATAGAGAAAACGCCCAGTTGTTAGATCAAGAATGAGGCGGGAGAATAAAATTAACTATGATTTGAGGGATGTAGATTATACAGGGAATGATTGGAAATAATTAGCTCAGGATAGGGATGTATAGAGAGCTTATGTCCGCGCGGCCATGAACCTATGGGTTCGATAGTGCCACTGAGTTAGTTAGATACTTGAAATCAGCCACTTCTTCAAAATGTTCTTCGTTTGTCATAGCTTCATCAGTTGATTAAATGATCGTCCATATCTGTGATTAACATGTGTGGATTTGAGGTCAGCAGCCAGATGGTTAACCAATTAATGACATATTAGACCTGTCAAGCCATGGAATTTGATGGAATGGGTTCTGGTAATAAAATCCCAACGTAGCATTTGCCTCGACAACTGAAGAAAACCAGGAAAAATACCCAGTTAAGTTGACCGACACCAATATTTGAACCCAGAACCTCCCGAATACGAGTCTGAAACGGATTGTCTTAAACAAGTCGCTCGGATAGAATATTTAATTTGCTGTATATAATTATTCACCTGAAGGCGGCTGAATAACATACCGTTAATCCCGTAGAAAAATAAAATAAAAAAACCAAAAATGTTTAACGGCTCCATGGCGCAAGCGGTTAGACGCTCGCCTCTCACCGCTGGGGTCCCGACGTCAAGTCTCGGTCACTCCATGTGGGTTTCGTGGTGGACGAACGGAGCTTGGAACAGGTTTTTCTCGGGGTTTCTCCCGTTTTCCCCTGCCACAATTTCATTCCACCATTTTTCCACACTCATCCATTTCATTTCATTTCGTTCATCTGCCTCGTAATGGTGGGCCAGGCGTTGTCGGCCGGCACCCTTGTCATTCACAGACCTCTATATAGGGGCTTAATTTCACCTCATCCCTCGATCCGATCCTGGGTTGGATACGAGTTGAAGATATTTATTTATTTATTTATTTATTCACCTATTAATACAGGTGTCGCCCGCGATGGTCTAGTGATTATGTTCCTTGCCTTTCATTCCGAGGGTTGCGGGTTCAAACCCGGCCAGCATGGATGGATTTTTAGGATTGAAAAATCTAAGGGACAAGTTCTCCGGGAGGTGCTTTAAGCCATCTAAAAGAACCTCAAGTCTGAATAAAAATACCTCTGAGTATAATATAACCGATTTTCATCCATCCGAGTAATATCTTAGTTTCCTACTAGATATCTCCTCAAGGCGATAGACTAACCACATGTCCTTCTCTGATATACGTAAGGTAATAATCGTAAATAAATTAATTTGGTCTGAAACTTTCCACTTGGGATCCATCCATGTCCCGACATGGGGCGGAGGACAATAAATTGATCAATCAATACAGGTGACTACGGAGGACCAATGGTTGATGTTTCTTTGGGCTCCTAAACATCAAAGGCCATTAGCACCCTAACAGAATTCTAATTAACTAACCAATTAACTCACTGGCAATATCGAACCCCGAGATTCATCTCCTCGCGGATATATGCTCTCCATACATCCCTATCCTTAGCTAATGATTTCCATACATTTCCTCCATAAATAACATCCTTCAAATAATGATTAATATTATTCTCCCACCTCATTCTTGGTATACCTACTGGGTGCTTTGTCTCTGGTTTTCCAACAAAAATTTTCCATGTCCCTCTTTCATTCCCAATGCGTGCCTTATGTCCTTAAATAACATGTTCAATTCTTAATCCGGTAATATTTACTTATTTTCTTCATTTCCCACCGCAATCTACAAGACATAATAGTTCTTATTACATTTGGTTTCCCGTAACGATCATCTAGTTATGACTTCTCCATACTCGTATGCGCCTGTCTGTTTGTCTCTCTTTAGTTCAAACATTCTCCTAAGAAGTTTATTCTCAAATACTCTTAACACTTTCTACTCCCTTAAAGTAAGAGACCAAGTTTTACATCCATATAACATAATTGGAAGAATAATAGTACAATTACGCGGAAGAGACACCTATTCTTCAAGACCCATCTCCGGGGTAACAAGGAGAAAATCCTCAACGGTCAATAGAGCGGAAGAGGTGCCCCTTCTGTTGGGGTTAATACAAGAGACGGCTTGATATCGAGTAGTAGATTGGCAGCCCCATCAGATATCTTACCCTGCGTGACTCCAGTAACGTCTCCAGAGGACATCAATATTTATACTTTCAAGTCTCATGTAGAAAATGCCGGCAGATATACGAAGAGAAATATGTTCAAACTATTATATAGAATTACACAATACAGAAATGAATGGATGGACCACATCAATAGAATGGATCACAATAGAATTCCGGAACGAACTCTTCATTACAAATCACTAGGACGAAGAAATGTTGGAAGACCCAGTAAAAGATGGATAGACCAATTCTAACATGAGATCGAAACAGACCTTAAGGTCTAATCCTTGATGCTGATGATGATGATAGTTTTATATATTTTTAGTTTAACATTATTTTTAAAAAGTCGGACTGACAAGAGACTATGTAATAAATAATAGTACGCATTTCCAGTGTTAACTTAATCCAAAATTCAGAAAATGAAAATAATAATATTGATAACAATAATAAATCTTTATTAGGAATTTCTCTACAATACTGTAGTTATCCTACAACCCATTGTAAACTTTACTCCTCCATAAATCCCTATTCTCTCCATCACTCTCTGTTAATCCTCTCGACACCATAACCTATGGACGCCATAAACCCACTGTTCTTTTGGTGTCCCCTTTCTTCTGTCGCCCTCCGCTTCAAAATTTAATTTCATCTTAGGTATCCTGTCACCTGACATCCTCATTAGGTGGCCAAATCATTTCAGTCTTCTTTCTTCAATAACTGATAGTAATAATTATAATAAAAACTTTTTTTTTTCAAAATTCTTACATGACTAGGGATTTAGTTTAATACATATACAGTATTTATAATATAAAATTATTTATGTATATAAATAGGCGAATACAAAACAGTTAAGTACCATTTTCCCCTGGGTTTGTCAACCTTTTTTTTTTCTGTTCAGTAGCTATTGACGAGGTTTAGTGTTATCAATAAAAAATTTGGATATTGTTATTTCTGCTAATTTAAACAAGGCAGTATTGTTAAGGAAAATCTCCATGGTGCAAGAATTAAATTTCTTGTAGAGGAAGCATGTCATGTACAAAGGTCATGGACAAAAAAAAAATCTGTCGTTTTTAACTGCAGGACACTAAAATCCAGCGCCAAATCTCCAGTTTAAACTATAGGGGAAAATGTGTTAATCACAGAGTTAGACGATCGTCCTGCCAGTGTAGGGATGGCATGTGATGCGCATGTCGGGTCCACCAGCCGTTGTAGCTGGTTTTCTCAACATGGAGCAGCTTCTTATTGTAGCTACTCAAATTCCTCACGATGCTGGCTGCTAATTTACAATACTCTCATCCCCATTATCAGTTACACTCCAACATAAACAGACATATTTTGTGAGGTATAAACATTTCTGATTCAATTATGATGATGGTCGAATTTTGACCACTTGGCGAATACTAGTAAATATACAGTTATCTTCTTCTTCATCCAACCAAGTCTTAGGCCTATAGGCCTGTTACCATCTCACTGATGAATTTTATGTCCAGCATTTTCCTTGGACGGCCAGAGATTTCTTCCCTGTTGGACAATAACAAAGCAAGGGCTCGGTAACTATCTGAGCTCATTCGTCGCAAATTATTCATCCAGTTGTTCTGGTATTTATATATGTATTCAATTACCTGCTCTAAACGTAGTTACTTCAAGACATCATCTTTGCGTTTGTGATCCCATTTGGTATATCCCGCTGAATATCTCAAGAACGTCATTTCACTAGAAGTTATCCTGCTCTCTTCTCCTTTCCGTAAAGTCCATGCCTCACTGCCGTAGCAAAGTGCAGGTCTTACAAAGGGTTTGTATAACCGTATTCTGGTATCTGTCTGGACTAGTAAAGGTTTCATTACTGAATTTATTATTCCCATGGTTTTATTAAAATTAATAATTTTATTTGATATGTCTACTTCATCCAAATATGTTAATGTACATCCAAGATAACTGACTAATTTACTGGCACATCGAATCCATAGGTTCATGGCAGCGAGGACATAAGCTTTCTATACATCCCTATCCTGAGTTAATGTTTTCCAATCATCCCCTGTATAATCTACTTCCCTCAAATCATAGTTAATCTCCCACCTCATTCTTGGTCTACCAACTGGGCCTTTTCCCTCTGGTTTTCCTACAAGAAGCTTCCAAGCTTCCATGCACGTCTTTCATTTCCCATTCGTGCCACATGTCCTGCCATCGCAGTCTATGAGACTTAACTGTTCTTGTTATATCTGGCTTCCTATAAAGACCATGTAGTTCACTGTTATGAAGTCTTCTCCATTCACCTGTCTGCTCATCTCTCATTGGTCCAAAAATTGTCCTAAGAACTTTATTCTCAAATACTCGTAATCTCCTTTCCTCCCTTAAAGTAAGAGTTCATGTTTCGCATCCGTATAATATAGCTGCTGTATCCAAGATAGGTAAATTAATTTACTCTTTCCAGTATTCTTGAATCTATACATGTTCTACGTATAGGTCATTTTCCTTGAAAAGCAATTATCCTACATTTGTTTTCTTTGTATTGACTTTCATATTATATTTTATGACTATTTTGTTAAAATAATATACGGATAAAGTTATAAAAATCCAAATTAATTATTATTTTAACTGTAGGCCTTCCGGAATTAATTCCAACATCAGAAAAAAATTGTTAATGTACTTGAAATCTGTTCACTATTAGTTCAGGTGGGCTTATAGTTATTTTAAAAAAAGTAACAAGCTGAGCAACATGGTACCTTAAACTAACTAACTCATTGGCTCTATCGAACCCGTAGGTTCTTGGCTGCGCGCACATAAGCTCTCCATACATCCCAATCCTGAGCTAATGTTTTCCAATTATAGATAATGTTATAATCCCACCTCATTCTTGGTCTACCAACTTGGCATTTTCCTTCTGGTTTTCCTACAAGAAAGATGCTACCATACAGGTACTAATTTTATAATTAACATTTTATGATAGATGGAATGAGGAGAAGTATGGAAGCTAGAGATTTGAGGGAAGAGGATGCTTTAAACAGGAACATCTGGAGGCAAATCACTTTGCGTTGAAGGAGAAATACTGTGGCTCTATCGAACCCGTAGGTTCTTGGCTGCGTGCACATAAGCTCTCCATACATCCCAATCCTGAGCTAATATTTTCCAATTATGGATGTTATAATCCCACCTCATTCTGGGTCTACCAACTTGGCATTTTCTTTCTGGTTTTCCTACAAGGAAGATGCTACCATACAGGTACTAATTTTATAATTAACATTTTATGATAGATGGAATGAGGAGAAGTATGGATCCTAGAGATTTGAGGGAAGCGGATGCTTTAAACAGGAACATCTGGAGATAAATCACTTTGGGTTGAAGGAGAAATACTGTGTTGTGGAATATTCCTAATAAAAAACGCATTGGCTCTATCGAACCCGTAGGTTCTTGGCTGCGTGCACATAAGCTCTCCATACATCCCAATCCTGAGGTAATATTGTCCAATTATGGATGTTATAATCCCACATCATTCTTGGTCTACCAACTTGGCATTTTCCTTCTGGTTTTCCTACAAGGAAGATGCTACCATACAGGTACATATTTTATAATTAACATTTTATGATAGATGGAATGAGAAGTATGGAAGCTAGAGATTTGAGGGAAGAGCATGCTTTAAACAGGAACATCTGGAGACAAATCACTTTGGGTTGAAGGAGAAATACTGTGTTGTGGAATATTCCTAATAAAAAAAAGTTGTTACTGGTCTCAACGGAATTGTATCATGAAGTTTAATAGTATGTACACTATGTAGCTAATCTTAAATTAAATAGAGGTTCTCATAATTGTTCAATAAGTAACATATTTCTCTAAAGATGAACATATTAAGTTTCTGCTAATGGTGCTGAGATTTTTTAGTAATACTGAATTGGTATGATTCTTAAAAAGGGTATAAATTAGAGGAAAAAGAAGTGGATACGGAAAAGGAAAAAAAAAACATGAATGTAAATAAATAATAATACAAAAAAAATTATGAAGCAATAAAATCAAAACGAATACAATAAAAATATATACAATTTTATTTCATTCTAATAGGTATACAATTTTCAAGGAATCCGTTACAAACAAACAATTTCAGATGTGATTACTTTTTTTTAATAAATATTGAACTTATTCTAGGCACAAAAACCAAGATATTTGAAACAATCTTAACCTGAATTTTATATATTTAAGCCTAACATAAAAAAGACAAATGATCCCACTACAGTCCTTTAGGAGGCCTTAGTGGAATCGGAGATTAAGACTCCCACTTTTCTAGACAATCGGCAAGAGATATCAGCCGGGGTTGTTAGAGGGTGAGTGGACCCAGCTACATTGTGCCGCCAGAACGTTTAAGCCAGTTTAAAAATACTGATCTCATCGTTACTCGAACCCGAGACCTTCCGGCTTATAGTTTATTGCCTTAACCAACTACGCTAAGGCATGCAAAGAAAAAACATTAATATATATAAAATATCCCAAATTATTTTCTCATAAATTTACAATTAAAATTATTTCTCTTATATTTGAAGAGAAAAATTATACGCTCAGACCGGGACTTGAACCCGGGACCCTTGGTTCTCTAGACCAAGTGCTCTACCAACTGAGCTACCTGAGCAAGTACCGATCTAAACGCAAATCTTTCTCTATATACATTGTAATTCCCATCCACCAAATGCTGTGAAGCCATGCTTCTATCTTGCAAATGGCGGCTCCTTTATTAAGAAGACATATTTGGGAATTATACATTACAGCCAGTACGGCTTTTTCCAAGTTTTTATTATTGATTTCGTACATCTCAATGATGGATAAATCATATTTGAAGAGAAAAATTATACGCTCAGACCGGGACTTGAACCCGGGACCCTTGGTTCTCTAGACCAAGTGCTCTACCAACTGAGCTACCTGAGCAAGTACCGATCTAAACGCAAATCTTTCTCTATATACATTGTAATTCCCATCCACCAAATGAATATTATCATTTCTTTATATAAAGTAATTGAAAATGTAAAAAAAAAGTTTTTTTTAAAATAATATTCATTTCTATAAACAATTTAAATAGTTTTTACTAATGCCACCAGGTTGTCTTTATGGCATTTCTGATATCATCCCCTGGCATTGGCGAAATTGTACCCAATTATTAAGTTTGGGACGCCTGTAAAGGCGGAGTTACCCCCGATGATATGATAGGTGATGAATGATAATGAAACACCAGGAGAGCCCTTAAGGGAGGTGATGGGTGAAATTTTCGACATTTTCGGTCAAATTTAGCATTTTTTTGTTTTTTTAATTAAAAAAGCTATGTAACTTAAAGTGTAAGTTTGTGAAGTTTCAGTGTCCTATGGCGCTTGTAAGTCTCCCTAATGACTGTAGGAGGGCATGTGTGCTACATTCTAATTTAACTGCATGTAAACCTTCAAATTGGCTTTTCCACACTTATATTTTCATTGCATTTCAATACATTCAAATCAAAATAGCATTGACAAATTTAATGATAGAAGCACGAAATTTTCACTGCATATCCCACATGCTATGACTAATAATTCTATGCATACATTTTGAAACAATGTTGATAGTTTTTTAAATAAAAAATAAAATGTGTGTAGTAATTTTAAAAAATAAATTTTCATATGCAGAGGATGTATATATATTTTTACTTCCTTTATTACAATTATATAGAAAAGTTAATGCACAGTGTTGTTTTAAATAAGTCAGTGGTCGTGTAGAAAAAAATAAAAAATTTTACTAAAAAAATTATGATACTAATTACAAATTTTAATATGCGAATTTTTAAATGGATTTTCTTCAATAACTTAAAAACTTTTAAGCCTACAAGGATGAAACTTCAGTAAAATATTACCTATTATGGCATGAATGTGTGTATACAAAATCAAGTATGTAGCTTGCAAAATGTATAACATAGAAATTTCACCTGTCACCCCCCTTAAGCCTACATTTAATGTTAATGCAGATCATGGGATGTCATAGGAATAATTCCCTTTAAAAAATCATATTGTCTGATAGGGAATCGAACCGGACCCATGAAATGCAGTAAAAAGCTCTGACCATTAGCCCATCTGGCTGATCCTTATTTAAATATCGTTTAATATATTTTGCTATTTTTAAATCATCTAACTACACTATTCCCTCCCCCTATAGAGAAAACTATCAAACCGTTACATAATTTCCACTGATTTGTGTTTTAACAGAAAACTATGTAACAAAATCTAACTCCCTAGCACTACCAAACCCGAAGGTTCGCGGCCGTATGTAACAACATGTATATTAAATAAAATTCAACCCAGTACCATTCATATAACTGATAAATTATATAGTACATGCAAACCATTCATAGTCTACATACAATAAATACACTCATCCCTATAAATCTTGTCATACGACCCGTGAACTAGGTCTTACGAAAACATTTGATTGGATTCTCCTCATACAAAAGGTACAGGGAAAAAACCAAAGTAAGGCACTTTCCTATAAAACTTAGAAGACGGATTTTTAATCATAAATCGTGCCTACTTCTTTATCAGTATGCCAAACTTTGAAGAAAAATAAACCCATAATTAAACTATTTCACATATATAGAAAATATAGTCCTTTCCATGAAGAATTTAATGACACCTCAAACTCCTTTTTGACTTACCTAGTTATTTCCCTGTACCCTAAATAGTTTTAATTTGAATGCTATGACGTTGTTTGACCTTCAAACTGGTAGCACAATTAGAAAAAATGACACACGTTCCCGATCATAAAACATAATGTTCCTAATTTTTCAGGAAATGATTTAGATTACGGCAGAAATATGAATTAAGTTTCTCACATTTAACTTATTTCAACGATAGAAGCACTTTATCACATGCCTACATCATGCACTGACCTCGGTTCAATATTCCGCTGTATATGTTCGTTCTGCCCGTCTGTAAATTGTTCTTCATCGTACATTTCTCTTAAGTTAGAACGAGGATGTGAACCTGGCGGATACATTAGCGGATACGGTTGCAGAAAAAAGGGCGTAGGAACTGCGACAACTTTCACTTTAGAGTTGCTGTCACCAAAACTGTTGAATTCTTCAGAAGGCGGCATGTTGGTTTGTTCAATTTCTACCGGCGGCGGTAATACAATGGTAGGCATTTCTGCAAATACACTATTAGGTATAAATGGATATGGATTGTAGGTAGGCGATTTGATTTTTGGCACTCTAGCTTTTCCCTGGGCAATTAATTCATTCTGATTGATGACATCAATATCGGTACTTTTACGCGCAGATGAAACGTGGGATGTTCTAATTTTCTCACCAGAGATATCTTCATTCTTCTTCAAACACGGCTCGTTCTTAGAGGCACTGTTCTCCATGGAAGTACTGGAATCATTTCCACCGATGACTGGAGAATTTCTTGGATCTTCTTGCAGATTGACAATATTTTTTGCATTACTTTGTTCGTAAGAATTTGAAATCTTGTCTTTCATCATTGCAGGACTTTCTGAATTCTTATTTCCAAAAGAAAATTTATTTTTCCCTTGGCTGGAAAATCCACTTTTTTTATTTGTTTCTTCTTCCCACGAAGTTTTTGAAGCTTTTTCGGCATTTCCTTTATTAGATTTTTCTGTTTCTTTTGTGTTTGATTTTATATTGGAATTATCATCCATGAATCCCACGTCTTTACTTGTAGAATCTCTAAAAATGTCCATATCCTCACTTATTATAGATCCAGAATTCCATTTAGAAACTGTTTTTGAAGTCTCTTCATGACTAGATGAGACTTCTAATGGAAAATTAGAAGTTGAAATGGATTTATCAGATGTTTTATATGATATATTTTTTGTCTGGCTATCTGAAACGAGGGAAGTTTTAGAATTTGAAACGTCAGCGTCAGAATGGTAAACTGGAATGCTTGGAATTTGCTGAGTCCTGTAATTTGAGTTAACATTCTCGTAAGCGCTATTGACTTGGTGACCCTGAGTTTTATCTGCAACAGCTGATTCTTTGTTGGCAAAACGTTGTATAGCATCATCGTATGAATCTAATAATTGATCTTGTTCATTTTGAATTTGTTCAGTTAGATTATCATTTAGAGGCTGGTTATTTACATTTTTATTAGAAAACGAAATATCCTGTTCTTTAGCATTCATTGATCTCGGTGATTGAGAAATATCGATATCAATGTTTATATTAACATCACTTCGATTCGATCTCGGTTCTTCATTTCTCTTACCCTTATTATTATCAACTTCAATATAGTCCATGCTTCTATTGCTGTCCTTTATTAATTCTGGCGTTTTATTGGTAAGTTTATCATCTTCTGACTTGGTGCCAGCAGACTCGTATGCAGTAGCTTCAGCTTTCCTTTCATATGCAATACTATCAGCCGACTGTCCTTCATTCACATTTTCCTTTTCTTCGAGTAACTTATTTCCATGTTTATATGTAGAAGCCATAACAGAATATATATCATGTTTAATTTCAGGCACCATACCAGGATCCACATCATGTGTATTTGTAAACGCCATAACAGAATCCATATCATGTTTAACTGCAGGCGCCAAAACAGGATCCACATAGATGTCGTTTAAGTAATCAAGATGGGGTGAAATAAGATTGTCACCATCATCGCTAACTGTTGACCCATTTTCATTCACAATATTTATTTCTCCCATTAAAGAATTTGTTTTAATTCCATTGCTTGTCGTTGTTTCTTCTAATCCCAACGTGTTTAAGTCTATATTTCTCGCAACAATTGCAGTGATAGGAAATGCAGTGACGATTTCCTCAGTATACGGCAATTTAGATTCAGATTCGACTGTACTTCCTCTTACTGGAAAATTTGAAGACGGTTCTTTAGAATTATTCGAATTATAAATAGGAGAAATAGCTGAAAATGCGGTGTTTTCAACATCTCTCCCAACATCACTGATTACACTATAACCTTTATTATTTGTTACGGTATCTCCTGTTGAATTGGAATTCCCTTCAGCAGAATAGCTTACACGTTCATTTCTAGATTTCCTTGTTGGTGTGAAGTTCAATGAACCATTTTCCGCATCAGAATTACTAGACTGTCGAGCGACATCATATATAGACTGAGATTTTCTTTCGTCATCAGGAAGTGTATTTTCAGGATAGAAAGTCCGATTCTTCGAAATAGTACTTGACAACTTATATTGAGAATTGATATTTTGGTTGTCTGCTACGTATTGTTGCATAATTTTGTGCCTCGCTGCATTAATTCTCACAATCCGATCATTAATTTCATTCTTCTCCTGTATTTTTCTTGGTGTCGTATTTACCTCAGCAACATCCTCTTGATCTTCTCTTCCGTGGGAATTTTTTGCATATCCATATATTTTGTTCTTATTGTGCAACAGGTGTTTTCTAATACTGCTGGGATAGTAAGGACGTGTGTAGCGCAGAGGATACCGGTGTGAGGGAGATATGTATGGTGGCCTATGTGAATAATATGGAAGTCTATGGCGAGGCATGTCATTCTCGCGCATGCGCAAGTGTTGCATATTACCAGGATAATATGGAATAGCTTCCTGATATTGTAAGATAGGCTCCCTCTGATTTGAAACTGTACCTGGATATCCCCTGACTGGAATACCCTGCCTTGAAACATCTACGTCTTTCATCGTATTAAAGGTTCTGATTGGAAATTCCCTTCCTTTTCCACTACCTGTTAAAGGCAACGTTATTCCATCTGGCCGAGAATGTTTATCTGTGACTGTAAACAATAGTGAAGACGATGGTCTTGAAAGAGAATTTCCTCTGTTTCTCCCGTTGAACGGTGCACTAAATTGTCTGTCAACATTTGAAGATATAACCGGGATGTAACGATGTTGGATATTCTGAGAGAAATAAGGTGGAAATATTTCCGGAAATGTGATATTTATGGACTGCTGTGGAGTCGGGATCATTTGATGTATTGGTGCACGTACAAATGTATCCGGAATATACTCATGTGGGAGTTGCTGGCCTCTTATGATAATTATGCCCTCCTGTTTAGTCGTTTGATTCTGATGTTTGACTAATGAATCTGAAAATATATATGGATTTAATTCTTTTGAGAGCGATACCTGACCTTGTTGTGGACTAGATAATTGTTTTAACATTAGCTGCTGAGCTGAAAGTGCATCCGCAGATCCTATTACGAGTATATTCTGTGCAGTCGAATCGTTTTTTAATTGATTAAACAGTCTTGAAAATGTATACGTTGATATTGGATCTCGGTTCAAATTGCTTGAACTTACAGGTACACTCTGATTTTCTCTGTCAATTTCTTTATTTAAAATAGTAACTTCTTTCGTTATATTTTGTGGAGTGTGCTGAGTAGGACGAATGTCATGAGCATCGTCACCGGGAGGAAGCTTGGGCAACGGCTGTTGATGAGTGTTCAATGAATATGGTTCGAGAAAATGCTGTTTAGCTTTATATTGCTTTATCATTTCATCTAACATTTTACGCAGTGATTGTATATCATTCTCTTCATTTGTATTTTTCTGATGATCGAATGTTTCTTCTTCTGTTTCAATTTCTTCACTGGTGTCTTCTTCTTCCTCTAAACTTCTAATTGCTTCCCATTTTTTTTGTGAACCTGTTGATTCTCTTGACGAATTCGGTGTCGTTTTTCTGCCCAGTGAACTTGTATCCGAGATATTGGAAATGGGTAACGTTTCCAAATCTCTGGATCTTGGTTCTGGTTCGACTTGCTGTACTTTTGATTTCGGGTAAATCTGAATAAAAACAACTTGTTCTCCTTCCTTCAAACTGGTAGCTTCCCCATCGGCGGATTCATCTACATCACATGTTACATGCACATCCGTTAAATCTCCATCATAAGCACATACCGAAGGATTTGGACTCTTCCCAGTCCTAAAATATTTTACAATATGAAATGGAATATGAACAGAATCACTTGTAGATTGGACTTCATGGTTCGTTGGGTAGTAAGGATGACAACATACCGGTTTAACAAAACTATGATTATGAATTAGTATTGGTTTTCTAAATTTATCTGTATGAATTATTTCATACTCCTCGGCGAAGTTCTTTTTATAACATCCATGTATGTTATTGACAAAAGGAGAGGGAGAAATTAAGGGAAAAGTATTAGTGCCCTGATAATCTGCTGTTTCTAGTTGATGTCTAAATTGCGGCAAATCAAGTGTGCTTGGTTCATATGAAGGATTGCTGAGATTAGGATCGTTTGTTAAATCAGGAGATAACATACGATGGTTTGGTAAATCATCAGGAAATATCACAGGACCATCAGGGGTAAGGTGAACTTTAGGTAACTGCAGTTGTACTCTAACTGGATTGTAAGACTTCGGTATTCCCGTCATTGCACTTCCATTTGGTATCGTATAATCAGCAGGATCGGTACCAGTTTCCCATTCATTATGTTTATTTTTTGATTCTTCTAAATCTTCTGGAGGAAGATTCCTCAATGTTATTCCGCTAGGTGATTTGCTTTGTTTTCCTTTCGCTTGTACTTGCAGTGTTTGTAAAGGTGCCGTTTTTTGAGACTGTTCAGTATTATAAACAGAAGGGAAAACAGCTGGATATACTACTGGTAAGTCATAAACTGGAGTCTGTTGAGCAGGTTGAACGGGTGCATGTCGATAAGCATTCAGTGAATAAGTTGGTTGAGTGGATCGAAGAAACAGTAGTGCCTGAATGAAAGAACTGTATGCATTTTGTGCTTGTTGTTGTTGACTACCTAGATTGACTGATGTCTGAGTTGGGTATGCTGCAGAAGGATTCAATTTACCATC
The DNA here is from genome assembly GCA_030220185.1 of Diploptera punctata. Taxonomy (NCBI): domain Eukaryota; kingdom Metazoa; phylum Arthropoda; class Insecta; order Blattodea; family Blaberidae; genus Diploptera; species Diploptera punctata. The sequence continues at coordinate 2,241,917 of JASPKZ010002337.1, forward strand.
TTGAGAATATGAAGACATTTTAATGGATTGGAGCTGATTTTGAGCTCCTAACTGAATATGTGCATTAGGGTAATTATTAACTGGATAATAGGGAGGAATTATTCTAGGTTCGATGTGATCTTTAAGACATGACGGAAAGAAAGTGCGGATTAAACGATTACATAATTTATCTGGGACATAGGTAGGAATTTGAATGAAATGGGGCTGCCTTTGAGCAGTATGTGGAATTTGTGGATTAAATAAATTATTTGGATAATAGGAAGGATCTGTAATGGAACCTGGCTGAACTTGTAGAAGAAAATTATTAACTGGATAAAAAGAAGTACTTTTATTGGGTTGGGGATGGCTTTGAGTACCTAACTGAGAGGTGGTATTCAGAATTTTTGGAAATAGTTTATCTGGAAAATTGGGAGGACGTTTATTGACTGGACCATTTTTAACTTGTGGATGATGTAATTTATGTGAATGAAAGGGAAGATACGTATTGGTTAGTTTTTGTTCCTGGTCACGTGGAGGCGGAATGGGATAACATGGAATCACTGGATAAAAATGATTTTTATTGGGTTGGGGATGATTTTGAGTACCTAACTGAGAGGTAGTATTCTGAATCTTTGGAAATAGCTTATCTGGAATATTGGGAGGAAGTTTATAGACTGGACCATTTTCAACTTGCGGATGATATAATTTATGTGAATGAAAGGGAGGATATGTATTGGTTAGTTTTTGTTCCTGGTCGCGTGGAGGCAGAATGGGATAACATGGAATCACTGGATAAAAGGGATTTTTATTGGGTTGGGGATGATTTTGAGTACCTAACTGAGAGGTAGTATTCGGAATCTTTGGAAATCGTTTATCTGGAAAATTGGGAGGATGATTATAGACTGGACCATTTTCAACTTGTGGATGATGTAATTTATGTAAACGAAATTGGGGGTTCGTATTGGTTAGTTTTTGGTCCTGGTCACGTGGAGGCGGAATGGCATAATATGGAACCACTGTATGAATGTATCGTGCTTTGCCTGAAGGCAGATTTAGATGATTATCAACTGCTTGGTTTGAAGAACGTAACTGAGATGAAAATTCGGTTTCCAAAACTACGGAAGGTTCTTGAGTCTTGTTAGAAGGCGAATTATCAGTGTTATTAACATTCTCCCATTGGTTGCTATTACAACTATTCAGTCGATCACAATTAACGCTTATTGATGATTCAGATTTTTTCATTCGGCTCAAAGGCTGATTTCCATAATTTCCCTCACTTTCAATAGTTTTAAACCGATCACTTGAAAAGGTTTCGTTCGTTTGAACATTTTCATACGTTTGAGTAACGTCGCCTGGTTTCAAAGTTGTTCCTTTTTTACCCAAAAATTCATCACTTTCTTCACTCTTCATAGAATCCACTGCCTGACAACTTATATTTTCTAAACAGTTAATGATGGACACTAAAACGCACAAATATCTGTAAACACAACGCATTTTGATAAATACGTAATATTTAACACTGACGATAGATACTTTTAATAAGAACTGATTTTCACTGACTAAATAATTTGATGAGTTGGGGCTGTCTTTATTACATTTGATATAAAGCTGAGATCAGCAAAAATATTAGCTTCCTCTTCTAACAGCGACAATGGCCACAGAATCATGATGCAGCAGAAATTGAAAAATTGTGAATACAGGAACTATTTTGTGTTCTTATTTTCAAGAAATTGAGGTTAAATAATTACTTCACGATATTGCATACACAAAATTTAATTAGGACTATAGCAACGTGAGCAATTTAATTTCATCAAAGTAATACTACACAGTCCAGGACAGAGAAAGTTGTCCCAGCTTAAAATGCTTGTCTAAAATTGATTTTAGGAGAAAATGTTTTTGTATCTTCTCTATATATTTTTTTTTTACTTTAAAGTAAGATTTCTTCATTTTATATTTATTTTATTTTAATAGTAAATATCAAACTTCACTGTGAAAAATTCAAAATAGAGGCCACTAGAGAAGTTCAAAAATGTTAGTTTGAGGTTGACTCCCACCAACAAAGGTACGATTTTGCTGGTTAACGAAGACAATCATACTTGTCTGAATTGATTTTTGTATGCCGAATTTGGTTTTGAAAAGAAAAAAACTGCCAATGGTTATAGCGTTAACTGATGTATATATTGATGGTTCACCGTTGTGGTCTCGAGCTAGCGTGCTACCTTGTCACGCAGCGGGCCCGGGTTCGATTCCCGGTCGGGACAGACCCTTGGGTGAGGTTATCTTCGGGGTTTTTCCTGTAAGACAAATGTCAGGAAGCTTAGGGCTCAACGGTCCACGAAAATCATCCGGCCATCATCATCATCCTCATCAGTATCATCATCATCATGTCACCGGTGTGGAAAGAAACGGGAAGCTACCACGCCTACAATTCCCTAGTAAAGCTGCAAAGCATAGCATGAAAATGCTACGATTGCAGTGAAAGACCTGCCCTCGGGCAGAATTACTATAAAATGGAATATCTAATTAGGACTATAGCAACGTGAGCATTTTAAAATCATCAAAATAATACTATACAGTTCAGGACAGAGAAACTTACCCCACCTTAAAATGCTTGTCTGAAATGTATTTCAGGAGAAAATGTTTTGTGTCATCTCTATTTTTTACTTTAAATTAAGATTTATTTATTCTATACTTATTTTATTTTATTTTAAATGTCCCGTGCCATAGCCTAGTGGTTAAGGCAAGAAGCATTGGCGCAGAGATATGGGACTTGCGCTGATTCGAGTCCCCATGGGGAAAGAAATTTTCTCATGGAATTTCGGCCAGTATGGGACCGGTGCCCGCCCAGCATCGTGTGGCATTTGGGTACCTACAATAAGTAGCGACAAGGTTGAGAAAACTAGCTATAACGGCTGGGGTACTCGACATGCTGACCACATGTCACATTTACTGGCTAGATTATCGTCTACCTCTGTGATTAACACATGTGGATGTGAGGCCAGCAGCCGGATGGTAGGCCAAGGGCCTTCTAGGCTTGTTGCGCTTGGAGTTTTTTTATTGTTTTATTTTAATAGTATGTACCTAACTTCACTGCGAAAAATTTAAAATTGAGGCCACAAGAGAGGTGTATAAATTTTGGATTTAGGTTAACTCCCACCCGCAAAAGGTACGAGTTTGCTGGTTAACGAAGACAATCTTAATTTTCTTAATTGATTTTTGTATGCCGAGTTTGGTTCCGAAAAGAAAAAAAAACTGCGAATGGTTAGAGCGTTATATATAGGGCATATTGTTATGGTCAGATTCCCTCCATAGTATCTTTACCTTGTCGTGTTGGAGTGGCTTGCATGCTTAAATGATCCCAAGAGATATATGGCGGTAGCATCGCTGCCGAAAGGTTTACCTATTTCGGACAGATCGAAAGTGATAAGTTACTCAAAAAATGTATCTTGGTCGAAAGATTGATGATTTTCACCGTAAAAATGCAACCGTCAAGAAGCGCGAGGATGGGTTCCACTGGGGTAAATTCATAAATAAATTAAACATAGGTTCAATTCATGAAATGCATGTTATTATGCAACACAGTGACTCTTGTCGTATCAACTTCTCTAAAAAAACGATAAAATGAAAATGTATAAAACTGTTATTCTCCCATATATAGTATACAGATGCGAAACATGGACTCTTACTTTAAGCGAGGAGAAAATATTACGAGCATTTGAGAATAAAGTTCTTAGGAAAATGTGTGTACCAAAGGAGATGAAGGGACAGGCGAATGGAGGAGACAGCATAACAGTGAGCTACATGATCTTCATAGGATACGAGATATAATATAAACAGTTAAGTCTCGTAGACTGGGATGGGCAGAACATGTGGTACGAATGGGGAATTAAAAGAGGAACGTGGAAACGTTTTGTGGTAAAACCAGAGGGAAAGCGCCCACTTGGCAGCCAAAAATAAGGTGGTAGAACAACATTAACCGTGATTTGAGGGAAGTAGATTATGCAGAGATAATTGCAAAACATTAATTCAGCATAGGAACGTATGGAGAGCTTATGTCCGCACAGCCATGAACCTATGGGATCGATAGTACCAGTTAGTTGGTCCGATTCGGCGTCTAGTAAGTTGGAGCGATCAATATTTGTAATTTTTTTCAATTTATTTTATGGGGAATAACATCAATTTATTTTGGAATTTAGTAATAAAACAAGCAACCCTTCACCTAGTATATTAATGAATTATAAATGGTAGTGCCTATTATTACTTATGGATCCGAAACGTGGACAGTGACAACACAACAATCTGCCAGAATACAGGCTGCTGAAATGAGATTCCTCAGACCAATAGCAGGATATCAAAGAACAGACAAAAAACATAACACAGAAATAAGACAACAACTAAAAGTAGAGGAATTAAACACAACAATAGTGGAAAGAACACTTGGCAAGGATGACTGAGAATAGAATACCAAAAGCAGCATACAGCTATTCACCACGAGGAAGAAGAAGTTTGGGAAGACCAAAGAAAAGATAGAAACAGCAGCAATTTGGAGCCGGAACAGGCTAGTAAATAAGCCTAAACCGTGAAGAAGAAGAAGAAGAAGAAGAAAGAAGAAGATAAATGGTAAGCGAAGTGGAAGACGGAGAACTGGAAGGCAGAATTTGAGATGGGTGGATTGATGGAGTATTATCGCCTCACTATGATGGTTGTCCAGCGATTCGCCTTGTTTCCCCGCAGCTGTTATGTATAATTAAATACAAAATGATGCCGACTACAGCCTCTATAATAATTCCGCATGTTAATCAAGTAAATATCAATAAAACTAAATATAAGGTCACAAATAAAAATACATTATATAATGGAAATGGATAGCTAACGACAAATGAGGGAAATTTTGAACAATGGCTGAATTCAAATACCTAGGAACAATAATCACAAACAGGAATGAGATGCACAAGGAAATTAAACATAGGCTCAATTCTGGAAATGCGTGTTATTATGCATTACAGAGACTATTGATTTCCCAACTCCTTTCAAAAAATGTTTAACTGAAAATATATAAAACTATTATTCAACCAGTTATATTTTATGGAAAATATATAAAACTATTATTCAACCAGTTATATTATATGGATGCGAAACATGGACTCTTACTTTAAGGGAGGAAAGGAGATTACGAGTATTTGAGAATAAAGTTCTTAGGAAAATTTTTGGACCAAAGAGAGATGGACAGGTGAATGGAGAAGACTGCATAACAGTGAATTACATGGTCTTTATAGGAACATTATATTATATAATGAGAACAGTTAAGTCTCGTAGACTGCGATGGGCAGGACATGTGGCATGAATTGGGAATGAAAGACGTGCATGGAAGCTTCTTGTAGGAAAACCAGAGGGAAAACGCCCAGTTGGTAGACCAAGAATGAGGTGGGAGAATAACATTAACTATGATTTGAGGGAAGTAGATTATACAGGGGATGATTGGAAAACATTGGCTCAGAATAGGGATATATGGAGAGCTTATGTTCGCGCAGCCATGAACCTACGGGTTCGATAGTGCCAGTGAGTTAGTTAGTTAATCATTCTCAAGCATTGTAGCACGGCACCCGCTTTTATATAAACGGACAACCATCATAGTGAGGCGATAATACTTACAAAATGTAAAACTCAGAATCGGTGGACGGTTTTCAGAGATAGAGAAGCCTGAAGAAAAAAAAAAATATCTGAAAAAATCAATGATCCACCCATGGTTGTTGTGCCAATGATGATGATGACTTCTTAAAATAATTTAATCCACATTTTGAGAATTTTTAATCCATATGTGTGTACAAATTTAACATTTTTTTTTATTGCATGTAAATGTTAGCCCTGACTATTTAACTCATGTCCCAAATGGGAGTCAAAGACCAATCATGCTTCAATGAATTTTGTTTTACAACTAATGACAGTCGTGTTTCACTCATTCTTTATCGAATTTTCTTTTTCGCCTCCTGCTTTTGTGATAAAGAAAGCTCCTCTATTTTAATACTATAAACAGGTCAGAGCATTATTTTGAAGTGATTGACTCTCCAACAAATACGTTGAATATAGCAAATAATGAATAGATTCCTTCGAATTACACATTTGATAATTGTGTGTTCAGTAATTGTGTTTTTAAATAATGATTTTACCGAGTTGTTTACTAAAAAAACAAATTAACACCCTATACTGTTGGTTATGATATACAGTTTGATGTGTTTCATTTTTTCTCCATTAGGGTGCATTCTTAAAATACTGCGATCCTATTTGACAATAAATAATATAATCAAGTTGCAGTGAATAAACAATTCAACATAACCACACATTTCTGATTTGTTTTCATACAACGCCGTTTACATAAAATATATAAATATTTTAAAATAACTATATTTAAAGGATTTTTTAGTAAACAGCTTAATTTTATTCGTTAAATAGTCCTAACAAATGTCACTCTTGATTTCCAAATCCTCTGGACAAGTTTGAAATCACCCGTGACATTACTTATGACTATTTAACTCATGCAACAAATGCTAGTCAATGACCAATCACGTTTCAATGAATTTTGTTTTACAACCAATGACAGTCGTGTTTCACCTCGCTCTTTATCGATTTCTCTTTATCAGCTCCTGCTTTTGTGATAAAGAAAGCTCCTCCTTTTTAATGTTCTGAACAGGACAGAACATTATTTTTCTCCAACAAATACATTGAATATAGCAAATAATGAACAGATTCCTTGATTTTACTAAAAAATAAATGAATAACCCGTAATGTTGATTATGGTATATAGTTTGATGTGTTTCATTATTTCTCCACTTGGGTACATTCTTAAAATATTGCGATCTTATTTGGCAATAAATAATATGATCTAGCTTGAATGAACATAACCTCACATTTCTGATTTGTTTTCAAACATCGCCGTTTACATTAAATATATAAATATTTTAAAATAACTATAGATAAATAATGATTTATGAGTAAATAGCTTAATTTTATTCGTTAAATAGTCCTAACAAATGCCACTCTTGATTTCCAAATTATCTTGGTAAATTCACGACTCACTTCGTGAGTCGTGAATTTATCGATAATTTGGAAATCACTCGTGACATTACTTATGATAATATAGGAGATTTTAGTGAGGAACAGGGTGAAATATTTCACCAGGATATAAAAAAACATGGAAATGAGGTATCAAGGGAATGTTAACATAATGTCTGGCTATTGCTGGATGTTAAAAAGGGACTGTTCTGAACATGCGAGAAGGTCAAAGAGGAGATAGTTTTAAATGCAATTTTGGGGTAAGGTTATGAATGTGCGAATTATTAATTATTATTGTTAAGTAAGTCCACCGCTGTGGTCTCGAGGTAACATGCTGCCTTGACACGCAACGAGCCCGGGTTCGATCCCCGGTCGGGGCAGTTTTTCTGGGTGAGGTTTTTATCGGGGTTTTTCCTCATCTATAACCAAATGTCAGGAAAACTTTACGGCTCAAAAGGTCTCCGAAATCATCATCCTTAACTGGTGTAGAAAGCAACGGGAAGCTACCACACCTACAATTCCCTAGTAAAGCTGCAAGCATAGCATGAATATGCTATGATTGCAGTGAAGGACTTGCCTTCGGGCAGAATTACTATGGGTGGATTGTTATGTAATGATTAATTAGTGGCAAATAAATTCTGGCCTAGTTCTTCACACAAAATTCTTGTTGAAAACATTTTTTTATTACGTTTCACGAAGCTTAATTTCATTTCTAGTTATTCATAAATACTTTGAAAACCTGACATGATTGGAGAAAATGCAGATCATTTTCGAATTCAGTCCGTTTAGAATCACCTATCAGATTAAAAGAAAAAAGTTTTTAAATTCAGAACGGTGTTATCTAAAAGTTTAAATAAGTGAAAGTATACATCATTCACATATTCAAAAGAAATTCGGATGTTCTTATGTCAAGGCATGATATTGGATGTACCGAATTGTATGTCAAGTGTCCATTTCAAGGATCAATAAGTATTGTTTCAACTTTAAGTATCCTATGCCAAGGCCAGCAACCTTGTAACCAACAAGTGAAAAAAATTACTTTCAAATATTCTTAGTCGAAAGTAAATACAATAGGTAAACAATATGACATAATAATATGATATAATTAATATTCTGACAGCCTGTGAATATTCGAACGGAGAACATATGACTGTTAGCGGCATGTTGGCCAATGTGATAATTAAGGTTCGGAAGTTGAGGACCTATAAAATACTTTGAAAGTACCTAAAAATATCCTAAAAATACCTAAAAACTGAAAAATTCGTAAAAACGCAATAAAAATTAGATAATTTTGGTTTCAACTTCATTTTAATGAATATGATATTAGTATATTACGATGCGAGGTTGGGAAGTGGTTTTTACAGAATCGAGGAAAAATGTTTAAAAACCGAGTGATAGCCAGGTTTTTAATTTCCGAGATTCTGTAAAACACTTCGCAAACGTGCGTTGTACATTATTTTTTGGGCGATGGTGTTTTCAAAATAATAAATAATAGTAAAATAATAACATCTTTGTTGGAAATATTTGCGTTCATCATAAACAACTGACTAACGTTAACAGTGTGGGCAATGTTTATTAGTTGAAACAACAGGAGGACTTGAGAACAATTTTGATAAAATGGCCGCACGTGCCGTATTAATTGTTTTATATTGTTTCAAATAAAGTTCAGTTAATTTAAAATGCAGTGATTTGTTTCGTATAGTATATTAAAACTACCTTTTGGATATTTTTTGTATAAACATTACATAGAATACATAGAGGGCAGTGGTTTTACTTCCCGCACGTGGGTGTAAATGTAATATTACAGTATAGTTATTTAGGTTGGCAACCCCAAAATGCAGGAAGTTGAAGTTTCAGTCATCGTCGCCATTGCTGTAAGTACGACAAAACGCACTATCGCACAAAAAATATATTTCATCATCATCCTGCCAGGTATTAGTCCTAGAAGAACTGTTACGGCCTGAGAAAGCAGTTTTCGTGCCATCTTTTCATAGGTCGACCAAGTGACCGTTTCCCATTTGGACAGTAGTTCATTATTGCCTTGGGGATCCTGAATCTAGCCATTCTTGAGACATGTTCCTTCCAGTTTAGCTGATATCTGGAGATGTAGTCCAGTATTAGTGACACATTAAGTTCTTGAAGGATTTCTACATTTAAAAAAATATATTTAAAAAGCACAAAGTTCTAGTGAAATGCAACATACATTGCGAAAAAAAATGATTACTGAAAATGCATCTTCTTTCATACTTTTTTTTTTAATTCAACATAGATTGAAAATGCAATTATGTTTTCATTAAAGAGAAATATCTTGGATAATTTACGTAGAATGGACGATTTTTCCCACCTAGAATGAATTCAGCGAACCCGCAATGGATATTAGGCGATCAGTAGGCTGGTTAAAAATAAAAGGATATCTTGTGAGGATTTAATAATTTATCTTGGAACAAAAATATTTGCAATGTGAAACTATTTGGAAAGTAAAACTAGATAGTGTTTTTAAAATAAGTTGGATTTCAGATTAGACTCTGCGGATTCTAAAATTATAAAAATGGTATAAATGTAGTCATGAGAAGGTAAAGTGCAAAAAAAAAGCCGTTAAGACTTAAAATTAAAGCTTAAAAAAGGATCAATATGCTAAAAAAGTCGAAAAGGGACAAAAATGCGAATAAAACACACCATTTTCCGGCTACAATGGTCCAAAATGTATATATATTAAGTGGGGCCTCGTCTTCTGATATAAAATGAAAAAAGGATTTTTTCATCAACTTCCGAGCCCTAGTAATAATACATGTTTACTCAAATATCAGAGGATTCTATCTCAGGAGTCCACCTACATTAGTGGGCAAGATAGGATGAAAAAAATTGGGGAGTTAGTACATCTGAATAGTTTAGCTTTCACTTGTTTGTTATCAATAAAATTGAATATGGTCACACATAGAAATACATTATATACTGTAAATGGACAGCTAATGACAAATGAGGGAAATTTTGAGGAAGTGGCTGAATTCAAATACTTAGAAATGATAATTACAAATAGGAATGAGATGCACAAAGATTGTTAAACATAGGCTCAATTCTGGAAATGCGTGCTGTTATGCATTGCAGAGACTTTTGATGTCCCAACTCCTTTCAAAAAACGTTAAACTGAAAATATATAAAACTATTATTCTATCAGTTATATTATATGGGTGCGAAACATGGACTCTTACTTTAAGGGAGGAAAGAAGATTACGGGTATTTGAGAATAAAGTACTTACGAACATTTTCGGACCAAAGAGAGATGAACAGACAGGGAATGGAGAAGACTACATAAGAATGAATTACATGGTCTCTTTATAAGAAGCCAGACATAATAAGAACAGTTAAGTCTCGTAGACTGCGATGGGCAGGACATGTTGCGCGTATGGGGAATGAAAGACGTGCATGGAAGCTTCTTGTAGGAAAGCCAGAGGGAAAACGCCCAGTTGGTAGACCAATGATGAGGTGGGAGAATAACATTAACTATGATTTGAGGGAAGTAGATTATAAGGGAATGATTGAAAAGCATTAGCTCAGGATAGGGATGTGTGGAGAGCTTATGTCCGCGCGGCCATGAACCTACGGGTTCAATAGTGCCAGTGAGTAAGTAAGTCTTGTAGACTGCGATAGGATATGCGGCACGTATGGGGAACGAAAGACGTGCATGGAAACTTGTAGGAAAACCAGAGGGAAAACGCCCAGTTGGTAGACCAAGAATGAGGTGGGAGAATAACATTAACTATGATTTGAGGGAAGTAGATTATACAGGGAATGATTTGAAATCATTGGCTCAGGATATGGATGTATGGAGAGCTTATGTCCGCGCGGCCTTGAACCTACGGGTTCGGTAGTAAGTAAGAATAGGTTGGCAATCCCAAAATTTAGGAAATTGAACTTTCAATCATGGTCGCCATTCCTGTAAGTACGATAGAATGCACTATCGTGCAAAAAAAAAATATTGATGATGTAAATTGAAAAATATTCCTGCTGACTTTAACATGTTACTATAAAACCAGCGATGCACAGACATGCGTAAATCAGCTTAATTTTTCAGTAATGCTTGGTGTCGCCATATTGCTGATTTGGCTACGGCAAAATACAAGAAAATATATTCCGCATATTTCCAAGTCATTGCATTGCAAAACAAGAAAAAATATTTCCTAAGTATGTCCTCATTCAGAGCTGAAAATTCAGACATTTTAAGCATTTATATTTGAAAGTTTTTTTTTTTTTTTACTTACTTTACCCATTCTTTAACTTTTATTTTTGTAGGTACTTACTTGTCCCCTGGGCCTTGTACGGACACCACCTGTCGGGGGAGGATTTTCAACTCTAGGTCACATACATAACTTTTTTTAACCAAAAACATGGAGGGCCTCCCTGGGATAAGTGTTCAGTTGTACCCCAAGACCACCTCAAAGACAACTCTATCATTTAAGACATGTATTCAATCTATTATATAGTGTTCTGGCCTAGGGCAGGTCTTTCACTGCAATCATAGCATTCCCATGCTATACTTTGCAGCTTTACTAGGGAATTATAGGTGTGGTAGCTTCCCGTTGCTTTCCACACAGTGGATAATGATGAAGGCCAGATGATGTTCGGGGACAACAAAGTGTTCTGCCCAAGGGCAGGTCTTTCACTGCAATAATAGCATTTTTCATACTATGCTTTGCAGCTTTACTAGAGAATTATAGATGTGGTAGCTTCCAGTTGCTTTCAACATCGTGGATGATGATGATGGTCAGATGATGTTCGGGAATATTTTGGGCCTCAAAGCTACCTGACGTTTATCTTACAAGTGGGGGAAACCCCGCGAAAAAACCTCGCCCAGGAATCTTTTCCCGACCAGGGATCGAACCCGGGCTCGCTGCGTGACAAGGCAGCACGCTATCTCGAGACCACAGCGGTGGACAAATTCGTACTAAGCATCGTAAATTTAATTGAGGATTAAGATGGTCAAGTTATGTTAATCTTAACCATAGGGAACCCCTTAATAGGTAGACCAAGAATATGGTGGGAGAATAATATTAACCTGATTTGAAGGAGGTAAATTATACAGAGATAGTTGAAAAAAGCAAGGTTAGGGAAGTACGGAGAGTTTAGATCCGCGCAGCCATCAACCTACGGGTTCGATAGTGCCATTGATTTAGTTAATTGTTATATTTTGTATAAATAATTATATAAGTACATTTTTATATCCGTCTTCCTCAATTAGAATTGATTTTTGTTCAAAAAACTTCGTTAATTATTAAAATCATGAAGGCCTTTCAAAACATATTTCATCTTCGGTATCCTATTTGTGAGCTAGTTATCATTATCAAATAGCATGTCGAAGATGAAACATGTTTTGAAAATCCTTCAAGATTTTAGAATATTTAGAATTTAGAATATATTTATTTAGCCTGGTGGAGTTAAGGCCATGTGGCCTTCTCTTCCACTCACCAGGAGAAACATATGTTACATATGAATACAAAAAAAATACAATAATAGTCATATTAAACAATTAATTATCTGTCAAATTGAATAATAATGAAAATAATGTATAATAATACAATGAAATTAAATACAATTAAAATTAAATTAATAATATAATGGATACAGAAAGGAATAACAGCTCGAATCTACTATACATAAAAAGAAAAGAAAGAAAAAATGCAAAGAAAATAATAAACTGCAATGAATTAATCTATGCTTTTTATACAAGGCATTAGGTAAATATATTAACGAATCTTAAATCCATGTTTATTAAATAATGAAAAAACGCATTATTAATTTTTAAAAACTAATATTAGTGAGTTGTTTCTCTTAGTAATTTTATTTTCAATTTGTTTCTGAAAGATGGTAAAGTGTGGCAGTCTCTGACATAGGGTGGAAGGGAATTCCATCTTCTAGCAAGAGAAATTGTAAAAGATTTCGAATAATAGGTAGTATTATGAGGGATATAAAGGACACTTGCGTTCAAGGGATCGGGTACCTAATTTATGTATATGAGAGAGTCTAGTGAAGCGGTGTGATAAATATGGATGGTTCTACGATCTTGTAGACGAAGTCATGACAATTGTTCCAGGGATCGTGTAACGTGATCAAATTTACGTAAATAATTAACGAAGTTATTTTAATAAATAAATACGGTAAGTTTTTTGAACAAAAACCAATGCTAATTGAGGAAGTTGGATGTAAAAAAATAATAATACTTATTATTTATAAAAAAATTAATACATAACCTCAATTGTGATAATAATGAATGTAAAAAATTGATAATTAAGTGGTGTTATCTGTATGTCTACAACGGCATAACAGTCCAATGTTGGGCCTCAGCTCTCCTTTGATAGGAGTTACTAGACCAAGCTAATTTAGTTATGCTTATTTTCCTAAGATGTCATGAATGGCATGCGGTCAACATACCGACCCAATGAGACATCTATTAGGTAACTAAGGTATTATTAGGATGAAGGAGGTCGGTAAATTTTATTTAGATGTATTTTTATTCAGACTTAAGAATCTTTTACGAGCCTGAAAATCTTCAGACTCGAGACCCACGGCTTAAACTCCTTCCCGGAGAACTTGCTTCTTGGATTTTTCCATCCTAACAATTAATCGATCCCGACCGGGTTGGAACCAGCGACCCTCGTGACCAGAGGCAATGAACATAACCACTAGTCCACCGCGGCCGACAATAAAGTGGTGTTAAATTATTTTATTTAACGAAGCTCTTTAGCAGCTAAAATCATTAGCGTCATAATTAAAATCTGGGCCTGAAAGGGCCCATAAATTTTATTCAGAGGCTCTTTTTTCAGGCTTGGGTTTCTTACAGCTTTATTTGATTTATTTATTTATTTTACCTGATGGAGTTAAGGCCGCAAGGTCTTCTCTTCCACATCATCAGGGTTAAATTGTACGTACAATAATAATTATGATAAATGATACATAATAGATTATAAACGTCAGAAATGAGGTTTCTGAGGAGTGTGGCTGGCTATACAATAATAGATCGAAGGCGAAGTGAGGGTATACAAAGAGAACTGAATATATTCAAACTATTAGATAGAATTACACAATATAGAGATGAATGGATAACAATAGAATTCCGAAACAGATTCTTGATTACAAACCACTAGGATGAAGAAATGTTGGAAGGACCCAGTAAAAGATGGACAGACCAATTCTAACATGAGATCGGAACAGACCAGCAGGTCTAATCCTTGATGCTGATGGTAATGATACATAATAGATAATTATAAATTACACAATATAAAGTTGACAAGGGAAAGAAAGAAAGAAAAATAAATAATAATAATAATAATAACCTATAATTATATTAAGTAAATGGCTTGGTAAAGAAATTTAAAATATAAAGGAATAATAAAAGTATACATATAACATGGTTATATATTATATTGTCTAAGGAAATATGAAGTGAATTTCTTTTTAAGCTGTTTTTGAGTCGGACAGTCCTTAATATACGAGGGGAGGGAATTCCAGAGTCGGGTGGCTGAAACAAGGAAGGATGAGGAATAGTGAGATGTTCGATGTAGAGGAACAGCTAGAATTAAATTTTCTCTCGATCGTGTGTTTAAGTTATGGTGGGAAGATACTGAATGAAAGCGAGTAGAAATATAAAGGAGTGCTGAGGTGGACAAAGTGTAGTATAAGAAGCAAATGTATCTTTCGTCTGTCTTCCAATCGGAGCCAAGACAACATTTCAAATACTGGAGCTTTAGTTCCCTTCCGAAAAAAGCAGGTTCATGATTTTCACTGTCACAAAGAATCCATCACCACTGACATGTTTGAACCCGCGAACTTTGATACTGGAGGCGAACATAGTTATCAATAATCCATCTAAAGTGATGACTTATAGGCGAGGAAAAAAAAAACTCCTAGGAAACTTGTCCCAACCGGGGATCGAATCAGGGCCTGTTCAATCCGATACGACAGCGGTGGGGAATTGAAAACCCAAGCCCATAAGTTATTCTAATCTAATTTAATACGTTCTTTAAGAGTTCCCACAACAGGCCCGGAGGCCCTTGGGGTAGTAGGAGGTTAAGGCTCCCACTTTTTCTAGACAATCGGCACTTTACGTCAGCCGGGTTGTGAGCCCTTCGTGACGGCCGCCTTTACCCCCAGAACAAGCGTCTGGTACTCATTTCAGTTAGAGGCTGAGTCGACCCCAGGGTCATAGTGCCGCCAGAGGGTTTGGGTCAGTTTAAAAATCCTGACCCCAACGGGACTTGAACCCTCGACCCTCTGGCTTATAGCTCAGTGCCTTAACCACTACGCTACGGCGTGCCCCCAATTTAATACGTTCATAATGCCTATTTCTCAGAGACATTTAGAAGGTTGGAGATTAGTCATGGTTTTGTAAAAATGTAATACTATATTCACTTTTTTTAATAATGATATTTATTATAGGCTACTGTACAAGATTCATAATGAAATTCCCGAAATGTTTATCAATAAATCTCAACAATATATGGACGGCGTTATGCATCAACCGGCTATGCGCCATTATGTAAGTTTCGGGAGAAAAACGCATTTAAAGTTTTCTTTATTTATTTATTTATTGTAGCGCCAAACTAACAATACTCAGTTATGCATCAACAATCTAAAGAACGGAAACATTTGACGCTTATCTGCATGATGCAAAACTTGGATTAGCATTTATGAAGATCTAGTTTCATAGCCGTTTGTTGCAAAATACAGAATCTCTAATAGGACTGAATAACGTTTACATTTTTCTTTAGCCTAATAATAAGGCTATATTTAAATATTTGGCGCTAAATGTGCGCATACGCTTACTTCATGAGCTGGTGCAACAGATAGCTTCTAAATCTCAATTTTTTAAATGGCGCTTCTCCGGTTGATGCATAACATCGTCCATATAATCATATGAGCTCTTCAGTAATGTCCAGTTTTTGTGCTTTTAAACATAAATGTGTTTCATGGTACTGGTTTTTATAGGAAGCCAGATGTAATAAGAACAGTTAAGTCTCGTAGACTGCGATGGACGGGACATGTGGCACGAATGCGGAATGAAAGGCATGCATGGAAGCTTCTTGTAGGAAAACTAGAGGGAAAACGCCGAAGAATGAGGTGGGAGAATAACGTTACTCAAGATTTGAGGGTGATAGATTATAAGAGAATGATTGGAAAACATTAACTGAGAATAGGGATATATAGAGAGCTTATGTCTGCGCGGCTTGAACCTACGGATTCGATAGTGCCAGTAAGT
The DNA here is from genome assembly GCA_030220185.1 of Diploptera punctata. Classification (NCBI taxonomy): domain Eukaryota; kingdom Metazoa; phylum Arthropoda; class Insecta; order Blattodea; family Blaberidae; genus Diploptera; species Diploptera punctata. Next base: position 2,258,196 of record JASPKZ010002337.1, read on the forward strand.
TAGTTAGTTACTTAGTTATGTACATCAAGTATATATCTGTTAAGGGGGGAAAATGAACCATGTCCTGAAATGCACATTTCCCTGCCATACGTTAGCATGTAGTCCATATATAACTGGCAAATCGCATGGTCTTGTGGTCAGAGCTTCTGAGTACAAGGTTCTATCCTAGCTCAGACCATGAGAATTTTTCATTAGTAATGCCACGAATGGAATTGGAAATCAAGAGTGGCATTTGTTAGGACTATTTAACGAATAAAATTAAGCTGTTTACTCACAAAGCATTATTTAAATATTGTTATTTTAAAATAATTATATATTTAAGGTAAACGGCGATGTTTGAAAACAAATGATAAGTGTTTGGTTATGTTTAATTTGTTCATCACTGCAACTTGATCTTACTATTTGTTGCCAAATAGGATCGCAATATTGTAAAAACGCACCCGAGTGGAGAAAAAATTAAACACATAAAACTGTATATTATACCCAACATTATAGTTTATTAATTATTTTTTTCGGAAACAAGTTAGTAAAATCTGTATTTAAAAACACAATTATTGAACACATAATTATCAAATGTGTAGTTCGAAGGAATCTGTTCATTATTTGCTATATTCAACGTATTTATTAGAGAGTCAGTCACTGCAAAATAATGCTCTGACCTGTTCAGAATATTAAAAAGGAGAAGCTTTCTTTAATTTGGTAATCAAAATTCGATACTTATCGAGGTGAAACACGACTGTGATTAGTTGTAAAAGTAAAAGTGATCCCACTACAAGCCTCAGGAGGCCCCTGGGGTAGTAGGAGGTTAAGGGTCCCACTTTTTCTTGACAATCGGCAATTGATGTCAGCCGGATTGTCAGCCCTGCGTGAAGGCCTCCTTTACCCCCAGAACAAGCGTCTGGTACTCATTCCCGTTTGAGGCTGAGTCGACTGCAGGGTGTTAGTCCGCCAGAAGGGATTGGTTGTAAAACAAAATTAATTGAAACGTGATTGTCATTGACTCCCATTTGAGGCATGAGTTAAATAGTCGTTCAAAGAAATTATTCCTGTGTTCCCCCATGGTCTGGAATTTTAAGTTTATATTTAAGGAATCTCCTGTGCCTGTCAACATTTCTAAAATGAATTATAAATCACAGTTGAGGTTACTTACTTACTTACTCACTGGCACTATCGAACCCGTAGGTTCATGGCCGCGCGGACATAAGCTCTCCATACATCCCTATCCTGAGCTAATGCTTTCCAATCATTCCCTGTATAATCTACTTCCCTCAAACCATAGTTAATGTTATTTTCCCACCTCATTCTTGGTCTACCAACTGGGCGTTTTCCCTCTGACTTTCCTACAAGAAGCTTCCATGCACGTCTTTCATTCCCCATACGCGCAACATCGCAGTCTACGAGACTTAACTGTTCTTATTATATCTGGCTTCCTATAAAGACCATGTAGTTCATTGTTATGTAGTCTTCTCCATTCAGCTGTCTGTTCATCTCTCTTTGGTCCAAAAATTTTCCTAAGAACTTTATTCTCAAATACTTGAGGTTATGTAGTAAAATGTAAAATATTAAAATAAGTGCCGGATATATCAGTCGTCCTTAACTACGTAGAGTACCAAACGACATGCCGAAGATGGAAAAAGTTCTGAAAGACCTATGTGGTTTTAATTAATTTACAAAGTTTTATAATCATAAATCAATTTTATTTGAGGACGACTGATATATCAGGTACTTATATTAATATTCTAACATTTCCCCTGCGCCTTTCGCTATCATTTATCACCATCACATCATCGGGGTAATGTTACTCTGCCTTCCATGCGCCCCAACCTTAGAAGTGGTCTCAAATTTTAATGCCAAGAGAGAAATGTCGTATGACGACCTGGTGACATTGAACAAATATATATATATATAAACTCTCGAAAATCAATGAGAATGCTGTTTTCTTAAATTATGAATATGTGGACAGTGTCCATTTTTTTTTTACTGAAGGTCTCATATAAGCCAATGAACACTTATTAAATGAAACAAAATACATAATCGGAAAACCATAAAAATAAGTCATGTAATAAAAATTAATTTATATACAAGGAAACTCTGTAACTGAATACAAATTAATAGATTTTACATAGATCCGAGCTTGTCATTTGTTAATCAGTACAAATGGTGTTTATATTAAAATAGTTTTACAAAACATACATAGAATTTTTAATAGCTTAACAAAATATTGTATCGAAAATCTACAATGTAACATTGAACTAAAACAATATAAAATAGCACATATTAACATAAAAAACATGATAAATTGTTTATTTCAGTTCTCCTTCACACATACTCATCAAAATTCCGTCACACAGGAACTGGGTATACTAAGCGATTGCCCTAGGAAATCGAAAAAATGGTCAGATCTTGCTAGTTTACAATATATATATATATATATATATATATATATATTGTTAATTATATCTTATGGCACAGATTTTTGGAAAATTGTACAAGAAGTTACAACAAGTAATGAATTTTAAGCAAAAATAAGGTTATACAAAACACTCATTAGACCAGTGGTTACATATGCAAGTGAAACTTGAGTCCTAAAAGAAACAATAAAACACAAATTATTAATTTCTGAGAGAAAAAACTTTAAGAAAATTTGGACCAAATAGAGAAACTGATAGCCGTTGGTAAATCAAAACAAATAACGAACTAAACAAATCAATCGAAAATCAGAATATAGTCAATCATATAAGAGACTTGTCAAGAAGCTCTATAAATGGAAACCTATAGGAGGCAGAGCAGTTGCAAGACCGAAGATCACATGGGAGGATGACACAATGAACGATCTAAAGAAAATGGAAGTGACTAATTTGAATATGGCAAGAGACAGATTGGCATGGAGGAGGATTGTTGAAAAGGCCAAGACTTTCACTTTTGAAGTTGTCGCGCCTTAGGATGATGATAATGATGAATGAATTTTAAATATTTTGGAACACAGATTTCTAGCTCTAGTAGTTTTATTGATGAAGTAAGAACTCAGATTTTCAGAACACCGAGAATGTCAGGATATGAGATGTTACATGGAAAAACAAATACTTAAACACTAAAAGCAAAACAAAAGTTTATAAAACATGTGTACGACCAATAATGACATAAGGTGCGGATACAATAACAGATATTAAGCAATCGAAACAACTTATGAAAACAGCAGAAATTAATACTTCAAAAGTCTTAGTAAATAAAACAAGACTTGACAAAGAGTCAGGAACCAAAATATGAGGGAGGAATGCAATATCATAGATGTTGAGCATTTATTACAACAAGAAAAAGGGGATGCAATGCACACGTGGACAGAGCTGACGATACGAGGCTTATTAAAGCAGCAAGAACCTACGTCCTAGAGGAAAAGAGAAGTAGGCAGACTCTTCAAGAGATGAAATGAGATGTAATCATCACTAACATAGTGTGTGTAAATAAAAAGGCATATGATTACAGAAAAGAATAAGAAGAAAGTATATATTTTACATTTCAACAAAACAGACATGGGAGCTGGTTGATCAATTTTAATTTTTTGTTTGTTTTTGTTATTATTATTTCGGGTTTCAGATAAGTCCCTATTTCTAATGTTCGGATTTCGCTGATTTTTGAAGAGTACCTTCCTCACTTTATTTTAAAAGCATATACTGAGTTTCGTTGGGAAAAATCTAAAATTGTTACCGCAAGAGCGGTTTTTAAATTTTCGTTTGAGGTGACTTTCTACTTCTAATGATCAGATTTTCTGGTTAACGAACTCGACCTTACTTTTTTAATCGATTGCTAATATGCCAAATTTGGTTCAGAAAATGCAAAAAAAACCGATAACGGAGGTGAAGTGGTATATTGAGACATGTTGATCATTTTTAGAAAGGTACCAATGTCGGAAATGATGCGTTTTCACACTATGAGCAGTTAATGTCTCAAGAGTTCCGTTAGTTGGATTTCAAGACTCAATAATTGACAATACTGTCACAGTCTCATCAAGTTTTCAAAATATATACCTCCCATCTAATTGTAGAGCATACATCGGCGACGTAGTGATTGGCGCACACGTTCAAATACGCCTGCCTCATTTGAATTATTTCTGCAGCGTGGATTCGAGCTTTAAGATCCATATGTGACTCTAATGGAGTCTGATAAACAGACTGTTTCATGTCGCCCCACAAAAAGTAGTCGAGAGGATTAAGATCAGGTGATCTCGGAGGCCATGGGACTGGTCCCCCTCGACCTGGATACGTGGTAATGTCTCCTCATATTGGTATCGAAGTGAGCTGGAGCTCCGTCATCTAGCAGCCACATTACGCTGTGAAGCCACGTATCACAGGTTCCGTACATGTGAGGTGTTGTCAAGTAATAAGTTTTCAAATCTTTCGAACTAACGCTAGTCTTGAGACATAATTAATTAGCCATAGTGTGAAAACGCATCATTTCCGGACATTGGTACCTTATGAAAAATTATGAACATATATCAATATCCTAACTCGCCTCCGTTGTCGGTGTCTTTTGGCAACATCCTGTGTGTATATATATATATATATATATATATATATATATATATATATATATATATATATAGTAATTCTGCCCGAGGATAGGATTTTCACTGCAATCATAGCATTTCGACGCTATGTTTTGCAGCTTTACTAGGGAATTATAGGTGTGGTAACTTCCCGTTGCTTTCCACACCGGTGAAGGGTGATTATGATAATGATAAGGATGATATGATGGCCGGATGATTTTCGGGGACCATTGGGCCCCAAACTTCCTGACATTTGTCTTACAGGTGAGGAAAAACCCCGAGAAAACCTCACCACGGAGCCTTTCCCGACCGGGAATCGAACCTACCTCGAGACCATAGCGGTGGACAATATATATACATATTGTGCGTGTGTGTTTTAATTGTTTTTCGGAACCAAACTCGGCGTTAGCAATTTTACTTACTTAATGGCTTTAGGACCCTTTTGAGAGTAGCAATAGCCTCTCCTTCGTTAGGAGTTTCTAGCTAAGCTAATTTAGTTACGCTTATATTCCTACATACGTCATGAATGGCATATGGTCAACATACCGAACCAAGTAGACATCTAATAGGCATCTAGGATATTACTTGGATGATGGATGTCGGTAAATTTTGCATAGAAGTCTCTTTTTTCGGGCTTAAGCCTGAAAATTTTCAGACTCGGGACCCATGTCTTGAAGTCCCTTCCGGAGGACTTGTTCCTTGGATTTTTCCAACCTAAAAAACCCATCGACCCGTCCAGCATTAGCAATCAATTACAAAAAAAAAAAAGTAAGGTCAAGTTCGTTAACCATCTAAACAGATCATTAGAATTGGGGGTTAACATGAAGCGAAGATTTAATAATCGCTCAAACGGCCGCAATTTTCGATTTTTCGCAACGAAACTCGGATTGTGCCATTCAAATAAAACGGAAAAATATATATATATTTTTAAATCAGCGAAATCCGATCATTACGAGTAGGGTTTTACCTGAAACTCGTATTTTAAAAATCACTCTAGCGGCCGCCTTGATTATTTTTCTAGCAACGCAACTGAATACATAAGATTTAATCAACAAAAAAATAATATATTATGTAAACCAGCAAAATCGGATCTTAAATTCGACTTTGTGAGGAATTTTCTTAGTTTACGCAATTTCTGCGTGACGGACTTCATACTTACAGACCTAATATAAAAAATCAAATTATTCTACTTCTTACCATAACATTTCCGCCCTTAAAAGATAGAATATGTGAACGAAATCTAAATAAAATGAAGCATTTTTTTTTTCTCCAGACCAAGTATTTAACACTTTTTTTCATTTAAGTTATTGATCATCATAACTGATATTTTGAAACACTCTATAACCAAAATAATAATAATAATAATAATAATAATAATAATAATATATATTTTTTTTTTCTGATCTTGATATAGGCCTATATCTTTTTAAACTGCACTTTGCATTAACTTCTAAATACTTAGAAACTTCACTTAAACATACATACCAAAAATATATTGTTTTTTATTTGAATATATTCAACCGTAACTGTCCTTCAGCGTTCACTGGAGACCTAGCAAAAATGTCATGAATATCTGCAGAATCATTATGCGAATCTTCTTTCTCTATCTCCTTCAAAGTTTCCAAATTCATAGTCATTGGCATTTCGCTAGCTGGTATAAATTCTCTGGCTACACTATGGTCCACTTCTTTGTCTATGGCTTCAAGATTTTCATTTCCATCTGATGACATAATGAATTCCAACTGTTTGGCTCTCTTCCCCGGATACTGCAAATCAGGAGACGTTATATCCTCCATGAGATGTTCTTCAGGATTGTCGTGGAAATACGCGAAGTGCTTCATATTATTCTGCGTGTGCACCAATGGAAGAGGATGCTCTATTCTTGTATAGCTCTTCGTAACAGGGTTATGTTGGTGAGTTTCCATTTCGATGTTTTTTGAAATATCTTCCACAAGAGATGGCATAGGAGTATTTTCTTGAATCGATCCTTGATGACTTGAAGTAAAAGGATCTGCGTTATCTTCATGATGATCATGATGAAGGTGATGATGTGGATTCTGGTATTTGCTCTTGCAGTAGGGACATGCTTCACTAAGCGGAATTAAGCGTTCGTGCTCTTCGTTTACAGTTTGTGGTATATCAGAATCTTCATTGTTGTAATGTACTACGCTGAGATCATTCCTGAATTTCGGGACATATCTTATTACGACTCTTTCACCATCCACCATCCCATCCAGAGAATTCTCTCTTTTTGTAAGAGGCCCATTCATTTTCCTGGATTGTCTTTTAAACGCTTCATTTTGCAAATAGTTATCCCCGTACTTAGCATTATCGTTTCCATAGATACGATACCTCTGCTTCTTCATTTTGTGATCGTGATTCTTCGGGAATTTCATCCTTTGTCTTGATACCTGGTAGAGTGGAATATCGGTAAAATCACGGAAGTTTTCACCGGATCGTATAAATTGTTGATAGCGATCATCAGGGAATCCAGATCTTCCAACTCTAGGTCGTTCTGTATATCTTTGTATTTTAGGCAGTTCTCTCTTCCTTAGTAATGGTCTCATGTAGTAGTCACCGCTTGTATAACCGTGTGGAATCCCAGATGACTGGTCCAAGAGGCACACGATAACGCAGGCGAAGATAACTGTAACCAAATTTATCCCCTTCATGATAGAAACTAAAGATTCGACCCTCACGTTTCACATATTTATATTTTATGATATTTTCAAGATGTCCCTGAAGAAGTGCGCTGAATCGACAAGTTTGTGTTGCATGCTAATTTAGAGGTCATTTTTCTATAATGTTTAGTAAAATATACAGAATTTGAAAACATTTTTCTACCCTTGAAAGCCTGAGTTCATATTTACGTAAACAAAAGTACAAAGAAGATCTATGTATGAATGATATTTCAAGTAAAAGTAATATTGCATTTTCTTCTCCTTCTTGTAAGCCCATGATTCCCCTTAACAGAGATTTAGGCGCTCTCCTCCTATAGGGAAGAATTTGAACCATAATAATTTAGTTACACTTGTTTTCGTATAGATGTCCTTTGAGTGGTCCGTGGTCAGCGTTCCGGTCGGACAGGCTCCTGGTTGAGGTTTTTTTCGGGTTTTTTTCCTCATCTGTAAGACAATGTCCGGAAGCTTAGGGCTCAACGGTCCCCGAAAATCATCCGGCCATCATCATCATCCTTACCATTATCACCATCCTCCTTCGTCGGTGTGGAAAGCAACGGGAAGCTACCACACCTATAATTCCCTAGTAAAGCTGCAAAGCATAGCATGAAAATGCCTGCCCTCGGGCAGAATTACTATGGATGGATCCTTCTAATATAGCGACTTGATCCGCAAATAAAGAAATTTTTAACCGAGAATACAGGAACTATGTATTCATATTTTAACCCGCGAATAATGAAAATGCGAATAACGAAACCGTAAATAAGGAGTCTTTACTGTATATGTTAATTACGTAGTGCATACTCTATGTTGGCTGCACTGGAACACATCTTTATTGTTGCATAGACTATTCATTAAAGTTAACATGGCTGTCACGTCTTCATGCTACGTATGTAGTTAAATATATCATAGAAAAAACATAGTGATATAATTGTTAGAACAAAAATTTAAAATCGTTGTAAATGGTGGAAAATAATTTGAAAAATGAAATCCTAAGAATAAAATTTGACAGAAGTTTATGGAGGTATTACAAAAGTCGCGTCACAGGTTGTACAGTTTAGCCAAATTCGAATATAAAGTTAACCTTAAAATCAGTGTACGACAGCAAACCAAAGAGTTAAAGATCGGATTGCGAAAATATGTACCATATTATCATAACAAGTTTACTGTTGTGGCGGCTTCTGTTGGCTATACTGTTTTTAGTCTCTCTATCAAGCCTGTATTGTTGACTATTTAAATCATGCCCCAAATGGGAGTCAATGACCAATCACGTTTCAATGATTTCTCTTTAACAACCAATCAGATTCGTGTTTCACGAAATATTTATCAGTGTTATAATTACCATATTAAAGAAAGCTCCTCCTTTTTAATATTCTGAACAGGTCTGACCATTATTTTGCAGTGACTGAGCCTGTGAAAAATACGGCTACCAGATTGTATATATAGTGCATGAATGTCAACACATGCCGCATGCGGGAGTTAATATAAAAACATTTGTAGCAATTGATTATACCACCAAAAAAGAAACCACTGTTTGCACTTTCTTAAATGTATTTTTTCCCAGGTAACAATCCAGAAAAATATAATTGTCATATTTACATCATACGAAATCAGAAATGAATTAATATACAGTTTGATGTGTTTCATTTTTTCTCCACTAGAGAGCATTCTTACAATATTGCGTTCCTTTGACAATAAATAGTATGATCTGGTTGCAGTGATAAACAAAAGAAGCAGATGAAGCGTACCTATCGTTTCTCATTTGTTTTCAAACATCGCCGTTTACATTACATATATAAATATGTTAAAATAAATATAGTTAAATAATGATTTGTGAGTAAACAGCTTAATTTTATTCGTTAAATAGTCCTAACAAATGCCACTCACTTCGTGAGTCGTGAATTTATCGATAATTTGGAAATCACTCGTGGCATTACTTATGAAAATACTTTTAGATAACAACAACAAGAATTATGTTATCAGTAGCTAATAATAGAAAACAAAATAATAAGAACCCAGAAGTTAAATTTCTACTTAGGCTGCTTGTTGTGTCTAATGCCACAAATTGTCTTTTGTGACATTTCTGGTTTTCTCCCCTGGCATTGGCGGATTTGTATTCCATTTCTTAGGTTGGAGCACCTCGAAGGCGGAGTTACGTTACCCCGATGATATGATGGGTGATAAATGATAATGAAGCGCCAGGAGAGTTCTTAACCTAAACTTAACCTAAATTCCAGGCCATGGGCAACCACAGGAATAATTCACTTTCAGGAAAAATCCCTATGATTTGACCGCGAATCGAACGCGGGACTTCATGAACTGTAGACAGAAACGCTGACCACTAGCCCACGAGGAAAAAAATGGAGAGAACGCTAAACAAGCGAATGTCTTTCAATGCGAGTTTAAAAAGAAAAGTTATCTTACACGCCGGAAAACATAAAAACCGACATTTTATCATTTGTAAGACGCACCCCGATTTTGAGGACCCAATAATTCGGTTAAAAGTGTACTTTACATTCGGAAATATACGGTAATTATCTAAAGTTCGTAAGTATCTAGGTCTACAACATTTTTTTTAGAAGTGGAAGCAGAGAGGTGTACGATATTCATTTTGTTTGCAGAGTGCAAGTTTTCACGGCCGGTAGTCATTGTATTAGAAGATTCCAGGCTATTATTTAGATTTCTTTTTTTCATATGATAAATAAGCATCGTAAATATATTGAAACATCTGACTTGATCTATTGGTTTGTTTTGTAGAACTATTTTTGATAGGATATCTCCCTTCAAATGTCATTATTTTTTATTTGTTTGTTGATATATGTAGATTTTAATGTAACATAATTTATTGCAATTGATATATTTTTATTAATTAATAAATATGGATTTTCATCAAGTAATCACCAACTCAATTGATTATGATATATTTTTATTAGTAATTCATCTTCAGAAGCTGTGAGGATTATTTGGTCGTCGGCAAATAAAATAGAATATAAAAGGATTTTCCCTAATTTAAAATTATAACGTAATTGTCTTTGCAATTGATTTATTGCATCGTCAATACATATGTTCAATAGAATTGGAGACAGTGGACAACCTTGGCGTACTCCTTGATTAATCAGTTCATTTCTTCTATTATTGCTTTGAGTAAAACGAGTAATATTTATCTCCCTTGATCGGGCTACCAACACGACTCAGGCTGTCATTTCAAAGTCTCCAAGTCTACTTCCTATTCTACTAACCACTAATAGGAGGGCTGCCCCGTCCGCCCTAAGTCGTTGGGGTAGAAATGACAGAAATATTTTTCTTAAGAAGGATAGCAGGACACACTTTAAGGGATCATATCAGCAATACCAATATTAGAGCACAATTACTAATATATGAATTAGCAAATAAACTGACAGACAACAAATTTAAATATTTTCAACATATAAATAGAGTGGAGATATCTCATCTATCAAAACAGGCTTACAGCCTAACCTTGAAATCGAAGAAGAAGATTCCAGACTATAGGGCCATGTCCAATAACTGGTGTTTCTCCCTAGTCTACGGAGGACATCTACAGTGGAGAGTTCCCTGATCGGAAGCTGAGCTATGCACCAGTTATGGACCACGGCATTACAGCCCGAAATCTTCTAACACTAAACTTTGCTTGTTTTATTACAGGGATGGGAAGGAAGATGAAATAATATCCAAGAGGTCATTATGTGTAGTGCTGGATATCATAGACTATCTTAAAGAAAGTAAGCAAATTTACGATTTCTCACTTTATTTTTTTTTCATAAAGAGGAGACGGTTGTGAAGGGAAGTAAAACGTACCGTGTAACAAAGTATTATACAGGGTGGAAATGATCTAAGTGCGCTAATTAAAGGAAGTGTTAAATCACAATAAAATAAACATATCTTCTCTCTTTCATTTTATGATTAACCCCATGGATAATGTAATAATTGAGACCAAACTTTCTGAATATTGCTACAGCGCACGTAAGATTCGTGGGGTTCGTATGACGAAACATAAACAGCTGTTCTAGGTTCGATGATCGCAAGATCATCTCTCACTTTCTGTAAAGTGCAACAGCGCACGTATGAATCGTGGGGTTCTTGTGACGAGACATAAACAGCTGTTCTGCTGATTTTTGGAGAATGCCTTTCTCGTTTTATTTTAATTGCACATGCCGAGTTTCGTCACAAAATATGGAAAATTGAGACCGCTAGAGCGATTTTAATGTTTCGTTTCAGGTGAAGTCCTACACCAAATAGTCCGATTTTGCTGGTTAACGAACTCGACCTAACTTTTTTAATTGATTGCTGTAAGCCAAGTTTGGTTCTTACAAAAAAAAAATGTGGCCACTTGAGCTTTAAGAGCAACTCGTGCAAGCAAGCATGCACGCACGCACGCACGCACACACACACACACACATTATATATTTATATATATATATATATATATATATATATATATATATATATATATATATATATTATAATATAAAATTACAATACGGATGTAGAATATAGATTTGACGTTCCAGAGATAACAGAAGATGAAGTAAAAAGGGCATTGAAAGAGGCAAAAAATAGAAGAGCACCAGGACCAGGAAACATTCAGACCGAACTCCTAAAACATGGAGGAGATATTTTAGTAATCTTTTTAACAAAATGTTTTAATAAAATTGAAACTGGAGACGATATCCCAGAAGACTGGAACTTATAGTATATTACTCCTATTAAAAAAAAGTGATAAAACATGTGTTCCAATTATAGAGGTATAAGTGTTTTACCTTCAACAACTAGAATTTTTAGTAAACTTATAAATTTTAAACTCAAGGAGATAAAAGATAACTAAAGAGAAGAACAATGTGGATTCCAGATGGAAGACCATGTATTGATAATATTTTCTGTATTATACAATTACAAGAGAAAATTCTAGCAAAAAATAGAGAACTATATATGACCTTTGCTGATTTAGAAATGGCATATGATAATGTACCTCGACAATTGTTATGGACGGCAATGAGAAATGTGAATATGCGTGATAAATGGATTAATATTGTTAGGAGGATCTATAGTAATATAAAGCTGAAGTAAAAATACAGAATAAATTAACAGAGGAATTCACAGTGAATAAAGGTCTTAAGCAGGGATGCAGTTTATCGCCAATTCTTTTTAACATTTATCTAGACCAGGCTCTTAATGTATGGTATAAAAAATGTTCTGAAATGGGTATTCCTATAGGAGAAAAAATACTGCATTCATTATTGTTTGCAGATGAACAAATAATTTTTGCAGGGGATGAAGATGATATGAGATATATAATAAATAAACTAATGGAAGAATATACAAAATGGGGACTCAATATAAATTTACAGAAAACAGAATATATGTGTTTGGGAAAAAATGTGGATGATCCCATACTCGAAACAGGGAAAATTTTAAAAATCTAAATTTAAATATCTTGGGTCAATAATTACAAGTTTTGGTACCTGTGAAAGAGATGTACAAACTAAACTTGCAATGGCAAAAAATGCAACCAAGACATTACATGGAATAATTTGGAACAAAAATATTACAAAGGAAACTAAAATGAAAATTTATAAGAGCATAATACAGAATATTTTTTTTCATATGGAAGTGAAACTTGGTCTTTGACGGAATTACAAAAGAATAAAATTAGAACAGTTGAATTTGATTATCTTAGAAGAAGCCTTCAAAAAACAAGACAGGACAAAATAAGAAATGAATTCCTTTGGAGAGAAATGCATGTTACCACACCTGTTGTTAAGAGGAATGAAAATCAAACTCTTAAATGGTACGACCATGTACAAAGAATGGAAAATGAAAGTTGGCCAAAAAATATATAGGCCTACCAATGGTCACCCCCTGGAAGAAATAAACGTGGTAGACCAAGATGGAAATGAAAAACCTATGTCAGAACTATAATTGATGATAGGAATTTGGAAGAAGGAGATTAGAATGATAGAAATAAATGGAAACTGAAGACGGAAAACTTATAAGTGGGGGAAAGTCGAAGAAGAAGAAGATAAAATTACAAAACTATGTACTTTGTAGGTTCGTCTCCTCAATTCTGCTGATGATGGCACTAGTCCCGAAAGGCCTAAAATTGATTAATATTCTAAAAAGTTGACGAATCGAACCTAAGAAGGTGTATAATGTTATATTATAATTTTAATATTGAGACTAACACCTCAACGGACTTTTACTATGAAGTATTATATATATCCATAGCAATTCTGCCCGAGGGCAGGTCTTTCACTGCAATCAGAGCATTTTCATGCTATGCTTGCAGCTTTACTAGGGAATTGTAGGTGTGGTAGCTTCCCATTGCTTTCCACAACGGTGAAGGATGATGATGATGATGATGGCCATATGATTTCGGGGACCGTTTGGGCCTTAAAGTTTTCCTGACATTTGTCTTACAGATGAGGAGGAAAAGCCCCGATAAAAACCTCACCCAGAAAAACTGTCCCGACCGGGGATCGAACCCAGGCCCGCTGCGTGACAAGGTAGCACTCTACCTCGAGATCACAGCGGTGGACTATATATACTTTTTTTTTTTCGTGATCATTGTCGTTGTCTAGGAAAGGTGAATATCTGAAATTTAAAAAAAAAATGTTTTTGTTGATAACTTAATTCCTTAGATAGATACATAGATAGATAGATGGATAGATGGAAAGCTCTGCGGCAATCACTTAAATGTTGGCGGTGAGCGATCCGTTTTGGTTCTCCTTTATAGGTAGGTTTAAATTTTGAATTTAAATTTGAAGTTAATTAGCAGAGTTGGAAAAATGGAGAATAAAAATAAACGTAGATAAATGCCAAACAGTTCTTTATACAAAAAAAAATTAAAAAACAAGCTTAATTCCTTCAGAATTCGAAAAGGGCGAGAAAAACGCATAGATGAACAACGTTATGAATTTTGCCCGGTCTTTGTCCAAGATATTCTTGGATGCCAAGTTTCCCCATTTTACAGTAGGGATTAATCTAAGGAAAAGAAAGAAAAAATATTATTATGATTATTAATAATAATTTTGTTAAATCAATGCAGTATAAATAATTCTATCAACGCTTTGAACGAATATGTGAGTGGATTGCACAAATTCATCAACTCTACACATTCCAACCTCGTTTTAGCAAAACAGCAACGTTAGCAAATTAGTAAATTGTTTCAACATCCGGATGTGAGGGACAGTCTTTTGCAACGTTCGCAAATAACTGACTACGTAGTTCATAATTAACAAATAAAACAATGTAAGGTATTTACTCCTATATAATTTTTTTCTAAATAATTATGAATCTTTTTTCTTATCAATGTATTTTTTTTATTTTAACCTCCCTACACACACACACACACACATATATATATATATAGTAATTCTGCCTGAGGGCAGGTCCTTCACCGCAATCATAGCATTTTCATGCTATTTTTTTGCAGCTTCCCGTTGCTTTCCACCGGCGAAGGATGATGATGATGATGATGATGATGATGATGATGATGATGGCCGGATGATTTTCAGGGACCGTTGGGACCTAAGCTTCCTGACATTTGTCTTAAGGTTGAGGAAAAACTCCCGGAAACCCCACACCAAGGAGCCTGACCAGACCGGGGATAGAACCCGGGCCCGCTGCGTGAGAAGGCAGCACGCTACCTCGAGACCACAGCGGTGGACATATATAGGCCTATATATTTTTTTTACATGACTCACGCCTTCCTGACCGTAGACGAACACGATCTGTTAGGAGATACAATTGTGTATAGCTATCTTACTTGCACTATCGAACCCGTTGGTTTTAAGGCCGCGTGAACATAAAGCTTTCCATACATCCCTATTCTGAGCTACTGTTTTCCAATCATCCCCAGAATAATCTACTTCCTTCAAATCATGGTTAATATTATTCTCCCACCTCATTTTTGGCCTACCTACTATGCGTTTTCCCTCTGGTTTTCCTACGTACAAGTTTTCATTTCCATATTTCATTTCCCATTCATACATGCCATATGTTCGGGGGCACGCCGTAACGTAGTGGTTAAGGCATTGCGCTACAAGTTGGAAGGTCGAGGGTTGAAGTGACGGTGGGTCAGGATTTTTAAACTGACCAAAACCTTCTGGCGGCACTGTGGCCCTGGAGTCGACTCAGCCTCTAACTGAAATGAGTACCAGACGCTTGTTCTGGGGGTAAAGGCGGCCGTCACGCAGGGCCGACAACTCGGCTGACATCAAGTGCCGATTGTCTAGAAAAAGTGGGAGCCTTAACCTCCTACCCCAAGGGCTCCCGAGGCCTGAAGTGGGATTCCTTTACTTTACATGCCATATGTTCTGCTCACCGCAGTCAACGAAACTTAACTGTTTTTATTGTAATCAATTGATTTGGCGTTTACTTGATGAAAATCCATATTTGTAGAGTGGCGGGGCAAAGTGATCTATTTTCAAAATTAACTTTTTCATCCAAATTGGTGGTCTATGCCCCATTGTCAATGCACTGCTATTTGATTTAACCCCAAATATGTGCTACTACCATTTGAAAGAATCGCCACTAGATAGTGCATGCTGTATGTCCTATACCATATTTCGCATGTAATTTTCACTTTTTCCTAAAATAATTATTTTGGCACTTAGATCTCTTTGCCCCGCCACTCTACATTTATTTAATTAAATAAGAATAAAACTTAAATTTTTATACGAGTTTCATATTCATCACAAAATAAATATGAAAATCATATAAAACTTTAACTTTTATTTTTGTTTTTATTGTATCTGTTTCCCCATAAAGATAATGTATATCACTGTTACGTAGGCCTAAACTCCATTTGTCTGTCTGTTCATGTCTCTTTGGACCAAAAATTTTCCTAAGAACTTTATTCTCAAATACTCGTAATTTTTTCTCCTCTCTTAAAGTAAGAGTTCATGTTTCGCATCCTTATAATGTAACTGGGAGAATAACAATTTTATATATTCTTAGTTTAATGTTTTTTTTACACAAGTTGGGACAAGAATCCCTATAATGCATAATAACATGCATTTCAGGAATTGAACCTATGTCGAATGCATGCTATTAATAATTACTGGGATTCTCGTTTCAACTCCTCTCAAAAAGCATTAAATTGAAAAAAAAAATATATATATATATATATATATATATATATATATATAAAACTTATTCTCCCAGTATTAGTATTATTTTATTTATATAACTTATACAGAATTTTAATGTTTACACATCTTTCTGTGCCTAAAGTTTTATTTTTCTTCTCCATTCGTCTCTATCCATCCACTACATGTCCTCCAGCCCCCTTGTTCTCATTCCAGTTCTTATTTCTTGCATCCACGAGTTTCGAGGTCTTCCTTTCCTTCTTCTTCAGGTGGACACCATTCCAATGATTATTATGATTATCATTATTATTATTATTATTATTATTATTATTATTATTATTATTATTATTATTATTATTATTATTATTATTATTATTATTATTATTATTATTATTATTATTATTATTATTATTATTATTATTATTATTATTATTATATTATTATTATTATTATTATTGTCCACCGCTGTGGTCTCGAGGTAGCGTGCTGCCTTGTCACGCAGCGGGCCCGGGTTCGATCCCCGGTCGGGGCAGTTTTTCTGGGTGAGGTTTTTATCGGGGTTTTTCCTCATCTGTAAGACAAATGTCAGGAAAACTTTAAGGCCCAAACGGTCCCCGAAATCATATGGCCATCATCCTTATCATTATCATCCTTACCATTATAATCATCATCCTTCACCGGTGTGGAAAGCAACGGGAAGCTACCACACCTACACAATTCCCTAGTAAAGCTGCAAGCATAGCATGAAAATGCTATGATTGCAGTGAAGGACCTGCCTTCGGGCAGAATTACTATGGATGGATTATTATTATTATTATTATTATTATTATTATTATTATTATTATTATTATTATTATTATTATTATTCATCCGGTATCATGTCAGCTGCCGCCGTCTTCCGGAAACCAAACGCCATTCCTCTCTATCCATCCATTGATCTTCCTCCATTCCTCTGATATTCATAGCTGCTTGTACCCCTTCTATCCAAGTTTTCTTCGGTCTTCCTCCTTTCTATTGGGATCCATTCCACAACAATTTTTGGCAATCTTTGCTCTGGCATTCGTTTGACATGACCATACCACTGCAATCTTTTCTTTTCTATGATGTCTATGATTTTCCAGCTGATCTTCTTAAAACATCCATTTCTGTACTTAAAATTATTTTCATTTTCCTGGTAGGAATTTGCCAGACTTCAGCACCATATGTTAAAATGCTCTGAATTATGGTTTGATATATTTGTAATTTTCTATTTTTTGTAATATTTTTGCTCCACCAAAAGAGTTTAAAGCATTTATTGCTTGTTTTGTTTGTGCGATTCTATTTTTAATTTCCACTGTGTTATCGCCTGAATGGTCTAATTTTGTTCCTAAATAAGTGCATTCAATACTAGGTATTAGTTCTTCTCCATTGTTGAAATTTATATTTTCCATTTCTTCTCCTATACACAGATATTTAGCTTACTGCCCGTGCGACCCATATTTGTAAATAATATTGTAAATATCTTACTTTTTGTCTAATAAAGCCCTACTACTACTACTAGTTTTCTCAATGTTTATATAAAGTCCCCATTTTTCATATTCTTCTTTTAGTTTTTTAGCCATATATTCTATGTCATCATTATTATTATTATTATTATTATTATTATTATTATTATTATTATTATTATTATTATTATTATTATTATTATTTGAATATATGACTAGAAGATTAATAGAAGAATATGATAAATAGGGATTAATTTTGAACATAAAATAGTATGTTACGATGCGAGGTTGGAAGTGGTTTTTACAGAATCGACGATTTTGTAAAAAAAAACTTCACAAACGTGCGTTGTACATTACTTTTTGCGCGATGATGTTTTCAAAATAATAGACAATAGTAAAATAATAACATATTTGTTGGAAATATTTGCGTTCAATATAATCAACTGACAAACGTTAACAATGTGGGTAATGGTTTATAGTTGAAAGTACAGGAGGCCGTGAGACAATATTAGCTATAAAATGGCGGCAAGTACGTATTTATTGTTTTATACTGTTTCAAATAAAGTTGAGTTCATTTAAAATGCAGTTATTTGTTTCGTATAATGTATATTAACACCACCTTTTGGTTATTTTTTTTGTATATACATTGTACGAAGCGTAAATAGAGGGCAGTGGTTTTACTTTCCACACGCGGTTTGTAATATGTAATATTACAGTATAGTTATTTTATTACAGAATAGATATTTAGGTTGGCAACCCTGAAATGTAGAAAGTTGAACTTTAAATCATGGTCGCCATTGCTGTAAGTATGACAAAACGCACTATCGCGCAAAAAAACAAAATATTTATCAATTTGTGAACCAGAACAAAATTTAATTTTGGAGACTGGAGAGAATAAAATCTTGTAGTAATATCACATATTTAATAATTAAAATAAATAAAAATGGTAGATATGAAGAGAAAATAAGAAATAGAAATAATAAAGGAACATTTGCAACTGCTTGCCTCAATCAAATATTGTGGGATAAAAATATAGGTAATAAAAATAAAATTAAGATATATATATATAATTCTTAAAAGCATCATAATTATGGAGCAACTTTGGCCTTTAACAACAAAAACAAATAAGTATATTTTTTGGCAACGGAAATGGATTTTATACGAAGGTCAGCAAGAATTTCAAGAATAGAAAAAAATTACAAACTCAGTTATAAGGGAGAAAATAAAGATTGAAGACACTATTTTAAATTATATTAAAACTCAGCAATTAAGATGGTACGGAGATGTTCAGCGAATAAAAGAGGATCGGCTACCAAAATCTGTTTTGGAATGGAAACCTGAGGGAACACGAGCAGAGGAAGACCTAAAACCCCCTGGAGTAAGGAATATATTTATGCATGAAGGAGAAACATCTACAACCAGGAGATTGGATGGACCGACAAAATTGGCTATTAGGAATCGGACGATGTCAAAGACATTAATCAACTGATGATCTATCTATCTAGGCTATCTATTATTATTATTATTATTATTATTATTATTATCATCATCATCATCATCATAGTACATTCACGAATTTAGGTAATTTGTTGACCTGTTTCGGCCTCAAGACAAACACCATCCAGAAGTTTTTTGAGTGGACGTCCTGGTCTTCTTCTTCTTCCTGCAGGTTGATATCTTAACATTTGTTTGGGTATCCTGTGATCTTCCATTCGATGAACATGTTGCATCCATCTTGACTTATTATCAGAAATTTTGTTTTCTAAACGTTCCATGTGTAATTCTTCTAAAATGTCTTCTTTTTTTGTGATCTAGTAGTGTGTATTATTATTATTATTATTATTATTATTATTATTATTATTATCATCATCATCATATTCATCATCATCATTATTATTATTATTATTAAAACTAATGTCGATGGAAATGGATTTCTTGAGGAGAGCAACAAGATGTTCAAAATTAGACAAAATAAGAAATACTGTCATAAGAGAAAAAAATGAATATTGGTTATTTAATAGTAGATTATATACGGTATAAGCAATTAAATTGGTATGGGCACGTACGACGAATGCAAGAAGAAAGATTACCCAGGAAAACATTGGAATGGTGTCCACCTGGAAGAAGGAGGAGAGGAAGACCTCGAAACTCATGGATGCAGGAGATAAGAACTGGAATGAGAGCAAGAGGACTGGAGGACATGGATTGGATGGAGAGAGAGGAGTGGAGAAAAAAATTAAAACTTTAGGCATAGAAAGATGTGTAAACATTAAAATTCTGTATATAAATAATTTTTATTATTGTTATTATTATTATTATTCACATTGAATTTTTTTAGCATAGTTCATTTTTTTCATAAGACAAGGATCTATCCTATCGTTATAACCCCCAACCTCGAGGACCAGATGCGGAAACCTGGACATTAAGCAGAGAGCAAGCACATAAACTATTGGTGACAGAGATGTACTTCTGGAAGAGGGCTTCTAGAAATTCAAGAAGAGACAAAATTAGAAATACTGAAATCAGAAAAATAATGGATATTCAAAAAGATGTTTTACAAGTTATTGAAGAAAGAAGATTAAAATGGTATGGCCACGTAAAAGGATGTCAGATGACAGGATACCTAAAATGATATTAAATTTTGAAGCAGAGTGCAACAGAAAAAAGGGGAGACCAAAAAGAACAGAGGGTCTAAGGAGTGGATAGCAGTATGGTGTCGAGAGAATTAACAGAGAATGATGCAAACAATAGGGATTTGTGGAGGAGTAAAATTTACAACGGGTTGTAGGTAAACTACTGTATTGTAGAGAAATTCATAATAAATAATTATTGTTATTATTACTATTATTATTAATATTATTATTATTATTATTATTATTATTATTATTATTATTATTAGTAGTAGTAGTAGTAGTAGTATTATTATTCTATCTATCATCGGGTTCTTACAGCTGCTGTCGTCTTCCCGTGCCAAACCTCCAAAGCCTACGATCTTGGGCATCTTCAATGCTTAGTCCTCTTGTTTGCATTACTGAGGTATCTTCATGTTTTCCTTCCATGTTAACTTTGGTCTCCATCTTTTCTTCTTTCTGGTCGGTTGCCATTGATATAGTTGTTTTGGCCATCGCTCATCTTCCATTCTTAAAATATGTCCTAACCACTTTAATTCCTTCTCCTCAATTCTTTCAATTATGCTTTCTTCTGCTTCCATTATATTTCTAATTTCCTTATTTGTGACATGTTCTAATTTTGACTTTCTGGCACTTCTTCTTCTTCTTCTTATTATTATTATTATTATTATTATTACTCCTTTCAAAAAAGTTAAACTGAAAATATATGAAAAATATTCAACCAGTTATATTGTATGGATACGAAACATGGACTCTTTCTTTAAGGGAGGAAAGGAGTTACGAGTATTTGAGAATAAAGTTCTAAGAAAAATTTTTGAACCAAAGAGAATTGAACAGACAGGTGAATGGAGAAGACTACATAACAGTGAATCACATAGTATTTATAAGAAGCCAGATATAATAAGAACAGTTAAGTCTCGTAGACTGCGATGGGCAGGGCATGTGGCACAAATGGGGAATGAAATACGTGTATGGAAGAATGAAGTGGGAGAATAACATTAACCATAATTTAAGGGAAGTAGATTATGCAGGGAATGATTGGAAAACTTTAGCCCAGGATAGGAATGTATGGAGAGCTGATTTCCGCGCGGCCATGAACCTACGGGTTCGATGGTGCCACTGAGTTTATTATTATTATTATTATTATTATTATTATTATTATTATTATTATTATTATTATTTTACAGATGTAGGAGAAGAAGGGATATTCAGGTTTGCTGGGCGTGCCAACACGAGGCGCAAGATTCTGACCAGTTTACGTCGTGGTGATCGCTCTACATTGCGACATCACCTTGAAGGAGCTGCAATTGAGGGTGCTGCAGCCTTGCAAATGTTCTTAATGCGTCTTCGTGAACCTCTCATTCCTATCAGAGTTCAAAAACTAGTTCTAGGTTAGTATCATAAAATATTATACATAAATACATAAACAGAATGATGTGGGCGTTCGATTAACCATTTGACATAGGATAAACTCGGCTGAATCGGGACACTGGGTGAATACGGACACTTTTAAATGTTGTTCTTTCCACTGAAATCTAAGCCTCCCAGGGAAAGTTCTAGCATCTGTCAAGTAACCTCTATATTTCATGTATCAAAACCAGTTGTGTGACATTTTGATTCTCGTTTGGTTATCTGAATGTTTAAAAAAATGGTTTTCCAAGTTAGTTAATAATAGCTTCGTGCATTTAATATTTTCGTTTTTTATTATTCGTGTCTCTTGTAAACTAATGGTCCGATTACGAATTAATTTTTGCTAAATTATTAAGTATTTATCCCCAAAGAGTTTGCGATAATTCCCGTAATTGTCGATAACGGTTTAAGTGATGCCAACCTATGAAAACTGAAACAATGGATTTCGGGTGAATAGGGACACTAATTTTCGGCTGAATCGGAACAACGTATTTCGCTAATTCATTTGTAACTACTGCAATGCCGATGTGGAATTCCAAAATAATTCGACAGAAGGTGATATGAATAGAGTTATTAAAGCGTTCAGTCAGGGGAGGAGATTATATCATGTGGCAGAGTTATTTGGGGGTACTTCGTATCTTAAACGTCACCGTAACAGTGGGAGTGACGATCTGCTGGAAAAAAAAACAGTTAATACAAAGAATTCTTCTATTGTCTGCTTGTGGATTTGAATTAGATTTCAACAATGTAACAATTATCTTTAGAAACCGCAATGAATCTCTTCGACACCAAGATCATATCCATTCTAACATACGGTGTAGAATTAATCTGAGAAAAGCTAGGAATAAAAGACCTGTCAACGATAGAGTCCGTGAAAGCCCGGTTTCTGAAATCAGCACTAGGATTATCCAAACAGACCCGATCACGACTCGTCTATGATCAGGACCAAATTTAACCTTCCATTTACGCAGAACTGGGGAAAGCTCATGGATATGAGATGACAGAAAACAACAGAGATCTGGCCCGAATTTTATTCTACAGAAGCAATGGTAAATAGAAAATGGATAGAAACCAACCAAGATCCACGCCATTTTGTAAATTCCCTAGCAACGCATGCATACCACCACAAAGTATGTAAAGTGAAGATCTACTACGACCCCAACGCAACATGCATATGTGAACTTTCTAAGCTATCTTGTGATCGTTACCGCATTACAACATGTGAAAACTACCCAAATCAATAATTAAAACATGCACAGATTAATAACACTAACTTCTAGTTAGTCCCTCCATGGTATCTTTACCTTGCCGTGGTGGAGTGCCTTGCGTGCTTAAATGATCCTGACAACTATGCCGGCGGTAGCATTGTTACCCATGCCGGACTGGTCGAAAATGATAAGCCAGACAAAAAAAGTACCTTGCTCGAAAGAGTGACGATCTTTCACCGTAAAAATAGAACCGTCAAGAAATGCGGACATGGGTTCAACTGGGGTAAAATTTTCCGGAGGTCAAATAGTCCCCCATTCGGTTCTCCGGGCGGGGACTACTTCAGGGAACCCATGCCAAAGGCTCAAACACAGGGACATGTTCCTAGGAACATGGAATGTTAGGACTTTATACAATAGCGGGGCACTAGAGATATTAACACGGGGACTAGATAAATCACCCTTGGATATAGTCGCTTTACAGGAAGTTAGGTGGCCAGGAGAAGGTAGTCAGGAATCAGGAAGCTTTGCATTATATTACGGGGGTGCAGAAAGACCTGCATTTGGAACGGGTTATTTAGTCAGAAGGAGGATCCTATTCGCTATCCGAGATATTAAGTTTGTTAGTGATAGGGTATCATACATAATTCTAAAGGGTAAACATCATGATGTTATAATTGTAAATGTACATGCCCCCACATAAGATAAAGATGACAAGATCAAGGATGAGTTCTATGAAGAATTAGAATGCTTATTTGATAGCCTTTCACGATATCATATGAAAATTGTCATAGGAGATTTTAATGCAAAAGTGGGGCGGGAAGATATATTCAAACCAACAATAGGCAAATTCAGTCTTCATGAAGATAGTAACGAAAACGGGGTTAGATTAGTCACATTTGCCACATCAAAGAATCTCATTCATAAGAGCACAACATTTCAGCATAAGGATATACATAAATACACTTGGACGTCCCCAGATGGAGAAACTCGGAACCAGATAGATCATGTATTAGTGGATAAACGCTGGCACAGTAGCATCATTGATGTTAAATCAGTTAGAGGGACAGACTGCAATTCGGATCATCATCTGGTCAGAGTGAAAATCAGACAACGGCTATTGCTTATGAGAGGAACAAACGCTAAATATGATTCTGTAAAATTTGAATTAAAAAACTTGAAAAATGATGAAATGCGGCAAGAATACCAAATCAAAATTGCGAATAGATTTGAAGTACTGGAATCTTCCGATGACAATGTGGCAAACGAAGAAGAAACTGATATAAATAAAGAATGGGAGGCTATAAGAGAAACTATTAAATTGTCAGCATCAGAAAGCATTGGTTGTTTAAAAAAGAGGCAAAATAAGAAATGGTTTGATGAGGAATGTGCCGACATTGTAAAGAAAAGAAAGCTAGCAAAAATAGAATGGTTACACGAGCCAAATGAGGTAAATTTAGAGCAATTGGGTAGTATTAGACGGGAAACCACCAAGTTACTAAAGAGTAAAAAGAGGGAATATTTGAGAGAGAAGATTAATAATCTTGAAATGAATGCAAAAAATAGGAACGTTAGAGAATTATATCAGGGAATTAGTATAGAGAAGAAAGGGTTTCAGGCTAGAACAAACATAATTCGGAATGGAAATGGGGACATGATTGCAGATTCGAGGAGTATATTAAATAGATGGAAAAGTTACTTTAATCAGCTATTAAATGTACATACAGAACAGGACATTGAGGAGGATAATTTACAGACAGCAGAAATGCTAGTCGCAGAGCCAAGTGCATTAAAGGTTGAAATGGCGATTGAAAAATTGAAGATGTATAAAGCATCAGGTTCAGATGAGATCCCAGCAGAACTGATAAAATCAGGGGGAGAAAAATTGATGGACAAGATACGCTGCTTGCTTAGTATGATTTGGGAGAAATAAGCTCTTCCAGATGAATGGAAGGAGTCAATTATCGTACCAATTTATAAGAAAGGAGATAAAACTGATTGCAACAACTACAGGGGCATCTCATTACTTTCAACTTCGTACAAAATTCTAACAAATATATTAGTAAGCAGACTTACTCCCTATATTGATGACATTCTAGGAGATCATCAATGTGCATTTAGAAGAAACAGGTCTACAACAGATCAGATTTTTAGTATAAGACAGATTTTAGAAAAGAAATGGGAATATAATGGTACTGTACATCACCTGTATGTAGACTTCAAAAAGCATATGATTCAATTAAGAGGGAGAAGTTATATAGTATCCTGCTGGAGTTCGGAATTCCTAAAAAGTTAGTTAGACTTATACGAATGTGTCTAAATGGCACAAAGAGTAAGGTGCGTATAGGCAAACAGTTTTCGGACACTTTTGAAATTCAGAATGGGTTGAAGCAAGGAGATGCACTATCTCCTCTACTATTTAATTTTGTACTAGAGCATGCCATTAAATCTTTAGAGAATGAGGAAGGCTTACAACTGAATGGTATTAATAAGCTGTTAGTTTATGCTGATGATGTAGTATTATTGGCCGATAGCGAGGGGATACTAAAGGCCAACACGCACACACTATTGAGTAATACTAAGAAATTAGGACTGGAAGTAAATATCAATAAAACTAAATATATGGTCACACGTAGAAATTCATTATATAATGGAAATGGACAGCTAATGACAAATGAGGGAAATTTCGAGGAAGTGGCTGAATTCAAATACCTAGGAACAATGATCACAAATAGGAATGAGATGCACAAAGAAATTAAACATAGGCTCAATTCTGGAAATGCATGCTATTATGCATTGCAGAGACTCTTGATGTCCCAACTCCTTTCAAAAAACGTTAAACTGAAAAAATATAAAACTATTATTATACCAGTTATATTATATGGGTGCGAAACATGGACTCTTACTTTAAGAGAGGAAAGGAGATTACAAGTATTTGAGAATAAAGTACTTAGGAAAATTTTTGGACCAAAGAGAGATGAACAGACAGGTGAATGGAGAAGACTACGTAACAATGAACTACATGGTCTTTATAGGAAGCCAGATATATTAAGAACAGTTAAGTCTCGTAGACTGCGTTGGGCAGGACATGTTGCACGTATGGGAAATGAAAGACTTGCATGGAAGCTTCTTGTAGGAAAGCCAGAGGGAAAACGCCCAGTTGGTAGACCAAGAATGAGGTGGGAGAATAACATTAACTATGATTTGAGGTAAGTAGATTATACATGGAATGACTGGAAAGCATTAGCTCAGGATAGGGATGTATGGAGAGCTTATGTCCGTGCGGCCATGAACCTAAGGGTTCGATAGTGCCAGTGAGTAAGTAAGTAACTTCTAGTTAGTTCTATGCACAACTTGTGCGCATTTTCTCGTTTATTATAACTAGAGAGCGGATTATATGCAACATAAGCTCGAAATATGCATGAAAAATGCCTAAAATATGCATGAAAATGTCAATATATGCAATACCGAATAATAAAAAAAACATAATAATTATTACTTTATTATATATTTTATTTCTAAATTAACACAATCTATCTCTATCTATCTTCGGGTTTTTACAGCTGCTGCCGTCTTCCCGTGCCAAACCTCCAAAGCCTACGGTCTTGGGCATCTTCGATGCTTAGCCCTCTAGCTTGCATTACTGTCTTCATGTTTTCCTTCCATGTTAACCTTGGTCTTCCTCTTTTCTTCTTTCTATTCGGATGCCATTCATATAGTTGCTTCGGCCATCGCTCATCTTCCATTCTTAAAACATGTCCTAACCACTTTTTAATTCCTTTTCCTCAATTCTTTCAATTATGCTTTCTTCTGCTTCCATTATGTTTCTAATTTCCTTATTTGTGACACGTTCTAATTTAGACTTTCTGGCACTTCTTCGTAAATAATCCATTTCTAGAGCTATTAGTCTATTCTTGTAGTACTTATTGATTGTCCATACCTCACTTCCGTACATTGCAACAGATTCCACCAATGTTTTACCAATATACTTTTTTTTGTGTCTTTCCAAATATGCTTATCCCACCATATGGAATTTAATGATGATATTATTTTGCTACTCAATTCAATTCTATGTTTTATGTTCTCTTTTCCTATACCTTCAATGTTATCCATAATTATTCCCAAATATTTAGTTTGTTTCACTTGCTTTATTTGGATTCCTTCTTCCAATATTAAATTTTCTCTTTCATTGCTATTTATTGCCAGATATTCTGTTTTTTGTAAATTTACTGTGAGACCCCATGATTCATATGTGTTTTTCAACCTTTTTATCATGAATTCCATATCAAATTTGTCTTGCGCTAAAACCAGTTGATCATCGGCAAATTGTAATGTCAGCAAAAATCTGTTGCCTATTGGGATCCCCATACCTTTGCAGCTTTGTTTCCATTTCGTTAATATAAATTCTACATAAATATTAAATAAAATTGGTGATAGACTGCACCCTTGTTTCAATCCCTTTGAGGTTTTTATAGGATTAGACATTATATTTCCCATTTTAACATAAGCGGAGTTATCTTTATAGATTTGTTTAATAATTTCTATTAGGTTTCTGTCAATATTGTATTTCTCCAATACTTCCCATAATTTGTTCCTCGGAATTGAGTCATAAGCTTTCTCTAAATCTATCATTGTCAAATGGGTTTCTTCTCCAACTGCAGTCCGTTTTTCAATTAACTGTTGTATTGCAAATATATTGTCAACACATGACCTTCCTGGTCTGAATCCATTTTGATCTTCTCCTAATTTGTCTTTAACATCTTTTTGTAACTTTGTTTTTAATAACTTCGTAAATATTCTATATAATGTGTTATTTATACTTAGTCCTCTGTAGTTTTTTGCGTCTCTTCTATCGCCCTTCTTGTATATTGGTACAATGTAGCTTATTTTCCATTCATCAGGAATCTTCTGTATTGCAATGCACTTATTAAACAAGTCCCTCAATCTACCTATTAAATTTTTTGGGCCATATTTAATTAACTCATTGGGTATGTTTCCCGGCCCTGGTGCCTTTTTATTCTTTAGGGTTTGAATTTCTAATTCTATATCTATTGTATCAAATTCCAGGGCGTTCATTTCTATAGTTGGATTTTCTGTTGTTTCCATAAACTCATTTCTAGTTTCTGACAGTAAAGCTTTGTAATGTTTTTCTGCGTCTGATTTTGCTAACAAATTTATCTTGCTGGATCCTTGGTGGTTTTCAGTGTTTTTAAAAATCTCCATACTTCTGATGATTGTGATCCTCCTATATAACTTTCTATTTCTTGGCATTTGCTTTTCCATAATTTGTTTTTTTCTTCTATCACTTTCCTTTTAACTTTGGCGTTTGTTCTCTTGTATTCTATCCAATTTTCTGTTGTTTTATTTGCCAACCATTCTAAGTAGCATTTTTTCTTCTTTTTGGTTAATTATTCGATATCATCATTCCACCAATCTTGTGTATTTTGTTTTTTATTTATTGTGCCTAATGCTTCTTTTGCTGCCGAATGTATTATTTCCTTTAATTGATTATATTCTTCTTCTATGTCTTCCTTGTAATCCAAATTCTCAATTTTAATCCTCAAATTAACACAATAATTAGTATTTTATTATCTATTTATTAATATTATCATTTATCACTGATAAATGATAAATTATCAATCAGTATCAGGTAAAAACATTGTTCACAAATTAAAATATTATACATTTAGCTACTATTGTTAACAGAAACAATCAGCTACTGTTCTAAATGTTCGATAGTATGGTTGAGTCTTCGATCGCTTAAACATATTGTTTATAAACAGAAATGAACCATTCTACGTCAACTGAAGTAATCGGGCAATATTTGAATTTGGGTGCTATTTTGGCACTTATTATTTCTGACAAAAGCTCGCCCGTCCCATTTATAAAATACTATTAATTTGACACAAAGGTTCAAAGCCTTGGTTATCGTTCAAAATATTTTCAAACTTTTCTTTAAGTTTGCTTGGGAATACCTCCGGCAATAAGGAGTTCAGTTGATGGATTTTATCCATTAAGTGAATAGATTCAATCAATGCCAAACCATGAGTTAGAAGCTTTTTAATAGTTGCAGGTATATGAGAAAAAATTAGTGCTAATCTCAGCTATGCTTTTTTTTATTAAATACTGGAATTGTTAAAGGTTTCCTTGCACTGACAAACTGCCAAAGCCTATGCACTATCAAAAATCGTTTACTACACTTTTGATGGCCCTCGAAAATGTTCATTACAAAACAACACAGATTTAAAAAATGTTATAAATATAGCGCGAAAATATGCATTATAACTAGTTTTTAGTTAAAATATGCAATAACAGGTGAAATAGGGTCTAAATATGGAAATGCATATGCAACATGCAAATGAATTTAATCTGGTCTCTAATTACAACAATGTAATAAAGGCAGCTTTTTTGCTTCGCGGAGAAAAATGCAATATGTATAAATGTATCGTCAGAATCTAAATAACAAGTAGAAAATTATGATGATCATGATGATACTGGAGTGGCAGGGATTTGTTTATAAAATGGTAAGGACGTGTATCTTATCATGAAAAGATTGTTGAACTGAAGGAAGAAAAAAATTGTTTGTAGGCCTAATATAAAGACATAAATCTTATTCCAACTAACTAACTCACTGGCACTATCGAACCCGTAGGTTCATGGCCATGCGGACATAAGCTCTCCATACATCCCTATCCTGAGCCAATGTTTTCCAATCATCCCCTGCATAATCTATTTCCCTCAAATCATAGTTAATGTTATTCTCCCACCTCATTCTTGGTCTACCAACTGGGCGTTTTCCCTCTGGTTTTCCTACAAGAAGCTTCCATGCACGTCTTTCATTCCCCATTCGTGCCACATGTCCTCCCCATCGCAGTCTACGAGACTTAACTGTTCTCATTATATCTGGCTTCCTAAATCTTATTCTACCACAGTTTATAGAGACTATTTAACTCATGCCCCAAATGGGAGTCAATGACCAATCACGTTTCAATGATTTCTGTTTTACAACCAATCAGAGTCGTGTTTCACCAAATATTTATCAGTGTTATAATTACCATATTAAAGAAAGATCCTCCTTACAATATTGCGTTCCTTTGGCAATAAATAACATGATCTGGTTGCAGTGATAAACAAAAGAAGCAGTAGAAGCGTACCTATAGTTTCTCATTTGTTTTCAAACATCGCCGTTTACATTAAATATATAAATATTTTAAAATAACTATAGTTAAATAATGATTTGTGAGTAAACAGCTTAATTTTATTCGTTAAATAGTCCTAACAAATGCCACTCTTGATTTCCAAATTCTCTAGATAAATTCACTCCTCACTTCGTGAGTCGTGAATTTATCGATAATTTGGAAATCACTCGTGGCATTACTTACGAAAATTATGTTATAAAATTGTGTTTAATTTTTTTAGAAATAAATATTTTACCAAAGTAAGTAATTTGAAAATTGTGCTGATTCACCCAAAAGATTGTCCCTATTCACCAAAATAAATTAGGATGAATAGGGACATGCAGTACTGGAATGTAAATGTCGATAATTCCTTATGCATTTGATTAATAAAACTATAACTGATATAAAATGTTAATCAAAGAATATTTATATTAAATCGTGTAGTACAAAACATATTATGTGTTACCGATAATGAAACTGACATTACAGATTTTCTTATTTTTTTCCCGATTCACCCGAACTTACCTTAAAATTTAAAAATGTGAAATTTTGTTAAAAACATGTAGTGTTACCAGAATATGTAAAAATATGTAACATGAACATGAAATATAATACTCCTAGCAACCTAATCCCTTAACAATGTATGTTTTCAGACTGATAAACGGGGGGGGGGATGTAATTACATAGAAATCCGGATTCTACTCATGACCTTGCATAAGTATTTCATTTCTGCTGTTTGCATGTTTCCAATCCTGCCAGTATCAAACTCACAAGGGAACTGTCAACCATAATATGCCGAAACCTACCTTGAAATTTCTTCCAGAAAAACGTTGTGATTTACAAAGGCCGTGTCCAAAAATGTATGTTTTTTTTTAACTGGAAGGCACTAAAATCCAGCGCCAAACCTCTAATTTAAACTATAGGAAAGTAATACAACTCCTGTATTGGCAGACTGGATAACCCTCACTACCCGCCGTCCGCGCCACATACCACCTCACTTCACTCCGCTCTTAACTCATGCAGGGATGAACATCTGCTCCGTATAGTGGGTTGCCATTGCTGAATTCTGGCTTCGATTTCTGTGCCTTGCAGTTAAAAACGGCAGATTTTTTGGACACGATCTTGGTACATCACAATGCTACTCTGGGGAAAATGTCAAGGCACGTTTCGGTCTGACATTAGTCTGGAAGTAGGCATGCTACAACCTGAGATAGCACTGTTGACAATTCACATCGATCTATTTTTTTTCTTCTCTTTTTCTTCATCATCCAAGGATTAAATCTATTGGCTCGTTCCGGTTTCATGAAAGCTAGAATTGTTAAAATTGTTCAGACCACCTTCTATGTGCGGTTTATAATTCAGTTATAATTTTGGAAATATTTCTTCTGGCATTCTATCAACATGTTCTTTCCGTCCACCGCTGTAATCTCGAGGCAGCGGGCCCGGGTTCGATCCCCGGTCGGGACAGTTTTTCTGAGTGAGGTTTTTATCGGGGTTTTTCCTCACCTATAAGACAAATGTCAGGAAAACTTTAAGGCCCAAACGGTCCCCAAAATCATATGGCCATCGCAATCATCATCATTCATATTCATCTTAGATTAAGTTTAGGATTAGGGACTCTCCTGGCGCACCACTATCATCATCATCATCATCACCCAACATATCGGAGCAATGTAACCCCGCCTTCCAGGCGCCCCAACCTCAGAAGTGGATTACAAGTACGCCATGCCAGGAGAGAAACCAGGAATGTCGAAAGACAACCTGGGGCATTGGCAAAAAAAAAAAAAGTTATTTCCAGGCGTTCCTATATTTAACTATTCGGTCTGTAAGTTTGAAAATAGTTAGTTCCTTTCATATATCTTCATTTCTTTTCTTATCCAGTAGAGAATATCCTGCTATATTTCTTAAAAATCTCATCTCAATTGCTTCCAATCTTTGTTCTTGTCTTTTAGTGATCGTCCAACATTCTAATCCAAACATCAATATAGAACAGCCATTACTTTATCAAATTTCATTTTTATTTATTTTCTTGTATTTTTAAGGATTCTTTTAATTGTGCCACACATTAGATTAGATTTATTTACTTTATTATTAATATCTTCAAATTTAACATATGATAAATTGAAACCTAGATATTTAAAACTGTTCACTTGCTCTAAAATGTTATCATCAATTAATATGTTTGATCTTGAGGTACCATATCCTTTAAATGCTAAAATTTTAGTTTTATTCTTTGAAAATTTTAAATTATAATTGGCACTTATTTGTTTTCAAATTAAAAATAGCTCTTTGTAAATCATCTTCTGAACTGGAAATAACTACTTGATCATCGTCAAATAGTATTGTATCAAACAATTTATTATTTATTTTATTATTTATTCTATTTTTTTTTCAAAATCTTTAATAACTCGTTCCTCATACTATAAAAATATGTTATGGCATAAAAGGTAATTACTCGGTTCAAGAATACGTTTATTCTATTTGCAAATAGCGGAGAATCCAGGCATACCAGAGAGGACAGTGGCAAGTGATGCTCTGGGACTCCTGCGACAAGATCTATCTGGAAGACATTTGGAACTACTCAGATCCATACTAGACTTGCTTTATGTGGTAACAAAAAGTCGACCAACAAGTGAACTCAAGGGTTGTAATCTTCCTATTGCTTTATTGCCTTTGTTCTTCGATCTTCAGGTATTTCTTTTTACATTCATGTTTTATACATAGCAAACGATGATTTATATCTATAACAAGTTACAATTGAAACTGTTAGAAACAAAGGGTATAGGTGCAAGTTTTTGCAGTATTGAGAAATAGTTATTTTGATAGTTACAAACGCAGAGGTTTAGTAACGAGATGCTTCGGTCGTGTTTTAAGAGCAGCGATTTAGTAAACCTAATTTTGTAACGTGTTGTTTACAATATTGTATCTACGTTCAGAGTTTTCAGTAGGCCTATATGTTGTATATTTAGTCTGTTTAATGAAATATGTTTATTGCGGAATATTTATTGAGGAAACGATATGTTTAGAGAAAGAGTAAAGAGGGCTTTAAATAAATAATAGTTTTAAAAAATTAAAACAACACGCTTTATTAAAAAACCGAACTAAAACATGACAAATAATTTTAATTTTCAACACGCTTGGGATAAAATTAAAGTGGTCAACAAAAAATCATCTCCAGCACATCTAGAATAAAACAAGAGTTAACAAAAAAAATAATTTTGCCATCAAAAGCGTGGGGTGCTTTTATGGTTTTTACGTTTTCTTCTTAAAGAGTTTACTTTTACCAATATCTGTTTATTATCAAATATATTAATTGATATAGAGCACCCCACGCTTTTGATAGTAAAATTATTTTTTTTAGATAACTCTAGTTTTATTCTAGATGTGTTGGAGATGATTTTTTTGTTGTCCACTTTAATTTTATCCCAAGCGTGTTGGAAAATAAAATTAATTTTCATTTTTTAGTTCGGTTTTCTAATAAAGCGTGTTGTTTTAGTTTTTTTTGCTATTATTTATTTAAAGCCCGCTTTACTCTTTCTCTAAAGATAATATTAATTTCTTACAACGATGGACTAAAAAGTCGATAAGTCCGCAACCTATTAATATTATATATTATTTATGAAATTATTGTATTGTCGTTGGCCCTTTACAAGTATACAAAGTTTCAAGTCGATCCAATGTTTTTAAGTGGGTGAAAATCGTGTTGAAAGATTCCGTTGCATAGATAGATACAGGTCAAGCTAATATAAAGCGTGTAAAAAAAGACACGATAAATCAACAAACATTGTTGTCATGTTCAATAACTATCAATCATCATTAAAGTGTATTTTACGTTTTGCTGAACCTGTATTTTATGTTTTTATAGCGTGTTTTTTATAATATAAAGTATAGGTTT
This sequence comes from Diploptera punctata, assembly GCA_030220185.1. NCBI lineage: Eukaryota > Metazoa > Arthropoda > Insecta > Blattodea > Blaberidae > Diploptera > Diploptera punctata. The sequence continues at coordinate 2,292,326 of JASPKZ010002337.1, forward strand.
TGTTGCCTAGTAACTACGAACTAAACCGTCAGTGATTGTTATAAATTATAATAGTAGATAAAACAGGCTTAAAATTGAACTTGTGTAATAAAATCGTAGGTAACGGGATAATTATAACAATCTTTCTCTATCTACTAGGCGACTCCGTGGCGCTAGCAGTTAGACGCTCGCCTCTCACCGCTAGGGTCCGAGATCGAGTCTCGGCCACTCCATATGGGTGTCGTGGTGGACGAAACAAAGCTTGGGCAAGTTTTTCTCGGAGTTTCTCCCGTTCCACCGCTGTGGTCTCGAGATAGCGTGCTGTCTTGTCACGCAGCAGGCACGGGTTCGATTCCCGGTCGGGACAGGCTCCTGGGTGAGGTTTTTCCTCACCTGTAAGACAAATGTCAGGAACCTTAGGGCCCAACGGTCCCCGAAAATCATCCGGCAACCACCATCATTATTCTTATCATTATCATCCCTAACCGGTGTGGAAAGCAACGGGAAGCTACCACACATATAATTCCTTAGTAAAGCTGCAAAGCATAGCATGAATATGCTATGATTGCAGTGAAAGACCTGCTCTCGGGCAGAATTACTATACAAACTATAGAATAGAATATATATGGGTTCATCTTATCCCTCGTCCCGACCCTGATTGGACACGAATTGAGGAATTAGTTCGACAATCTCTGACATAGGACGGAAGGGAATTCGATCTTGTTGATAAATTCGCTTACATCACGCAATTCTTGCGTGACGGACCATTTTTATATTTATATTTGAACTAGCTAATACCCAGCGTGAACTGCTAGGCCTAAATAAATTAAATGTATTTTTATATTTAATTGAATAAGTAAAAAGAAAACTTATTATATTTTTATATCGTAATTATTTTTAGATACTCCCCTGCTGATTACCCGGCGTTTCCCGGGAATCTACTTATCGCGATCTTCTCGGCATAAATGAGCTGAAAGATAAAAATGGTTATGAGTTATCCGTGAAAGAATACCCGCCGTGCGCTGCTACGTTTGCCCGGGAATCTATTCATCCCGATCTTGTTAGCATCAATGAGCTGAAAGATAAAATTGGTTATGAGTTGTCTGTAAAAGATAGACATATGCCGTCGCGGAGTTCTTTGTAGATTTTTTTTAGATATTGAATTCTATGTACATTAATTTGGATATATGTTATGGTTTAGGCGGCGTAAGCCATTTAAGCATCCATAAAGTTCCGAAAAACACGTTTTTCACTACAAAGGGTGATTTTTTTAGGGGTGAAGGAATTGAGTATTACATGTCTTATAGCTTAAAACCTTCCCGGGAAACTCCTGAACATTTTGCAAAAGCACCATCACAATCGGAAGAACGGTATGGCAGCGCATAAAGGACAGACAGATAGACATTCCTTTTTATACAGAGTGTTGTACAAAAAAACGCCGACAACGGTGGTGAGGTGGTATATTGAGACATGTTGATCATTTTTTAATAAGGTGCCAATGTCCGGAAATGATGCGTTTTCACACTATGATTAGCTAACGTCTCCAGAGTTCCGTTAGTTGGATTTCAAGACTCAATACATGACAACACTCTCACTGCCACATCAAGTTTTCAAAGTATCCACCTCTCATCTCATTGCAGAGCGTGCATCAGCGGTGTAGTGATTTGCGCACACGTTCAAATACGCCTCGCCTCAATTGAATTATTTTTGCAGCAGCACGGATTCGGGCTATAATATCCAAATGTGACTCTATGGAGTCTGATAAACAGACTGTTTCATGTCGCCCCACAAAAATTAGTCGAGAGGGTTAAGATCAGGTGATCTCGGAGGCCATGGGACTGGTCCTCCTCGACCTGGATACATGGTATACAAATGTCTCCTCACATTGGCATCGAAGTGAGCTGGAGTTGTCACGTTGTAGCCACATTCCTTTGCGAAGCAACGTATCACAGATTCCGTACCTGTGAGGTGTTGTCAAGTAATCAAGTTATAAGTTTTCAAATCCTTGGAACTAACACTAATCTTGAGACATAATTAACTAGTCATAGTGTGAAAACGATTCATTTCCGGACATTGGTACCTTATTAAAAATGATCAATATATCTCAATATACTACCTCACCTCCGTTGTCGGTATATTTTGCAACACACTGTATATGTATTGTGTGTGTGTATATATATATATATATATATATATAAAAAATTTGCTTAACTGTTACGTTAGCCGCGAGATGGCAGTTGGAACAATTTCAGCTACCTCTTGTGTGAATTGAGAATACTACGTGTAAATTGTATGCTTGTATTGGAATTCTTGAGTAGCTCAGTTGGTTAGAGCGCTAAAGGTACAGACTTTAGAGACTCGAGTTCGAATCCCGACTCAAGCATTCATTTTTCTTTTCATATCATATTTGCCTTCATTGCCAAATGTCAAAAATATATTTATAATATCTATATATAAAAGCGTTACTGCTATAAAGTAAATATTCTCTTTAAAAAAATTTGCTTAACTGTTACGTTAGCCGCGAGATGGCAGTTGGAACAATTTCAGCTACCTCTTGTGTGAATTGAGAATACTACATGTAAATTGTATGCTTGTATTGGAATTCTTGAGTAGCTCAGTTGGTTAGAGCGCTAAAGGTACAGACTTTAGAGACTCGAGTTCGAATCCCGACTCAAGCATTCATTTTTCTTTTCATATCATATTTGCCTTCATTGCCAAATGTCAAAAATATATTTTATAATATCTATATATAAAAGCGTTACTGCTATAAAGTAAATATTCTCTTTAAAAATTTGCTTAACTGTTACGTTAGCCGCGAGATGGCAGTTGGAACAATTTCAGCTACCTCTTGTGTGAATTGAGAATACTACATGTAAATTGTATGCTTGTATTGGAATTCTTGAGTAGCTCAGTTGGTTAGAGCACTAAAGGTACAGACTTTAGAGACTCGAGTTCGAATCCCGACTCAAGCATTCATTTTTCTTTTCATATCATATTTGCCTTCATTGCCAAATGTCAAAAATATATTTATAATATCTATATATAAAAGCGTTACTGCTATAAAGTAAATATTCTCTTTAAAAATTTGCTTAACTGTTACGTTAGCCGCGAGATGGCAGTTGGAACAATTTCAGCTAGCTCTTGTGTGAATTGAGAATACTACATGTAAATTGTATGCTTGTATTGGAATTCTTGAGTAGCTCAGTTGGTTAGAGCGCTAAAGGTACAGACTTTAGAGACTCGAGTTCGAATCCCGACTCAAGCATTCATTTTTCTTTTCATATCATATTTGCCTTCATTGCCAAATGTCAAAAATATATTTATAATATCTATATATAAAAGCGTTACTGCTATAAAGTAAATATTCTCTTTAAAAAAAATTTGCTTAACTGTTACGTTAGCCGCGAGATGGCAGTTGGAACAATTTCAGCTACCTCTTGTGTGAATTGAGAATACTACATGTAAATTGTATGCTTGTATTGGAATTCTTGAGTAGCTCAGTTGGTTAGAGCGCTAAAGGTACAGACTTTAGAGACTCGAGTTCGAATCCCGACTCAAGCATTCATTTTTCTTTTCATATCATATTTGCCTTCATTGCCAAATGTCAAAAATATATTTATAATATCTATATATAAAAGCGTTACTGCTATAAAGTAAATATTCTCTTTAAAAATTTGCTTAACTGTTACGTTAGCCGCGAGATGGCAGTTGGAACAATTTCAGCTACCTCTTGTGTGAATTGAGAATACTACATGTAAATTGTATGCTTGTATTGGAATTCTTGAGTAGCTCAGTTGGTTAGAGCACTAAAGGTACAGACTTTAGAGACTCGAGTTCGAATCCCGACTCAAGCATTCATTTTTCTTTTCATATCATATTTGCCTTCATTGCCAAATGTCAAAAATATATTTATAATATCTATATATAAAAGCGTTACTGCTATAAAGTAAATATTCTCTTTAAAAATTTGCTTAACTGTTACGTTAGCCGCGAGATGGCAGTTGGAACAATTTCAGCTAGCTCTTGTGTGAATTGAGAATACTACATGTAAATTGTATGCTTGTATTGGAATTCTTGAGTAGCTCAGTTGGTTAGAGCGCTAAAGGTACAGACTTTAGAGACTCGAGTTCGAATCCCGACTCAAGCATTCATTTTTCTTTTCATATCATATTTGCCTTCATTGCCAAATGTCAAAAATATATTTATAATATCTATATATAAAAGCGTTACTGCTATAAAGTAAATATTCTCTTTAAAAATTTGCTTAACTGTTACGTTAGCCGCGAGATGGCAGTTGGAACAATTTCAGCTAGCTCTTGTGTGAATTGAGAATACTACATGTAAATTGTATGCTTGTATTGGAATTCTTGAGTAGCTCAGTTGGTTAGAGCGCTAAAGGTACAGACTTTAGAGACTCGAGTTCGAATCCCGACTCAAGCATTCATTTTTCTTTTCATATCATATTTGCCTTCATTGCCAAATGTCAAAAATATATTTATAATATCTATATATATATATATTTATTTATCTATTTATTTATTTATGTAGACTGAAGTCCACCGCTGTGGTCTCGAGGTAGCGTGCTGCCTTGTCACGCAGCGGGCAACACTCTGTATATGTATTGTGTGTGTGTGTGTATATATATATATATATATATATTTATTTATTTATTTATTTATTTATTTATTTATGTAGACTGAAGTCCACCGCTGTGGTCTCGAGGTAGCGTGCTGCCTTGTCACGCAGCGGGCCCGGGTTCGATCCCCGGTCAGGGCAGTTTTTCTGGGTGAGGTTTTCATCGGGGTTTTTCCTCACCTGTAAGACAAATGCCAGGAAAACTTTAAGGCCCAAACGGTCACCGAAATCATATGGCCATCATCATCATCATTCACCGGTGTGGAAAGCAACAGGAAGCTACCACACCTACAATCCCCTAGTAAAGCTGCAAACATAGCATGAAAATGTTATGATTGCAGTGAAGGACCTGCCTTCGGGCAGAATTACTATGGATGGATGTAGACTGATACCTGGGATAGAATATTAAGTTTTACATCTTGTATCTTGTAAGCCTTTGTTTCCCTCAACGAGATTTAGGCGCTCTCTCCCTACAGTGAAGAAATTGGACCATACTAATTTTAGTTACACTTTTTTCGCATAGATGTCATTGGAGTAGTCCGTGATCAGCGTTCCGCCTCATACTGTAAAGTAAAGTAAAGTAAAAGTAAAGTGATCCCACAACAGGCCCGAAGGTCCTTACGGTAGTAGGAGGTTAAGGCTCCCACTTTTTCTAGACAATCGGCACTTTATGTCAGCCGGGTTGTCAACCCTGCGTGACGGCCGCCTTTACCCCAGAACAAGCGTCTGGTACTCATTTCCATTAGAGGTTGAGTCGACCCCAGGGCCATAGTGCCGCCAGAGGGTTTAGTTTAAAAATCCTGACCCCAACGGGACTTGAACCCTCGATCCTCCGGCTTGTAGCTCAGTGCCTTAACCACTACGCTACGACGTGCCCCTCCGCCTCATACTGACATCTAAGAAACCAAGGTAGTACTAGGACGAGAAAATTCGATAAATTTTGCTTAAAGGCCTTTTTATTCAGGCTTAAGGATCTTTTACGAGCCTGAAAATCTTCAGACTCGGGACCCACGGCTTAAAGTTCCTCCCGGAGGACTTGTTCCTTGGATTGTTCCGTCCTAAAAATTCCATGGACCCCGGCCAGGTTTGGACCCGCGACCCTCGGGGCCAGAGGCAAGGAGCATAACCACTAGTTCACCGCGGCCAATTCAGTTTTTTACACTCTAATTCAACCCAGGAAGTTACTACAACCTTACGGGCTACGCCAGTATGCCCCTAGGTACAGGGGGTAGATGTTGCTAAACCCATAAAAACGGTATTTGTTTGTTTAGGGAGGAATGGAGGGGCAAGATTAGCAGTACGTTTTCCAAATCTATGTACTATACATTTAAAAAATATTGTTTTTCTTTTACGGCATGCAGACCAGTTTTATAGTAAATATGAGAGTCGACGCTTTCACACAGGATAGTACAGGTCCGCACGAGCTCAGTGACAAGTGGTAATTGTTTTTTTTCTTTGAGAGGGGTTGGCTTGGACGGCTACAACTTACAACTATGTACCTGCTGTGTTGCATACTTCAGTTTTATTTAAGGATTTCTCTCAAGAAAATACTGTTAAAATGGCAACCCAGTGCCCTATTCCAAACACACAGTATCTTCCTGGGTTGAATCTGACTGTAATAAGGAATTAATTCTTATCTTGTACTTCTGTTTCAGCCAAGTAACATGTTGCGATGGAAGCAAGTGGCTACGATATTCAACGAGCTGATAAATACGGTGCCACTGTGGTTAGACACGTGCAAAAGGAAAGAGGATAAGACGGACAGTGAAGAGCCTATCAGTTACGTATACAGCAACACCACTGTTTTATCAACTTGTCGCTCCGACGCAACTCCTTGCAGGCTCCAGCGAACAATGTCGTACATCCTCACATGAGCATCAAAACAAAATCAATATTATCTCATTGTAATTTTCATATGTCGCCAGTTTAGATCAGTATGGTCCACTAGTGGCCCGAATACCACAAGCGGCCCTCGACGTCTACTACACCGGCCCACGACTCTATTTGTAAAAGACAGTAATTTGTTGAGTTGCAAAATAAAAAAAATAGTCTAAAATATCATTATAAATAAAAAGGCACATAAAATGAAATTATATTTCTTCTTTCTTATCCCGAGGTCCTTAAACCAAGCTCATGAGGTAGTGTTGCTTCAGCGCATGTGGACTGACGAGAAGACGAGCGTAAGGAATGAATGAGGAAATACTAGTCATAACATTTCCATCGCATGCATTTTAGTACTACATGTCCTGAAAATATTATCGCGTTTTTAATTTAATTTAATGTAATGTACATGAGACAATTTTAGTAACCACAACACACGGACGAATAAAACACATTTTTTTTATAAATAATATAATGAAAATGAAACGATATTAGTAACCGCAACATATGGATTCATAACTCGACTGTGCAAGAAAATAACACAAGGTTTGTGAATGATTTACCGGTATACAGTTTAATGCATTAAACCAGCGGTTCCCAAGCTTTTTCGACTCGCGAACCCCTTCCACAAAGATCTGAGTTGGGTGAACCACCGACTTTTAAATATACATACAGAAGACATGCATAAAATTTAATTCCAAGCAAAAGATTTAATAACCTTAAATTAACTTAACCCTTAACGGTTAAAACCTAAAGTTACTCTAGTTACGACTTAAAAGTTACACAACTTGTAGGCCTAGTTGTAGAGAAATCAAATGCATTCCTAACGTTGTTACATAACTGTAAATCAGGTATTCGCGGTAAATATTAATTTATTGTAGAAATAATCTGATAAATTTCCGATGTTACACATATGCAACAAGAAGTATTATAGGGTTAATTTAATTTTAAAATAATAATAATTATTATTATTATTATTATTATTATTATTATTATTATTCTGCAGAAATGAAGGAAACAATAATAGACCTAACCTCGAAACCCGCCATTACAGAAAAGTTTTGGCGAATCCCCTGGGGGTTCCCGAACCACAGCTTGGGAAACGATGCATTAAACCGATAGTACAAGCTCAATTCAACATCTCCAAAAGTACTGTGAGCCATATGATCAGATAACTAACACTATCAAACCCTTTTGCTCCGCGAGAAATTATTGAACCCTCACAAAATATCACGTTATTTTTAACCACCAGCCAATTGCCCGCCTGAACTATTTTATTTCAATTTCAAATTTTCTAAGAAGTTGTTACCTTGTGAAAATTGTCTCTAACAGAGCGTGAAGGCAGTGGGCTTGTCTTTATCCACTATATAGTTAGTAACTGCAAAGCTTTTTACATCCTTTTTCCGGTTTTTTAGGTCTTTTGTAGGATAAATTTAGGTCTGTTTAAAGGTCTTTCATAGGCATAACATAGGACACCTTACAAGCCATAGTTTACACTGTCTACTGCTCTCACTATCTAACTCACTGGCACCATCTAACCCATAGGTTGATGGCCGAGCGGACATAAGCTCTCCACACATCTCTATCCTGAGATGTTTCCAATCATCCTCTATATAATCTACTTCCCTCAAATCATGATTAGTGTTATTCTCTCACCTCATTCTTTGTCTACCAACTGGGCTTTTTCTCTCTGGTTTTCCTACAAGAAGCTTCATGTCCCTTTTCATTCACTATGTCCTGCTCGTCACAGTCTACGATACTTATCATCATCATCATCATCCAGTATCATGGCAGCTGCCGCCGTCTTCCGAAAACCAAACGCCATTCCTCTCTGTCCATCCATTGATCTTCCTCCAAACCTCTGATATTCATAACTGCTTGTACCCCTTCTATCCAAGCTTTCTTCGGTCTTCCTCTCTTCCTCCTTTCCATTGGGACCCATTCTATAACTATTTTAGGTAATTTTTGCTCTGGCATTCTTTTGACATGGCCATACCACTGCAATCTTTTGCAGTACCAAAGATGATGATGATGATGATGATGATGATGAAAGCTTTATATTTAGATGGTATAATTAAATTTTAACATTCACAGTGATGGAAAACATTATTTGACAAGATACACAACACAGAAATTAGGGACAAATGTTACATTCAAGACATAACCAAATTTATTATAGATAGATGAAAATATTAGAAAGGTCATATAGATAAAATGGAAGACAACCGACTTGCAAAAAGAGCTAAAGAAGGTAGACCAATTGTCAGGAGAAGAACAAGAGGAAAACCAGCCAAGAGATGGATAGACAGTGAATGCACATCCAATACATCTTCCTCCGAGGAGTGATTTTGGAAATAAACAGGATAAAAATCCTACAAATTATGAATAAGAAGAAGCAGTGATGGATAAATTATTAATTTGTAAAGAAAAATTAATACTTAGATTAAACAAGATGTTCAGTTAATCAAGTTTATTGAGTCTGTACTATCTTACCTCAATTTAATGTTCAAGAACAAATTAACATTAAATTGAGGTAAGATAGTACAGACTCAATAAACTTGATTAAAAGAACCTCAAAATATTACTTCCTAAAATAAAACATCAAGATGTTCAGTTTATTCCAATATCTGTTTATACTTGAACACCTTTTAATGCCATACCAATATCTAAAGAAATTTAAGACCTCTTAAATGTAGTTTTACCCACAGAAAGTAGTAAATAAAATTTTTACCTGACTAAAAACTCAAAAACTTACAAAATTCAGTAAACTAGAATTTTTTTTAAATTAATAGCAAGTAACATTAAGAGATGCAAAAATATATGTAAACACAAAATTATTAAAACAGTTCGAAAAACAAAAATGAACTCCCCATATGGGACAAAAATCTATATACAGAAGAACAAGAAAAGAATTAAGAACTTTGAAATTCCTGCAGAAAGGAACCTCATTAGTAAATTCATGGGACCAGAGGCAATGGGAGCAGGAATCAAGAATCAGGGCCGACAACATGAGAAAATTCAATCTGTAATCATTGACGATGGGGCTAAGAAGCTCTGAAACATATGTTCGACAAAAACAACTCTAAGAAACTAAAATTTATTGTATCAAAATTATAAAGTTAAATAACTTTTTTCTCTAATTATTACTGAGTTGGATGTTTTGACTCACCTCATATTTCTAGAATTTTATGCAGACCTGTTTCGTCACTTCTGTGCAACATTTTTTATGCATTCCAACTGAAAATGTCACACAAAAGCGACGAAACTGGTCTGCATAAAAATCAAGAAATATGAGGTGAGTCAAAATATCAAACTCAATAATAATTAAAAGAAACCTCATAGTGTTATTTCCTACTTATATTTAACTTTTTTCTTGTTATTTATAGGTCAGTACCATAACATGAGTACAATGTAATTCAATATAATTTGTAAGCAACATGGCATCAAAATAAATCACACCATCTATAAATTGTAAAACTGATGTTAAAAAATATATATATATATATCAAAACTACAGATAAGCTCACTGCCAAATTGTTAGTAATTGAATTTAGGCCTATAAGCAAATTTGGCATTTAATTGTGCATTTATCCAAGGGTATATTATATTTAGATTTTCTATTTTATTATATATATATATATATATATATATATATATTTTTTTTTTTTTTTTCAAATGCCTCAGGTTTGTCTTTTTGACATTCCTGGTTCTCTCCTGGCTTGGCATACTTGTAACCCACTTCTGAGGTTGGAGCACCTGGAAGGAGGGGTTACGTTGCCCTGATATGATGGGTGATGATGATAATGGTGCGCCAGGAGAGTCCCAAATCCTAAGCTTAACCTAAGATGAATATGAATGATGATGATTGCGATGGCCATATGATTTTGGGGACCATTTGGGCCTTAAAGTTTTCCTGACATTTGTCTTACAGGTGAGGAAAAACCCCGATAAAAATCTCACCCAGAAAAACTATCCTGACCGGGGATCGAACCCGGGCCCACTGCGTGACAAGGCAGCATGCTACCCCGAGACCACAGTGATGGACATTTTATTATATATTGGTGTTACAATTTCTATACCAGTATACTTTGAGTCTTTTTTTTGTTAATTATATTTGGGAAGTATATCATAGCATTATTGGATGTCATTTGATGCTGCATTATAAACTTCATGGCTCATTATACTTCTTTATATTTAAAAAAAACAAGTTATTCTTGAAGAAACATAAAAATCTCATTAAATAATAATTTCTTATGAAATGACTCTTAATCTATTTTCTAAAGAGAACATCTAAATTAAAAAGTCAAAAACTGGAGCAATATTTTCTATTGCAGCAGTGACCTTAAACTACATTAAATATAATATCTCTTGCGCTTTTACATGAAATCCAATTTAATTTCATCCCCCTTCAGATAAAACTTAAATAATGTTATACCCTCAGGGGTCCTCATCTAGGGGATATGTAGATGGCGACCACAAGGTGCCCAAGCTGAGCAAAACATTTCTTCCACTTACTTGTGTTTTGCACTCTTTTAACTTTACTATCTAACCTCTCTTGGTTAACTCTTGTTTTTTCGACCCCGACACTATTAGGGCATCCGAGGGCTAGGGAGTCTTCCGTTTCTTCTTTCCTTTATTTTCTTTTCTTCTCCAGAAAAGCCTGAACAGAGACTATAAGATGGCAGCCCCATCACTAGTCTTGCCTTCCTTTGGCCAGCAACCAATCAAAGGGACTATTATTATGCTTTCAAGTCTTATACGAGAATTTCCCAGAAATTTTCTATAGGATCGTAACAGGCCTTGGCCTAATACTTGGAAGGAAGAAGAAGAAGAAGAATTAATATATCTGTATAATTCATATCTGTATAACCATCATATTTACTTTATGTTTTCTTATTTGACAAGCATAATTTTCATTTCTGAGCAAATATATCTAGAAATAAATATCATACTCCATACTTTGCTCTATAATATATCTGGTAGTAGATGTAGCAGTAGTTCCTGTCACTCATCCTGGAAGTATAGGGCCTTTGTGAAAGCATATGACCAGATTCTTTGTTTTTTGCCAAACTCCTGACTTCATATCAACTTTTCTCTTATTATTCAATTTCTGTTGTTACAGTGCTCCACCATGTAATTTTTTGTTGTCTTTTTTTAGGCAATCTCTGTGGATTCCATTCCAGTGCTCTCTTTGGCACACTGTCTAGTTCTCTTCTGAGAGTGTGTCCAATCCATTTGCGATATTTAATCTCCTTCCAGATCGCATCCTGTCATGCTATCCCCCACAATTCCTCATTTGATATGGTTTTTGGCCACCAGATTCTCAAAATAAATCTCAGGCATCTATTTATATGTACTTGCAGTTTTCTATATAATACAGCAATATAGTTTTCACATTGCTATGAAATAGTCTTAATTATAATGCATCTGGTATTATGGGGAAACAATGTATGTCATCATCATCTTCAAGGATTAGATCTGTGGCAACTCAAAATTGCTCACACCATCTCTTTAAAGGTCAGCCTAAATTTCTTGTACCCTTCATATTATAATATAAAACAATTCTTGCCATCCTGGTGCTTGGCATTCCTAGGACATGGTCTCTCCAATTAATTCTATATTTTCTCTACTAATGTTGGGACTGGTTCACAACAATGTAGGTACAATGTACTAATAAAGGAAAAAATTGAAAGCATCAAATGAATCATGAATTCTTCTTACCTCATACTTCTATGTTTTTAAACACAGAACTGCAGTATCGGCGACCATCATCAGTTATTTTCACGACTGTCAATTTTTTCTTTCGTCGGTAATTATCCAAAACTGTCATCTGGTGTTCTTTTGAAGGAGTCATTTTCTAAACTGCCATCTGTTGTATTTTTGAAGAACTTCGCAATCAAGCTTGGTTCGTCCAGAATCTCGAAGTTCATGGTTCTAGCATGGTTTTTTTTAATATATATATATTTTCCAAAACTGTTAAATCCAAAGGTTTATAGTTTATCCATAGTTTATTAGAGAATCATAGAATTGAAAAAGAAGCAAAACTTTCGAATCATCTATCTAAACCTTTGGATTTAACAGTTTGGGAAAAGATATATATTAAAAAAAACCATACTAGAACCATGAACTTCAAGATTCCGGACGAACCAAGCTTGATTACAAAGTTCTTCAAAAAATACAACATATGGCAGTTTAGAAAATGACTCCTTCAGAAGAACACAAGATGGCAGTTTGGATAATTACCAGCAAAAGAAAAAATTGAGTTGTGAAAACAGCTGACGATGGTGATGATGGTTGCCGATACTGCGGTGCTGTGTTTAAAAAAACAGAAGTATGAGGTAAGAAGAATTCACGATTCATTTGATGCTTATCAATAAAACCTCATAATGTTAAAAATTCCCAAATTTATTATATTAAAGAAAAACTTGAACTATTTTATTAATGATGTAACCGTCACATATACCGTAGTCAAGTGGTTAAGGCAAGATACCTTAGCGCAGGGCTACATGACTTGTGCTGGTTCAGAACTCCATGGAGGAAGAAATTTTCTCGTGAAATTTTGGCCAGTAAGGGTCCGGTGCACACCCGGCTTCATGAGGCATTTGGGTAGCTACAATAAGTAACAGCTCCAGGTTGAGAAAACCAGCTATAACGGCTGGAAGACCTGGCATGTTGACAACATGTCACCCCTACACTGGCTGGCTAATCATCTACCTCTGTGATTAACACAAATGTATGTGAGGTCAGCAGCTGGCTGGTAGGCCAAGGACCAATGGCCTGTCATGCCATGGAGTTAAAAAAACTGTCACCTATTTCACATTGTCTGAATCTCAGCACTCAAATGTTTTATTTGTGAAGATGGCTGAGAAACATTATCCATTATTTTTCAATAAAATTAATAAGGTTGATAGATGCAGTGCAATTTAAAATAAATTTTATATGCGATGTAATTCTGTCTATCTACTATAACCCAATGTTGGGCCTTAGCCTCTCCTTTGTTAGGAGTTACTATACCAAGTTAATTTCATTATGCTTATTTCCCTAAAGATGTCATGAATGGCATGTGATCAACATACTGACCCAATAAGATATCTAGTAGGCAACTAAGGTATTACTAGGATAAGGTCAGTATATTTTGATTTGAGGCCTCTTTATTCAGGCTTAAAGTTCTTTTACGAGCTGAAAATCTTCCAACTCAGGACCCATAGCTTAAAGTTCCTCCCAGAGTACTTGCTCTTGGATTTTTCCATCCTAAAAAATTCATTGACCCTGGCCAGGTTTGCACCTGCGACCCTCAGGACTAGAGGCAAGGAATATAACTTCTAGACCACCAAGACTGATATGCAAGGTAATTATCCATTCGAATATAAGGAAAAAGCAGTTTCTATTATTATATCTATGTTAGACAAAAATAATCTCGGCGATATGTATTGGCTTTTTAAATTTAAGACAAGAAATCTTAAAACTTAAACAACCAGAATTCAAGCTAACCAATAATTTATGCTATAAGGCCCAAACGGTCCCCGAAATCCTATTGCCATCGCAATCATCATCATTCATGTTCATCTTAGGTTAAGCTTAGGATTAGGGACTCTCCTGGTGCACCATTATCATCATCATCATTTCCCATCATATCATCGGTGCAACGTAACCCCGCCTTCCAGGCGCCCCAACCTCAGAAGTGGGTTACAAGTATGCCATGCCAGGAGAGAAACCAGGAATGTCGAAAGAACAACCTGGGGCATTTGAAAAAAAATAATAATAATAATTTATGCTATAGAAAAAAAAAGACATAAAAGGTAAGTGCTCATTTTGGCTGAAGTTTCCATTAGTGAGAATTTTTTCTAAGTCCCAGGCAGACACTACCAAGAAACTTTATCTGTTACTTTTTTTTTTTTTAGATTAATACCCATGTGTACATTAATGTGAAATAAAACTCAAATATTGACAACAACTGAAAGACATCAAACTTAAAAAAATTATAATTTAGTGACAATAGTTCGTTACCATGATTATTAAACATCATTCACTGCGTATTTCAAATGAACTGAACAGATTCTCACACTGTTCATACTTTACTTCTTTATGAATACCGTACATATCCAATATAACAATATTCAACGTACAGTGAGAATTATGTTTAAAGAGAGAATTATAGTAAACTACATATTATGTTCATCTTTCGTCATATTACCGGTACTAAAAAATGTGCAGCAAATTTTAGGTTAGGATGGCAAATTTGTCTAGACAGCCTGAACATCGAATAATATTTACCTACCACGTTTACAAAGTTATCAACATCATCAATGAACACAAATAAAATATAATAACTATTAAAAATACTTACATATACCGGAATGCTGATAACCTCGGTATTCTGTCACAACAAATGGAATCCACAATGACACACAAATTACTTCATTAAACACTGACACACATAAAATAGAATATTAGAACGAATAAATGTAACATAAATAACTCTAACTACTATTTTTTCCCGAAAATCACTTGACATTAACACCGGATATAACTAGCATTCTACCAATTCTTTGAAACGTTCGCGCTGTTAAAATAATTACAAAAAAGGAACAGGAAATCAGATACCTATCATAGATACCTATGCTGCCATCTACTTTTGAAAGACAAATTTAAACTACTTAAAAAATTCAAGGTCCAATCGTAACTAATATTTTTCCTTTTTATTTGTAGACGCTTTAACATCTAATATCATGTCTATTTATTTATTTATTAGCAAATTCTTGTTCTTTCTTTCGGAACATTCGTTCTCCATAATGATGAGGCAGTAAAAAAAATGTGAATCATGGATTTCATTTAAATTGTCGTAAAACCTAAAACGTTTATCAATATAAAAATTTTTCAATTCTCAATTTTTTTGACCACCAGAGTAAAATTCATTGATTATATATCCATCCATAGTAATTCTGCCCGAGGGCAGGTCTTTCACTGCAATCATAGCATTTTCATGCTATGCTTTGCAGCTTTACTAGAGAATTGTAGGTGTGGTAGCTTCCTGTTGCTTTCCACACCGGTGAAGGAGGAGGATGATGATGATGATGATGGCCATTTGATTTCGGGGACCATTTGGGCCTTAAAAGTTTTCCTGACATTTGTCTTACAGGTGAGGAAAAACCCCAATAAAAACCTCACCCAGAAAAAGTGTCCCGAGCGGGGATCAAGCCCAGGCCCACTGCGTGACAAGGCAGCATGCTATCTCGAGACCACAGCGGTGGACGATTATATATATATTTATTACCATCATCTCACCGCAGTCCCTTATAAGCCTTGACTTTCTTAAAGACTTTCCTCCACAGCTCTCTACTTCTGGCTACTATCCACCAGCTCCTGACTCCAAGATCCCTTAGATCATTTATAAATAACTCCATCTACTTTAATCTGGGACCTCCAACTCTTTTTCTTCCATCCACCTTATATTTTGTTACTCGATTTGGAACTTTATTCTCATTCATTCCTTCCACATGCCCTACCCATCTCAGTCTTGCCATTTTAATGGTCTTGATAACATCTGGGGATTTATACATATAATACCAGTACAATTTTTGGTTGTATCTGATTCTTCATTATACTAAACATATATATATTTTTTTATTGATCCCCATTCATTCTGCTCGGGACTCCCCTAGTGGGAAATTTACTAAGCAGATTAATTTATTAAGTTATGTAGATAGGAAATAACACTATGAGGTTTTTTAATATTGTTTATTTTTTATTATTTCACTCACCTCATACTTCATAATTCATAGCAGACCCTGGGTTTCTTCGCATCTTTTGTGACATTCTCAATGCTGCGTCACGTTCTTCGGAAATTCTTTGGTCGGCCACCAGATGGCGCGGAGGTCAGTCTGCAGGATAGAAGGCCGTTGGACGTCAGTTGTGAACGTGATGCAGCATTGAGAATGTCACAAAAGATGTGAAGAAACCCAGGGTCTGCTATGAATTATGAAGTATGAGGTGAGTGAAATAATAAAAAATAAACAAGATTAATTTAGTTATAGACATGAGGATTAAAGATGAGACCATTGAGCAAGTGGAGAACTTCAAATACTTGGGTTGTACTATCAGTAGTAACATGAACTGATGTCAAGAAGTAAAGCAGAGAATACCAATGGCAAAAGAAGCTTTTAACAAGAAGAGAAGCATTTTCTGCGGACCTATGGCAAAAGAATTACGGAAGAGGCTAGTGAAGTGCTTTGTGTGGAGTGTAGCATTGGACATTGACACTTGGACATTGCGACGGAATGAGGAAAAGCAACTGGAAGCTTCTGAGATGTGGATATGGAGAAGGATGGAGCATATAAAATAATGGGCAGACAAAATAAAAAAATAAAGATGTGCTAGACAGAGTGGGTGAAGGAAGAACATTGCTGGAACTCATAAAAAAAAGTAAAATAAATTGGATTTGGTCACTTGCTAAGAAGAAACTGCCAATTGACAGATGCCCTAGAAGGAATGGTCAACGGAAAGAAGGTTAGAGGCAGAAAAAGACATCAGATGATAGACAATATTAAAATAAATGGTTTGTATGTGGATACAAAAAAGAAATCTGAGTTAAGGAAAGAGTGGAGAATGCTGAGTTTGCAATGAAAGACATGCTCTTGGGTAGACACTATGTATGTATGTTCATTTTCTTATAGATAGATATCACTGGGTTGGTATACGGTTAGTACATCACCTGAAGGAGACATCTAGTAAGAAACCAAGGTTTTACTTGGATGGAAGACGGCCCATTATATATATATATATATCCATCCATAGTAATTCTGCTCGAGGGCAGGTCTTTCACTGCAATCATAATATTTTCATGCTATGCTTTGCAGCTTTACTAGGGAATTATAGGTGTGGTAGCTTACCGTTGCTTTCCACACCGGTGAAGGATGATGATGATGGCCGGATGATTTTCGGGGACCGTTGGGCCCTAAGCTTCCTCACATTTGTCTTACAGATGAGGAAAAACCCCAAAAAAATCTCACCCACGAGCCTGTCCTGATTGGGGAATTGAACCTGGGCCCGCTGCGTGACAAGGCAGCACGCTACTTCGAGACCACAGCGGTGGAATATATATATATATACACACAGTTCCTGGCTCAACTGCACTTCTACTAACACTTGATTTTTCAGTTATATTGTAGTAAACTATAGCTCTTTTTTTTTTGTATTTACTAACAGTATTTAATATTTTAAACTTTTTCAAACAATTTTTATAACATTATTAGACAATATTGAAGTATTTATTTAAATATCCAATTCACAATATTATGATACTGTTAAACAATATTGTGATGCTAACTGCTATTTTCTCCATAGAGTATATTAATACTTCTATCGCTGTTTTGGGTTATTGCTGGTTGGATCAGCATTAGGGAGTGATAAGTAAGTGTACACCCATTTTTAATAAACGTTTGGTAATTTTAATATTATTGATATTTTTTTTAACATACATTTGGAGATTTATTGCAAATATTAGTCATTTAAATTTCAATGCGATGGATAGTAATCGAGGATGATAAGCGATATGTGGTTCGATTGTGGGTTATTGCTGGCTCTATAAACTTTGGCCCATGTGCACTGTTGTTCTATAGGACTTTGAAAATATTTCACGTTAGTTTAAGTGCAGTTTTTCCCAATTCCTGTCAAAAAGAACCAAGGGGACTGCCAGCTTAACGTCCCCATCCAATAGACAAATTGCTATCAGCAGAACGTTGCTTCTCAACATATCTATACTTTTAATAATCATATTTGAACACTGTTGAGGTTAAAATTATTTCAATTATAAATTTTTGTATTTTGTAGCTTATAAAACAGTCATCCTCAACTATAATAACTTCTGTTATAAATGTTGTCACACTATTAAAATTCAAAGCCTTTCAAAGACATACTTCATCCTCAGGAGTTCTTATGGAACTGTTATAAATGATTTGTATATTTTATACAGAGGGCTTTGGTTGTTGGGTGTGCTCTCATTTATCAAATTTTTATTTTCTGTTTCCTTGATAATTTCAATTTCTTCCAGGATATTGATTTTTTGTCTATTGTTCAATACCCTGGAAGAAATTGAAATTATCAAGGAAGCAGAAAATAAAAATTTGATAAATGAACAATAGACAAAAAATCAATATCCTGGAAGAAATTGAAATTATCAAGGAAACAGAAAATAAAAAATTTGATAAATGAGAACACACCGAACAACCAGCCCTCTGTATAAAATATACAAACAATTTAAGACAGTACCATAAGAATTTCTGAAGCATGTCTTTGAAAAGCTTTGTATTTTAATAGTGTGACAATGTTTATAACAAAGGTTATTATAATTATATTATTATTTTTAGTCTGGACATCTTATCTCAATACTAATAAAAAAAAATTAATATTGAGGTAAGATGTCCAGACTAAAAATAATAATATAATTAAAATAACCTCAAAATATAATTTCCTAAAATTAAATATTAAAGGTTATTATAGTTGAGGATGACTGTTTTATAAGGTACAAAAAAAATTATAATTCTCAACATATAACACAGAAATAAAACATCAACTAAAAGTAGAGGAATTAAACACAACAATAGTGAAATACAGAACAAACTGAAAAGAACACTTGGCAAGGATGACTAAGAATAGAATACCAAAAGCAGCATACAACTATTCACTACGAGGAAGAAGAAGTTTGGGAAGACCAAAAAAAAGATGGAAACAGCAGCAATTTGGAGATGGAACAGGCTAGTAAATAAGCCTAAACCGTGATGAAGAAGGAGATAATTCTTAACATACGTACTGTGCAGAGATTTGGAATTTAATGCAGGAATATGGTGCACAATCTAGTGATTAAAAATTGTACACTATCAATCTGCTGATCCCAAGACTAAAAATTTTACAATTAAAATTTTTAACCCTGCCAGGTATTGAATTTGACCCTTTACTTAGGAAGCAGACATGTTATAATTTGAGTTGAGACAGCACAGCGGATTAATTATAAAACTTTAATCAAAATTATAGTGGAAAATAACACTATGAGGTAATTTTCAATTTATAAATTGAGTCAGATAAAACTTTTTACATCTCATCTCATAAAATTCCTAGTTTTCACAGGACCAGTTTCAAAGGCCTTTACTCCCATCCTCAGCCTCTCTGATTGTTGAAATTTTGCCATTATAGTGATAATAATAGAATATTGGTAATGGTAGAATTTCAACATTCAGAGTTTTGGCTTAAGATGAGGGCAATGGCTTTGAAACTGGTCCTGTGAAAACATGGAGTTTTGTAAGGTGAGATGTAAAAAGATTTATCTGACTCAATTTAAAAAAATTAAATTAAATTAATTATAAAATTTAAAATTTAAGATTTAAATTAGTCCACCACAGTGGTCTCGACGTAGTGTGTTACCTTGTCGTGCAGCGGGCCCGGGTTCGATCCCTGGTTGGGACAGGCTCCTGGCTGAGGTTTTTATCGGGGTTTTTCCTCACCTATAAGAGAAATGTCAGGAAACTTTAAGGCCCAAATGGTCCCCGAACATCTTATGGCCATTGCAATCATCATCATTCATATTCATCTTAGATTAAGCTTAGGATTAAGTTCTCTCCTGGCGCATCACTATCTTCATCATCAGCCATCATATCATCGGGGCAACATAACCCTGCCTTCCAGGCACCCCAACCTCAGAAATGAGCTACAATTATGCCAATGCCAGGAGAGAACACCAGAAATGTCCGTAAAAAGGACAAACTCAGGCATTAAAAAAAATCTCACCTCATAAAATTCCATTTTTTCACAGGACCAGTTTCAAAGGCCTTCACTTCCATCCTCAGCCACTCTGATTGTTGAAATTCTGCCGTTATAGTGATAATGATAGAATTGTGGTAATGGCAGAATTTCAACAGTCGAGTTTTGGATGAAGATGGGGGTGATGGCTTTGAAACTGGTCCTCTGAAAACATGGAGTTTTGTAAGGTGAGATATAAAAAAGATTTATCTGTCTCAATTTATAAATTTAAAAAATATTAAATTAAATTAATTATAAAATTTAAGATTTAAATTAAAATTCTTTACACCACACTTCACATCCAGTCTTCAAATTAAACCGATTTCAAAACCTAGGTGATTTCATCTTCGGTAATATGTCGACCGATGTTATGTCGTTCAGAAGAAGCAGTTCTCTTGAATGATATAACATCAATCGAAATACTATGGCTGAAAACATGTAATGAAGAAGGAATAAACAAACAGTTCATTTACATATAGTAGCTGTGTTGAAACCATAACTTTTAGTATATAAAAGGCATGCATTTTTATGTGCTGAAAGTTAAAGATTGCAATATAACATTTTTATATTTGGGTGATGTTTTGCATCAACCAGCTAAGCACCATTTTTTAAAAAAATTGAGATTTTTGGGTATCTGGTTGCACTGGCTCATGAAGTAAGTGTACGCACTTATATTTAACTTCGATAGGAATTAATCACTATGAGGTTTAATTTATGATAAAATCAAATGTTTCCTACCTCATACTTAGAAGATTTATATGAGGAGAGGTAGAAAATATTTGATTTTATCATAAAGTGTACGCACACTTTTAGCATCAAATCTTTAAATATAGTTTTATTATTAAAGTAAAATGTAAATGCCATCAGTCCTATCAGAGATTCTATGTTTTGCAATAAATGGCTATGAACCCAGATCTTCATAAATGCTAATGTAAATTTTGCATCATGCAGCTAAGTGCCAAATGCAGTGACAGAGCGTGGAATTTCGACAAGTGTTAGCCTCCATTTTATGGATATAATATTATGTATATTATATTATTTCTGATAAGTAAATGAACTTATAAAAAGAATGACATGCAATGTTAGGAATATCAAATTTAATAAACTACTATAGGTATAGGGTTTAGGAAATGGAAGGATATAATTGGACATATTAATTAAATATATAAATGCATGATTTTAAAACACAGATATTCGTCTCCACGATCAGCTAGTTTCTAGAGCATGTAAGTAAGCTCTATCATTGGTAGCTTCAGAGAGATGCTAAGGGTGAGATCTCTTGTTTAATTTCATTGAATAAAGTAGCAAATATAGATCATATTAAGTCGTTTTCAACATCATGTGATGTGACAATGAACACAGTAGAAATTTTCAAATTGTTTCTTAATTTCTCATCTATGGTGCAATAATTCAATTTAACTAGGCCCTACCTCTTTTGATAGATTCAGAGTTTTCTAAATGGCAGCTCTTGTTCAGCTAAGAAACATACGGCGTCTATTAGGCAGCTAACAATATACTCTTGTTTGTTTTAACATCTTCATTTTCGTTATCCTTATCCGTATTAACTTAATTTTGATAGCCTGACTTCGGGACTCTTCAATTCTAGTGTTTCCAAAATTACATAGCACTATTTCTCAGTTAACATGGGTTTTAACTAGTTCATGACATTTTTCAGTGCATGAAAACTATTTACATCAGAAACTCCCTTTGTTGTCCAAACATTTTTCTCCGTTGAAAATAGAAGGCAGGGCTAACAGGAATCATGACTTCCTGCAGCCATATGTCATATTCATACCAACCTTCATGTTCTTCATTAAACGATGCACTTTTGTTTTTGTTTGACTTATAATGATATTTAAATAAGGAGTTGGTTAATAACTTTTTTCTTTTCTACAAAGCTTCACCAGGAAAAATGATGACTTAACAAGTATTCAGTAACTCAAGCACATTCCTCTCCCATGACAATATTTATTTAGTGGTTTAATTATTGTATTTGATACGCTCAGGAGCACTATGTTTACATAGGACTTACTCGGAGCGTCGGAGCAACTGAAATCTCTCTGTTAGCCGTTTCCAGAGTGCTAACAGGGCAGCTACAGAGTAGCATTGGGCTCAGCTTGAAATGCAACAGGATGTACTACTGATGAGCTTGAATGCGCATGCGCAACATACTCTCATAGTCATCTTCCACGTTAGCCTCAGGAAATCGGCTAACAGTGTGGGCATTTAAAATGTTGAAGCACATGGTATTGTATTGGAATGCTACAGTATATACACAACACATACAATATATGTTATTAAGTTAGTATTGATTACAACATTTAGACTACTATCAATGCATTGTTGTATCTCATTCCGGTATTATGTTTTGTTTTAATTAAATATCAAAGAGTTTCATTCTAACTTTTGAAAGTGTTGGCCGGTCTAACAGTGCTAACATGACGCTCCACCACTGGCCAAATGTTCCTGCTCTTAGATTGTTGATGCATAACTGTCAAACAAGGAAAATAACTTGCAATATCCAGTATTGTTAGTTTGGTGCTATAATAAATAGTGAAGATTAACTTAAATTTTAAACATATTTTTCTTGAAACTTACATAATGGCACATAACCGTTTGATGCATAACACCATCCATTTGTAATACTTCTGGCTGTCTTTTGTCTTGGTTCTACATACAACAATATTCAATAATATACATTACCTGTGTTGTATTCTTAACTTTTAGCATATAAAAATCTTTGCCTTATTAATAAGTTGGAGGTGACTTTTGGAACAGCTATGAAGTACAGAATTTTAAATAAAACAGTAATTTATTAAACAATAATGATATAAAAAACAGTACATGTAACACAATCCAACCATCTGATATTAGGTCATCCAATTCTTCTTTTACCATCTATTTTTTAATGTGACGTTTTGACATGGATCCAATTCTTTCCCTCTGTAATCTAATGTATCACACATTTAGGACCAAATTCTGTTTAATTTTTAAAAAATTAAGCCTATTTTCATGTATTTTTTGTTAGGGCCCATTTTTAGATTAATAGATAAATAAGGGATTTAATTACTTATTTTAGGAATTCACACTATGAGGTATATTCATTTAGGTAGAATTTTTTATCACTCACCTCATATTATTCTTCTTATTTGACTATAAACTAGTTTTGGAACATAGTTTCTGTTCCATCCTCAGTATTGTCTTGAAGATGACAGAACAACAGTCGTGACGATACTGAGGATGGAACAGAAACTATGTTCCGAAACTAGTTTATAGTCAAATAAGAAGAACAATATGAGGTGAATGATAAGAAATTCTACCTAAAAAAGATTTAATATTTTAATCAAAATAATTGGATCAATTATTCATAACTGAGCCCTTGAGTATTAAAATGGACCATGTACATTATGTCACATTTTGAGAAAACTGAATTTTTTTCTGTATACTGGTTTAAATCATACATTATAAATAATATACATAGAACAACTATTTTATTTATTTTAATAGATACTTGGTAACGCTAGAAAAATACAATTGAATAGTTGCCCCGAAAAGAGACTAATCCACAAAAATTCAAAAGTTGAATTTTCAGTGGATTAGTGATCTATCCAGAGAGTATCATGGCATGGTGCTTGTAAAATTAGCCCTACTCTCTTCCAGACCTGTTTTATTTACTTTTAAAAGTTGGTTTACAATTGAATAGTGAACTATATGTAATAAAATGGTAGAAGCAGTCAGTCATGTCATTAATAACAGTGCTGAAAAAATACTGCACATATGCAAATTCATTCCACCACAGTTCTGTGAATTCTATCAGAATTTTAGAGAAATTGAGTGAAAATAAGAAAGACACAAAGAATGTAACGAAATAACATTAAATGGAAAATAAATTCTGAAAACTGATTAAGTTAGAAATTTTTCTACCTGAATTAGTGTTCAATATGTATTTTCTATTTCTTATTTTAGCATTTTTAGTTAAATATGTGTTAGATCATTTTTCCACTCTGTAGTTTTGCACTCAATTCTGTATTAAATTGTTAATATTTAGTTATTAGCATGTTATTTTGCATTTAAGTTGACTGTATATGATTCCAATAGGATGAGAGATTAAAATGTATATGGTATAATAACGGTAATAGCCACAAAATAAAGATTTCATGTTTTTTTTTTATTTTTCATTTTTCCAACAATTTGTAGTTTGTGGATTAGACCTCTTTTCAGGGCAACTATTCAATTCCATTCATCCATAGTAATTCTGCCTGAGGGCAGGTCTTTCACTGCAATCATAACATTTTCATGCTATGCTTTGCAACTTTACTAGGGAATTATAGATGTGGTATTGACATAAATATACTCTTGAGTTATCAATACTTTTTCTCACTTGTAAATGCACCAAAAGTGGACATGGCCCATTTAAATACTCAAGGGCACAATTATAAGTTATAAAAAAGGCCTCAAATGATTTTTTTAAATATTTTGACCTTAGCTAAATTGCTTCTTAAGTCCAAAATATTCTGTGTTAACCTAACATCAGTCTCTAAGTAATTTTCTTGTCAATCTTATTTTGGACTAAAAATATGTGTAATGGTTATTCTTCCAGTTACAGAATGTGAAACATGGTCTCTTACTTTTAAGGAAGGAAAAAGATTATGAGTATTTGAAAATAAAGTTTTTAAGGAAATTTTTGGATCAAAGAGTGATGAATAAACAGGCAAATGGAGAAGACTACTTAACAGTCAGCTACATGATTTTTATGGGAAACTAGATGTAATAAGAACAGTTAAGTCTCATAGACTTTTATATGCAGAACATGTGAAACAATGGGGAATGAAAGAGAGGTGTGGAACTCCTCATAGGAAAACCAGAGAGGAAGTGCCCTGTAAACAGAACAAAAATGAGATGGGAGAATAACATTAAACATGATTTGAGGTAAGCAAATTATACAGGAGTCACACGCCATAACCGAGTGGTTAAGGCAGGAAGCCTTGGCGCAGAGCTACAGGACTTGCGCTGGTTCGAGTTTCCATGGGGGAAGAAATTTTCTCATGGTAGTTCGGCCAGTATGGGACTGGTGCCCACCCAGCATCGTGAGGCATATGGGTAGCTACAATAAGTAGCGGCTCCAGGTTGAGAAAACCAGCTATAACGGCTGGGGGACTCGAAATGCTGACTACGTGTCACCCCTACACTGGCTAATGATCATCTACCTCTGTTATTGACACATGTGGATGTGAGGCAAGCAGCTGGCTGGTAGGCTAAAGGCCTCTAGGGCTATCGCGCCAGGGGTTTAAAAAATTACACTGGAATTGACTGGAAAAAATTAGCTTAGGATAAAACGTAAAGTGTAAATATTGTTATCAATCTATGTAAAAGAAATACTTTAAGTAACAGAAGATTGTCAAACTCTACATTTTTCTGAAAATTTAAAAATGGCTTGGATTTCATTTCTAGTCTATGCAATTATATAATAAATAATAATATAATATAAATCATATGAAATAATGTTTATAATAAAGTTATTTAAATGAACTGATTTAAAATGCTTTTGCAATGAATGTACTGGAACTCAATGTTAAAAAGTCTCAAAGCAATTGCGAGATGGATAAATTTTTAAAACAACTTGGTTAGTATTATAAGTAAAGTCAGGATTTTTTTTATGAAATAAAAGATAAGATTGCAATACAGATAGTATATATTATTCAGAAGTCTTACTTCTCATTATACTATTCAACTGTTTGTATATGAAACTAAAACAAAACACAGCCATAAGTTTAACTTCTCATTATACTATATTGCAATCTCAACTTTTAGTTCATAAAAATCCTGACTCTAATTGAAGGGCTTGGATCAGATAGTCCTATGCCATATTATGGAAAAAATTGAGATACGGACATCTACAGAGCTCTGAGCATTCATTCTTAACCCTTTGTATGCTATGCCCGGCATGCACCGCTGAGAGTGAGAATACAGCGGTACGCAAACACTTTAAAAAACCAATCTAATTCTAGATAATCTTAAATAACAAATTGATATAACCTACTTATATTTTAAATAAACTACTCCTTGAAATAGTTAAATTAATTCTTTTAAGGATCAAATAATCCTCTAGGATTAAATAGAAATATTGATAAAATTACCTTCCATCCTTACTTTTGAATTTATCATCCTACGCCCGGCAAGCTCCAGTTTTCAATCTTATTATTTTAAATACTTTTTTCTAGAAGTATTTACTTTAATTTACTGAAAATATTTTTAATTCTGTGTTTGTACATCCCTTCTTAGCAATAGTTTGCACATCCATTACAGAATAGCGATACAGGCTGGTTGTAAATGAGTTTTGTAAAGGAGGGTGTACATTCATGTTTCAAGGCCTTTTTTTGGTTATGGAATATTGCAGTTTCAGGATTTTCTCTTTATTTATTGTATTTTTAGTTGAAAAGATACCTGGTAGGTCATGTGGTGGAATACAGTGTTTCATGTTTCGAAGATGGCGAAAATACAATACATGAGTTTATTGTGTCAGTTTTATCAAAAGATGAAACTAACAGTGACAGTTCATCAATTGATTATTCGATTGACGAATGTGATAGTACTCGTGTTTCTAAGAGAAGATTATTGCAATATAAGCCTATAAACAATAAAGCAAGTGATGTAGACCTAAATCAACAGGGTGTGAGTGACAGTGGTGGGCGTGTTGCTCCAGACAAAACACATGGCTTAGAACAACTGTGTGACTGGAAATGATTCGAACCCAGGACCCTAAAAAATGTTCAACAATATTTAATATGATAGCTTTTAGTGACTATTTAACTCATGCCCCAAATGGGAGTCAATAACCAATCACGTTTCAATGATTTCTGTTTTACAACCAATCAGAGTCGTGTTTCACCAAATATTTATCAGTGTTATAATTACCATATTAAAGAAAGCTCCTCCTTACAATATTGCGTTCCTTTGGCAATAAATAGTATGATCTGGTTGCAGTGATAAACAAAAGAAGCAGTAGAAGCGTACCTATCGTTTCTCATTTGTTTTCAAACATAGCTGTTTACATTAAATATATAAATATTTTAAAATAACTATAGTTAAATAATGATTTGTGAGTAAACAGCTTAATTTTATTCGTTAAATAGTCCTAACAAATGCCACTCTTGATTTCCAAATTCTCTAGATAAATTCACTCCTCACTTCGTGAGTCGTGAATTTATCGATAATTTGGAAATCACTCGTGGCATTACTTATGATAATTCCATTAAAATTATTCAATAGGATAAATGTTTTAGTGTAAGTAATAACAAATTTCAATGAACACACCTTCCTGAATTCGAACCTGAGATCTTTATAAGTGGAAGCAATACCAATTTACCTTCAAATAAATGTATAATAGTGAGTTTCGATTCAATTTAGCATGGCATGTAGACAGAAAATTATACTTTATATAGGCCTATATCATATAGCATGGCATAGTACTTTACATTTAAAAAAATACCTGGCTCCCATAGCCCAGCTGGCAAAAGGGAAAATTGGCAGTCAAAAGGTTTGAACTTTTATAGGAAAAATCAGTATGAGGTCTAATTTAAATAATCTATGTTTGTTTTATATTTCTTTGTTTCATTGATACTTTTTGGTTTAGAAAGTCTTATATCTCAGTTTCAATATTATGTGGCATAGGACTATCTGACCCCAAGCCCTTCAATTATAAGGTACATATTTAATATCTGAAGGAAGTACACTATGAGGTTTCTTTAAATTATGAGTTAAGATTTTAGACTCACCTCATAGTTTTTTTAATTTTTTTGCAGACTATAGTTTCTTCACATCTATGTGATATTGTCAATGCTTCCTAACTCTTGACTTTGCAGTTGTTGATCCTGTAGGTTGATTTCTGCTCCCTCTGTTGGCTGACTGATGAACTTCCAAATCAAATTTCTTTTTTTCCTTTTCTCCAGAAATTTCAAAATTCATAGTTTTATCTTTATCCTACAGGATCGACAACCACAAAGTCAAGAGTTAGGAAGCATTGACAATATCACACTGATGTGAAGAAACTATAGTCTGCAAGAAAATTAAAAAAAAATATGAGGTGAGTTTAAATCTCTAACTGATAATAATATAATGTACAGCCTTTGAAAAAAATGATGGCACAACTCTTGATGGTTGAAAGTTAAAAGTTTTGAAAAGCGATTCACACGAGTAAGTTGTTACATGTTCTGTCTCCTTTGAGGTCAAATCCGGCGGCATAAAGGGCCAATCATAGATTGATACCAATCGTTATTGAAAGAATTTCAACAAATAAATTTATTAATTGAATTTCTAAGTTAAGAAAGTTATCAGGTGACTGAAAGCAAGTAATGGTCTCTTAAACCAATCAATAGTAAATTAGCGCTTACTTCTGATGCAGTATTTGTATCGTTCGCTTCAATAGAGCAGTCAGTAAGATGTTTTTTTGCGACAGTGCAGGCCCAGGTTCGATTCTGGTCAGGATTTTTTTTAATAATGTCATTATTTTTTATAATGCCCATACGTTACCAGGCTACGTCATATAAATAAATTTGTATATATAGGGAAATTAATTAATTAAAGGAAACAGCTCATATATGTATATATATATATATATATATATATGTATATATAATGGATAATGATTGTAAAATCTCATTACTTTGTTTAAAAAAACACAAGGCATAACAAGATTGTTTATTTCCACTAATAATGTAAAATGTGTCTGATCAATTTAAATTAAGACAAGTTAATATGTAATTTCATTATACAAATAAGTCCTGGAGTATTGCATCGCTTCATGCAGACAGTTTCTAGCAGGGAACGGTTGTGGTCTAGTGGAAGGAGCTTCTATTTCCCATGCAGGAGGTCACATGTTCGATCCCGCTGTCATGCTTTTTTTCTCTCTCGTCTGTATCTCAATTAATTTTCTTTGTTTTGTTTTTTTTTTTTTGCTTTGTTTTATTTACAGCATTTACCGCACTATTTATATTCGCAAAATTATTTTCCATTGCACGACACACAACGAAATAGAACGGATTTTAGTTTTTCAAATAGTTGTATACTTGTGAACCAAACAACTGACCTCTGGTCATGCGCAGTGGCTTCGTTCTGGGACTTGAAAATTACCTGTGCGCCAACAATTATTTCAAAGGATGTACATAATTTGAAAAGGTAAAGACAGAAAGCTGTGAAAGAGAAAAATGAGCAGTTGTTATTAAGGAGGCCAAGATTCTTAGAGAACCATAGAGCCAAAGGAAGAAGAAGAAGAAGAATCACCACTACTTTCTTCAATTATACAATAAATAACATATCTTGTCATACATGATTTGCTCCTAATAATTTAGGATATTCAATTTGAACCTGTGTATGATTATTTAAAGATTCTTCTGAATCAGCATTTCGTAGTTTTTGAAATGTGCTGAAAGCAATTTCGTGACTCGTAACATTAAGTTTGGAATTTTCAAACTGTTCTTGAGCACTTGTGAGAGGCATATCAACAGGCAAAGTGCTGTGGAATCTACTGTAATCCACATCATAACGTTCATATATGTTGTTGTATGAAACTACAGGTTCAAATCTATGTCCCCACAAGATTTCATTAGGTAAATATGATGTTCTCGCCTGAACTCTTTGGTCTGTTGATTCAATCGTACCTTCCATTATAATGACAATTTCAAAATTTCCACGAATTACATCTTCAGCACACATTTTATAGAATGGACTTTTCTTATTGATTTTATGAACTACGATCTCAGGCCAAAGAAGACAGAAGAAGTTTGACTTCACATCTGAAGTGTCTTCTATCTGTAAAGAAAAAGAAAAATTACAATAACAATTTCCACAATAAAACAGAAACAATTCAAACTGTTCTCCCCAATCACATTAGTTAGAAATCAATTACAAAAGTATTTTGTAATTTTGTAACTAACTAACTAACTCACTAGTTGATTGCAGACTTTCATATCCGGTAATCATAATATTAAGAGATTCTGGGCTATGTGGCCGTGGTCCATTAGTGGTGTTTCTTCCAGACGTTTCTCCCTCAACTAAGAACTTTATTCTCAAATACTCGTAACCTGTTTCTTCCCTTAAAGTAAGTAAGAATCCATGTTTTGCATCCATATAATATCCATCCATAGTAATGCTGCCCATAGGCAGGTCCTTCACTGCAATCATAGCATTTTCATGCTATGCTTGTAGCTTTACTAGGGAATTGTAGGTGTGGTAGCTTCCCGTTGCTTTCCACACAGGTGAAGATGATGAAGATAATGGTAAGGATGATGATGATGATGATGGCCATATGATTTCGGGGACCATTTGGGCCTCAAAGTTTTCCTGACATTTGTCTTACAGACGAGGAAAAACCCCGATAAAAACATCACCCAGAAAAACTGCCCCAACCGGGGATCGAACCCGGGCCCGCTGCGTGACAAGGTAGCATGCTACCTGGAGACCACAGCGGTGGACTCCATATAATATAACTGGGAGAATAACAGTTTTATATATTTTAAGTCCTCATTGCCCACTGTGCTCCACAAACACCAACATGGACAGAAACCACCTGCTACAGTGTCAGGCACTTCACTCTGCTACGCTGAAGGATAGATACTGGGAAGCAAGAGCCAAACTTTCTGTTTTGCTATAATGTTCTATTGTTTAATTTATTGTATATATTTTTGTTTTCTCATAATTATGGACAATGACTTCTGTCAAGTCCCCTGCATTTGTATAAATAAATAAAATATATTTTAAGTTTAACGTTGGGACAACAAGAGTCCCTGTAATGAAATCAGAAGCCTAGATAGTTTAAATGATAAAACACTGGAATTGAGGCCTGGAGATCCTGGGTTCAAATCCCAGTTTAAGTGAAAATGTTTTTCTTAAAATATTAATTTGTCCTTTAATATAAGTGACAAATTAAAATAAAAAGTGTAGAAAATATGTGCTTTGCTACTAAAAGAAATAAAGATAAGAGAATAATAAAATCACTGAAAATACACTAAATGAATTATCAGTATTTGACAGAATTAATAAGACAGCAGTGAAAATCTCCATTGGGCTACCTTTAAATGAAATCATGTTACCTTGAGTTCAATTCGGTGGGGAGATACAACTTCTCCTTCCTGTGTAGTATGTGTCCGTACCATTAACATTCTCATCTTAGCTTCAATTATGTGTGAGCGACGCAGATCTCCAACCCTGAACATGAGACACAGATTTCCATCCCGACGGCATATAACCATATTATGGCTAAATTCTAAAGTCCGTGCCCTTTGTTTGGGTCTTACCATCTTCAGAAATATAAGTCCTACCTGTTAAAACAAAATATAAATTATTTAAGTAAAATTGTATGTCCCGTGCCATAGCCAAGTTGTTAAGGCAAGAAGCCTTGGGTAGAGCTACAGGACTTGTGCTGGTTCGAGTCCCCTTGGGGGAAGAAATTTTCTCTCATGGAATTTTGGCCAGTATAAGATTGGTGCCCACCCAGCATTACTTGTTGTAATAAGTAGCGACTTCAGGTTGAGAAGACCAGCTATAAAGGCTGGGGGACTCGACATGCTGACCACATGTCACCCCTACACTGGCTAGATGATCGTCTATCTCTGTGATCAACACATGTGGATGTGAGGCCAGTAGCTGGATGGTAGGCCAAGGGTCTTCTAGGCCAGTCACACTTGGAGTTTTTAAAATTGTATTACCTCATCTTATAAACTTCTTCTTCTTCTTAGACTAGTTTTGGGACCTTCTTCAGTTCCATCATCAGTATTTTCACAACCGTTGTTTTATTGTCCTGAAGAAGTGCCTCTTGCTCCTTCTATTGGTAGACTAAAGAACCTCGAAATTAAATAATTTTTCTTCAGTCTACAAACAGAGGAAGCAAGAGGCTGCTCCTCAGGACGACAAAACAATGGTCATGAAAATCCTGATGATGGAATTAAAGAAGGTCCCGAAACTAGTTTAAGAAGAAGATTATGAGGTGAGATAATAAAATTTTACTTAAATAAATAATAGCTCATGTTGTTAACCGGGAATCGACCCAGGCCCACTGCGTGACAAGGCAGCACACTACCTCGAGACCACAGCGGTGGACATGGGATATATATAGGATAAAATAGAGAAAGAAATTATTATGGAGAAAGAAATGAATCGAGGGTACGCCTGTCAGGGAGGAAATTCTGTTCCCAAAAATGTATTCTAATGGATAAAAAAACATGATAGCCAGATGATGTTTTGGGACTGTTTGGGCATTAAAGTTACCTGATATTTGTCTCACAGGTGAGGTAAAACCCCAAAAACCCCAAGTTTCACCCATGAAACTTGCCCTGACTGGGGACTGAACCTGGGCCCACTGTGTATGAGGCACCAATGTTACCCCAAGATCTCAGCAGTGGAGCAATAACATCATAAATATACATATGGCATATATTATATTTTAAGAGAAAAATATATAATATTTAATTTTAGGAAGTTATATTTTGAGGTTATTTTAATTATATTATTTTTGGTCTGGACATCTTACCTCAATATTAATGTTGTTTTGAAACATGTCCAAGAACAAATCAACATTAATATTGAGGTAAGATGTCCAGACCAAAAATAATATAAGAAAAATATATGCTCAGACTAGGGTATGAACCCAGGATCTTTTGCTTTCTATGCGAAAGCTCCACCAACTGAGCTCTCTGAGAAACTCCAATTTAAATGCAAATTTTTCTCTTATGTACACTGTTAATTCCCAAGTGAAAAATGCTATGAAACCATTGCTTCGATCTTGCAAATGGCGGCTTCTTTATTAAGCAGACCTTTTTATTGGGAATTTTACATTACATTATAAAGCCAGTACGACCTCTTTCAATGTTTTTATTATTCATTTCATACAGCTCAATGATGGATTAATTATATTTGAAGAGAAAAATATATTGAACTTTTATAGGAATAAACACTACAAGGTTTAATTTATCTTAGAAAAATATATTTCAGACTGGGGTTTGAACCCAGGACCTTTTGCTTTCTCTATTCATATATATATCCATCCATAGTAATTCTGCCCAAGGGCAGATCTTTCACTGCAATCATAGCATTTTCATGCAATGCTTTGCAGCTTTACTAGGGAATTGTAGGTGTGGTAGCTTCCCGTTGCTTTCCACACTGGTGAAGGATGATGATGATAATGATAAGGATGATGATGATGGCCATATGATTTTGGAGACCGTTTGGACCTTAAAGTTTTCCTGACATTTGTCTTATAGGTGAGGAAAAACCCCAATAAAAACCTCACCCAGAAAAACTGTCCCGACTGGGGATCGAACCTGGCCTGCTGCGTGACAAGGCAGCACGCTACCTCGAGACCACAGCAGTGGACCATATATATAATAAACATTGGAATCAGTGGCCAGAGGCCGAACTTGAATCCATGATGTGGAAAACCCAAGATAACTTTCTTAATTATATATATATATATGATAAAATATCTCCCTCACACATTCACAGAGAAAGAAATTAATCAGAGGGTAAGCCTGTCATGGAGGAAATTCTGGTCCTAAAAATGTACTCTAATGGACAAAAACAAAAGCAAATTAAGCAGAAAATATGAGAATGTAGAGAAATGTCTCGTATCTGCTCTGATATACGGCTGCAAAATATGGTCCCTGACTGTAAAACAAAAACGGACACTCCAGATCTGTCAGCAATTGAGGAAAAGCACAATCCTTCACAAATCAGTAAGAGATAGAGTCTGAAATAATATAGAGCTACGCAGAAGAACAACCATATATGATGTGAATACCAAAGCAGTAACTCAAAATTGTAAGTGGGGTGATCATGTTGCAAGTATTAGACCACTACTAGATCCCTGAAATCACATATATTCTACAGTTGTGGTTGCCAATCAAACTATTTTTCCTAATATGAAAAGGTGAAGGATGATATGAAATGAAATAATGAGATATGTAGAGGAGGGTAGGGAGAATGGAGATTGTTGGTTGGATGAAATTTGGGAAACAGGAGAACCCCGAGAAAAACCTGAAAAATCCCACCATCATAACCCCTCTGGAATCGCCAGGATTGGAACCTGGGATCTCAGTTTGGTCAGTCCAGCACTAGCCATGCATATACCAAGATGGCTATAAGAACTAAAACATTTCTGTTTTGTGTAATACCACCAGATTGTATTTTATGACATTCCTGGTTTTTTTTCCTGGCATTGGGGGAATTGTAATCCATTTCACCAAAACAATAATGTACTCGTATAAAGCAGTGATATGCCCAATATTAACCTATGCCTCCGAAACAATAGCAGATGATGCTGTTAAAACAAAATAAACTTTAGAAACAAAAGAAATGAATATTCTGTGGAAAATGGTATGTAAATCAAGGAAAAGATCAAATTAGAAATAAGAAGGCAACTAAATATTCAGGCAATAGGTGAATGGGTGAAAAAAAAAAAACATTCGAATGGAATCAACATATATCCCACATAACACCAGATGTAACTGTACACATAGCAAGAGATAAGTTACCAGAGGATGGGAGAAGGACACCTGGAAGACCACAAAAGAGATGGAGAAACTCTTAATTCTGGATGGAACAGGTCATGAACCTAAAACAAAGAGAAGAAAAACATGTAATCCGTATCTTAGGTTGGGGCACCTGGAAGGACACCTGTAAGACCACAAAAGAGATGGACAAACTCTTAATTCTGGATGGAATAGGTCATGGACCTAAAACAAAGAGAAGAAAAACATGTAAACCATTTCTTAGGGTGGGGCACCTGGAAGGATGGGAGAAGGACACCTGGAAGACCACAAAAGAGATGGAGGAACTCTTAATTCTGGATGGAACAGGTCGTGGACCTAAAACAAAGAGAAAAAAAACATGTAATCCATTTCTTAGACTGGGGCACCTGGAAGGATGGGAGAAGGACACCTGGAAGACCACAAAAGAGATGGAGGAACTCTTAATTCCAGATGGAACAGGTCATGGACCTAAAACAAAGAGAAGAAAAACATGTAATCCATTTCTTAGGGTGGGGCACCTGGAAGGAAGGGAGAAGGACACTTGGAAGACCACAAAAGAGATGAAGGAACTCTTAATTCTGGATGGAAAAGGTCGTGGACCTAAAACAAAGAGAAGGAAAACAAGTAATCCATTTCTTAGGTTGGGGCACCTAGAAGTTGGAGTTGTTACCCCAGATGATATGATGGGTGATAAATGATAATTAAACACCAGGGAAATCCATAACGTAAATTTAACCTAGATTTCAGACCAT
This sequence comes from Diploptera punctata, assembly GCA_030220185.1. Taxonomy (NCBI): domain Eukaryota; kingdom Metazoa; phylum Arthropoda; class Insecta; order Blattodea; family Blaberidae; genus Diploptera; species Diploptera punctata. The sequence continues at coordinate 2,327,883 of JASPKZ010002337.1, forward strand.
GGGCAACAACAGGAATAATTCTATTATATTAAATTAATGTCCACTGCTGTGGTCTCAAGGTAGCGTGCTGCCTTGTCATACAGCGGGTCTAATCAGGAATCGATCTTGGAACCTCATGGACTATAGTCAGAAATGCTGATCACTAGTCCATGAGTCTGGTCATGAACTAAAATATTGAAATAAAAAAGTAACACTACCATAATACTCTGCAGTATAACTCCAGCAATTGCTTGTAAACACAAGAGAATAACAGCTTCTGGACATTCTTCTGTTGGCATTCGAACACCAAAACCAGTCGTGTGTTGGTTTTCCATGCTGAACAAGAAACATGAGGTGAAGTCGTACAGCTCTGTCACACATGGCTTCCATGTAGTTGCATTCTAAAAAAATTTACAAAAATTATAATGTTAAAACAAAGGCCCAAGGGGGGGGGGGTGAAAAAGAGATAACATCAAAAGATTTTTTTTTAAAAAGGAGGGGAAAAAATTACATACTAATATAATCAATTATTAGTGAATACCACATGCACTGCTATGCCTAAATAAATTAAATATGTACTTTTTTATTGTTATTATGCATTACAGATACTCATGACTTCCCAACTCCTTTTAAAAAATGTTAAACTGAAAATATATAAAAGTATTATTCTACCAGTTATATTATATGGATGCAAAACATGGACTCTTACTTTAAGGGAGGAAAGGAGATTACGAGTATTTGAGAATAAAGTTCTTAGGAAAATTTTTGGACCAAACAAAGATGAACAGACAGGTGAATGGAGAAGACTGCTTAACAGTGAATTACATGGTCTTTATAAGAAGCCAGATATAATGAGAACAGTTAAGTCTCATAGACTGCGATGAGCAGGACATGTGGCACGAATGGGGAATGAAAGACGTGCATAGAAGCTTCTTGTAGGAAAACCAGAGGGAAAACGCCCAGTTGGTAGACCAAGAATGAGATGGGAGAATAACATTAACTATGATTTGAGGGAAGTAGATTATACTGGGGATGGTTGGAAAACATTGGATCAGGATAGGGATATATGGAGAGCTTATGTCCGCGCGACCATTAACCTACGGGTTCGATAGTGCCAGTGAGTCAGTCAAGTCATGTACTTTTTTATTTTTAATTGAACGGTTAAAAAAATTATATTTAATTAAATTGCATTCTTCCAGTTATTTTATATAGATGCGAAACATGGACTCTTATTTTGAATGAAGAGAAAATATTAACTTATTAATACTAGGGAATAAAAATGTTGGGAAATTTTTTGGACCAAAGAGAGATGAACAAACAGGCAATGGAGAAGACTACATAACAGTGAGCTACATGATCTTTATAGGAAAAAACATATAATAAGAACAGTTAAGTCTCATAGAATGCGATGAGCATGACATGTGATGCGAATGGGGAATGAAAGAGGTGCATGGAAGCTTCTTGTAGGAAAACCGGAGGGAAAACGTCCAGTTGGTAGACCAAGAATGAGGTGGGAGAATAACATTATCCATGATTTGAGGGAAGTGGATTACACAGGAGATGATTGGAAAACATTAGTTCATGATAGGGATGTATGGAAAGCTTATGTCCGTGCGGCCATGAAGCTACGGGTTCGATAGAGCCAGTTAGTTGGTTAACTATTTTTATATATCCCGTACTGATTACCCGCGTTACCCGGGAATCTACTTATCCCGATCTTCTTGGCATAAAGAGCTGAAAGATAAAAACGATTATCGAGAATTATTCGTAAAAGAATACCCGCCGTGCATTGCTACGCTTGCTCGGGAATCTAATCATCCATATCTTCTTGGCAACAATGAGCTGATTGATAAAAATTATTATCATGAATTATCCGTAAAAGACAGACATATGCTGCCGCGGACTTTGTGAATTTTTTTATATATTCAATTCTGCGTACATTAATTTGGTGCATGTGTTATGGTTTAGGCAGTGTAAGCAATTTAAGAGTCCAAAAAGTTTCGAAAAACACGTTTTTCACTACAAAGGGTGATTTTTAATGGCGAAGGGGTTGAGTATTACAACTCTCGTATCGCCTGAAACCTAGCCAGGAAATTCCTGAACATTTTGTAAAAAGCCCATCACAATCGGATTAACGGTATGGCAGCGCATAAAATACGAACAAACAAACAAATAAATAAACATCAATTTTTATATATTAGATTTTACTCCACCATACCAACTAATAAAATAACTCACTGGCACTATCGAATCTGTAGGCTCATCCTTGAATAGCCACTGGTTTTTACCCTCTTCAAATCAGACTCCCCGTAAATAAAAACGAAAAAAAAAAAAAATATATATATATACATACCTTGCCGCCAGGCAAATTATCCACTTCTAAGTCTTTGTGAACGAAAGCAATAAGCCACCATAAAAGAGCGAAAACAGTCCAACTGAAGAAGAAAATGAAAGTGCAGATGGAGAGAGCATATCGCCACCTCATGTCCACAAGTGTAGTCACTACGTCCTGAAGGAACCGCAGCTTACGTCTGGACATCCTACTGGGATACAAGTTACACACTCCATTCTTGAGAACTGCACGTCTTGATGTCAAGTTGTTGGTCAGCACTGAAGAAGGGTCTCCTTCTTCTTTCGTCGACACTCCGGTGTACTGCACCATTTCTGGTCGTTTCCTGTTCAAAATCAAATCAATAACTGTATAATAATAAATAAGATGACTCTGTTGTATCTTAACTAACTCACTTGCACTATCGAACCCATAGGTTCATGGCCGCTCGGACATAATCTCTCCATACATCCCTATCCTGAGCTAATGTTAATGTTTTCCAATCATACCCTGTATAATCTACTTCCCTCAAATCATAGTTGATGTTATTCTCCCATCTCATTTTTGGAGTACCAACTGGGCGTTTTCCCTCTGGTTTTTCTACAAGAAGCTTCCATGCACATGTTTCATTACCCATTTGTGCCACATGTCCTGCCGATCGTAGTCTACGAGACTAGATTATTCTTATTATATTTAGCTTCCTATAAATACCGTGTAATTCACTGTCGTGTAGTCTTCTCAACCAGTAAGATGCAAATTAGAAGTGGAAAGAAAAATTATATAACAAGTAAAAATCTTGGAAATGCTTGTGTGTTTTCACCCTCACACTCTTAACTAATTCCAGCGCGTGGTTATTTTATTAAGTACATGGGTTGAAGCAAGGATTTACACTATCTTCTCTACAATTTAATTTTGTATTAGAGCATGCCATAAAATCTTTAGAGGATGAAGTTGGTCTACAACTCAATGGTATTAATAAGCTGTTAGTTTATGCTGACGATGTAGTATTATTGGGCGAAGAGATACTAAGAGCCAACACGCACACACTATTGAGTAACACTAAGAAATTGGAACTGAAAGCAAATACAATAAAACTAAATATGTGGCCACACATACAAATACATCATATATGCCTAATGGAAATGGACAGCTATTGACAAATGAGGGAAATTTTGAGGAAGTGGTTGAATTCAAATACCTAGGAACAATAATCACAAATAGGAATGAGATGCACAAAGAAATTAACATGGGCTCAATTATGGAAATACGTGCTATTATGCATTACAGGGACTTTGGTCGTCCCAACTCCTTTCAAAAAACGTTAAATTGAAAATATATACAACTATTATTCTGCAGTTATATTATACGAATGTGAAACATGGACTCTTACTTTAAGGGACGAAAGGAGATTACGAGTATTTGATAATAAAGTTCTTAGGAACATTTTTGGACCAAAGGGAGATGAACAGACAGGTGAATGGAGAAGACTACATAACAGTGAACTGCATGTCTTTATAGGAAGCCAGATATAATACAAACATCGTAGACTACGATGGGCGGGACATGTGGCACAATTGGAGAATGAAAGACGTGCATGGAAGCATCTTGTAGGAAAACCACAAGGAAAACGCCCAGTTGGTAGACCAAGAATGAGGTGGGAGAATAACATTAACTATGATTTAAGGAGAGTAAATTATACAGGGAATGATTGGAAAACATTAGCTGAGGATAGGGATGTATGGAGAGCTTATGTTCGCGCGGCCATTAACCTACGGGTTCGATAGTGCCAGTGAGTTAGATAGTTATTCAACTGTTTTCACTCCTCCTTCACGCTACTTATGGAGACGGAGGTAAAGGTGAGTACCTGTCTCTTTCTTAAACCGAATAGACTACTTCTCTCTCTTAAAACAACCTGACAAATAAATTATCGCAGACTATCCCTCCCTTCTCTGCTGGGTGGCCAGTGGCAGCATAAGTGAATCAAAGTTGGACTTCAGAATGACCTATTATGTTTAATCGAATTTAGTTCCGAAAACTCGGTGGATCCGTTGGCGCAAGCGGTTAGAAGCTCGCCTCTCAGCCCGTTCGGATGAGTCCAGGGGTCGTCTCGTTTTTTACCCACAATGTGGGTTTCGTGGTAGACTAAACGCAGCTTGGATTTCTCTCGGGGTTTCCTCCAGTTTTCCCCATGCCACCGATGTCTCCAATACTCATCTTCTGTACATTACATTTTCATTTCGTTCATCTGCCACCCGATGGGGTGTGCGACAGCAGGCTGGTGGGTCGGGCCAGCACCCTGTGTCATTTTCACGCAGACATAGGGGCTCTTCATTTCTCATCCCTCGAACGCGACCCCGAGTTGGAGAAGAGTTGAGGGTCAGCTGATTTATTAATTTTTAGTTTCGAATACGAAACTGGGATATGAAAACCTATTCAATTTGAATAATTATCTTTATTCAAGGCGCAGAAATATAATTAAGATGTTTCTATCTTTAAGTAAAGTAAAGTAATCCCACTACAGGCCTCAGGAGGCCCTTGGGGTAGTAGGAGGTTAAGACTCCCACTTTTTCTTTATTACTGCTAATGACTCATAAAAGTGTAAAGATAAAAGTCTCCAAGGCCATTAGATATAGCTTTACAAAAGTGCAATAAAACTAGATTTTTTAAAATAAATACTATCACGTGTTTCAGTTAGCACGAAACATATATATATAACATAACCAATCTAATATATAAAAATGAATGTTTGTTTGTTCGTACTTTATGCGCGGCCATACCTTTGATCCGATTGTGATGGGGCTTTTTGCAAAATATTCAGGATATTCCCGGGATGAACATAGGCTATAAGAGAGTTGTGACACTCAACTCCTACACCCTTAAAAATCGCCCTTTGTAGTGGAAAACGTGAAAATTGCTTTTTTGGACGCTTAAATGGCTTACGCTGCCTAAACCATAATAAATACACAAAATTAATGTACACAGAATTGAATATCTCAGAAAGCTCTACAAAAAAGTCGGCGACAGCATATGTTTATCTCTTTCGGATATCTCACAATAACCATTTTTGTCTTTTCATTGATGCCAAGAAGATCGAGACAAGTAGGCCTACATATGACGGGTATTCTTTTATGGATAACTCGCAATAACGAATTTTGTCTTTTAGCTCATTTATGCCAAGAAGATCGAGACAAGTAGATTCCCGGGCAACACCGGGTAATCCGCTCGGGGAATTTTAAAATAATTACGATATACATTTATAATTATTTTTCATCTTACTTATTCAACTAATCATAAGAAGTACATTAATTTCCGTCTTTCAGTTCATTTATGCCAAGAAGATCGGGATGAGTAGATTCTCGGACAACGCTGGGTAAACAGCACGGGGTATCTAAAACATAATTAGGCCTACAATATAAATGTTTCCCTTTACTTATTCAATTAAACATAAAAGCACATTAAGTTTCGTATTTCAGCTCATTTGTGTCAAGAAGATCGGGATAAGTAGATTCTCGGGCAACGCCGGGTAATCAGTACGAGTAATCTAAAAAAATTGATTTACTTATAATTATGTTTCCTTTTACTTATTCAACTAAACATAAAATCACATTAATTATCATTTATTTAGGCGTAGCAGTGCACGCCGGGTATTAGCTAGTAGCCTATGTTTAAAGTCCCTCACACAGGAACTAGTTAAATTAAGCGAATACCTCAACAAGTTGATTTTTTCTAGTTTACATCCCACGCCGTAGTCGAGTGGTTAAGGCAAGAGCTATGGGGCATGTGCTGGCTCAGATCCCCATGGAGGAAAGACATTTTCTCATGGAATTTCGACCAGTATGGGAACGGTGCCCACCCAGCATCTTGAGGAATTTGGATAACTACAATAGGTAGTGGCTCTAGATTGACAAAATCGGGTATAATGGCTGGGGACCTGACATGCTGACCACATGTCACTCTTACACTGGCTGGATGATCGTCTACCTCTCTGATTAACGCATGTGGATGCCAGGCCAGCAGCTGGCTGGTAAGCCATGGGTCTTCTAGGTCTGTCGCACCATGTCGTTTTCTAGTTTACGGTACCTATATATATGTTTCTTCCTTTATTAATTAATCCATAAGTATTCACTTACGTTGGATCAAAACAAACAGGGCGGTCGGTAAAGCAATTTTTGAATTTCGGTTTTCAGGTAAATCCCAACTCCATTTTATAGGATTTTGCTAATTTTTTCTATAACACGTTTCTCGTTTTATTTTTATGCCATATATCGAAGTTGGTTGCAAAAAATCGAAAATTGCTGCCGCTAGAGCGAGTTTTTAAATATTCGCTTCATGTTAATCCTAACCTATTGTTACGATTTTGTTCGAACCTCTTTTCTTAATAGATTTCTATTTTTTTTTGCAAATGCCCCAGGTTGTCTTCCGACATTCCTGGTGTTCTCTCCTGGCATGACGTACTTGTAACCCACTTTTGAGGTTGGGGCGCCTGGAAGGCGGGGTTAAGTTTCCCCGATGATATGATGGGTGATGGTGAGGATAGTGGTGCGCCAGGAGAGTCCCTAATCCTAAGCTTAATCTAAGATGAATATGAATGATGATGATTGCTATGGCCATATGATTTCGGGGACCGTTTGGGCCTTAAAGTTTTCCTGACATGTATCTTACAGGTGAGGAAAAACCCCGATAAAAACCTCATCCAGAAAAACTGTCCCGACCGGGATCGAACCCGGGCCCGCTGCGTGACAAAGCAGCATGCTACCTCGAGACCACAGCGGTTGACTGATTTCTAAGTACAAAATAATTAAATTCTATTAGGTACACTTTTCAGAAAAAATAAACCAACGGTAACATGATAATATTATATATATATATTCGTATATTGTTGTACACGTTTGATATGTTAGAACAAAAAAATAATTGTCTATACTTTGCCAGTATCAGCTTGTGAATCTTGTAATGGACTACTATTGTCTGTCCAGCCTAAGAAACACATTTTGACATTTAACTTTCAACTTCCGAATGTATTACTCCGCGCAACACGTGTTACGATCTCAGTCAGCTGTCTGTTACAAGCCGATAAATCAATGCACAACAATCGTTTTAATTTTTAATGTCGTAGGTTGTATTAACACATACAAACGTACGTCGAAGCTAATTAAATTATAATTGTTGGGCATTTTGATATTATCAGTTTATTTTAATTCCCTGCGAATATGTATAACACTACTCTCCGACACACTGAAGTTAATTTAACTATATCGTTCACTACAGTGCCAGGATTATGCTCCACAAACTTACTAAATACATTTAACACCATCTGTTTTTCACCACTCTTTAACAGTTTCCCTTTAGGGTGATCTTCATAATTTTGATCACACTTTTTATCACCGAGTTAAGTTAATATAAAATATGCGACAGCCGCCATATTTGCAACCGACATTCAATTTCCTCTCAAAACTCGATCAATTTCAAACAAATGCGAATTTTTAGTTACTCTCCGACCTTCGAAGAAACATGTAGGTATACACTGTATTCTAATCAACTATAGTTAACATAAATAACTTCAAATACGTAATTACATTAATTGACTACATGATGTATTTTTTCGCTTCCGCTGAACTGTGTTTTGGCCATGAACGAATCTCAGTAACTGCAGCAGTCATGTGCTTCGGGGATTTCCCGTCCATTTGTTTTCCTTAAGTGTGTTTCTTAGGCTGGACAGAGTATAGTTAGTAACTATATCGGTGATTATCGAATACTTATCAGATAACATTCGTGCTCGCGACATTGTTGCCAACATGTTTATTCACTTTTTGTTATAGCCAATTGCCAACATTTTTATTCAGGTTAAGTACAGTTGGTTATTTTAGGTAGGTTAGATTAGATTAGGTGGGTTAGGTTTTTCATAAATTGGCTATTCTGCTTTAGCAATGGTAACAGAGATTTTCCAACAATAATATGGTCTATTTTAGGTTGTTTTTACGTCAACTTCTCATTAAATTTTCAGGCAAATTCTGAATTTGTTTTGGAAAGAAAAAAACACATAAGTTATATACATTACTGAGGTGATTATTCACATAGGCTACTGCTACAATATTTGTTTTGCCTTTTTTTTTGTCTTTTTATTTGGGCTGATACCCGACACAGAATATCAAAGTAATTGCATACATTTTGAATAATTTTGTAGACGTTTAACATGTTGGGATAACAAGAGACCATGTATTGCATGACAGTATGTGCTGCTAGAGTTGAGACCATGTTTAAATTAAACATAAATATCGCATCTTGGAAAGAAGACGGCCACAAGTGTAAGAAGTACTGCTTCGAGTTATTCACGCTTAAATTTAAAAAAAAAAAAGATAAAGTAAATTCAATTTGTGGTAGGTCTATGGACACAATTTTACCCAGTCTCCATTTTCTTGCACCTGAATTGTGGTCATAAAGAAATACATTTATAACATTTTTTTCTAACAGATAGTAGTCAACTCAATTTATGACATTTTACACTTGTGGCCCTCTTCTTCCCAAGCTGCGATATACGAGTGAAAATCCACCAATCTTTGTAATAACAATGATAACGTGCTACTGTTTAAGTTTAAATATTGTTTTCCTTAGATTAGTTACCTTATCTTATTGGGGGAATTTCTTTATGTGGACACAGAATAAAACTTGTCTTCTAGGTGTCATATATAAAGGTCCAAGAGCTATCAACTTAATGGCCTAGAAAGTGTATTGTTTAAGCTGATTCTACAATATGAAAATCTTTTAGTTGTGGGATATTTTGCAGAAATAAATTAAGCGTATCCTATATATAAATGACCTAGTACAAAGCTGGAAAAAAAAAAAATGCTAGCAAATGAATAAGAATAAATAATATAACAAATTTTAACATTTTACTATATGCTGACGATGCTATTATAATGCAAAATACAGAAAACGATTTACAATTATCTCTACACTGTTTAAATGAAATAAGTAAAGAGTACGATTTTAAAATATGTATAGACAAGACAAAAACAATGGCCTTTTTAGGAAAGTCGCCCATAAGGTCGAAAATAATAATAGAAAATAAACCTTTATCACAAGTGTTAAATTTTTAATTAGGCCCTATCTAGGTTGTGAATTGTCTTATGGATATGGAACAAGAAATGATGTACCGTAGACAATAAATTATCAACATTCCAAATTATATGTGGCACCATTCATAGAACGCTAAAACAAGGAAGGGTACAATATTGAAGTTCTACAAAACAATGGCGGTACCGGTACTTTTATACGGTAGTGAGTCCAGGGTAACAAATAAGAGGAGTTCGAATGGAATACAAAGTGCAGAAATGACTTTTTCTAAGAAGGACCAAAGGATGCACAAATTTGGACCACATAAGAAGAAGAAATAAGAAGATAATTATAAATATATTCAATAAATGATGGAATTCAACAACACCGCGTTGGCTGGGAACAGCTTGTTCAGAGAATGGAAGAAACAAGATTGTCCAAGATAGCAAGATAGCAAAGGGATTAAGGGATGTAGGAAGACCTAGGAAGAGATGGATGGAATCATTGTGAATTCGGAACAGGTAATCGCCTAAACCTTAAAGTGAAGATGATGATAATTATTATGATAAAATAAGATTATTACATGAAATTTCCATAACAACTAATATCCGAACGAATAAAAATAAGTGGAATTTTGACATATAACTATTTGTTCCTTGGTGACTAAATTGCAAATAAAAATGTAAAAAAATCCTTCATAAAATTACGTAACAAAGAACACATTTCCTAGCAACTGTTATTTCAGATTATATTTTATGGACGAAATCACGAAATGGAAGTGCATCAACGAAGAAGATATTAACAGAAGAATATGGATATATTATACAGGAATGATTTACATTAGGATAATTTAGTTTTAAGAAACTGTGAGATAACATCTAGTTCCGGTAAAGGCTCTGACCGCAGGGCGGGACCAGTAAATTGTCTGTGGTGATCTCGGTTTATGAAGTGGAGCCATCTTCTTCCACAGAGGGGAGTTAAACGCACCACTGATGTTAATTTACATGTGTGGTGTGGGGATAGATGCTTATCATGGGATAGTGTTAGTTCCGAGTATCTGGCAGCTGTCATTGGTCAGTGAGTCCCCAGGATACAGTCAGTGATCTTGTGGTTATCTCAGCGCGTTGGCGCAGCCCACTTATTGAGAGGCTCATGTAAAACAGTGACAGGCGGGCACTGCTGGGCCACAGATTGCGAAATTTCCCGGGTCTTGCCACAACAGGTCGGCCAGGAGTTTATATTCTCGCGAGTGTGAAAGTGTCCGTAAGTTAGGTTTACTACAGAATTGAGATAGGGGTTCAAGTTGTTATCTTAACAGTTTAAAACGAACGATTTTGGCCTAATTAATGATGGTGTTTGTTAATACACAAATTTTCCAAATTTGACGCTGATGTCGCTAAAGATAGTAAAACCAGCGACAATGACCAATCGGCGGATTGGGATACCCTTCCAATGCTAAAAGCAACGGAGTAATACGGTTTATTTCTTGATACTTGGTAAATATCCAGAATTAAACCGGGGGACTGGGCGCACTACTATCTTCAAGCGACTTCAAGAGAAATGTAGTACATACCAAATTACATTACTTTTATACGGTAGTGAGTCCTGGGTAACAAATAAGAGGAGTTCGAGTAGAATACAAAGAGTAGAAATTACCTTTCTAAGAAGGACCAAAGGATGCACAAAATTGGACCACATAAGAAATGAAATAAAAAGAGAATTAGAAATATATTCAATAAATGATAGAATTCAACGACACCGCGTCAGCTGGGAAAAACATGTTCAGAGAATGGAATAAACAAGATTGCCCAAGATAGCATATCATTATAAACCAAATGGATTAAGGGATGTAGGAAGACCTAGGTAGAAGTGGAACAGGCGAATCGCCTAAACCTTGAAGTGAAGAAGTTGATGATGAAATTAAACATAGGGTAAATTCCGTGCTATTACGTATTACAAGAACTCTTGTCATCCTAACTTCTCTCACAAAACGTTAAACTGAAAAAAAAAAAAAAAAAATACAGAGAGTAACTAAATTCTCATTACAGACTTGAGGGCGTGTAGTGGAGATCAAGACGATTACGTCTAGCATATGAGCAGGACATGTGGCATGAATGGGGAATGAAAGACGTGCATGGAAGCTTGTAGGAAAGCCAGAGGGAAAACGTCCAATCACTAATCCTTGGTCCTGCAACATCCGGCACAACCATAACCCACGCCAGTAGGTCTTCCTCGGATGCCACAGGGGTCTCGTAAATCAAGGATTTCATGTGACCCTACAGGTAGTGGTCTCGCAGAATGAAGTCGGGAAAACTTTCCAGGGTCTTTGGTACAGAAAATGCGGGAGGCTTGAACGTGCGTTGTGATATTTTGCGTGTAGCAGAAAAGCGGTATATTTCCGGACATGAGTGCCTATGCTGAACGTAACCGTTTTGATCCCCACTACACGTCCTCAATGTCTGTAATGGGAATTAGCCTAAGTTGCCCCACTCTGTATAAAAATGTTATTCTTCCAGTTATATTATATGGATGCTAAACATGGACTCTTGCTTTACTGGAGAGGAGGGGAAAAACGATTAAGAGTATTTGAGAATAAAGTTCTTAGGAAAAATTTTGGACCAAAGAGACATGGTCAGACAGATGAATGGAGAAGATTATATAACAGTGAGATACATGATCTTCATGATAAACCAGATATAATAAGAACAGTTAAGTCTCATAGACTGCAATAAGCAGGACATGTGGCACGAATGGGGAATAAAAGAGGGGAATGGAAACTCCTTGCAGGAAAACCAGTGGAAATGTGCCCAGAAGGTAGGCCAAGGATGAGATGGGAGAATAACATTAACAATTGAACTGATCACTCATTCAGGGAAGCCCTCTATGTCCTTGTGTGGTCCACAGTTTAAAATCTCTCTCCCAACAGATCGTACCACTGTAAGGCCCAGGTAGTAGGTGACAAGTAAAACATACCTACCGTTATACCGAGATAAAGAAAAATAAGCTAAATGTGCCCTTAGTTAACAAAAAATATTGTAATAATGTCAGTTATGGTAAAATCAAATGTTTCTTACCTCTCCTCATACAAATCTTCTAAGTAGATCGCAATTTCGATACCATAACGGTCTCATCTTCAGTACTATTTTGGCCAATAGTACTGAAGATGAGACCGTTATGGTATCGAAATTGCGATCTACTTAGAAGATTTGTATGAGAAGAGGTAAGAAACATTTGATTTTACCATAAATTAAACCTCATAGTGATTAATTCCTGTAAAAGTTAAATGTCAGTTAATTCGAATCAGATATATTATTTTTTATTTCGACTTACTTTTTGTCCTTGTTCACAACTTCCTGTCTTTAATTATGTAGGTTATTAAATAACATCACTCAATACTTTTTTTTATAATTGCGCTTATTCAATTAATTTATGTACAATTTATATTAATGAAATGGAAACAAAGCTGCAAAGGTATGGGCATCCCAATAGGAAACAGATTTTTGCTGACATTACAATTTGCTGATGATTAACTGGTTTTGGCGCAAGACAAATTTGATATGGAATTCAAGATAAAAGGGTTGAAAAACACATATGAATCATGGGGTCTCACAGTAAATTTACACAAAAAACAGAATATTAGGCAATAAATAGCATTGAAAGAGAAACTTTAATATTGGAAGAAGAAATTTAAATAAGCAAGTGAAACAAACTAAATACATTGGTGGAATCTGTTGCAATATATGGAAGTGAAGTATGGACAGCCATTAAGTACTACAAGAATAGACTAATAACGTAATAACTCAAGAAATGGATTATTTATGCAGAAGTGCCAGAATCAAAATTAGAACATTTTAGAAATAAAGAAATCAGAAACATAATGGAAGCAGAAGAAAACATAATTGAAAGAATTGAAGAGAAGGAATTAAAATGGTTAGGACATATTTTAAGAATGGACGACAACAGATGGCCAAAACAACTACATCAATGGCAACCGACCAGAAATAAAAAAAGAGGGAGACTAGAGTTAATATGAAAGGGGAAAAAATGAGGATAGTAATGCAAGCAAGAGGCTATGCTTGCAGCTTTACTAGGGAATTGTAGGTGTGGTAGCTTCCCGTTGCTTTCTACACCGGTGAAGGATGATGATGATGATGATGATGATAATGATAAGGATGGTGATGATGGCCATATGATTTCGGGGACCGTTTGGGCCTTAAAGTTTTCCTGGCATTTGTCTTACAGGTGAGGAAAAACCCCGATAAAAACCTAACCCAGAAAAACTGCCCCGACCGGGGATCGAACCAGGGCCCACTGCGTGACAAGGCAGCACGCTACCTCGAGACTACAGCGGTGGTTATATATTAACTCGTTTATATCATTCTCCATCAAATCTTTGTGTATGTAGAGTGAGTTTTATATTTTGAAATTTTCTCCATTTGTTTCCCCTTTATATTATTACCTTACTTACTTACTTGGGACGGTTTATGGTAGAGCAGAGGAATGGAAATACAGAGATCAAACACTTCAAAACGTGAAACATTTTGAATATCTTGGTATAGCGTTGAAAATGAACGGAAAGTGGAAGAAACATATTGATATAGCATTATTCAAAGGGAGGGGACAACTTAATAGTATTCTCAGTATTCTGGGTAGAGTGCCCGATATTCCAGTTAGTACGTTAGAAAAAATGTATGGAGCGATGGTGAGGCCAGTAATGCACTATGGTGGTGAGATTTGGGGTTTTCAAAGAACAGAAATACTAAATAAGGTATATACGCATTTTCTAAAATATATTACAGGACTTAGTAAGGCCGTTTCTAACTGTGGAATTTTATATGAATTTGGGTCATTTCAGGAAGACATAAATTGCAAAATTCTTGTACTCAAGTACTTGTTGCGGCTAATCCAAGGTGAACAAACAATGCTCAGAGCATTTGTTACGACCACCAAATTAGGAACGCAAATGGGAAATTCTGGGCAGACGAGGTTAAGAGAGAACTCCAAAAGATTGGGATGGGTTGGGTATGGGAAAAAAGGACTGAAAATCGCAAGAATGTGCGGAGAAAAATTATGTATGTATGTACTTAGATATAAACCGACAAAATATTTTGGCCGAATGTACGGGAAAACGATCACTATTTTTATAAAGAGACCTAAAACAAGTTTGGGGAAAAGAATCTTATATAATCAATCTATGATTTAAAGAGAGATCAGGGCTTGCTTGGTTCAGGTTAGGGGCATGGAAATTTATAAAAAATAGCGACGATCACGATATGCGAATATGTCCAATGTGCGGGAGCTTTGAAGACGAGATAACATATACTAGGAACATGTAACGATTTAGAATATTGGAGGCACCAGTTATTACCGGAAAGATTTCTAAATTCAAATCGTGGAAGATTGGCATGCTACGAGTTACTGGTAAACCCAGAAAATTGGATAAACCTGGGTAGATTTCTGGACAAACCGCGGAAAATAAGAACAACACTTATTCAAGAATAAATACATATGTTAGCAAATTGCAATGTCATTAATTCTTAATAATGATACATAACTAAGTTAATGTATAATGTAATTGTATTGATATCTAATTGTAATATTATTGTGTTTTCTTTTTTTTTGTTTTTAAACATCAACTTATTGTAACGGACTGTCAACAGCACGTACGGCTTACGGCCCGTGCGATCCATATTTGTAAATAACATTGTATGTATCTTACTTTTAGTTTATTAAAGTCCTTATGTATGTATGTATGTATGTATGTATGTATGTATGTATGTATGTATGTATGTATGTCCTTACTTACTCACTGGCACTATCGAACCCGTAAGTTCATGGCCGCGCGGACATAAGCTCTCCATACATCCCTATTCTGAGCTAATGCTTTCCAATCATTCCCTGTATAATCTACTTCCCTCAAATCATAGTTAATGTTATTCTCCCACCTCATTCTTGGTCTACCAACTGGGCGTTTTCCCTCTGGCTTTCCTACAAGAAGCTTCCATGCAAGTCTTTCATTCCCCATACGTCGTGCAACATGTCTACGAGACTTAACTGTTCTTATTATACCTGGCTTCCTATAAAGACCATGTAGTTCATTGTTATGTAGTCTTCTCCATTCACCTGTCTGTTCATCTCTCTTTGGTCCAAAAATTTTCCTAAGTACTTTATTCTCAAATACTTGTAATCTCCTTTCCTCCCTTAAAGTAAGAGTCCATGTTTCGCACCCATATAATATAACTGGTAGAATAATAGTTTTATACTATTATATTATTACCTATTGTATTTAAATGCTTTTCCACTTTGGTATTAAACCATTGTATGTATATATATATATATATATATATATATATATATTGTTTATATCATATTCTTTTACATTAATTTTTTGTTTGTGAGAGTGCATTTTATATTTTGAAACTTTCTCCTAAATTTGTATTACTTTATATTATTTCCGAATGTCTTTTATTACCTTCTTCAGTCTGGTATTAATCTATTCTATATTGTTTTATTTTATTTCCGTTTATATCATTTTTAAATTGTTTTATGTGTCAGAATTAATTTTATGTCTAGAAACTGTCACCTAAATGTATATGTTTTGTTTTCGCTCTCCCTTTAACTAAAACTTTGTAATGTATATATTCTATAGGTATTATTTCTGTAACTGAACTGCACCCGAGCACGAGCACATGCTCGTTCGGGTGTCAATACTGTTTACAACATTTATTTGTGAATAAAATTGATTCTCATTCTTACATAATCAACTACATTACGAAATCTTTAAATTTAAATAAAACGCACCTTATAAATATGAATATTTTAACTAAAACTAATGAACTAAGTAACTCATTGGCACTATCGAACCCGTAGGTCCATGGCCGCGCGGACATAAGCTGTTCACACATCCCTATCCTGAGCTAATGTTTTCCAATCATCCCCTGTATAATCTACTTCTCTCAAATCATGGTTAATGTTATACTCCCATTTCATTCTTGGTCTACCAACCGGGCGTTTTCCCTCTGGTTTTCCTATAAGAAGCTTCCATGCACATATTTTACCCCCCTTTCGTGCCACATGCCCTGCCCACCGCGGTCTACGAGAATTAACTGTTATTATACCTGGCTTCTTGTAAAGACCACATAGCTCAGTTATGTAGTCATGACATTTTCAACAAATTTTAATAAATTTCAATCCACAGAATCGCAGAACGAAAGAATAATACTATTTTTAACTTATAATTTTGAAATATAGAGGGCAAGTGCCCATTTCTTGCCCTTACCTACCAGCAGCCATCTTCAAAGACATATCTTCAAGTCTTAACATTGTCTCAACTATAATACGAAAGTATCTTATGCCAGAAGACAATTGATATAAATATAGACCAGTGGGAATCAGCCATTACTTCATTCAGCTTGTTTTCAAATTACCGTACTTCTAACCTACCCACGTGCTTCACTGACGTCAAAATGTAACAAGCTTACAAGACAGACATCACATCAAATGTTAATTTTATTATGTTGTCAAAATTAAGAGTTAACTCTTTCTTTTTCTTAGTCAACACACGCACACGCTATTGAGTAACACTAAGAAATTGGGGCTGGAAGTAAACATCAATAAAACTAAATATATGGTCACACATAGAAATACATTATATAATAGAAAAGGACAGTTAATGACAAATGAAAGAAATTTTGAAGAAGTGGCTGAATTCAAATACCTAGGAACAGTAACTGCAAATAAGAATGAGGCGCACAAAGAAATTAAACATAGCCTCTATTCTGAAAATGCGTGCTATTATGCATTTCAGGGACTCTTGTCGTCCCAACTTCTCTCAAAAAACGTTAAACTGAATATATATATTCTACCAGTTATATTGTATGGATGCGAAACATGGACTCTTACTTCAAGGGAGAAAAGGCGATTACGAGTACTTGAGAATAAAGTTCTTAAGAACATTTTTGGACCAAAGAGAGATGAGCAAACAGGCGAATGGAAAATATTTCTAACAGTGAACTAGGCCTACATGATATCTATGGGAAACTGAAATGGGAGGACATGTGTCACAAATGGGAAATGAAAGAGGGGCATGGAAACTCTAGGAAAACCATGGGACAAAGACATTAATTATGATTTGAGGGAAGTAGGGGATGACTGGGAAATATCAGCACAGGATAGAGATGTATGAAGAGCTTATGTCCATGAGCCTATAGGTTAGATAGTACCAGTGAGTGAGTTAGTAGTTAGTTCTTCTTAGTTTAACTTCTCCCTTTTAGGTACTTTCACGTGTTCCATGTCATATATATATATATTTATTTATTTATTTATTTATTTATTTATTTAATTACTGTAGATTGCCATATATTCTAGATACAACTATAAATAATATAGCAATAAATTGCTTTCATTTTGATTAAATTATTTAATTAATAGTGGAATAATAAGACATGTACACATTTTCTGTGACCGAGAGAACAGTAAGGGTCTTTGGGACATGCTATATATACATATATATATATATATATATATATATACTAGCTGGCCCGGCGAACGTCGTATCGCCTTTAAATATTTTTACGTTAATTTTTCCGATGTTTTAATAGTTATCTGTTATTCGGGGCAAACAAATCAAACAAATCCAACAAATCAAAGATCATAAAAGTCGGTCCAGCCGTTCTTGAGTTATAAATAGTGTAACTAATCCGACTTTGTTTTATTTATTTATATAAATTACGTGTCACGTTGTTTGTCCGCGATGGAATCCTAAACTACTGAACCGATTTTAATAAAATTTTGCACACTGTGTGCTGTTTGATCCAACTTGAGACCTACGGTTGTTTATAACTAAATTTATAGTCGCATTATTTTTATTGCAAATTATTTGTTTATTATTTAACAAAGAGTTATAATTATCTGTGAGTTCCATGCGATTCTAACAGATGACGGGGTAAGGTAATTGGTTTATTATGTAACCAGGTGGCTGTGTTTTTTGTTGCAACCGCGAATTTCAATTGAATTACAAATATTGATTATTTCATAATTTAAGTGTGTTCAGTGTTTATTTTATTTTCAATATATTGATAATAATATTAATTCCGTGTGTAAGTATTAGTTTTAAATAAACTGGCTGAAAGACAGCAACTTAATTTAAATTTAACTGGACCGAGAAGGGACATTGAACAATATGGCGAATCAGTTCTAGAGACCATGAATGATAAGATATCAGTGAATTTCCGCAAATTGGTATAGGCCTATGTGACATAAATCTTACATTTAAGAAGAATGTCAATTTAAAAACATATGAAGATCCTAAGGAACGGAATAACAGAACTGTAAGTAAGTCTGTTAGTTATAATAATATGCATAATATTACAGAAACAATCTCCATGCCTCAATTAAATAAAAAAAAGAGATGACTGTAATATATCACAAGATGATACTATACAGAGACCTCTTGATGATGATGGGAATCCAAACTGCCAACAAGTTCGTAGAAAAAAACGAAAGTATAATGAAATCAGCAAGCCTCCTCAAAATATTCCATCAATAAATGTATATAATCCTTATGATACACTAATGGATGATACTGAGAATGCAGACAACATAAATTCATCTCAATCAACAAAACCACCACCCATATTTATACCGGGTGTAGTTAACGTACCAGAACTAAAAAATTGTGTAAAACAAAAACTTTCTTATTTAGATTTCTCACTTAGTTTACTACAACATAATTTAACGTATACCTTAGCCACAGCAACGCGTGGCCGGGACTTCTATATATACATATATATATATATATATATATATATATATATATATATATATATATAAAACAAAGTCGGATTAGTTACACTATTTATAACTCAACGGCTGGACCGATTTTTATGATCTTTGATTTGTTGGATTTGTTTCCGCCCCGAATAGCACATAATTATTAAAACATCGGAAAAATTTACGTAAAAATATTTAAAGGCGATACCACGTTCGGCGGGCCAGCTAGTATATATATTTAGAAGTCCCGGCCACGCGTTGCTGTGGCTAAGGTATACGTTAAATTATGTTTTAGTAAACTAAGTGAGAAATCTAAATCAGAAAGTTTTCGTTTTACACATTTTTTTTTAGTTCTGGTACATTAACTACACCAGGTATAAATATGGGTGGTGGTTTATGTGGAAGTGGTTTTGTTGATTGAGATGAATTTATGTTGTCTGCATTCTCAGTATCATCCATAAGTGTATCATAAGGATTATATACATTTATTGATGGAATTTTTGAGGAGGCTTGCGTGATTCGGTGTTGTGTTACTTTCGTTTTCTTCTACGAACTTGTTGACGAGTTTTGGATTCTCATCATCAATCAAGAGATGTCTGCTGTAGTTCGTAAGTGATCATCTGGTTTTTCATTGAATTGAGGCATGGAGATTGTCGCTTTATTTCTGTAATATTAGGGCATATTATTATAACTAACACACTTACTTACAGTTCTGTTATTCCGTTCCTTAGGACCTTCGTATGTATCTGTTAAATTGACATTCTTCTTAAATGTAAGGGATTGATGTCACCATAAGGTCTATATCAATTTGCGGGAAAAGAATTCGACAGATTGAGTCTCTTATCATTCATGGTCTGTCTAGAACAACTGATTCGCCGTATTGTTCAATGTCCCTTGTCGGTCCAGTTAAATTTAGAATTAAGTTGCTGCCTTTCAGCCAGATTACTTGAAAACTTGAATACATAGCATCGGCTGGAATGTAATAGTTTTATCAGAGTATATTGAAAAATGAATAGAGCAACAACGAACACACTTAAATTATTAAATAATCAATATTTGTATTTCAATTGAAATTCGCGGTTTGCAACAAAAAAGCACAGCCACCCCGGTTAAATAAGTTAAAGCCAATTACCTTACCACCCGTCATACTGTTTAGAATGTTATGGAAACTAGCAGGATAGGTTAGGGAACTCTTTGTTAATAATAAACAACAAAGAATTTGCCAGATAGAAGAAAATGCGACTATAGAAATTTAGTTAATAAAGCACCGTAGGTAGGGTCCTCAAGTGTGGATCCAACAGCACACAGTGTGCAAAATTTTATTAAGAATCGGTTCAGTATGAGTTAGGATTCCATCGCGAAAAGGCAACCTGGACAAGTAATTTTTGTTATATATGTATAAAGAAAAGATAAGAAAATAATAATTGATATATATATAGTATAATATATATTAATATATAGACTTAGGCGCAGAAGTAATATATTATTCAAACAAGGGTAGGGATGATAAATGACATGAGAGACAGAGTATTGCCACAACAGTTAACATTTACAAAGTAGACAATGATATGAGGGTAGCAGAACAAGACCTTAAAAGTTCATTTTGTAGAGGTGCATGTGAGTAATGATTGAAAGATCTTCAAGATAACTTTTATGTTTAAACCCTAACTTATAGAAGATAATGTGTTGGTCCATAGGCACTCATTTCTAAGTAGGCTATTATAAGTACGCCTCTTAATTGTAAATTCAAATTGTAATAGATGTGAATTGAATGTGTCAAATGCAATATAGTCATCACTCGAAAAAATAAATTCTAAGTGTTTGTACTGGTAATTGAGATTAATTCGATTAAAACATTAGATATATAGGCCTATCCTCTTTTTTTACACTGATTAATTACATTAAATTTGTATAAACTCTATTATAGGAAATATTACTATGATGTATAATTTAAGATAAATTATTCACCTCACCTCATTATCCTGCCTTTGTAATTGGATCTAATTTCACGCGTATGCAGTGGAGAAATGACAGAAAATCGGGGTCCTAATATTAATAAGTGATCGAAAACCGATCCAATTAGAAGAGCGGTATGTGTATGATGGGTTGAGGGGAGAGAGAGTTTTCGTGCAATCGTTTGAGTTAATTTATTACTTTTGTTTATTATATGTATTTAATGAAGAGATAGCAAAAAAGGGTCAGTAATGGAAGATAAAACCCCCTAGGAATATTAAACTCTACACTAGTGTTGTAAAACAGTCATTTAACAGAACAAAACAAACTGCAAATGTTATTTATAACTCCATAGCTAGAAGAGTGACAGGGTGGACCGCTCGAATGGACCTAATTTCAATTGCTTGTTACTGGCAAAGGGTTGAAGATAGAAACTTAAAACAACGTTCATATTACAGAAAAACTCACCAAGTTTTGATATCCAGATCACCACATCTCTATATGAGCCCCAGCAGTCACTGTGACGATATCAAAGCGATGAACAATTTCTTGCCAAGTACGTTGGAGTATGTCTTCTGGAATGTTCTCAATAGCCTCTATGATGCGCTCACGAAGATCACGAAGGTCTTTGACTGGGGTGGTGTAAACTTTATCTTTGACATAGCCCCAGAGAAAGAAATCCAGTGGTGTTAAATCGGGAGATCTCGGGGGCCACGCGATTGGTCCTCCCCTACCAATCCAACGCCAGGGAAAATGTTGTCCAAAGTCGTACGAACTTCATTGGACCAGTGGGGAGGAGCACCATCTTGCTGGAAAACGATGTTAGGCTGCAGTTGTTCAATTTGTGGAAAGAAGAACTGCTCCAGCATGTCAAGATATGTGGTACCACGAGCAGTTTTCTCGGCGAAGAAAAACGGTCCAATGACCTTATTATGTGACAAACTGCACCAAACATTCATCTTCGGACTATCACGAACATGCTCTTGAATAGCGTGAGGATTCTCCGATCCCCAGATCCGCACATTATGCCGGTTTACCTTGCCTGACAAATGGAGAGTGGCTTCGTCCGAGAAGAAAATCTTGGTCATGAAGTCAGGATCAGCGCCGAGACGGTCTAGCATCGTATTGGCGAATTCCACTCGTTTCGGCATGTCATTCGGCTCCAGACGTTGCACTAACTGCACTTTATATGCGTGCAGTTTGAGGCGTTTGTGGACAATCCGTTGTAATGTCGATTTTGGTATTTGAAGTTCCCGCGAAGCTCTTCTTAATGACTTCCGGGGGCATCGCTCAAATGCGGCTTGAACATTTGCTACCATTTCATCGGATGCTCTGCGACCACCACCATGCTTCTTCAACACAGATCCTGTAGCTAATAATGTATCACGCCACTTCTTTATGCTTCTAGCAGTTGGAGCATCACGGTTAAACACACGCCGGAACTCCCTTTGAACTCTAATGATTGATTTAAACTCCGCATACCACAAAACAGCTTGCGCTTTCATCTGCGGAGTCGCCATTTTCACAAACAATTAAATCTAAGAACGAGAAACGTATCTTTGTGCCATCTACCGACAGGATTCGAAACTTGGTGAGTTTTTCTGTGCTATGAACGTTGTTTTAAGTTTCTATCTTCAACCGTTTGCCAGTAACAAGCAATTGAAATTAGGTCCATTCGAGCGGTCCACCCTGTAGAATGTTATATGGATCGGAAGTTGGGCAATGACGCAACAACATGCCACAGAATAACTGCAGTTGAAATGGATTTTTGGAAAAAAGCCGCCAGAAAATCTCGACTGGAAGATTTAGAAATACCCATCCATCCATAGTAATTCTGCCCGAGGGCAGGTCTTTCACTGCAACCATAGCATTTTCATGCTATGCTTGCAGCTTTACTAGGGAATTGTAGGTGTGGTAGCTTCCCGTTGCTCTCCACACCGGTGAAGGATCATGTTGATAATGATGATGATAATGATAAGGATGATTATGATGATGGCCATATGATTTCGGGGACCGTTTGGGCCTTAAAGTTTTTCTGGCATTTGCCTTATAGGTGAGGAAAAACCCCGATAAAAACCTCACCCAGAAAAACTGTCCCGACCGGGGATCGAACCCGGGCCCGCTGCGTATCAAGGCAGCACGTTACCTCGAGACCACAGTAATGGACATTTAGAAGTATAGAAATTAGAAAATGGTTGAATGCAGAAATAAGTATAATGGATGAGATTGGAGACCACAGCAATGGACATTTAGAAATATAGAAATTAGAAAATGGTTGAATGCAGAAATAAGTATAATGGATGAGATTGAACACATAAGACTAAAATTGTATGGACACGAAAGAAGAATGCAGGATAGAAGACTACCAAAGGCCGTCTACGTATGGAAAATTAAAAGAAGAAACAGAAAAGGAAGACCAAGAAAACCTGTAAGAATAACATTCAAAATTCAATGAGGAAATTTAGTGTAATGGATGAAGACACAGAACGATGGAGAACTTTAATTAAGGGAAATTTGTGAATGTTTGTTATAAACTGATAGTCTATAAGACTTGCTGTGGAATTTGCTTAGTTTACGCAGATGTACTTTTATTAAAATTAATTTAGCCAAATTTTTGTTCAATATCTTATAATTATTTTTATTGTTGGCTTTTAATTTAACATAGTAAAATTATGTTTGTCCTGGTGAATAGAAGAGAAAGCCACACAGCCTTAACTCCACCAGGCTAACTAAATAAATAAGCAATTAACAATTCACAAGTTACATTTTAACCTTTGAATTTACAATGTAACCTATAGGATACATCAATTGTTTTATATTATTCAATATTTTTAATAAAAACGAACAGGTAGAAATTACTTAAATGTGTGTTGAATTACACAATATACCCATTAATAATAGTTATATATCCAAGATTATCTTAATCATCATCGTCAGCAGCATCAAGGATTAGACCTGCTGCTGTTCCGATCTCATGCTAGAATTGGTCTACCCAAGATTATAATTTACAAATTTCGGAGAGTAAGACAAAAAGTATGACATTTCAAAGGAAAAAAACCGATACGAACTAAAATTGTTATTAACAACAATATAATAGAACAATTTAATAACTTTACTTATCTTGGCTGCAACCTTTCCTACGACACATGTAAAGACAGAGACATGAAATTGATCAAATTCCAAAAACTTATAGGAAAAATAAAAAAACACTCCTCAGAAAAGTACGCCCAGATACAATTCTAAAATTTTTATAAAACAATGGCTCTTCCAACTCTACTTTATGGTTCTGAAACCCGGACTCTTACAACAGATAGGCCTAAATTAAATGGTTATTAGCTGCAGAAATAAAGCTATTAAGACTTTTAGCGGGTTATGCGCTTTAAGACCACATGCATAATGAAGATATCCGCAAAGCTCTCAACACACCAGCAATAACTGAAACCATCCAAATATACCAGAATAATTAGCGTGAACACTTCCTTAGAATGTCAAACAATATACTACCTCTGAAGCTATTTAACTACAGACCAACAGGACGAAGAGACCCAGGAAGACCTAAGAAGCGATGGAGGGATCAATTTCTATCCTGAAGCGGATCAGGTCAATGGCCTAATCCTTGACTCTGATTGATTAATTGATAATAGTTATGTATGATATCGTTTCCAGTGCGGTTCGCCACATTCAAATAACTGACACGAGAAATTAGTGCTTTGCCAATATAAGAGTTAAAATGCGTAACGATAGCCGTGAAAGTGTTAAATCAATAAATTCACAGGTTGATAACATTAGCATTTTTCTAATCAGAATTTATATCTGTAATCATACATTGCTTACTTATTTCCATAAAAATAAAAACTAATTTAAAAAGAACAATCCATGTTTTTACAGCACTTAGCAAAATACTTTTTTTTTCTACGTGTTCCTAAATTCTACACAACTGCTGGATCTAAACATAGTAGAAATGCAGGACCCAAATTATATAGTGAATTAATTAGATCCAATCCAAAGCTAAGCAAACTAAAACACATGCTTTAAGAAGGCAAATAAATTAATGTTTTAATTCATTATTTAATAATTGTCCACCGCTGTGGTCTCGAGGTAGCGTGCTGCCTTGTCACGCAGCGGGCCCGGGTTCGATCCCCGGATGGGGCAGTTTTTCTGGGTGGGGTTTTTATCGGGGATTTTCCTCGCCTGTAAGAAAATGTCAGGAAAAGTTTAAGGCCCAAACGGTCCCCGAAATCATATGGTCATCATCATCATCATCATCATCATCCTTCACCGGTGTGGAAACCAAAGGGAAGATAACCACACCTACAATTCCCTAGTAAAGCTGCAAGCATAGCATGAAAATGCTATGATTGCAGTGAAGGACCTGCCTTCGGGCAGAATTACTATGGATGGATGGAAATCCAAAGCTAAGCAAACTAAAACACATGCTTTAAGAAAGCAAAGAAATTAATATTTTAATTAAATTCATTATTTAATAATTAAATTGATTAATTATTTAAAATAGTAAATAACTAGTAACCTATTTTTATTATTTCCTAAAGTATTTTAACTACTTTCTTCAGTTTGGTGCTAATCTATTACCTCACCTATATATTATTTTGCTTGTTATTTTGTTTTTGCGCGATAGTGCGTTTTGTCGTACTTACAGCAATGGCGACCATGATTGAAAGTTCAACTTTCTACATTTCGGGGTTGTCAACCTAAATAACAATACTGTAATATTACATATTACAAACCTCGTGCGAGAAGTAAAACCACTGCCCTTTATCAATACTACGTGTAATGTATATACAAAAAAAATATATAAAAATATACATTATACGAAACAAATCACTGCATTTTAAATGAACTGAAGTTTATTTGAAACAATATAAAACAATAAATATGTACTTTTTGCCATTTTATGACTGACTGGTGTCACGGCCTGCTGTAGTCTCAACTAATAGACATTAACCACACTGTTAACGTTAGTCAGTTGTTTATAATGAACACAAATATTTCCATCAAAGATATTATTTACTATTATTTATTATTATTATTTACTATTATTTATTATTTCGAAAACATCATCGCGCAAAACATAATGTACAACGTATGTTTGTGAAGTGTTTTACAGAATCTCGGAAATTAAAAACCTCGCTATCGCTCGGTATTTAAATATTTCCTCGCTTCTGTAAAAAAACTACTTCCCAACTTCGCATCGTAATATACTATCATATCAATTATATATATTAATCTTTCTTTATTCAAGCACATTTATTCTTATATATATGGATTCCAAAAACTATTAAAAAACCTACAATGGCACATCCAAATTTATACATTTCTAGTTTCCCCGATACACTTCAAATAACCTTGACAAAATGATATTAAGATGAAACATTGTAAAATATGACACATTCTTTCCTTAAAATACAACATGGTTTTTACTTACCAAGTACAACCTGTTCAGAGTGACAACAGAAACAATCTAACTAACAACTCAAGTGCCGCCTATTTAAATAACTTCTCAATGTTTACACAAGGAAACGCTGTAAGTTGTCTCAACTTTAAAATACAATCTTAAAAGTAGAATTTAATCAAGCTCTTTATTATTTAATCATTCAAGTAGAACCGTACGATTAATAATAATTATTATATAATAATAATGTTTTATTTATTCTGCCAGAGTTAAGACTTCTTTTCCACTCAACCAGCACAAATATACAAATACATGTTTACAATACAGATTATACATATTAATTAATTATAAATTTTAATTAATTAGTTATAAATGGTTAAAAGGCCATTAAAAGTTGCAATGTAAATTCCATGTACATACAACATTTTATATGATAAACGTAATGATAATAAAAAATAATAACACATGGAGAACTTTAATTAAGGGAAATTTGTAAATGTGTATTATAAACTGATAATCTGTAAGTTCGTAGTCATTTATGTATTTTTTAAACTCATGTTAATTATTAAGATTGGTTACAGAAAACCCTCAATGACGAGGAAAATTCTCAAAATGAACGAATGATGATGATGATGATGATGATAATAATAATAATAATAATAATAATAATAATAATAATAATAATAATAATAATAATCTCTATCTATCTTCGGGTTTTTACAGCTGCTGCCGTCTTCCCGTGCCAAACCTCCAAAGCCTACGATCTTGGGCATCTTCGATGCTTAGCCTTCTAGCTTAATAATAATAATAATAATAATAATAATAATAATCCATCCATAGTAATTCTGCCCGAAGGCAGGTCCTTCACTACAATCATAGCATTGTCATGCTATGCTTGCAGCTTTACTAGGGAATTGTAGGTGCGGTAGCTTCCCGTTGCTTTCCACACCGGTGAAGGATGACGATGATGATGATAATGATAAGGATGATTATGATGATGGCCATATGATTTCGGGGACCGTTTGGGCCTTAAAGTTTTCCTGACATTTGTCTTATAGGTGAGGAAAAACCCCGATAAAAACCTCACCCAGAAAAACTGCCCCGACCGGGGATCGAACCCGGGCCCGCTGCGTGATAAGGCAGCACGCTACCTCGAGACCACAGCGGTGGACTATAATAATAATAATAATAATAATAATAATAATAATAATAATAATAATAATAATAATAATAATAAAATAATAATAACAACACTGGACAACACTGAAATTGGCACCTGACAAAAATTATATGTTTCTAATGTATTTTATGCCCTGATTTCTAAACTGAAATCCCTTTTGCGTTATCACCTACCATTCTGAAGTAATCGCCGATTTATGATTATACTAGCGGCCCGACCGAGCGCAAAGTAGCGGGATATTGTATGCATAATATATTAAATTGCGGTTACCTCATCCTCCAACCCTTGTTTGTGAAGAAGGAGCATATGACAACTCATTATTACTTTATTACTGGAAAAGAAACATTTCCAGCCTATTGGATGGTCTGTTTCAAATTATAGACCTTATAAATGGTAAGGCCGATTGCATGATGTAGTAGATTATATGTTTACACAATTTATTTTATTGCAGTCTCTTAACCTCCCCACTTTTATTGTTGAAGCTGAGTGCAAAATCGGTCATTTAAAAATATAGTTTATCTTCCAAGGGATCTCAATTTAACAAAAATCAGTCAGAACTATTAAGCTCTCGGTTTCAGAACTGGTACTTGCTTGAGCCCAATGTCAAAATAACAACATATAGGAAACATGAACACTATTTGAATGAACTTGTCTACTGTAATGATGTTGATGGACTAATGGAAAAATTGAGCGGTAAAATTTAAAATCCACCAGAATGGAGCATTTTCAATGATTCTTCCAAGTTAAGTTTAAAGGCCGTGTTGTTACATGTTTAGTCTTCTGTGCCTATAGCTATTGCCCATACTGTTCATATGAAAGAAACGTACGAGAATATGAATTTACTTTTAAAAACTGTTAACTACATATACTATGAATGGAAAATAGGTGGAGATCTTAAAGTCATAGGATTATGCCTTGGAATGCAGAGTGGTTTCACCCAAGTTTTGTTACTTTTTATGCGAGTGGGACAGTCGAGCTAAACAAAAACATTATTAAGTAAGAGAAAATGTTTTTGGACTAACTGTGGCTTGAAGATAGAATTTATTGACCCTAAAATTCTTAAAAATTTAGGAATTACAGTAAATAAATAAATAAATAAATAAATAATAGTAATAATAATAATAATAATAATGTCTTCATACTAGCTAACTCACCACTTAAAGTTCCTCCCGGAGGACTGCTCCCTTGGATTTTACCACTCTATAAAATCAATCCACTACGGCCGTGTTTGAATCCGCAACAATCGGAATCAGTGGCAAGGTACTTCACCTCTAGACCAACAAGGCCGATTATATTAAATGTACATAATTATGAATGTATATCTTATGAACTGACAACAGGACACGATTGGCATTATTGTTATTTATCATTAATTATGAGTTTGATAGATTTATCAAGTGAATTGTCATCCGCTTAGCGACGGACAGTCAGAATAATTGCATCGTGTTCATAACATGTGTATCAGATGCATATTCAATGTTCCAAGATATGATCACATAACTCCACAAATTACCATGGTTCGAATTCCAAGATCGGAGAATAATACATTGACTATTTAACTCATGCCCCAAATGGGAGTCAATGACCAATCACGTTTCAATGATTTCTGTTTTACAACCAATCAGAGTCGTGTTTCACGAAATAATTATCAGTGTTATATTTACCATATTAAAGAAAGCTCCTCCTTTTTAATATTCTGAACAGGTCTGACCATTATTTTGCAGTGACTGAGCCCATAAGAAATACGGCTACCAGATTGTATATATAGTGCATAGATGTCAACACATAGCTCTTGCAGGAGTTAATATAAAAACATTTGTAGCAATTTATTATACCACCAAAAAAATAAACCACTGTTTGTACTTTCTTAAATGTATTTTTTCCCAGGTAACAATCCAGATAAATATAATTGTCATATTTACATCATACGACATCAGAAATGAATTAATATACAGTTTGATGTGTTTCATTTTTTCTCCACTAGAGAGCATTCTTACAATATTGCGTTCCTTTGGCAATAAATAGTATGATCTGGTTGCAGTGATAAACAAAAGAAGCAGATGAAGCGTACCTATCGTTTCTCATTTGTTTTCAAACATCGCTGTTTACATTAAAATAACTATAGTTAAATAATGATTTGTGAGTAAACAGCTTAATTGTATTCGTTAAATAGTCCTAAAAAATGCCACTCTTGATTTCCAAATTATCGATAAATTCACGACTCACGAAGTGAGGAGTGAATTTATCTAGAGAATTTGGAAATCAAGAGTGGCATTTGTTAGGACTATTTAACGAATAAAATTAAGCTGTTTACTCACAAATCATTATTTAACTGTAGTTATTTCAAAATATTTATATATTTAATGCAAACGGCGATGTTTGAAAACAAATGAGAAACGATAGGTACGCTTCTACTGCTTCTTTTGTTTATCACTGCAACCAGATCATACTATTTATTGCCAAAGGAACGCAATATTGTAAGAATGCTCTCTAGTGGAGAAAAAATGAAACATCAATCTGTATATTAATTCATTTCTGATGTCGTATGATGTAAATATTACAATTATATTTTTCTGGATTATTACCTGGGAAAAAATACATTTAAGAAAGTCAAACAGTGGTTTCTTTTTTTGGTGGTATAATAAATTGCTACAAATGTTGACATGTATGCACTATATATACAATCTGGTAGCCGTATTTCTTATAGGCTCAGTCACTGCAAAATAACGGTTAGACCTGTTCAGAATATTAAAAACGAGGAGCTTTGTTTAATATATGGTAATTATAACACTGATAAATATTTCGTGAAACACGACTCTGATTGGTTGTAAAACAGAAATCATTGAAACGTGATTGGTCATTGACTCCCATTTGGGGCATGAGTTAAATAGTCATATTAAAGAAAGCTCTTCCTTTTTAATATCCTGATCAGGTCAGAGCATTATTTTTCAGTGACTGACTCTCGAACAAATACGTTGAATTTAGCAAATAATGAACAGATTCCTTCGAATTATACATTTGATAACTGTATATTCAATAATTGTGTTTTTAAATATTTATTTTAAGGAGTTGTTTCATAAAAATAATTAATAACCTATAATGTTGGTTATAATTATAGTATACAGTTTGATGTGTTTCATTTTTTCTCCATTAGGGTACATTTTTACAATATTGCGATCCTATTTGACAATAAATAATATGATCAAGTTGCAATGGATAAACAAATGAAACATAACGATACATTTCTGATTTATTTTCTAACATTTCCATTTACATTAAATACATAAATATATTAAAATATCGGTAACTATATTTAAATAATGATTTTTAAGTAAACAGCTTAATTTTATTCGTTAACTAGTCCTACAAATGCCACTCTTGATTTCCAAGTCCTCTAAATAAATTCACCAGTGACTCGTGAATTTATCGATGATTTGAAAATCAATCATGACATTACTTATGATAACACTCCAATGGGCTAGCCAAGTGGTAAAAATGGGCGAAAAATAAGGACCAAGAAAAGGCTTACCAGCGTATTTTGGAGGAAGGAGCACAGTGGGATGACTGAGAGGACGATGACTTGGAATAGGGAAGAATGGAGGAGGATTAGGAAGGTCATGGTCCTTGTCGAGCTATAGAGCCTTCAGATGGATGGACACTACTATACGGCTTATTATTATTATCGCCTCACTATGATAGTTGTCCAGCGGCTCGCTTTGTTTCCCCGCAGCTGTTATATATATATATATATATATATATATACATACATACATACAGATCGGCCGCGGTGGACTAGTGGTTATGCTCCTGGTCTCTGGCCTCGAGGGTCGCGGGTTCAAAACCCGGCCGGGGTCGATGGATTTTTTAGGATGGAAAAATCCAAGGAGCAAGTCCTCCGGGAGGGACTTTAAGCCGTGGGTCCCGAGTCTGAAGGTTTTAAGGCTCCTAAAATATCCTTAAGCCTGAATGAAAAGGCCTCTAAGCAAAATTTATCGAATTTTCCCGTCCTAGTACTACCTTGTTTTCCTAGATGTCAGTATGAGGCGAAACGCTGACCAAGGACCACTCAAATGACATCTATTCGAAAACAAGTGTAACTAAATTAGCATGGTTCAAATTCTTCCTTGTAGGGGAAGAGCGCCTAAATCTCTGTTAAGGGAAACATGGGCTTACATGAAGACATACATACAGTAAAACTTGTTTAATCCGGAACGTGAATAATGCGGAAATCTGTCCAATGTGAACAAATGTATTGGTCCCGACGAAATAATAGTAATTTTATGTGTAGGCCTATTTATTTTGCATTGAACGGAATCTGTCCAACGCGGAAACGGAAGGATATTTCTAGACAATTAATGAATATTATATAAGGCGGAATGTATAAGGCGGAAAGACAAAGATATAAATTAGTTTCCATTTCTTTGAATTCCGGTTAGGCCAAGAAAACAATAAGGAATGATTCCTGCCGCCGGGTGAAGTAGAGATTCTACCTGTACCTGAATTTTATTTCGGCCTCACTGCACACCCGTTATGCGAAATACAGATACCTGTCTTACAAATAACCATTGCACTGTAAAATCTTAAATTAGTTTAAGTTCTGAGACTGATCTTTCACAGGTAGCGTTCTGAATTTACGGAATAAAGATGGCTAAAACGTATATATCATTGTCATTAAACGAAAAAGTGAAAGTGATTGAAGATAAATCTCCTAATTTCCGGACCGGTGCTCCAAAGTCAAGCTCTAAATGTTGCTAAATCCCTAGGGAATAACGATTTCCAGGCATTTCAAGTTGGCTGGACAGTTTTAAAATAGGACACAATGTAGTGTGAAATGATTTTGCGGAGAATCAACGAACGTGGACGAAAGTGTAGTTAGTGAGCGGAAACCGAAACTGCATACTTTAATTTCAGGATACGCGCCTAAGAGACATTTTTAATGCTGACGAAACGGGACTTTTTTTCGGGCGTTACCGTCGAAGTCGCTCATACATACTATACTTCACTTTTCAGCGGCAACGGAACTACAATTAATCCAAAGTACGTAAAACGACATATACGGTACCCTATAATCTAAGATTATTAATAGATTTTAGTTTTTTTATAATGTGGAATTCTGTGTAATGTGGAAACAAAAACTGGTCCCATGCGATTCCGCTTTGAGCAAGTTTTACTATAATTAAATACAAAGATGCTGACTATAACCACTACAATAATTCCGCATGTTAATCATTGTCTAGCATTGTCGCGCGGCACCCGCTTTTATATAAATGGACAACCATCATAGTAAGATGATAATACCATTACTATTGAAGCACATTATTAGAACAAAGCACTGAGTATAGTAGTTAGTTAAGGCAATATTTTATAAGTCAGAAGGCCGCAGGTTCAAATCCCTGGATGTCAGAAATTTTAAACTGATCTAAAATCTCTGGCGGGTCGACTCAGTCTAATTAACTAACTCACTGGCACTATCCAACCCGTAGGTTCATGGCC
This sequence comes from Diploptera punctata, assembly GCA_030220185.1. NCBI lineage: Eukaryota > Metazoa > Arthropoda > Insecta > Blattodea > Blaberidae > Diploptera > Diploptera punctata. The sequence goes on from JASPKZ010002337.1 coordinate 2,361,051, forward strand.
GCGCGGACATAAGCTCTACATGCATCCCTATCCTGATCTAATGTTTTCCAATCATTCCCTGTACAGTCTACTTCCCATCAAATTATGGTTAATGTTTTCTCCCACCTCATTCTTGATCTACCATCTGGGCGCTTTCTTTGGTTATCCTACAATAAGCTTCCATGCACGTCTTTCATTCCCCATTCGCGCCAGATATCCCACCCATCATAGCCTACGAGACTTAACTGTTCTTATTATGTCTGGCTTCCTATAAAGACCATGTAGCTCACTCATATGTAGTCTTCTCCATTCACCTGTCTGTTCATATACCCGTAATCTCCTTTCCTCCCTTAAAGTAAGAGCACATTTTCGTATCCATATAATATAACTGGTAAAATAACAATGTTACGTATTTCCAGTTTAACGCTTTTTGAAAGGTGTTGGGACGTCAAGAGTCCCTGTAATGCATAACAGCATGCATTTTCGGAACTAGGCCATTTTTAATTTCTTTGTGCATCTCATTCCTATTTGTGATTATTGTTCCTAGGTATTTGAATTCAGCCACTTCTTCAAAATTTCCCTCATTTGTCTATAACGGAATTAATAATAATAATAATAATAATAAATAATAATAATAATAATAATAATAATAATAGCAGTTTTATTTTACCTGGCATAGTTAAGGCCTTAAACGCCTTGCCTACCACTTATCCAGGTTAAAGAAATACAAAAAGTATTCTTATATCTAATTACAATAAAAATTAACATTACATGAGTACCAGACTCATCTTCTGTGGGGGTAAAGGCAGCCGTAACGTAGGGCTGGCAACCCGGCTGATATTTCGTGCCGATTGCCTAGAAATCTGGGAGCCTTAACTTCCTACAACCCCAAGGTCTCCTAAGGCCTGTAGTGGGATCACTTTATCTTCCTTTAAAAAATGGTTTCATGAAATCTAACAACAGTCTAATGTACAGAGTGTCCCATTCAAATCTCCCATTTTTTAATTAATCATAACTAACAAAGTATGCGGAATTATGAAGTGAGGCCGGTATTAAACGAAACATAAACCCAAATAATTTTCATTGTCACACACTAAAAACCTCTATCCTGCTCTAATTTCTTCAATATTTTCTTCTGAAACACGTGTACGAGCACCTCCTGCTTCTTTTTTAACGCTTCCAGTCGCCAGAAACTTCTCAAGCCATGCCTTAATGATCTTCCCATCAGGTGCATTTCCTCCATATTCTCTCTGGTAATTTCTTTGCACTGTAATTATTGACTTCGTCTCTGCATACCAGAAAATAGTTCGTGCTCGTTGCTGAGGAGTCGCCACTTTGTTTTATGTCATTATTGTCCAACATGCGACAGATGAATTAACTGCAATAATGAAAACAAAAATTCTTTTGAGTTTCTCTTTCTTTTAATACCAACCTCATTTCATAATTCCGCATACTTTGAAAGTTATGAGGGAGGTTTGAATGGAACACGGTGTATTATTAATGTTGAAGCATGCTTTAGTAGTTAGGTTATCAACGATTTCATAATAATTATCAATTGTGTGAACAGGTTTTTAGTCATTTGTATGTTTAGTTGCTATCAACTTCTGTTATCTATAGAAATTAAGTGTATTTTCTTGAAACTAAAGGGACACTTTCTTAGTCTCAGACATTTTGAGGTGAATGAATTATTGCACGGAATTAGCATGAAAGTTATGCAGGATGTTCAAGCCGTAACTGGCAAATTCCACGTAATGATCCATTTGTCCTTTAAATTAACCCCATTTCTAATCAATATCAATTATAGTAATAATAGGTCAAAAAAAGTCAGGAGGAGAATCAAAGCAATGGAAATAAAATTTCTCAGAAGGGCAGCAGAATACACTCTTTTAGATCGAAAAAAATAATGAAGGAATTTTATAACAATTAGAAGTAGAATCAGAAGAAGAAAAACTCAACAGATATAAATTAAAACTGGCTAGACCATGTAAAAAGAATGGATAATTCAAGAATCCCAAAAATTATGATGCGATATAAGATCAAAGGACATCGTCGACCAGGAAGACATCTTAAAAGACTGCTACGTCGAAACAGGTCTACAAAGGCCTAATTCGTAACGGATGATGATGATAGGTCAACTTATCACAAAAACTTTAAATTGAAGATATATAAATTTTGTTATTCTCCCAGATGTATTATATGGATGCGAAACACAGTGTCTTACTTTAAAAGAGGAGAAAATATTACGAGTATAAAGTTCTTACGGAAATGTTTATACCAAAGAGAGATGAACAACAGCCAGATGAGTGGAAAAGACTACATAAAAGTGAGCTACATAATTTTATAGGGAAACAGATATAATAAGAATAGTTAAGTATCGTAGACTGCGATGGGCAGGACATGTGTAACGAATGAGGAATGAAAGAGGGCATGGAAGCCTCTTTTAGGGAAACCAAAGGAAAAACGCCCAGTTCGTAGACCAAGAATGAGATGGGAGAATAACATTAACTATGATTTGAGGGAAGTACGGTAGATTATACAGAGTGTGATTGGAAAACAAGCTCAGGATAGGGGTGTGTGCAGAGCTTATATTCTCGCGGCCATGAATTTACGGGTTCGATAGTACCAGTAAGTTAGTTACAGTAATAACTAATAACTCTCTCACTGGCTCTATCAAACCCATAGGTTCATGGCCGCGCGGACATAAGCTCTCCATACATCCCTATCTTGAGTTAATGTTTTCCAATCGTCCACTGTATAATCTACTTCCTTCATATCATGGATGTTATTCTCCCACCTCATTCTTGGTCACCAACTGGGCGTTTTTACTCTGGTTATCGTACAAGATGCTTCCATGCACGTCTTTCATTCCCCATTCGTGCCACATGTTCTGCCCATCGCAGTCTACGATACTTAACTGTTCTTATTATATCTGACTTCCTATACATACCATGTAGCTCACTAATAAGTAGTTTTCTCCATTCACCTGTCTCTTCATCTCTTTTTGGCCCAAAAAGTCTTAAAAATATATTATTATTATTATTATTATTATTATTATTATTATTATTATTATTATGAACTTATCTATAGTCTAGCTGGCTATAGACTTAATCTATAGACTTATCTGATAGTTTATAAGTCCGTAATCATTTTTTTAAATCATGTTAATTACTAAGATTGGTTGGAAAAAACCCTCAATGACGAGCAAAATTCTCAAAATGAATGAATGAATGAATTATTATTATTATTATTATTATTATTATTATTATTATTATTATTATTATTATTATTATTATTATTATTATAACACTAACTCACTCGGTGGTTCTATTGAACGCGGAAGTTCAGGGAAGAGCAGACATAAACTCTCCATGCATCTCTACAGTGAACTAATGCTTCCCAGTCATTCCTTGTATAATTTACCTCTCTCAAATCATGGTTAATATTATTCTCCCACCTCATTCTTGACCTGCCTACACTTTTCCTTTTTCTCTCAAGAAGTTACCACCTTTCATTTCCCAACCGTGCCACATGCCCTGCCCATTGCATTCTACGAGATATTACATCCAGTTTCCCTTAAAGTCACGTAGCTCACTGTTTGGCAGTGTCTGTTTAATATTGCGATATTTATAAAATGGCCATATGGTCATACGGCCAACACTGCCTCTGAGACCAGAGCTCGTACTATACAAACTAAACGCATCTTACAATGGAACTGCCAATCATTTCTGCCGAAACCTACCTTGAAATTTCTTCCGCAGAAGCGTTGTGGTGTACCAAGGCCGTATCCAAATATATATATATATATATTTGTCGTTTTTAACTGCAAGGCATTACAATCCAGCGTCAAATATTTCATTTAAACTATAGAGAAGTAATAAAATTCCTGAATAGGTAATCTGGATACCCTTACTATCTGCCGTCCACGCCTCATCCTGCCTTACTCCTTTCCGTTCTTATTAAAGCAGGGAGTCCATCTACACCGTACAGTGGGTTTCCATTGCTGGATTCTGGCTTCGATTTCTGTGCGTTGCAGTTAAAAATGGCAGATATTTTTTTTGGGATACGGGCTTGGTACCACACAACGCTTCGCTGGAAGAAATTTCAAGATAGGTTTTGGCATGCATTGGTTGACAGTTCCTTGTTAGAATTAAATTAGATGTATACTCTAAGTAAAATCCTGCATAAAATAAGGAGAAATAAAATTGGAAATGAGGAAATAAGGAGACAGCTAGACATTCAAGCAAAATTATTGTATGAATAATAGAAGATGAATGGAATTTGCAGGTATCTCAAATGTCACCAATGACGGTAGTGCTTATATCAAGAGATAATTTATTGGCGGTTGGCAGGTGATCACAAAAAATTTGAAATATTTATGGTTCTGGAATTAATAGGCTGCTGGTCTAAATATCCCTCCATGGTAACTTTACGTTTTCATGGTGGAGAGGCTTGCATGCTCAAATGACCCCGAGAGCTATGCCGCCGCGGCGGTAGCATTGCAGCCGAAAGGGTTACCCATGCCGGACTAGTCGAAGGCGATAAGCCAGACGAAAAAAAGTATAGTCGGCTCAAGTAATTTAGTTTAGTTTACGGGCGGTATCAAAGCCAACTGTTTCCTTCTGGTTTAAAAATGCATTGTTACTGCCGTAAAAATCAAAGGATATCAAGAAAAATGGTTTATAAACCAAGAGGTTCAAAGAAAAGATGGACAGAACAACTGTGAGGCGGAACAGGCATTTTGCCTAGCCCGTGAAGTGAAGAAGAAGAAGAAGAATAAGAAGAAGAAGATTGATACTGCCAGGCAGAGCCGGGGAGTTATTGTCAGTGGCTTGTAAGACGCCGCTCCAATCACAAAAAAACTGAAAAATGTTCTCTGTCAATAATGTCCTCGCATTTTTAAATGACGTTTCCATGACTACTCCACGTGGATATAATTATCTTAAAACAGCGTTGCAATTTTTGTCTTTTGCAGTATCTTTACTTGGTAAAAATTTATTCTAGTGAATAAAACGTGGCAACGCCGCTTCAAATGCTAAATACTTATGCGCGGAAAATAGACCTGCCTAACCACAAAGCAAAGCGCCTGTAAACTATACTTAGGTCGAAAGAATGACCATCTTTCACCGTAAAAATACAACCGCTAAGAAACGCGGATATGAGTTCTACTGCGGTAAAATTTTCCAGAGGTAAAAGAGCCCACCATTCGGTTCTCCGGGTGGGAACTATTCAGGAAATCCATGTCAAAGGTTCAAACGCAGGACATGTTTCTGTAATAGGAATATGGAGGAGAGCTTATGTCCGCACGGCCATGAACCTATGGGTTCGATAGTACCAGTGAGTTAGTTAGTCGGCCTAAGTGTAACATATAAGTAAGTAGAGAAGAAAAAGACATTGACATAGATTGTAATTTTATAACGACAATAATTGTATAATGCGGATATTTGCCGTCTTTCACAAGAAAATCCAGCTTAGACAATATGATTAATTTAAAGCTTCAAGAACAATTGCATCCTATTTCTGAGTTTAAAGTTTTAAGTGTCTTTCTGATGAAGCTATTTACTCGTACATAAAATGCACAAATCTAGTTGTAAACAACACAGTATTACTTGTAAAGACGTTAATGTAAATAACATAACTTATTCATGTTGATCTTCTAAGAAAGATTTACAGAAGAAAACAAATTGACAAATGTATTAACCATGGAATTTTCTGCTACGATGAACAACTGACAGACTTTTAGACAAGGATAATTACAAACAATTAAAATAATAATAATAATAATAATAATAATAATAATCCATGCAAATATTAGGCCGTGTGGCCTGTTACGGTCTCAAAGAGGAATTTTCCATCCAGCGCTTTTTTGGACGTCCCAGCGATCTTTTGCCTTGGGGGCAGTAACGAAGCATGGCTTTTGGAATTCTATGAGACGGCGTTCGTTGAAGATGGGCTTTCCAGTTGTTCTGGTAGTTTTGTGTATGGTGAAGAATGGGTTCTACATCCAACTCTTCCATAATTTCCTCATTTCTTTTATGGTCCCACTTTGTATAGCCTGCTGTACGGCGCATAAATCGCATCTCATTTGCTGTTATTCGGCTTTCATATCTTCTTCGTATTGACCATGCTTCACTACCACATCTTAATACTGGTCTTGCGAGAACCTTATAAAGCCGTAATCTTGTGTTCTTCTGTACTAAAGATGGTTTCATTATAATATTAATTATCCCCGTTGTTTTTGTGAAATTTGTGATTTTCTTTGATATATCAGCTTCATCTTGAAATGTTAAATTATAACCCAAATAATAATAATAATAATAATAATAATAATAATAATAATAATAATAATAATAATAATAATAATAATAAAATAATAATAATAATAATAATAATAAAATAATAAGGAAATACTTTACAACATGTGACGCGAAAAAAGTTCCAATCATACGCCATGCGCATGTCAACAGACGCGAAGCGGTTTACACTATGGAATCACGGGATGCAGCCAAAATATATAGTCGGCTCAGTAATTTACTTTACAGGCGCTATGCTTTGTTGTTAGGTACGTCTATTTTGCACGCATAAGTATTTATCATATCAAACGGCGCGCGTTGTCACATTTTATTCACTAGAATACATTTTTACCAACTAAAGTTACTGCGAAAGACAAAAGTTGCAACGCTGTTTAGATAATTATATCCACGTGGAGTAGACATGGAAACGTCATTTAAAAATGCGAATACATTATTGGCAGAGAACTGTTTTCAGTTTTTGGTGATTGGAGCGGCGCGGCGTCTTAGAAACATCTAACGGCAACTCCCAGCTCTATCTGGCAGTAACAATGTACTTTTAAAACCAGAGGTAAACAGTTGCCTTTGATGCCGCCTGTAAACTAAATTACCGAGTCGACCATACACGATATTTAAACTCGCGTTGCCAATGAACCTAAAGGCTAACCTAAGGCAATTTAAGTATTATAATCTGTGAAAGACCAACCTAAATGCTAACCTAACGCGATTTAAGTACTCTAACCTGTGAAAGAATACACGCTGATTTTATTTAGTGTCAGTTAATTAGTACGAACTCTATGTTGGTTGCACTGGAACACAGAATATTCTTTAAAATCAATATGGCTGCCATGTCTTCATGTAGTTCAATATCGTAAAATATCAAATAATTGTTAGAAAACACGTAAAAAAATAATTGTAAATGTAAATATATTCAAAGAATCGTTAGAAAAAATGTAAAAATAATTGTATATGGTGGGAAATAATTTGAAAAATGAAACCCTAAGAATAAAATTTGACAGGAGTTCATGAAGGAATTAAAAAAATCTCGTGACAGGTTGTAAAGTTTAGCCAATAATAATAACATTATTTTTTAAACAAACAGGGAACTAGCCTGATGCATCGACCCCAACCTGGAGGACCGGGAAATTTTTAATCAAGGTTCTCTTCCTTTAGCCCTTGACGAACTAACGCCTAACTACAAGGCAAAAGTTTTTTAATACAATAATGAGTACAATGGCTTACAGTGCAGAAAATATGTGCATCCAGAAATACAAGGGCAGAAATAATAATGAATATCGAAATTCCCGGCAAAAAGGACGATTTGGAAGTTCAACGTCACACCAACAGAGGGAAGGAGAATGGGCTTAATAGGATTCATCCTTCATTACATGTTTCCAGCAGTAGCTGATTACGTGATTCCATTGCATAGTTATACTTATTTGAAGATTATCACGTGTTTATTGCAATGGGGCTGCATTGGTGTATTTGCATCTTATGTGGGCATTTCTTAAAATTTTGGTAACAACTTAATTCCTCTCATCCCATCAAGGTGAGTTCCCACGATGTTACTACGAGTAGTTTTTAAAGAAGAGTTCTATATGGGGAACAGAAAGTTGGAAAAGATCTCCTAGGCCTCGAATGTTCTAATACCATCGGAATCGAAGAAAACAAGAGTTAGCCAAGAGAGGTCAAATAGGAAAGATGATAAGGAAGGGAGACTGATACTGAAAAGAAATGAATCAATCTCGGTAAATAACTCATCAAGCTGATATTAAGAATTCAAAGAATCGTTAGAAAAAATGTAAAAATAATTGTATATGGTGGGAAATAATTTGAAAAATGAAACCCTACGAATAAAATTTGACAGGAGTTCATGAAGGAATTAAAAAAATCTCGTGACAGGTTGTAAAGTTTAGCCAATAATAATAACATTATTTTTTAAACAAACAGGGAACTAGCCTGATGCATCGACCCCAACTTGGAGGACCGGAAAATTTTTAATCAAGGTTCTCTTCCTTTAGCTCCATTGGCTCCGACTGATAGTACTCTGTAAGGGCCCCTAGCCAGGGTTACGGTGAAGACCTCAACGGCAGATTCGGCGCAGAAGGAGTCCTTCACCACGGCGGATCTGGAGGAAGTGGCAACCCTCTAGATGGGGTTAGTACATCCAGGAGCTGGACCTAAAGCTTCGAGGTGGCAGCCCCACCAATGGTCTACTCTGCATAGCGTACCGCGATCAGAGGAAAACATATTACTCGTATTCTTCACAATGGAAACTCGGACGGACTTAACCAAAGACGACCTCAGCATAGAATTCGGAACAGGCAACTCTTGCCTAAACCAGGAAGTGAAGAAGATATATATATATATATATATATATTGTTTCTTTCTTCAAAATGGGTGTATAAAACCATCACTAATATTTCCATAAAGCAAGAAATAAAAATATTTATATGTTATTTATAAAATTTTCTTTGAATTTTATATTTTTATATGGTTGCTAAGGTAAACAAGCTCTAAAATTCCAATGTTTTTCCTTTTGAAGCCAAAATTCACTAATAAAACATAATATGATGAATAATATATAAATATCTATCAAAAACCAATAAATATGGAGCACTTAGGATCTAGATATTTTCATATGCCAACAATGTCAACATCCGGGCTTATAGGATTGTCAATTGTCAAATCAACAGTCAGATGCCAGTTGACAATGAAATAACAATCTTTTGAAACCGGTCCTGAGTTTATATAAAATATATGAGGTGGAGTGTAACGACTGATTCATTTAATGATTATTATTGAAATTCGAACCCAGAATTTACCTTGACGATCAAAGAAAAAAAAAATCTGCGTTTTTAACTGAATACACAGAAATCGAAGCTAGAATTGAGCAATAACAACACGTTGTACGGAGCAGATGGACTCCCTGCATGAGTAAAGAGCGGAGTGGAGTGATGCGGAACGCGGCGGGGACGACAGGTAGTGAGGATTATCAAATCTACAATTTCACGAGTTATATTACTTGTTCATAGTTTAAATGAGAGATTTGGTTCTGAATTTTAATGCCTTGCAGTTAAAAACGGCAAATATTTTTCTGGACACGGCTTTGCTATATCACAACGCTTCTCTGGAAGAAATTTTGAAGTAGGTTTTGACATGCAATGATTGCCAGTTCCCTTAGTCAGGTTGGTCGGCACTGGGATTTGAACCACGAATGAGTATCTCGCTCAGTATATCATCATCATCATCAGCATCATCATCATCAATAACAACATTCACGGATTAAGCCCGTATGGCTTGTTCCGGTCTCATAGATTCTCGTTCAAAAACTTTAATCTATCTCTTTTGGGTCTACCAACATTCCTGTTTCCTTTTTATTTGTAATTAAGTACACTGCTCAAAACAATTAAAGGAACACTTGTAATAAATTGAATAAGTAATTGTTTTTAAAGCTGTGGTGCTGAAAGTTGGACAATATGTAAATTGAATTATTAATTTTATCATTGGATACAAATTTTAAAGATCAATGGCCTAAATACAGAGAAATTACCTCAAATAACAAACATAGAGATTTTTTTTATTTTGGAAGGCACTGGCCACTTCTAATTGGTAAGCTTCCTGATGTTGCTATAGTGACGAATGTTGATTATTGCCTTGTTTATTGAAGTCTCTGACAAAATGAGGCATTTAAATGAGTTTGAAGTGTATCATGCTCTACATCTTTTACGACAAGGTCAATCTCTGCGACAAGTGGCTAGAGAGCTTGGGGTTTCTCCTTCCGTGGTGTCCAGGTTACGCAACAGACACAGAGAGACAGGTCAGTATTGTAGAAGACGTGGCCAGGGCCGTAAATTTAAAACAAGCCCCCAGGATGACAGATACGTTGTTCTTTCTGCTCTTCGACAGCGTACAAAAACTGCAAAAGACCTGCAGAATGGCCTTCATATGGCTTCCGGAATCCGGGTTTCAGACCAAACCATAAGGAACAGATTAAGGAAAGAGAATATTCGTCCAAAAAGGCCCGTTAAAAAACCACGCTTAACAAATGGGCATAAGACAGCAAGACGTACGTATGCTGAAAACCATGGTGATTGGAACCTGAACCAGTGGGAGTCTGTGCTCTTCTCGGACGAATCCACGTATCGTCTTACACGTTGTGATGGTCGAGAGGGTGTGGGGACGGCCAGGAGAAAGTTTTTCTGCAGAGGCTGTACAGGAAATTGATAGATTCGGAGGAGGTTCCATAATGGTGTGGGCCGGAGTTATATACAACAATCGTACGGACCTTGTACTTGTTCCCCAGCGACTGAATGCTGTCCGGTATATCGAGCACGTTCTGGAAGAGCATGTAGTACCTGCTGCCATTGGAGTAGGCCCTGGATTTCTGTTTTTGCAGGATAATGCCAGGGCACATTCTGCGGCTGTCACCAGGGATTTCCTGAGGAGGAATGAAATTGAGGTAATGGAGTGGCCAGCGGTCAGCCCAGACCTCAACCCTACTGAACACTTGTGGGATCTTCTAGACAGGAAGGTCAGGAACCGACATCAAGCTCCACAAACTCTGCAGCAACTTGGAGATGCTCTGAAGGAGGAATGGGAGAATATCCCGCAAGAGGAAATCCAGAATCTTATTGGGAGCATGCCACGAAGGTGTCAAACTGCCATCGAATGTCGTGAAGGCCATACACAATACTAACTCTATATAACGAGTGTTTAACTTTGAAAAATAAGCACAAGATTCAATTGCTTACATAGCGGAATTATTTGAAAAGTTAATTGTCAGCGTTATTCATTTGTTTTTACTGACATGAGCAATAAATAAATAAATAACCACAAATAATGTACTTTATTAATTTCATGTTTGTACCTTTATCCAATGAAAAAATATTTGCATATTTCATAGTGTTCCTTTAATTGTTTTGAGCAGTGTATAATTTTTTGTATGGGTTCATCTTTCATTCTTTGGATATGTTCTTTCTAGTTTTATCTACATTGTTTTATTTTATCTAAAGGTTTAAAAATATTTAGCACATTTCTAATATCTTCATTTCTTCTTTTATCTATAAATTTGCAGCCAGCTACATTTATCAGAAATCCCATTTCAGCTGCTTCTATGATCTTCTCTTAATTTTAGTTAAAACCAAAAACTCAGTACCATACAATAGTAACATTACGTTGTTTATTAAAATTCTGAGATTATCAACAGTAATCTAACAAAAAATCTGAAAAAATCACGAGCGACAAAGTCGCGGGTGATTATGTCTAATGAAAAACTCAACCTCGCTTTGGATTTGGAGTGACTATTTAGCGAATAATACATCAGAAGCTAAAAATAATTATAATGTTTAATATTTACCAAATGTGAGGTTATGTATTCCGATCTTACTTCCGGCCGATTTATAAGCCGGCTATAGTTATAAATAGCATATATTTACTGTTAAATCTCTTTGGGCTTGAGAAAAATCAATAACAGATGATTGTATGAGAAATAACTATCAACAACAATGCAGATTCATTATACAACATTTAATATTTTTTAGAGCAACAGAACTAATCTTTCTTTTTTCCGGTAATTTTTTTAAGTTGTTTACTTTTGGCAATTCTTGCTGTACCATATCGATCGTACATTGTTGTTAATTTGCGGAGACATCTCTTAATGCAAATTTTAATTTAAAAAGTTGTGTTGGCAACACTGACAGGAAGACATAATTTTATCTGTCTATGGGATAATTAGTCAACTTAATAACAGAAGCCTAATAACATAAAGCATGATCTCGCTCAATAAGTATTGCTATATATGGTTGTAGTTTATTTGGTTTATCATTTTCCTACCTTTCGATGATGAGCTCCCACGATGTTTGTTATTTTTCAACGATGAGAGTCTGCTATTTGGTTTTGGTCAGAACCAAGACAGTTTTCTCCCCTTAAAAGGGACTCTAGCTATACAAAATGCCATTTAATAACACTAGACAACGCCACACCTGCAAAAAAAATTTATACATTAAAACAAAATATATTTAATGGGAATCAGTTGTCAAAGTCTCTCATCTACCGAGTATCTGTAAGGATCCTAAATTTTGTCATGTCAAGAAGATTAAAGTCACTCGTAATCTAAAAATGCATCCCTGAGTATCATTATTTAACATTACAATTTGTTTAGATAATTTACAAAAAACAGTACTTTATATTTCCCAATATATTTTCTAAGTACTACTGAATAACAGTGCTCATGCGCATGAGTTTATAGAACTGTCGCTAGGTAGAACCACACATATTTTAAGTCTTACAGAAAGTATATAGACCTGTTGGTAGATGGCAGTACGTGCGGTATGACTAACCTTCGAAATAAATTCCCAAACGTTTATTAGAAATGGATGTACACTATCTTCTCCCTTCCTAGCCTAACTAAATTAATCACATGCAAAGTATTCACTGAAGTGTACACTAATCTGATATACAGTAACTAACACAATCCTAACAAAAATAGTGCTAACCTAACAAAAATGGTGTAATTGTGACAACACTAGAAGAGGAGAGAAAATAGCTAGTGAGTATCACAATATTGTCAAAAAATGTAATGTTACCGTGTTTCTCGTAAATAAATAAATATACAAAAACAGTAAAATATCGTTGAAACACGTTAAAAATATTACAAAATGTTTGTAAAGTCAAAAGAAGTACATAGAGTAACAACATTACAAGAATATACTAAAGAAAATTAAGGGAAAGGTAATGTACTGTTGAGCCGAAATTTCTTGCACTGAACGTTGTGACGTATTAAGGATGTGTCCACAAAAAATATCTGCCGCTTTTATCTGTAAGGCACAGAATCGAAGCCAGAATCCAGCAATGGCATCCCACTGTGCGAATATATAGGTATCCCTGCTTCAATAGAATGCAGTTAAGTGTGGCGAGGCGCGGCGCGGACTACAAGTTGTCAGGGTTACCAATACGCCAAGTTATGAGTTTTATTATCGCCCTGTAGTTTGAATGAGAGATTTGGCCCTGGATTTTAGTCCTTGCAGTTAAAAGCAGCATATAATTTCTTGGACGGCTTTGGTACATCACAACGCTTCATTAGGAGAAATTTCAAGGTAGGTTTCGGCATGTAATGGTTGACAGTTCCCTTGTCAGAATGTGGATAAAGCTTTCGTAGCAAATTCAGTAAAATAGTCATTCTAAAATAATATTTTCATGAATTGATTGATCCCCGTTAGTTCCGTTCCGGACTTGGATGCTCCCCTAGTTGGAATTTTCTTAACCAGGATAATTCAGTTACGCTCATTTTCATATAAGTTATATATATATATATATATATATATATATATATATATGTAATATATAAAGTTCTTCTGTACGTGTGTCTGTCACTGAACTCCTCCTAAACGACTGGACCGATTTTGATGAACATTTTTGTGTGCGTCTGATTGGGTCCCTCTATGGTTAAGATTCGCAATTTTTTAGAGAAATTAAACCCAATGGGTACAACTTGGACACTACACCTACACCCACTCCCAAGGTTGAGATTTTAAAAATCCCTTACACCGCCGGGAATCAAACCCAGGTCGCCGGAGTGGAAGGTAAGGACTCTACCGACTACGCCAGAGCGACGGAATTTAGATTCACAATTGGACCCTCTAAAACCATTGCGTGTAGGAGTTCACCTGAAGTGAAAATTTAAAAATCGCTCTAACGGTCACATTTTTCGATGTTTCACAACAAAATTCAGTATATCCTATTAAAATAAACCGAGGTAGGTATTACCCAAAAATGAGTGAAATCCGATAATTAGAAGTGGAGGCTTACTTAAAATCCAAAATTAAAAACTGCCTAAACGACTGGATCGATTTTGATGTTTTTTTTTTGTGCACGTTTGAGTGGGTCATGAATGGGTTACATTCACAATTGGACTCGGTAGCTGGCACTGCGATCGGGTTATAGGATTTTTTAATGTCAGATGTATAGTCATCTGCATTATCGACATATTCCGTGTAACAATGTGACGTCATAATGCACGCTTTTCAAGCCACAGCAGATGGCTACGAAATATTTTCTTGCTAACTTATTTAATAATACCATATCTAATTACGCCTTAATTAGTGAATTTTATGGTAAAAAAATAACATTTTTATCGTCCGGCCACGACACGAAAATTGAACGTTCGGATAGGACAACATCTGCCGGGTATGCTAGTGTGTGCGTGTGTGTGTATGTGTGTGTGTATATATATATATATATATATATATCAGAGAGTCACATGTGGTTAGTTCATCATCTCTGGAAGACATCTAGTAGGAAATACGAGTACATCGACCCCGATCGGGTTTGAACCCGCCATCCTCGGAGCTAGAGACAAGGAACGTAACCACTAAACCACTACCGTCGACAATTTGTTATCAATAGCAGGGCGCAATGGACTTTTAGAATGGAGAAATCCAAGAAACCAATCCTTGGGGAGGGACTTTAAGCCAAGGTCCCGAGTCTGAAGATTTTCAGGCTAGTAAAATAACTAACCTACTGTCTCTATCGAACCCTAGATTCATGGCCGAGCGGACATAAGCTCTCAATATATCCCTATCCTGAGGTAATGTTTTCCAATCATCTCCTGTATAATCTACTTCCCTCAAATCATGGATAATGTCATTCTCCCACCTCATTCTCGATCTACCAACTGGGCGCTTTCCCTATGGTTTTCCTACAAGAAGCTTCCATACACATCTTTCATTCCCCATTCGTGCCACATGCCCTGCTATCACAATCCACCAGACTTAACTGTTCTTATTATATCTTGCTTACTATAAAGACTATGTAGCTCACTGTTACGTAGTTTTCTCCATTCACCTGTCTGTTCATCTATCTTTGGTCCAAATGTTTTCCTAAGAACTTCATTATCAAATACTCGTAATATTCAGCATTCCATAATATAATTAAAATACAAATACAAATAAATAAAATAAATAGACGCAGTATGACTTCGATATTAATGGCGTCTTTAAAAAATGATTAATTATGGACTAGTGCGTCACAAAATATTATATGAACCTGGTGCAAAATTTCATTTTTAAACCTCGGGCCACAAGAGTCCCTCGGGAGGATTCCGTAGTCCTCGGTAAAAGAAAAACTTAATTCGTCCTTGATACATAAAGTACTACAGAATATTCTTTCTTGAGCGAAAAATGTTGTCAGAGTTAATGAACTGCATTTTGTGCCAGACAAACCGGTATTATGAGACGAAACCTTAGAAAGCCCATCAGGGTAACAGAACGAGTTCTTCCCAATCGAACATATCGGCTGAGACTCGATGCGTGACTTTCAATATTCTCTACTCGACATAGCTGCTAACCCTTTGATAATACGATGCATATCCATATTAACTAACTCACTGGTACTATCCAACCCGTAGGTTCACGGCCGCGCGGTCATAAGCTATCCATACATCGCTATCCTGAGCTAATGTTTTCCAATCATTCCCTGTATAATCTATTTTCCTCAAATCTTGGTTAATGTTATTCTCCCACCTCATTCTTGGTATACCAACTGGGCGTTTTCCTTCTTGTTTTTCTACAAGAAGTTTCCATGCACGTCTTTCATTCCCCATTCGTGCCAGATGTCCTGCCCATCGCAGTCTACGAGACTTAACTGTTCTTATAATATCTGGCTTCCTATGAAGACAATGTAGTTCACTGTTATGCATTCAACTGTCTGTTCATCTCTCTTTGGTCCAAAAAAATCCTAAGAACTTTATTCTCAAATATTCGTAATCTCCTTTCCTCCCTTAAAGTAAGAGTCCATGTTTCGCATCCATATAATATAACTGGTAGAATAATAGTTTTATATATTTTCAGTGTAACGTTTTTTGAAAGAAGTTCGGACGACAAGAGTCAATGTAATGCTTAATAGCACCCATATCCAGACTTCAGCCTATGTTTAATTTCTTTGTGTAGCTCATTCCTATTTGTGATTATTGCGCGGACATAAGCTCTCCATACATCCCTACCCTAAGCGAATGTCTTTAAATCATCCCCTTCATAATCTACTTCCCTCAAACCATGCTTAATGTTACTCCCCCGCCTAATTCTTGGCCTACCTACTAGGCGCTTTCCTTCCGGTTTCCTACAAGGAGTTCCCGTGAACCTCTTTCATTCCCCTTTCGTGCCACATGTTCTGCCCATCGCAGTCTACGATACTTAGGCTAACTATTATTGTACCTGGTTTCCCATAAAGATAATGTAGATATGCAAGAGATTGAATAATTTATTATACTTTGCGGTGGACTAGTGGTTATGCTCCTTACCTCTGGTCCCGAGGGTCGCGAGTTCAAACCCAACGGAGTCGATGGGGTTTTTTTTTGGGATAATCCAAGGAGCAAGTCCTCTGGGAGGGACTTTAACCCGTGGGTCCCGAGTCTGAAGATTTTCAGGCTCGTAAAAGATCCTTAAGCCTGAATGAAAAGGCCTCTAAACAAAATTTACCGAATTTTCCCGCCCTAGTACTACCTTGGTTTCCTAGATGTCAGTATGAGGCGGAGCGCTGACCACGGGCCACTCTTATGGCATCTATACGAAAACAAGTGTAACTAAATTAGTATGGTTCAAATTTTTCCAGTTGGGGGAGCGCCTAAATCTCTGTTAAGGGAAATATGGGCTTACAATATTATATTAATAATAACATTATCATTTATTTACTTATTTTAGGTGGAATAGTGGCTATGTTCTTTGCCTCTTGTCCTGAGGGTCGCGGGATTGCACTCTGCAAGTGCCGATGGGTTTTTTAGTATAGAAAAAACCGAGAAGCGAATTTTCCGAATGGACTTTAAGCCATGGGTCACGAGCCTAAAAATTGTCAGGCTCGTAAAAGACCCTTAAGCCTGAATAAAAATGTCTGTAAGTAATATTTTACAAACCTTCTTCATTCTACGAGTAATAATACCTTAGTTGCCTACTTATTGTCTCATTGGGTCGGTATGTTGACCAAATACCATTCATGTCATTTTTAGGAAAATAAATGTAACTAAATTAACTTGGTGTAGTAACTCATAATTAGAGCGAGGAATTATATGAAGAAAATTATACCAAAATATGAAATCATAATAAAATTATGACACAAAAATATTATGAAGCTACTATTTTTTAACTTTTTACATATATTTATATACAGAAGTCCCGTATAATTCGAAACATGGACTCTTACTTTAAGGGAGAAAAGGAGATTACGAGTATTTGAGAATAAAGTACTTAGGAAAACTTTGGACCAAAGAGAGATGAACAAACAGGTGAATGGAGAAGACTACATAACAGTGAACTACATGGTCTCTATAGGAAGCCAGATATAATAAGAAGAGTTAAGTCTCGTAGACTGCGATAGGCAGGACATGCTGCGCGTATGGGGAATGAAAGACGTGCATGGAAACTTCTTGTAGGAAAGCCAGAGGAAAAACGCCCAGTTGGTAGACCAAGAATGAGGTGGGAGAATAATTAACTATGATTTGAAGGAAGTAGATTATACAGGGAATGATTGGAAAGCATTAGCTCAGGATAGGGATGTATGGAGAGCTTATTTATGTCCGCGCGGCCATGAACCTACGGGTTCGATAGTGCCAGTGAGTAAGTCCCGTATAATTTGTGGGTATACATATCAGCACACAAATGAGACAAAAATACCTTTTTGTAGCTCAAGAAATCAAGAGTTACACTGTATTTCCACTTTAATTATTTTTTTATTAATCTGACCCAATATAAAATAACGTGTTCGTGATTTGAAGCAGTTTTAATGGCTCATTTTGTAGTGTAGTTGTTTGAGGAATCACGCTAACAAGCCGGAAGGTCTTGGGTTTGAGTCTCAATGGGTCAGGGTTTTTAGCTGGATCAAACCTTCAGGTGGTATCATATCCCTAGGGTCTACTCAGGTCTTAATGTAAATGAGTACCAGACACTTGTTCTGGGAGCAAATGCGGCCGTCACGCAGGGTTGAGAACTCAGTGGACATCCCTTGGCAATTGTCTAGAAAGGTGGAAGTCTCAACACCCATCTACCCCAAGGGCCTCCCAAGCCTGTAGTTTGACACTTTACTTTAATAAATTAATACTGGGAGACTATATACATAAACACGATCAATTAATTTATCCAATGATATTTAATTCCGAAATTCAAACATAAACAAAAAACAAAACATAGTAACCGAAACAAATATGTTTCCATGGAATATAGCACTGACAAAATTTAGAGTGGGTTCAATTTGGATGACTGCTATTTACCTTGCATAAAGATAATGAAATGCAGTATATGTAAATGTCACAACATTTTTGTTCAATGCCACCTGTTTGTCATTCGACATTTCAGGTATTTTCTCCTGGCATTGGCGTATTGTAACTCACTTCCGAGGTTGGGACGCCTAGAAGTCGGGGTTACGACGATGGGTAATGATGCGCCAGGAGAGGCCCTAAAACCTCAACTTATTCTAATGAGGTGAAATATTATATTGATGTTAATGATGGTCAGATAATGTTCGGGGACCATTTGGGCCTTAAAGTATCCTGACATTTGTCTTACAGGTGAGAAAAAACCCGAAAAAACCTCACCCAGGAAACTTGTCCCGAGCGGGGATCGAACCCGGGCCCGCTGCGTGACAAGGCAGCACGTTACCTCGAGACCACAGCGGTGGACGTCACAATAACATTAAATTGGATGAATCAGAACACAAGTAGACCAAGTCCAGTATGTCATATTTGGAGAAACAAGATTGTTAAAATGAATTAATCCACAAATAATTCTAGGGAGTACTTCAATTCTCTTTGCAATTACAGTTAGATTTAATCCTATAAACTACATGTATGAACATGGTAAAATGTAGTTAGAATTATTTTAACATCAGATTTGTCATGATAGCCGAGTCTTGGTCTACCTGTGCTTTGAACAATCCAATTATCAATTATGTTCGTAATACACAGTAAGGAGCTTTTTCTACACTTTATATATTTCTAACCTCTGTCTGTCAGAATTGTTTTGCACGATCAAAAAGTACGCTTCACACCATATGATGTTATGTGAACAAACATATACCGCGCTACATTTGATACTTTGATGTAAGTGAGAATAAGCCTGTCATTCCATGTCTCCTTATTAATTTTTTTTTTGTCATATCTATTTATTTTGTTCCGGATGGGATACTGAGGAATTTTCGCCTGTCTACCATATTACAGTGTCAAAAAATTTCAAAACTACTGTAACTTCAAAAATGTGTTTAATCAATTATTAGAAATTTTATTTAAAAAAACTGAACGTTGAAATATGAAGGAATATTAAATGTTTACTAAAATATGAACATTTTGCCAAAATATTATGGAATATGAAAGAAAAAAATTGGTTTTATTTTATTCTACAGACCATAAAATGTAAAGATACTTTGTCTCAGTGCTCTCTGACTAGGCCTAGTAGTTTAAAACATGAAATTTCATTTTAAAAAATCCTCGCTCTACTCATAACAAAACGAGAGACTAAAACCCAGCATTGGGCTGTTACGTCATTGTTGGTAGATATTATTACATTAAAATATGTTACATTTACAAAAATGAGGAAAATAAAAATATGTTACATTTACAAAAATGAGGAAAATATGAAGTTATGTCCAACTTAAACAATGTTTAACGAAATAAGAAAGTAATTATTTGTCTAACGGGAAAACATAAGATCAGACTTTGAGCGTACATTCCACAAAACATGAAAAGTGGAGCACGATACGCGAAATGAATTTAACAATTTTAACCAAAGTCTATAACCAACTAACTCACTAACGAACCCTAGATTCATGGCCGAGCGAACATAAGCTCTCCATACATCCCTCTTATCAGCTAATGTTTTCCACTCATCCTCTGTATAATCTACTTCCCTCAAATCATGATTAATATTATTCTCCCGCCTCACTCTTGGTCTACCAACTGGGCATTTTCTCCATGTTTTCCTACAAGAAGCCTACATGCCACTCTTTCAATCCCCATTTGTGCCACATGCCTTGCCGCAGACTATGAGACTTAACCAAAGTACATTATCAAGCCAAACTGAACTGGGTCTATTGTACTCGTAGAAAACAAAAATATGGACTTGTGACGTAGACTTGACGTCACATGTCATAGTTCCGAAACACGCCAGATCATATTTCGGCCTTTATAGACTAATACCATGAAACATATTGAAAATTATATTTTATAATAATTATGTTTATCGTTTGAATTTTAGTAAAAAAAGTTAACCGTACGACCTCTTTTTTACACTAGCTGTAAATATAATTTTTATAAGTAAAGCAAGATTGCGTAAGACTGGAACAAGGATCTGTGACAAGAGAGTATCTTTGTGTAAATAGTGTACCGTAATTCTTGACGCTATTGTCATGCGCAATGTAATATTTTCTTCAACATCCTTGTAAGGCTTTACACCGTTGTAAATAATCTGGAGTATTATGTAAGACGCGGAACCGGCAACAACAAAATGGCAGATCCAACAATACAAACTTTCTGTTGTCATGTTGCGAATAAAGCTAGTTCATCTGTTAACTTGTTGATTGAATTTCATTCAAGACCATATAACACGCTTTGTCTTGCTTCCTCTGTTTTTGGTATACTCGGTTCAATTTATCAGGTAAAAAAAAATTAAATTATTTCATTATTATATGTACAGGTTGAGGTTACAATGTCATTTTCGTGAACAGTAAAATTGTAAGCATTACAGTGCATAGTGTAAGTACAATTAAATTCAAGGCTCTATATTAAATTAGTGAGCTACATGATGTTTATAGGAAACCATATACAGGGTGTTTCTAAATTAGACCGACAAACTTTGGGAGCAGATAGATAACCTTCGTTGAAGCATATTTTGTTAAGGAACCTATGGCCTGCGACGCTTCGTTTCAGTGCTAGAGGGATCTTACAGGGAGGGATTGAAGAAAACGGATAAACACTCCTTTCAGTCCAAGAGGGGTTTTCATTATAACTATCACTTGGTTTGTTTTACTTACGGAGTTCAGTAGCATTCGGTACCAATTACAGAAAGTTTATTACATCCATTAGTATGATCTGTAGTTATCCGTAGTAGGAACAAGGGATGGTGGGCGAACCTCATTCTTTTCTGCTGTATATACTGTACTGTACAGTTCAATATGTCTTAGCTTGTAGCTCTGAATATCAGATGCAGCATGTAGTTTCAACAAAACGGGGCACCACCTCACTTTGGGAATGAAGTCGTGGCCATCTGACAGCTACGTTGAGACTCGTTGGATAGGTAGGAGTGGTCCCACTGCCTGGCCGGTACGCTAGCCTGACCTGATCTGCCTAGAATTATTTTTGTGAGGCTCCATAAGGGCAATAGTTAATGAAACCGATATTAACTCAGAAGAAGATCTTGTAGCACGCATTGTCAGCGCAGCAGCTGAAATAAGGGAAACTCCTAGAATCTTTGGAAGGGTACGACAAAGTATGGCATGTCGGTGCACTATTTGTCTGGATGCCAATGGACGTGTGTTCCAGCATTTGTTCTGATAGGGCAATAAACTGCATCCACCCTGACAATGGAACACTGGAGTTGGGGTACGTTTTGTTTCTGCTTTTCTGTAAAGTATTTGGATTAACACACAGAATTATGTGACACAGAATGACTTATTTGCATGTGCCTACTTCCTTCCAACTCTTCCTCTAAGATCCCTCTTGTACTGAAACGAAGCGTCACATCCTATAGGTTCCTTAATAAAATATGCTTCAATGAAGGTTAACTATCTGCATTGACCAAAAATGAACGCAAGCCGACAATTAGAAGTGGAGGTTTACTTGAAATCCAAAATTAAAAACTGCCTAAACGACTGGACCGATTTTGATGAACTTTTTTGTGTGTGTCTGATCGGATCCCTGGATGGTTTAGATTCACAATTGAATCCTATAAAACCCATTAGGTGTAGGAGTTCACGTGAAGTGAAAATTTAAAAATCGCTCTAGCGGTCACAATTTTCTATGTTTCACAACGAAACTCGCCATATCCTTTTAAAATAAACCGAGGTAGGTGTTGTAGCGTAATGGTTAAAGCACTGCGCTACAAGTCGAAAGGTCGAGGGTTCAAGTCCCGGCGGGGTCAGGATTTTTAAACTGACCAAAACCTTCTGGCGGCACTATGCCATGGGATCGACTCAGCCTCTAACTGAAATGAGTACCAGACGCTTGTTCTGGGGGTAAAGGCGGCCGTCACGCAGTGACAACCCGGCTGACATCAAGTGCCGATTGTCTAGAAAAAGTGGGAGCCTTAACCTCCTACTACCCCAAGGGCCTCCCGAGGCCTGTAGTGGGATTACTTTACTCTGGGGCACGCCGTAGCGTAGTGGTTAAGGCACTGAGCTACAAGCCGGAGGGTCGAGGGTCCAAGTCCCGTTGGGGTCAGGATTTTTAAACTGACCCAAACCCTCTGGCGGCACTATGGTCCTGGGGTCGACTCAGCCTCTAACGGAAATGAGTATCAGGCGCTTGTTCTGGGGTAAAGGCGGCCATCACGCAGGGCTGACAACCCGGCTGACATAAAGTGCTGACTGTCTAGAAAAAGTGGGAGCCTTAACCTCCTACTACCCCAAGGGTCTCCGGGCCTGTTGTGGGATCACTTTACTTTTTTAGGTATTATCCAAAACTGAGCGAAATCAGACAATTAGAAGTGGAGGTTTACTTGAAATCCGAAATTAATAATTACCTAAACGACTGGACCGATTTTGATTAAATTCTTTGTTGTTTTTTTTAGTGGGTCCCTGGATGGTTTATATTCACAATTGGACCCGGTAGACGGTACTGCGATAGGATTATAGGATTTTTTGTCAAATGTGTAGCCATCTGCATTACCGACATATTCCTCGCGACTACAACGCGACGTCATAAAGCAAGCTTCTTGAGCCACAACAAAATGATAGTGAGGAGTTTTCATACGAACTTATTAATTAGTGAATTTTACGGTATATATTATTTATCGTCCGGCTATGACACGAGAATTAAACGTTCGGGCAGGGTGCGCTATTTCTGTATACCATAATGTAATGGAGATTTCTTAACTAAGCAAATTAAGAAATGTTAGCAACTTGTGAAAATGTATATCTAGACCGGGGTTTGAACCCAGGACCTTTAACTTAACATGCTAATGCTATGCCACTGAGCCATTCAAGGATTCCAATCCAAACACAAACTTTTCTCCTATATACTTCTAATTCCCGAGAGCGCCAAAGGCTCCCGCGAACCGCCGCTAGGCACCCGAATGGTCACCTCTTATTTAAGAAGACTTTTAATCGGAATTTTAACCCTAAAAACCTGAAATCCTCTTTCGATGTTTTAATTATAATTTTATAATATCTTAATGAAGGACAGATTGGACGGCTATATGCGCCGTTATGTAAGTTTCGAGAAATAGTATATTATGATACCAAGAATGAGGTGGGAGAATAACATTAACTATGATTTGAGGGAAGTAGATTATACAGGGAATGATTGGAAAACATTAGCTCAGAATAGGGATTTATGGAGAGCTTATGTCCGCGCGGCCATGAACCTACGGGTTCGATAGTGCCAGTGAGTTAGTTAGTATATTACGATGTGAGGTTGGGAAGTAGTTTTTACGGAAGCGAGGAAATGTTTAAAAACCGAGATTCTGTAAAACACTTCAGAAACGTGCATTGTACATTACTTTTTTGTACGATGGTGTTTTTAAAATAATGAATAATAGTATAATAATAAAATCTTTTTCGGAAATATTTGCGTTCATTATAAACAACTGACTGACCTTAACGGTGTGGGCAATGTTTATTAGTTGAGACCACATCAGTCATAAAATAGTGGCGAGTACATATTTGTTTTATATTGTTACAAATAAAGTTCAGTTAATTTAGAATGCAGTGATTTGTTACTTATAATGTATGTTAGCACTATCTTTTAGATATATTTTTGTATATACATTGTATGCAGTATACATAAAGGGTAGTGTTTTACTTCCCACATGAGGTTTGTAATATGTAATATTGCAGGATAGTTATTTAGGTTGGCAACCCCAAAATGTAGTTGCCATTGCTGTAAGTATGACAAAACACACTATTGCGTAAAAAATATGTTTAAAGTCAATCTTCACTATGTATTGTAGCATCAAACTAACAATGCTGGATATTGCAAGTTATTTTCCATATTTGACAGTTGTGCATCAACAATCTAAGAGCAGGAACATTGGACCCTTAGCTGCATGATGCAACATTTAGATTAGCATTTGTGAGAATTTATGAGAATATCCAGGTTACAACATATTACAAATACATATATTAGGCAAGAAATGCATGCATAAGAGATTGTTATCAATAGGGTAACAAAGAGAGCTTTATAGTAGTATAGACACATACAACGGATGTCGGAAGAACTTTGATCTAAACAGGTGTTAGATTGGATGGTTCCAGGCAGAAGGAAGAGGGGGAGAAGCAGAACATGATATGTGGGAATATATGATGCCATGATGAAGAGGGAGATGGAAGAAGGACAATGGGAAGATAGGAATATTTGGAAAGAGGAATTAAGGTGAACTGCTGTAAAGTGGAAAGCCAGTTTTAAGTATTTATGAAGATTTGGTTTCATACCATTTGTTGCAAAACATAGAATCTCTGATAGGACTGATGGCATTTGCATTTCTTTAATAATAAGGCTATATTTAAAGATTTGGCACTAAAAGTGTGTGTATACTTACTTCATGAGCCAGTGCAACAGATGGCATCAAAATTTCATTTTTTAGAAATGTCACTTAGCTGGTTGATGCATAACATTGTCAAATTATATCTGAAGAGAAAAATATAATTTGTCCTTCATGACATATGTTGAATAAAATCATTGAGAAAATTTGTTTCATTTCAGTTATTGCCAAAAAGACAAACAACAGTGCATGAGAGACATTTTGATTTTTCTGCTGTCAGAGGACGGCATATAATAATATGGCTTGCTGTAGCTGATTTAATGGCATCTATAGGTAAGAATTCAAAATGTTACCTCTAATGTATTCTAGTATGTAAGTATTAATCAATAAAACTAAATACATGTTGACACACAGAAATTCATTATATAATGGAAATGGACATATAATGACAAATGAGGGAGATTTTGAAGAAGTGGTGGATTTCAAATTTCTAGGAACAATAATTACAAATAGGAATCAGATGCACAAAGACATTAAACAAGGCTCAATTCTGGAAATGCATGCTATTATATATTACAGGGACTCTTGTCAAAAAACGTTAAACTGAAAATATATAAAACTATTATTCTGCCAGTTATATTATATGGATGCAAAACATGGACTCTTACTTTAAGGGAGGAAAGAAGATTGAGTATTTGAGAATAAAGTTCTTATGAAAATTTTTGGGCCAAAAAGAGATGAACAGATAGGTGAATGGAGAAAACTATACAATAGCGAGCTACATGATATATATACATATATATGGTATAAGAAAAATAAATGCCTGGATGGGATTCAAACCCGGATCTCTGAGTCTGTACCT
This sequence comes from Diploptera punctata, assembly GCA_030220185.1. Taxonomy (NCBI): domain Eukaryota; kingdom Metazoa; phylum Arthropoda; class Insecta; order Blattodea; family Blaberidae; genus Diploptera; species Diploptera punctata. The sequence continues at coordinate 2,386,853 of JASPKZ010002337.1, forward strand.
CAGCGTGATATCCATTACACTACCAGGCGAATCCAATTCAAACACTTATTTTTCTTATATATGTATTATATTCTCCATTATTACTAGATGTCGCGAGAACTCAGTCTTCACTGCCATCTAGTAGCTGACTATAACAAGTAAGCAAATTAAAGAGAATATTTATTTTACTTTATAGCAGTGACGCTTTATCGATGTTATAATTAAATGTTTAACATTGAGCAATGCAAGCTTACATATATATATATATATATTTATATATGGAGCCGGATATAATAAGAACAGTCTCCTAGACTGCAATGGTAGCACATGTGGCAAGTATGGGAGATGAAAGAGCTGCATGGAAGCTTCTTGTAGGAAATCCAGAGGGAAATCACTAGTTGGTAAACTGAGAATGAAGTGGGAGAATGACATTATCCATGATTTGAGGGGAAGTAGATTATACAGGGATGATTGGAAAACATTAGCCCAGGATAGGGATGTATAGTGAGCTTATGTCTGCGCGGCCATGACCTACAGGTTCAATAGAGCCAGTGAGTTAGTTATGTAAGCATTACCTAAGCTACACTACAGATTTTATTTGTGGAAAGATTAAAATTAATTTGATTTATGGGTCATATCTTTCTAAAGAAAGTCACATTTGGAAAATTATAAATCAAACATTATCACACCTAAGCACTGGACATTAAGCCTTAATTTTTATTTAAGTTTCTTCCTTTGACTGCCTGTTGCACTGTACACAACAAAACGACAATGATATTTTCTGGTGAATTGTCATAATTGCTGAATTTGGGGGACTGAGAATCCATGCAGAATCATTGGTGAATTTCTCAACTGAAGTCTAAACCATGACCGCGGTTTTCCAATTATCTGTACTCATAATTTTTAAGTTTATAAATTATTATACTCTCATTCCCCAACTATTTTCTAAAAAAATAAAAATTAAGTTCTAAAGTAATAAACTGAAATAACAAACCTTTTCTTGGTTTTTGATCCATCAAAATGGACAAAATCCAATGTCAGGTAACAGAAATAAGACTATTGCAGAGAAAACAAAATTTAAACAAATTAAATAAAGATAATTAAGATGGCAGGGAGATGTGATGAGAATGATGGGTGATAGATGGCCAAAAATCTATAATTGGCAATATCCTGACAGAGCAAAGAGAGGAAAACCAAGATATATATAGAATGAAAATGTGCTGAGAAGTCTGAATAGAAATAAGTGGAGACTAGGGTTGAGAAAACAGTCTTAGCTGTAGAAACCCATTATATATATATATATATATATATAATATAGGGTGTTGCAAAAAACACAGACAACAGAGGTGAGGTGGTATATTGAGACATGTTGATCATTTTTTAATAAGGTACCAATATCCGGAAATTATGAGTTTTCACACTATGAGTAGCTAACTTCTCAAGAGTTCCATTAGTTAGATTTCAAGACACAATACTTGACAATACTGTTACAATCATACATGTAGTTTTAAAAATACCTGCCTCCCATCTCATTACAGAGCATACATCAGCGGTGTAGTGATTGGCGCACAAGTTCAAATAATCCTGGCCTCATTTGAATTATTTCTGCAACAGCGTGGATTTAGGCTATAAGATCCATATGTGACTCTACTGGAGGCTCGTAAACAGACTGTTTCATGTCACCCCACAAAAAGTAGTCAAGAGGGTTAAGATCAGGTGATTTTGGAGGCCATGGGACTGGTCCACCTATGCCAATCTATCGACCTGGATTCATGGTATCCAAATGCCTCCTCACATTGGCATTGAAGTGAGCTGGAGCTCCGTCATGTTACATCCACATTCCGTTGAGAAACCATGTGTCACAGGTTCCGTATCTGTGAGGTTTTGTCAAGTAATAAGTTTTCAAATTCTTCGAACTAACACTGATCATGAGACATAATTAACTAGTCATAGTGTGAAAACGCATCATTTCTGGACTTCGGTACCTTATTGAAAATTATCAGCATACCTCAATATACTACCTCACCTCCAATGTCGGTGTTTTTTTGCAACACCCTTTATATATATATATATATATACCAATCTTCTCAAAGTAAACCAAAATACAGAACCTAACAGAAACTGGATTTAATAAACAATTACTCACCTAAATGAGGTGCCATTGAAAGATGTAAAGTTGTGTCTATACCATCTTAATGGATTAATTTGAATTATCTTGATTGAATTACTTGGGCATGATTGGAATTTGCGATAAGAGCTTTTTTTATATTGATAACACAAAATAGACAGGAGATTGACAGTTAGTAAGCTTGCCTATTTCCAACATTCATTATTTGATTAAAGTGGGAGGAATTAAACAATTATTTTCTTAATCTACTTCTTGCTTGTCAGTAACTGTTCAGTTTTTTGTTATAAGGGAAGTCAGTTGCGAAGAGATGTAAAAAGGAAAACTCATAATCACAAAATTATATCACTGTTTTAAATTACTAGGGACAGGGTTTTGAGGTGCGGCACCTTTCCAAAAATATAGCTATTTTCATACAAATAGTTCAATATATGTATTTGGGAGGATCAAATGAAGCAAAATGAACATCATTTTTTTTCACCTTTTTTCTCTTTTTTTATGCTTCAGCACCTTTTCCTCCACGTTTTAAAAGTAGGACAGAAAAATGTATTTTTTTTTCAGCAGCTTTTTAAAATCTTAATCAGAAGTCAACAATATTAAATAGATATTAAAATATAATTTATGTAATTTATACCCCAGAAATAATGGCCAATGTACAGTGTGAAGTCAACAATAGTAAATAATAAATATTAAAATATAATTTACCTCCACCACCACCACCACTATGTATTGGAAATTGTGTCACTTCTCAAACATTCATTTTCCCTCTATGTCCGTCAGAGAAACATCCACTTTTATGGAAGCGTCCCCGACCAACTATATGGGAATTGTTCGATGGTGAACAACAACTTCCGGCTATCTGTAGGGATTTCCAACCCTCTTTAGCCCTTGTGATTTAAGTATTTCATGTAAACCACCAGTAATTTATATCCCAGCAACAATGACTGATCTGCAGCTGTTAAGTCAAATTGAAATTTCAACAGTGTTTCTGTAATACTTTAAAATAAGTTCAGTTAGTACTGGCAATAATTTAACTTGTTGTTGGCTGTGTTTTACTAGTCTGAACCACACTGTATTTTTATTGGTATTATAACTGGGTTTTTACAACAATAACATGGCAATGTTAAGAAGGATAAGTTGTATGCACTTTCAGAAGAATTCAAAATGGAATTTATCAAAATTGATTGAATCATTATTCAATGTTCCATCTGTGAATTAAATATTGCAATAAACTAAAGAACTATGAATTACCTCTTATGGACTCTATAAAGAAGAAAAAATTGGTGCAAAATTATATGTATATTATAAAAACTGAGTTCATGTAACTGGTTTAAACCTTAATCTAATTGTTTCAGCAGCACCTTTTTTTTTCACCTTTTTGTATGTATTTTCAGAACTTTTTTTTCCCCCTTTTCACAATCGAAATTTGCACCTTAAAATCATCTCCCTACTAATTATGTTAATTAAGGGTACATTTACAATCAGAAATAGAAAAAAAGGAATAGCAGATGGACGGAGAGTAATTGGCATGCTGAACTCGAAAGTGAACCGTCAAATATTACATTCTGAAATCTACTTGAAATTTCTTCCAGAGAAGGATTGTGATGTACAAAAGCCATATCAAAAAAAAAAAATGTCATTTTTAACTTCAAGGCACTAAAATCCAATGTCAAATCTCTCATTTAAACTATAGAAAAGTAAAACACCCAAATTGGTAAATTGGATAACCCTTACTACCTGCCATTTGCACTGTGTCCTGCCTCACTCCACTCTACTCTTACTCAAGCAGGGAATCTATCTGCTCTGTACAGTGGGATACAATTGTTGGATTCTGGCTTTGACTTCTGTGCCTTGCAGTTAAAAAGGCAGATTTTTTTTGGACATGGTCTTGGTACATCACAATGCTTCTCTGGGAGAAATTTCAAGGTAGGTTTTGGCATGCAATGGTTGACAGTTCCCTTGTAAGAAGAAATAGGACAGTTTTAAGCTTTTATTTTTTGAAAAGAAAAATTAAGTGGTAAAGCTTAATATATTACAGTATGATGTTTTTATTATTAATTTAACATTTCTCAATGAAAGATAAATTAAATTTGCCTCGGTAGCTCAGTTGGTAGAGCACTTGGCCCGGAAAGCCAAGGGTCCCGGGTTCGAGTCCCGGTCTAGGCGAAAATTTTTCTCTTCAAATTTAATTTATCTTTCATTGAGAAATGTTAAATTAATATTAAAAACATCATTAGAAGCCTTACTAGCTTATAAAGTAATGTTAAATTCCCAATAAATGTCTTCTTAACTAAGAAGCCACCATTTGCAAAGATAGAAGCAATGGTTTAAAAAGCATTTGGCGATAGGGAATTACAACGTATATAAGAGAAAAATTTGCGTCTAGATCGTAACTTGCCTCGGTAGCTCAGTTGGTAGAGCACTTGGCCCGGAAAGCCAAGGGTCCCGGGTTCGAGTCCCGGTCTAGGCGAAAATTTTTCTCTTCAAATTTAATATTACAGTATGTTATATTAAGCTTTACTGCTTAAAAATAATGTAAAATTATTGTTAGAAATACTTTGAGTAGAAATTGTCTGATGATGTTGTTAATAACATAAGCTATCTGCTTTTGGACGTAAGAGAATTGTATAAGTGGAAAGAAAGTTTAGCGGTTGTATTGGGTCTTGAATGGTGTAATGGACGGTACCCTAATTTGATTCCTGATTCAAGGATTCATTTTTCTAAGATATAAATTAAAATGTTTTATACCTCACCTCATATCCAGTCTTCTAATTATACCGGTTTCAAAGCCTGGGGCAGCTTCATCTTCAGTAATTTCTTGTCGACTGATGTTAGGTCGATCAGAGAACTACTACTTCCTCTCTCTGTTGATGGACCAATGTACCCCCAGATCAAACCAGATCCCTGTGAATTTTGAAGTTCACAGTTTGGGAAAAGATCCATATTCAAAAAAAAAAAAAACAAGAAAGAAAAACTTATGAACTTTGAAATTTCCAAGGATTCTGATTTGAACTGGAGGTTCATCAGTCCACCAATGGAGGGAGGAAGAAGCAGTTCTCCTGATTGACGTAACATCAGTTGACAAGAAATTACTGAATATGAAGCTGTTTATGTTTTGAAACTGGTATAATTAGAAGACTGGGATATGAGGTGAGGTATAAAACATTTTAATTTTAACCTTAAATTAAACCTCATACTGATTTTTTCCTATAAAAGTTAAATTATTTTTTTAAAATTAATTTGAAATAGGAATGTGTTATGATAAATTTAAAAACAAAATGGTTTTAAGCTATTTGAAAAGGAATTGGGATGCCATCCTGCCCCACTTCAAGCACTGGTGGAAATGCACATCAACCTAATTCTAGTAGAAATGATGATGATCATCATCCATGCAAGTATTAGGCTATGCGGCCTGTTATGGTCTCAAAGAGGAATTTTCCATCCAGCGCTTTTTTGGACGTCCCAGCGATCTTTTGCCTTGGGGGCAGTAATGAAGCATGGCTTTTGGAATTCTATGAGATGGCATTCATTGAAGATGGGCTTTCCAGTCATTCTGGTAGTTTTGTATGTGATGGAGAATGGGTTCTACATCCAACTCTTCAATAATTTCCTTATTCCTTTTATGGTCCCATTTTGTATAGCCTGCTGAATGGCGCATAAATCATATCTCATTTGCTGTTATTTGGCTTTTATCTCTTCTTTGTATTGTCCATGCTTCACTACCATATCTTAATACTTGTCTTGTGAGAACCTTATAAAGCCACAATCTTGTGTTCTTTTGTACTAAAGATGGTTTCATAATACTGTTAATTATCTTTGTTGTTTTTGTGAAATTTGTGATTATCTTTAATATATCAGCTTCATCTTAAAATGTTAAATTGTAAATAATTAAATTCATTTACTCGTTCTAAAATTTCATCGTCCAAAACAATTTTGCTAGCAATAGGGTATTTCCCACAAAAGACCATCATTTAGTTTTCTTTGTATTGATTTCCATGTTGTATCGATTTCCATGTTGTATCTTTTTGCAATTATATTAAAATTGTGTACAGAATACTGTAAATCTGTTTCTGTTGGAGCTATTAATACCAAATCATCTGCAAAAAGCAAGGAGTCTATTTTTTTGGTTTCTATTAATTTGAATAGAACTGTGTCTCATCTGTCGCCCAATTTTGAAGTATTCTATCCATGTATATGATAAAGAGCAAGGGCGAGAGGCCACATCCTTGTCTTATGCCCTACTAATTTCGGTCCATTCTGTTTGTGTGTAATTGATCCAAACTGAAATCAAATTTGTTTTATAGCTATTGTATACATTTAAAATATGCTGTTGTGGTAGATTGTTGTCAGCTAAAATTTTCAACAATATATTCCTACTGATTTTTTTGAAGTCCACAAAAGCTAAGTGTGTTTCTACATTGAACTCCCTGTGTTTTTAGAAATGAATATCTGAGACAACAATACTGGTACTTTGTTTGTAGGTGTGTTTGTGAGGTCTCTCTTATGGATAATCAATACGGAACTGATACCAGCAGTAACAACTCCAAAACCAGCGTAGCCTTCTGTGCAGTTACTTCAGTGAGTATAAAATCTACATTGTTCCACTTTTTAACATAACTGATATTCAAATTACTACAGAATTTCCTCAATATACACATTTCTACACTTGATATTATTTAATGGATATTTTCTCTACTAACTGTAGGCTCAGTTTGAGCTTTTGGCATGGATTAAAATATCAATTCTGGAAATGCTTACTATTATGCATGACAGGGTCTCTTGACATCCCAATTCCTTTAAAAAAATGTTAAACTGAAAATATATAAAAGTATTATTCTACCAGTTATATTATATGGATGCGAAACATGGGCTCTTACTTTAAGGGAGGAAACGAGATTACAAGTATTTGAGAATAAAGTTCTTAAGAAAATTTTTGGACCAAAGAGAAATGAACAGACAGGTGAATGGAGAAAACTATTATTATTACATAAAACTTTCCTCATTAGAGGATTGCTACAAGGACAAAGTGATACAGAGAATTCATTTTCAAAATCAATGAAATACATTGTGTAAATACATTAAAACATTTCAAATTGTAATTGAATTATATTCTATAAAGTAGAAATTTTGTAAAGATGGTTTCTTAAAATTGAAATTGATCCTCTAATGGCAGTAAAAAGTAAAGTGATCCCACAACAGGCCCGGAGGCCCTTGGGGTAGTAGGAGGTTAAGGCTCCCACTTTTTCTAGACAATCGGCACTTTATGTCAGCCAGGTTGTCAGCCCTGCATGACAGCCGCCTTTACCCCCAGAACAAGCGTCTGGTACTCATTTCCATTAGAGGCTGAGTCGACCCCAGGGCCATAGTGCCACCAGAAGGTTTGGGTCAGTTTAAAAATCCTGACCCCAACGGGACTTGAACCCTCGACCCTCCGGCTTGTAGCTCAGTGCCTTAACCACTACGCTACGGCATGCCCCCCCTCTAATGGCAGTGATGGCAATTTTAGAAAGATTCACTCTGTCCAAATCGAAGTGTACTATATGGCCTTTATAGGAAGCCAGATATAAGAACAGTTAAGTCTCGTAGATTACAATGGCAGGACATGTGGCACGCATGGAGAGTGAAAGACATGCATAGAAGCTTCTTGTAGGAAAACCAGAGGGAAAACACCCAGTTGGTAGAACAAGAATGAGGTGGGAGAATAACATTAATCATGATTTGAGGGAAGTAGAGTATACAGAAATGATTGGAAAACATTAGCTCAGGATAGGAATGTATGGAGAGCTTATGTCCGTGCAGCCATGAACCTATGGGTTCGATAGTGCTAGTGAGTTAACTGTAGGCTCAGTACCTCAAACAACAATGTATCTGATACGAGAATGGTTTACACTGACCAGTGAAGAAGTAGTGATCATTAGCAAATTCCAAAAGAATAATGAGATTGTCTTCATCTTCTTCTAACAAGGATTAAACCTTATTGGTTTATACCGGCTCCAAGTATCAAAGTTGCTGTATCCATCTCTTTTGTGGACGTCACTGATCTCTTTTTCCTCCTCTCGGTTGATAGTTTAGACTTTTCCTAGGCAATCTGTTGGTATCCATTCTGCGGACATGTTCATACTACTTTCTCCAATACTAGTCAAACTGAATATTTGTAGTTCTTTACGAATATCTTCACTTTGTTTTTTATCCATTAAAGTATATCCTGCCACAAATCGTAAATATTTAATTTCTGCTGCTTCTATTCTTTTAATTGGCTGTTTATTTAGAGTCCATATTTCTGAGCCATACAATATTGCAGGCACAGCCGATAATTTATAAAATTTAAACGTGTTTCTTTTCTTACTTTGTTTCTCAGTGTTCTTTTAAAGGTGCCACATAAATATTGAAATATTTGTAATTAATTATTTACGTATTTTTCTCTTTTACTATTGTACTCAATAAAATAATGTATTTCCTTAAAATTTTCAAAAGTTCTACTTACTAGCCAATAAATACTTTGATAAAACTCCTGTGTCCCGAAGAAAAAATTAACAAGATATGAGTATGTACTCATTTTTGTGCTTAATGGGTTTCAAGGGAGCCAAATAAAAAAAAAATTGTGGGAGTTAAAAAAAAAATGGGGACCTTTTAGGAAGGCCCTGAATTTAGATTTTGTCAATATGTGTGAAATTTTCCTCAGAGACCTGTTTAAGATCTGTTTTTGATTTAACCTTTTTTTTAAAAAGTTGGGATAAAAGCACTATACTTTACTCTACTTGACTTTTTAAAAAAATAACACTATGAACTATTTTGATTGAAGTTTTATAGGAAAAATCACTATGAGGTTTAATTAAAGATTTAAATTAAAATTATTTATACCTCACGTCATATCCAGTCTTCTAATTAAACTGGTTTCAAAACCTAGGTGGTTTCATCTTCAGTAATATCTTGACCAATGTTATGTCATTAAGGAGAACTGTTTCTTATTCCATCTGTTGGTGGACCAATTAACCTCTGAATCAAATCAAATTTCCCAGGAATTTCAAAATTCATAAGTTTTCTTCCTTGGTTTTTTTTAATGTGGATTTTTTCCAAACTTTGACCTCTTTTGATTGTTCTATTTGTTTAATTAAACTGGCCTTTATTTCAATTAGATGTTTTTCGCTAAGTATTAGCAGGTACTGTTGAATTTACCACTACACCATGTTTGACATTTCTGGTTTTCAAATATCTTCTTGTTTTCCTATGTAACTTTTGTCACAATGCATTTGATCTGGTATATTCCTGATTTGTTTTCTTCTCCAGTTTGATAATATGAGGTAATATTTATTTGGGAAAAATTGTATCACTTCATCTCATATCCTCTGCCATTTTGAATCTATATTTTTCTTTTAGATTTGAATCGTCTTATAATTGACTTCATAGAAATTAACACACTGAGGTATCATTTATTTAAGAAAAATTGTATATTCTTACCTTATATCACATAAGGAGCCAGTTATTCAAGACAATATAACAATGGTCATGAAAGTACTGAGATGGAACTTAATTAGATCCTGAAACTGGTCTAATAATGATATGAGGTGAAGTGATACATTTTTTTTTTAAACTATACTACATTAAGATAAATTAAAATGTTTCATACCTCTCCTCATAATTAATCTTCTAAGTAGATCGTGATTTCAGGGTCTTGGCAACCTCATCTTCAGTACACTTTTGCTGACTGATGTTATATCCGATTGACATATCATCAGTTGGCATAAGTGTACTGAGGATGGGGTTGCCAAGACCCTGAAATCACGATCTACTTAGAAGATTAATTATGAGGAGAGGTATGAAACATTTTAATTTATCTTAAATTGAATCTCATAGTGATTGATTCCTATAAAAGTTCACTCTACTATATTATATATATCTCTATTTTATAATGAAACGTTTTGTTTGCAGGGCTGCATTCAGTATTTCTACATGGCAACATGGTTCTGGACTCTATGTTATGCAATAGATATGAAAAGGATGTTAAAAGCACAAAGATTACATAGACCAGATAATGAGCATGTAAAGTGCTATCATTTCACATCCTGGTCAAGTCCTGCAGTATTTACAATTATTGGACTTGGAATTCTCTACATTCCTGATGCTAAGTGAGTTTATAATTAAAAAGTATCATTAAACGAGAGCAAAGCATTTATATATTTGAGCAACATTTCTAACATTTTTTTAAAATACAGAGTCACAAAGAAAAGTTTAACAAGATAAATATTCATTTTTTGTAGAAAGTTAGAATTTTAATGACATCTCATAATTGGATGGCTTTATGCATCAACCGGCTATGTGCAATTATGTAAGATTCGAGAAAAATATGTTTAAAGTTTAAGTCAATTTTCACTATTTATTGTAGTGCCAAACTAACAATACTGGATATTGCAGTTATTTTCCTTGTTTGACAGTTATGCATCAACAATCTAAGAGTGGGAACATTTGGAGATTGACTGCATGATGCAAAATTTAGAATAACATTTATGAAGATCTGGTTTCATAGCCATTTGTCGCAAAACATAAAATCTCTAATAGGACTGATGGTTTTATTTTAGAAAGAAAAATTACGTTTGAACCGGGCATCGAACCCCAGACCTCTGACTCTGTACATCAATGCAGTAACCGTTATGCCATTCGAACTTCCGATAGGAACATCAAATTTCTTTCTACTTATACAATTAATTTTCCTTACATCCGAAGGCCGATAGCCATCGCTATCAACAATGCTTTCTGACGACTTCTTTTCAAAGTATTTTTTATTGAGAATCTAAACATAAATTTTTAAGCGGTTAAAGTTACATATTTTGATGTTATATTTTAAATTAACATGTTCCAGAATTGGTTATAGTTTTATTATAGAAAGAAAAATTACATTTGAACCAGGTGTCGAACCCCGGACCTCTGACTCCGTACGGTAACCGTTACACCATTAGAACTTCTGATAGGAATGTCAAATTTCTTTCTACTTATACAATTAATTCTCCTTTCATCTGAAAGCCGATAACCATCGCTATCAACAATGCCATCTGACTGATGGTGTTTACATTTTTCTTTAATAATAAGGCTATATTTAAAGATTTGGCACTAAAAGTGTGCATAAACTTACTTCATGAGCCATTGCAACAGATGGCATCAAAATCTATTTTTTTTAAAATGGCGCTTAGCCGGTTGATGCATAACACCATCCAATTGTACATTTCTTGAAGACTATAGTTTCAAAATACTACATATCATTATCAATTCCTTCTAACTGTTGAACAGATGGTTGGTGATCATAAGAAAATAAATAGATTAAAAAAAAGATAAATGAAAGAACTCTTTCAGACAGATAAAGAAATTAGTAAAAAATTGAAGAAATTTAAATACCATCCTTTGGTATACAATAGGTTTCAAAAAATTATCAGCAATATAACATTAAATTAGCACCGAAAAATGATTATAGCCCAAAAAGATTAATTAAAACTAACAAAAATTAAAAGATTGGTGAATGCAACAAATCAGGGATTTTCAAATTGATTGCAAAGATTGTGAAAAAATAAATATGCATAGGAAAAACAAAAAAGGCACTTCAAAACTAGATTCAAAGAACACCTTAGAAATGTTAAAAATGAAAAAATAGATAAATCTGCAATAGCTGCACATGAATGGTCAGAAAACAGAATTGAAACAAAGGCCAAGTTATGATTTAAATTAAAATTCTTTATACCTTACCTCATATTCACTCTTCTAAAGAACTCACACTTTGGTAGAAAATTCACATCCACAAAAATAAAAGGAAAATCATGAAAATTGAAATTCCCGGAGAAAGAGATTTAATTTGTAAGTTCATCAGTCAGCCAACAGAGTGTGCAGAAATTAACCTACAGGATCTCCAACTGCCAATTCAACAGTTAGAAGGAATTAATAATACATAGTGTATCAAAACTATAGTCTTAAAGAAATTTACAATGAGATGAGTAGTTAACTTTCTAAAATGAACCTCACAGTGTCACTTCCTTTAAATATTAAGATATCAAATTTGTATGCTTAATAGGTTTCTAAGAAGCTAAATAACCAATTTTATTTATTATGAGTTAGTTATTTTGACTCACCTCATATTTTTTTGATACTCTGCAAACTATAGTTTAGTCGTATCTATGTGACATTGTTGATGCATTCTAACTGTTGTGTTTGCGGTTCTGATCCTGTAGATTGATTTCTATTCCCTCTGTTGGCTAACCAATTTGATTTGGAAGTTGTTCATCGGTCAATCAACAGAGGGAGTAGAAATCAACCTACAGGATGACAACTGCAAACACAACAGTTAGAATGCATTGACAATGTCGCATAGATGCGACAAAACTACAGTCTATAGAATATAAAAAAAATATGAGGTGAGTTAAAATAACTAACTCATATTTGAAAAAAAATTTTCGCCTAGACCGAGACTCGAACCTGGGACCTTTGGCTTGCCAGGCCAAATGCTCTACCAACTGAGCTACCGAGGCGAGTTACGATCTAGATGCAAATTTTTCTCTTATATACGTTGTAATTCCCTCTCACCAAATGCTTTTGAAACCATTTGCAAAGATAGAAACAATGGTTTCAAAAGCATTTGGTGAGAGGGAATTACAACGTATATAAGAGAAAAATTTGCGTCTAGATCGTAACTCGCCTCGGTAGCTCAGTTGGTAGAGCATTTGGCCCAACAAGCCAAAGGTCCCGGGTTCGAGTCTCGGTCTAGGCAAAAATTTTTCTCTTCAAATATAATTTATCTTTCATTGAGAAATGTTAAATTAATAATAAAAACATCATTAGAAGCCTTACTAGCTTTATAAAAGTAATGTTAAATTCCCAATAAATGTCTTCTTAACTAAGAAGCCGCCATTTGCAAAGATAGAAACAATGGTTTCAAAAGCATTTGGTGAGAGGGAATTACAACGTATATAAGAGAAAAATTTGCGTCTAGATCGTAACTCGCCTCGGTAGCTCAGTTGGTAGAGCATTTGGCCCGGCAAGCCAAAGGTCCCGGGTTCAAGTCTCGGTCTAGGCGGAAATTTTTCTCTTCAAATATAATTTATCTTTCATTGAGAAATGTTAAATTAATAATAAAAACATAACTAACTCATAATAATTAAAAGAAACCTCATAGTGTTATTTTCTACAAATACTAAATTAAACAAATTTTATATTGATTACTCAGTAATTTCAAGAATTACTAATGCAATTGTTTAAACATTTCAGTTGTCACACACTTACAACAATGTCTGGAATTCTTTTCCACATCTTGCCCAACTACTTATTTACATTTCTACCCTTGCTCATCATTATGGTAGCCAACCCTATCTTATACTGCCTCTCATCACGAGATGTGGAACACAATATTGGGGTGACAAATAGGCAGTATACTCAACGAGAACGCAATGTAGTAGATGCTATAAGATGGAAATTTTCATTATTTACGATTGTATTCTACATTTGTTGGCTCCCTAATCTCATCTGTGGTGTGTTAATATGGACACTATGGCTTAATCTACCTCGTGTTATTATTATAACACTCTGGTACTCTATGGTAACTATTCATTTTATTATTTATTATTTAACACGTTTAAAATGTATAAATCACCTTCCTGTGCCCAATATTAAGTTTTGATTCTCTTCCTCCATTCATCTCTATCCTTCCAGTCACCATTCTACAGACTCCTGTCCTTCATCAAATTCATAATTCCTTCTACCCATGTATTCTTAGGTCTCCCTCTTCTTTACCTCCTAAATAGCAATCTATCTTCTATCATTTTTTTCATCATCATCATAGTACATTCACAAATTTAGGCCATTTGTTGACCTGTTTCGGCCTCAAGAGAAACACCATCCAAAAATAATTTTTTTCACATGTCCAAATCATTGTAATTGTTTATTTCCCTCAAACTGTATAATTGTTTAGTTAAAGTTAATTTTTTTCTCGGATAATACTGTTTCTGGATATATCTGCTCCTGTGGTAATGATGAAAAACTGTTGAACACCTTATTTTAGACTATCCATCTCATAGATATAAGCGATATATTCTATATATTCATTTAACTGAACGTAATCCAATAATTGGCATTTTAAAATGGAAATGTTGTTACACAGCATTTAAAACATTTATAAATGCTGTTTTCACCACATTATAATTAATTTGATTGCTACTTACTTTAAAAGTTTTAATTTAATTTGTTCTTATTTTGCTCATTTGTTATTTTTGTTTCATTTATATTTTGTAATTTAGTCCACCGCTGTGGTCTCAAGGTAGTGTGCTGCCTTGTCACGCAGCGGGTCCAGGTTTGATCCCTGGTCGGGACAGTTTTCTGGGTGAGGTTTTTATTGGGGTTTTCCTCACCTGTAAAACAAATGTCAGGAAAACTTTAAGGCCCAAATGGTCCCTGAAATCATATGGCCATCGCAATCATCATCATTCATATTCATCTTAGATTAAGCTTAGGATTAGGGACTCTCCTGGCACACCACTATCATCATCATCCCCATCATATCATCAGGGCAACATAACTCTGCCTTCCAGGTGGCCCAACCTCAGAAGTGGGTTACAAGTACACCAAATGATAAATGACAATATATGAATTAAAGTGTTTAATATATCTATTATCTTATGACTAGTCTTAAAGATGCCAAAATGGACCATGCACAACTTTTCCTATACAATACAAACATTTATTAGATATATTTGAAGAGAAAAATTTTCGCCTAGACCGGGACTCGAACCCGGGACCCTTGGCTTTCCGGGCCAAGTGCTCTACCAACTGAGCTACCGAGGCGAGTTACGATCTAGACGCAAATTTTTCTCTTATGTACGTTGTAATTCCCTCGCGCCAAATGCTTGAAACCATAGCTTCTATCTTTGCAAATGGCGGCTTCTTAGTTAAGAAGACATTTATTGGGAATTTAACACTACTTTATAGCCAGTAGGGCTTCTATTGACGATTTTATTATTAATTTAACACTTCTCATTGAAGGATAAATTATATTTGAAGAGAAAAATTTTCGCCTAGACCGGGACTCGAACCCGGGACCCTTGGCTTTCCGGGCCAAGTGCTCTACCAACTGAGCTACAAATATAATTTATCCTTCAATGAGAAGTGTTAAATTAATAATAAAATCGTCAATAGAAGCCCTACTGGCTATAAAGTAGTGTTAAATTCCCAATAAATGTCTTCTTAACTAAGAAGCCGCCATTTGCAAAGATAGAAGCTATGGTTTCAAGCATTTGGCGCGAGGGAATTACAACGTACATAAGAGAAAAATTTGCGTCTAGATCGTAACTCGCCTCGGTAGCTCAGTTGGTAGAGCACTTGGCCCGGAAAGCCAAGGGTCCCGGGTTCGAGTCCCGGTCTAGGCGAAAATTTTTCTCTTCAAATATAATTTATCCTTCAATGAGAAGTGTTAAATTAATAATAAAATCGTCAATTTATTAGATATATTATTCCATCTTTAATATAAACAAAAACAATTATATTTAACATACTGTCCACTGCTGTGGTCTTGAGGTAGCGTGCTGCCTTGTCACGCAGTGGGCCCAGGTTCGATCCCCGGTCGGGACAGTTTTTCTGGGTGAGGTTTTTATTGGGGTTTTTCCTCACCTGTAAGACAAGTGTCAGGAAAACTTTAAGGCCCAAACGGTCCCCAAAATGATATGGCAATCGCAATCATCATCATTCATATTCATCTAGATTAAGCTTAGGATTAGGGACTCTCCTGGCGCACTACTATCATCATCATCATGACCCATCATATCATCGGGGCAATGTAATCCTGCCTTCCAGGCGCCCCAACCTCAGAAGTGGGTTACAAGTATGCCATGCCAGAAGAGAACATGCCAGGAATGTCGAAAAGACAACCTGGGGCATTTGCAAAAAAAAAAAATATTTAACATACTAATCAACTAAATCATATATAAAATTAATGCTAATTACAATAAATAATTTTAAAAATACAATAGAAAATAACATTAAGAGGTTTATTTAATAATTAAGATTTTTGGTCTGTATATTCTTACCTCTTATCGTTGTTTTTATTGAACATATGTTCAACAAAAACAACCATAAGAGGTAAGAATAAACAGACCAAATATTTCAATTATTACAATAAATAAGTTTGGTCTGCCAACAGCTTACCTCATATTTGGTTGTTTTCTTGTAAGACATGTTTAAAACAAAGCAACTTTGCTTCATCTTGAGTTGATGCAGACCCTCAGTCTGCAACAACTGAAGATGGAGATAGATGCTTTGAAACATGTCTTACAAGAAACAACCAAATATGAGGTAAGATGATGGCAGACCAAACTTATTAGGTAGATATTGTAATGATATTGTGAAAAGAAAAATTAATGTCTGAACCAGGAATTGAACCATGGACCTCTCCTTCTCTGTAGGAGTGTGCAGTCCACTACATTCTAGACCTGGCACAAACATTAACAATTGTTTCCACATATACAAATCTATAATTCTCGTTTTGTCCGCTACCAGGTAGGTGTCACTACCATCGCCAATGGCCGGCTTCATTTAGAAGTATCTATGTTTGAGAACTTTACACCACCACTTTTGTAAGCATCAATGTTATTTAACATTCTCATAATGTCACTTCCTATTGTATGTTCAAATAAGTTAATTACAATTTTATAAAATATCAGCTTCTATTTGTCATTGCAAAAACATAATACTAATGTAATTATGTTGTGTTACCTTTCAGGCAGTGATGAATCCTCTGCAAGCTTTCTTAAATTGTTTTTTTATATAGAAAATGGACCAGTAGACAAGATATTATACTTCCAAGGTTGCCGTTCTTTCACCAGAAACATCGTGAACCAAGTCCATCCACTGGTGAGAATACACCACTGCTACAAACACAAGATTTCAACCCTGCAACAAGTATCAACGGGTATTCTTCAAATTAACAAGTTGTTAAAATTTTTCACATTACCCAATGATAATTAAATTTAAATTATTTATTAGGAAATAAATGCACAGTTAAATGTTACTACTACAAAAATTTAATAATGTATGATTTAAAAAAAGTAGTAGTGGTAAGACAAAAATAATTTTACTAATTTGGTTAAATACTCTAAAATATGTTTTAGAAGCCAGGTACATATATTTATAAAACTGATAGGAATTCACATTATCAGGTATCTTATTAAATAAATTTAATTAAATCTTTTCACCTCACCTCATATAAACTTTGTATTTTACTTAGGATCAGTTTGAAAGGAAATTTCATTTATCTTCACCAAACAATCCAGGCTTGAGATTAAATTTGGGAACAAAAATTTACAATTTATACATGAGTTGGATAAAATGTTTTTACATTTCACCTCATAAAGTTCCACGTTTTCATTATACCAGTTAAAAAGGCCATATTCTTTCATCTTCAGTCAACTACTCAAAACAGATTAGAGTTTGATTGAAGATGAAGGCAAATAGTCTTTGAAACCGGTATCATGGAACTTTGAGGTGAGATGTAAAAACATTTTATCCAACTCATTTATAAATTAAAAATTACATTATAGTGTTACTTCCCACTGTAATTTTGATTACATTAGGGAAATTTATACCTAACTTGGATTTGAACCAATTTATCAATCAGTGAGAAGTCATAAATTTAATATCAAACATCTAATTAGGCTTGAGATATTTATTGGCTGACAGTAAAGGAAATTTCTTTTGAAACTAGTGCCAAGAAAAATAGCTTATATGAGGTGAGATCTAATTTATTTAATTTACATCTATGAATACTTAGATATACATATTTCCATAAATACACCATATCCAAAAAAGATTGTACTTTTCACAAGAAATATTCTTGGTTTTCTTGATAAGATATGACAATCTTTTTAAATAAAAAAATAAAAGATAATGTATCAAAGTGTTACCTACTTTACAAAGACTCAATATGTGCAACCCTTCTGATGCACCTAGTTATATAGTCGACTTCTATTAAGAAGTACTTTTATTGAGAATTTATACATTATAAGTAATGTAGTTCCAGCTGTTGGACTTCAGAAGATACAGAATTGTGTAAGAGGAAAGAATTGTTGACATTCGTATTGGAGTTCGAATGGTGCAATAGTTATCATGCTGGTGCATATAGATAGAGATCCAGGGTTTGGGTTCCAGTTAGAAAGTTAATTTTTCTTTCTAAAATAAAAATTCTGCCCAGGACTGTAAAAATGTTAAATATAATATCAAAAAGAGAATATTTTCTTCTAGAAGATGTATATACTAATATTTGTTAAAATACACATGAAATCTTCCCAGAAATTTGACTGTGTTCAGCTACAGTGATTCAACTACCAAGTCAAATATTGAGATAGTCCACACATGACTATTCTAATTTAGCAAAAATGATCCAAGTAGCAGCTGCAAACTGCTATCTAAGTTAAATGAAGCACCATCTCCGTATCTTGATGGTGAATATATTTAAAATTAATCAATTACAGGCATAGATGATTAATGTATTTTTTATGTTTTTATTTCATTTAATTGGCTATGGAGTCCTTGCAAATGTTTCAGAAAACAGACTATCCATACTTGAATGTTGAATTTCACTCCACAAGCATGTTGATATATCCTCAGTAGGAAGTATGCCATTCCCTCTCATTGAATTAAGTTCTTCAGCAGAACTTGGAGAATCAAGGAATGTTGCATCGTCAGCACTGTCAGAATGTTCATCCAACTTTATCAACACTTCTCATATTACTTGTGCAGTTGATTTGCTGAATGGAGGAATGATATCATTATTCTGTATTTGAGCGACATCTAGAAAAGGGCAGTGCAATCTACCTCTGATGTTTCCATTACTGTTCAAAGGCTGAACTATACACATACAACGACAGTATGACAACCACCTTCCTCTCCAGTAATTCAGCTATCGGTGACACATATCTATGTCCATGTGATGGATCTTGTAACCCA
Source organism: Diploptera punctata (assembly GCA_030220185.1). NCBI lineage: Eukaryota > Metazoa > Arthropoda > Insecta > Blattodea > Blaberidae > Diploptera > Diploptera punctata. The sequence goes on from JASPKZ010002337.1 coordinate 2,405,922, forward strand.
TTGCACCCAATACCTCTTCACCCAACATCTGGAGTCCATTTACTTATTGATTTGTAGGTTTAGTTCTACCCCAGTTTACTGTCCACCGCATAAACTTCATTAAACTCTATAAGCATGAGTGATCGTCTGCATATTGGTTAATCAAAGCCAAACAAACTTTTTCCTTCACTGCTTGCAGTACAATACTAATTAAATTAATTAAATCTGGTACTTGTGAAAAAAGATACTAATAAAGTAAATTGTGCAAGGAAGGCAATTAGATCCCTGAATAGTCTTTTATGGGATAGAAATCTGACCAGAAAAACAAAAAAGAGATTATACAGACAATAATAGAAAGTATACGTACATATGGATCAGAAAGCTAGACAATAAATTAAAGGATGCAGAAAAGAATCTTGGCAACAGAAATGGATGGATTATGGAGAAGTATGAGAATATCCAGGCTATAACATATTAGAAATACATATATTAGACAAGAAATAGATGCGTAAGAAACTGTTATTGATAGGATAACAAAGAGAGCTTTACATAGGTGTGAACATGTATAACAGATGTCGGATGAAGTGGCCTAAACAGGTGTTAGATTAGGTGGTACCAAGCAGAAGGAAGAAGGAGAGAAGTAGAACATGGTATGAGGGAATATATGATGCCATAATGAAGTGGAAAGCCTGTATTAAGTATTTAAATTAATCACTTTCCCAACCTGCATGCAGTTTTATTTAAGAAAGAAAAAGTAATGCTCCAGGGTTTAAATCCTGGTTCAAACATTGATTTTCTTTCTTAAATATAATTAATGTATATTTTATTTTAGGAAGTAATATTTTGAGGTTCTTTTAATTATATTATTTTGAGTCTGTTTATCTTACCTCAATATTAATGTTGATTTGTTCTTGAACATGTTTCGATTGGATATCAATTATCTTCAGCATATTGGCCAGAAACATGTTCAAGAACAAATCAACATTAACATTGAGGTAAGATAACAAAACCAAAATAATATAATAATTAATGTAATTTAAAATCAGTTTCAATAAAAATTACAATGGGAAGTAACATTATGAGGTAAATTACAATTTACATAAATGAATCAGATAATATTTTTATAATATTAATGTGAGTTTTTAACATCTTACCTTGTAATTTGGTTGTGTTCTTGACAACATGTTTCAATATTCATGCAAATTATCAACGTTCAGAAAATATGCACCCATATTGAAACATGATATAAAGAACACAACCAAATTATAAGATAAGATGTTCAACATTAATATTAAAAAGAACCTCATAATGTCATTTCATATTGAAATTTATTATTATTATTTATTTGAATTAAAATCAGTCGTTTACCTATATATTTGAAGTTATTAGTTTAATTGGGGGTTGAAATAATTATGAATTAGTGTAATTTTGGTGCTTGATCACGATTACTAAATATCATCCTATTGATATATCTGAAGACGAAGGTAACTAGCTTCTAAAACATATTTCAATTTATTCAACAAATTTCATTGTAGTATAAGTTATTATAATTGAAGACCTGATAACTGGTGTAAATTTTTTAACCTTTTAATTGGCAAGAAATATACAATGGAAAAACATGGAATATTATAATGAAATCAACGGTTAAAGTTTTGCTATGTTTTGTTCAAATGTTAGCATTAAGTTTTCTCAATTCTTTATTATTGTAAAATTCCTTGCTTTCCCCATAGTCTTCAATTATCATAATAATTTATTTCAAGAATAATTTTCTTGTTCAATGTTTGTGAGATATCAATATCACGATAAAAAGTTTGAAGTTCGTTATTTTATGGTCTGGAATTTTAGTAAATGTAAAAAAATGCTTAGATCTATTTTATATTATATAAATTATATATCAGTATATCAAAATTTGTTGATTCTGGTATTCAAACTGTCTGTAAAAGATATTTCAGATCAAAACTTGTTTTAGATGTCCCTCCAAAAGAGTCAGTTAGGCCAATCCTAAAAATTTAACTCCGTTGTCGTCCACTATCAATGGACTCACATTGCTCTTTGTGATAATCGTATCTAAAATATGTCTGAGATATTTTCAATTTAATTTAGTTTTCATAATTATTAATTAAAGGCTGCTTTGATTCTTTTCTATTTTCTATTTCAACCTTATATCTTAACAAGACAAAATCTTTGCATCAGATTAATTTTGACAAGATGATGGATCCCTTGGAATGTTGGTTACCTCCTTAAAAACAATATATATGTTTATTATAAGAGTGTTTGATACAGGTAGGAAATAAATTCCAATCTAATATCCCTGTTGTGACTTAAATAAACCTTGAAAAAAGCTAATGATTAGCTATCCCAAGAGACTACATTTTGGAATAGGATAGATTTATTTAGTCTGGTGAAGTTAAGCCCATGTGGCCTTCTCTTCCACTCACCAGGACAAACATATGTTACATTTAAACACAAAAAATTACAATAACAATATATACTAAACAATTAATTATCTGGTCAACTGAACAATAATGAAAATAATGTCTAAATAACACAATAAAATTAAATACAATTCAAATTAAACTAATGGAATAATGTATACTCAAAGGAATAACAACTCAAATCTACTAAACATAAAAAGAAAAGAAAGAAATATACAAAGAAAGTAGAAGTAAAGTAAAGTGATCCCACTATAGGCCTCAGGAGGCCCTTGGGATAGTGGGAGGTTACAGCTCCCACTTTTCTGGACAATCGACACCTCATGTCGGCCGGGTTGTCAGCCCTGCATGACGGCCGCCTTTACCCCCAGAACAAGCATCTGGTACTCATTTCCGTTAGAGGTTGAGTCGATCCCAGGGTCATAGTGCTGCCAGAAGATTTGGGTCAGTTTAAAAATCCTGACCCCACTGGGACTTGAACCCTTGACCTATCGGCTTGTAGCGCAGTGCCACAAAGAAAGTAATAAACTCTAATGAACTAATCTATTGCTTATATATAAGACATTAGATAAATATATTGACAAATCATAATACAATTTTTATTAAATAATACTTACTTACTCACTGGCACTATCGAACCCGTAGGTTCATGGCCGCACGGACATAAGCTCTCCATACATCCCTATCCTGAGCTAATGCTTTCCAATCAATCCCTGTATAATCTACTTCCCTCAAATCATAGTTAATGTTGTTCTCCCACCTCATTCTTGGTCTACCAACTGGGCGTTTTCCTTCTGGCTTTCCTACAAGAAGTTTCCATGCACGTCTTTCATTCCCCATACGCGCAACATGTCCTGCCCATCGCAGTCTACGGGACTTAACTGTTCTTATTATATCTGGCTTCCTATAAAGACCATGTAGTTCATTGTTAAGTAGTCTTCTCCATTCACCTGTCTGTTCATCTCTCTTTGGTCCAAAAATTTTCCTAAGAACTTTATTCTCAAATACTCGTAATCTCCTTTCCTCCCTTAAAGTAAGAGTCCATGTTTTGCACCCATATAATATAACTGGTAGAATAATAGTTTTATATATTTTCTGCTTAACGTTTTTTGAAAGGAGTTGGGACATCAAAAGTCTCTGCAATGCATAATAGCATGCATTTCCAGAATTGAGCCTATGTTTAATTTCTTTGTAAAGAAGAAATTATTAATAGTTAAGAGTAATATTAGTGAGATGTTTCTGTTAATAATTGTATTTTCAATTTGTTTCTGAAAGATGGAACCTACCAAATGCAAATTGTGTAATATATCAAAGTATAAACATCTGTTTTTTTATGATTAAATAAAATGAAGCAAAAGAAAGGAAATGGTAACTTATATTGTCAAATATCCAAGTATTGGGGCAGTGCATAGGGCAAGGCTCTCCACAGAACAGTGTATAAGGTGAGATAAATAATGACTCATTTAAATTTTATTATTTTATATACAGGATGTGGCTTAAGTCAGTTAACCACTGCATATAATTGCAAGGAAAAAATCAGAAGTGTTTGAGATTATATTCTGAAGGTCCTGTATTCACACCCCAGTTTCAACCAATCTGATTTATTCTCTTTTGCAACCATGTGCAGTGGTAAACTGACTTATGCTGCAGCCTGTACATTGATAACCTCGTAGTATTACCTCTCACGGTAATTTTATTAAATGTTTAAAATGTTTAAGGGCACCCAGTAGGCCTACTTATTTGGGTTTAAAAAATCAATATTTTTTCTTTTTGCTTAAAAAAATCCAGGAAAGTCTACTTTACTGATGTGTAATATTATTTTGTCAATTTTGGACATTTAAACCCATAAAATTGATTTTTTAAAAATGGTGTCTCTGTGTTCTGCTAATGTGATTTTTTTTTTCATTTTCTCAGAACTTGTATTTTTTCATAATTTGGTACACTTTTCTCTGAAACTATGAAAGATAGGAGAATAATTTTTGGCATGGATATGCAGTTTAAAGAGTTCAATAATGATAAGGTTAATTTATCTTTGCGCTATTGATAGTATTTGAAATAAAAAAAATTGTATGCAAAATTAACAAAAAAAATTTGGTTATCAAATTAAAAAAATAAATAAATCGCAATCTATATCTGAACACAGGCAAACCTTATTATTGTCAAATGAATTATGGACAATTAAATTTTGGAAACAAGTGGATAAGTAGTTCTTGAGAAAATTGTACAAAGACAATACTTTTAAGAAGTTGGATTTTTTATTTTCATTTTTTTGTATTTTAAATTACTCGTGAAGAAATATGTCTAAAAAGTAATCAGAGTGCCATTATGTTCAGGAAGACTTATTTAAATAGTGACATAATTTTCTAACTTAAGAATAAATTGGAAAAATTATTTTTGTATGTTGTATATTTTTAAACCAAATTGCAAGTAAATTAGTGCCACATGCCCTTAAGACTAGTTTTGTACAAATTTTTTTATTAAATTGTGTTTATCAAAAAACTTATATGGCATGATGATTTTGAATTTAATTGAAGTGAGTGTATGTGTTATCCATGCAGTTTAATATAAGCCATTTGAATGCTTTGTATTTGTCGATAAAAAAATAATTTTTTTATAATAAAGATCATAGTAATTTTTTCTTTGCCCAATGGCCTTATTTTTAGATCTTCTAGTCATTAAGAATCTTGCTTACAAGTAATCAAATGGCAGGAGAGAATACCAGAAATGATGTAATGGCAACCTGGTGGCACTGACAAAAAAAAATTGAAATTCTTGGGGAAAAGGAATCGATTTGGAGGTTCATTGGTACACCAACAGAGGGAGGAAGAATAGGCCTACAGGAATACCAACCATCAAATCAGCAGTCAGATGCCATTCATAGTTAAATATGGGAAATAACATTGAGGTTAATTCATGAATCAATGAGTCATTTTTTACAAGTGTTCATCTTTGCTAGGTTTACCGTACAAGCCACATGGCCTAAAATGAATTTTTTCATGATGATGAACATTGAGGTTAATTCATGAATCAATGAGTCATTTTTTACAAGTGTTTAAGAAAGCATAAACTATAAGGTAAGATGAAAAAATTACTCATTCATGAATCAGATGCCAGATGAAAATTAGAAAGAAAAAAAAAATTCCGGGAAAATATACATGAGGTGGAGTGTACAAATCTTGTTCATTTAATGACTGTTAGAGAACAATTTATGAGGATTCTATGCCGCCATCATAAATTTAGAAAAAACACAGAATTTACTGTTTTTATTATTAATTTCATACATCTCAATGATGAATAAATCATATTTGAAGAGAAAAATTATACACTCAGACCGGGACTTGAACCCGGGACCCTTGGTTCTCTAGAACAAGTGATCTACCACCTGAGGAAGTACCGATCTAAACGCAATTTTTTTTCTATATACGTTGTAATTCCTACCCACCAAATGCTATGAAGCCAGAATTTATTCTTGCAGTATGTTAGTAATTACCTGAGATATATGTATACATTGATTTCCACCCCCCCCCCCAAAAAAAGTGAAAAATGCCTTAAAATAAAGTGAGAAGTTAAGCTCAAATTAACCTAAACTCAGCATATTTGCAATGTAAAATATGTATTAAGTCATTGCTCAGATAGCATAACCAACTTATCATTAAAACCCACTTGTTAGCAGGTGAATGCTAAACTAATCTGGTGTACTAACTATACCATTTTCTTACACTAACTTATTTAATATTTAAAGGAAGTGACACTATGAGGTTTATTTTAATAACGTAAGTTAGAAAATACATGACTCACCTCAAATTTGTAGTTTATTGAAGACCCTGGATTTCGACACTTTATGCATCATTGTCAATTCTAACTCAACATGAGGAGAGTTGTGTATTTTTCAACTCGTTATTTAACATTAATTTTGTCTGTCTAATGCTAACTTGTCCATTTTCTCACCCTAACTTGCCCACTAACATAGGTGGACACTTGGGATGTGAACAAACATACTGGCAGTTGGCTCTAGTAGGAACATGTGTTATCACTTGGCAAACACAATGCTAAAAGTCATTTGTTCTCCGATCAAATTTTCATTGGTGGTATGGTGGCATATGGAGGCAAATTTACAAGGGGACACAAATGGGGAGAACTGAGAGGTTAAAAACCATGGGAGTATAGAGATAAATGGAAGCTTGGCATCAACCTTCCAAAAGGACACGGTAAGATGATAAGGACTATATAAATACATCCAAGAACCTTTATTGTACCACTGTACAGAATATATATTATATAAAAAACATCCTGGTGAAGATTTGTAGTTGCATTTTCTATTGTGCACATCCGTACACTCGTGTTTCTGAACACAACACTGTTATTGTACCATTTAATAACACTATATATAATGAATATTTCAACTATGTCACCTTCACTCCTTTTACACACAGATTCAAATAGAACTGTAGTCAGTTGCAATAGAGTCCTTCCACAACATGACTACAGATCTAATTCAAGAAGATCAGAAATTTTAATAACTGGTCCCTTTGGATGATGAACCCCCCCTTTTTTTTTAGTTGCAACAATATTTTTTTTATAACAATCTAAGTTAGGAATTGAATACAACAAATGAAATCTACTTTATAGTACGAGGGGAAAAAGGAAATGTGGAAAAAATGTTTACTAAATTCTGCACTTAAAAAGCAAAACTGTGAGAATAAATTATTTTAAGACATGAATAAAACTGAAATTTTTGTATTTTTCAATATGAAATGTGAGAACACAAATGTAGTAACAATATATACAGCTAAGTTGAAAAACTTACTTCATAAAAGTAACAACTGGATTATCAGATCTATTTAGATTAAAAATATCCTGGGCCATATTATATACATACTTATATGGAAAATAGTATAAATTTTGTTTACATACAATTAGGGCAGATCACATATTTAAAACACAAAAAATACCATGTATTTTAAATGTGAATTCTATTTAGTCTTAATTGCAAGGTTTTATTTCACTGACATAAAACAGTTTAAAATCACTTTACTTATATTTAATTAAAACAATTCTTAAAAATTGTTGACATATTCATAAATTAATTGTGGGAAATAACTACTTATTTTAGGAATTCTCACTATGAGGTATATGGGAAATAACATTGTGAGGTTCTTCAATTAATAGAATAAGTCGTGTCTTACCTCATGTTTTTCAAGCATGAGAACTGTAGTTTTCAAGAGGTATCCTTTCCATCTTCAGCCAATATGAAGATATAGATGAAAATTCAGCAGTCATGATGTTCATATTTAAAGAGAAAAATTATACGCTCAGACCAGGACTTGAACCCGGGACCCTTTGTTTTCTAGTCCAAGTGCTCTACCATTTGAGCTACCTGAGCAAGTACCGATCTAAACGCAAATATTTCTCTATATACGTTGAAATTCCCGCCCCAAATGCTTTGAAGCCTTTGCTTCTATCTTTGCAAATGGCGGCTCCTATATTAAGAAGACATATTTGGGAATTATACATTACATTATAAATGCCAGTACGGCTATTTTCGATGTTTTTATTATTAATTTCATACATCTCAATGATGGATAAATCATATTTAAAGAGAAAAATTATACGCTCAGAACCGGGACTTGAACCCGGGACCCTTGGTTTTCTAGTCCAAGTGCTCTACCATTTGAGCTACCTGAGCAAGTACCGATCTAAACGCAAATCTTTCTCTATATACGTTGAAATTCCCGCCCCAAATGCTTTGAAGCCTTTGCTTCTATCTTTGCAAATGGCGGCTCCTATATTAAGAAGACATATTTGGGAATTATACATTACATTATAAATGCCAGTACGGCTATTTTCGATGTTTTTATTATTAATTTCATACATCTCAATGATGGATGTTGCCTGAGGATGGGAGGGAAACCTCTTGAAAATTGCAGTTCCTGTGCTTGAAGAACACAAAGTATGAGGTAAGATACAACTCATTTTATTAATAGCTGATATAACTTAGCCAAGAAGGCCAATGTATAGAGGCCTTTTTATTAAGGCTTGCAGTTCTTTTACAAGCCTGAAAATCTTGAGACATGAAACACATGGCTTAAACTCTCTCTCAGAGGACTTGTCCCCTGGATTTATCCATCCTAAAAATCAATTGACCCCAGTTGAGTTTGAATGCATAACTTTTGAACTTTTTCTTTAGCAGGTGACTAAAATTAAGTTGAAGTTTTGGCCTCCTCAACAATTTTTCTCCATCTGGATCTATTCTGAATACAGACTGGCCAATTTCCATTTTTAATATCTCTTTTATAACATCATCCTGCCATCTGTTTTTTGGGCGTCCAGCTGTTCTGGTGCATATTGGTTTCCATTTGTATATTCTTCTTACAAGCTTGTCTTCTTGCATTCTATTTATATGTCCAAATCAGTGCAGTCTTTGAGCTTTAATGTGGTTTATCACATTTTTATTTTGTATTAGATTATTTAATTCAGGGTTCATTCTTATTTGCCATGCTTTCTCTAATGGTCCAAAAATTCTCCGTAAGATCTTCCTTTCAAAGATTAATAGTTTTTGTTTATCAGACTCCTTCAGTACCCATGTTTCACAGCCATAAGTTACAATTAGTCTTAATACTGTATTGTACAGTTTAACTTTAGTTAATCTAGTTTACTTTTAGATAGTATTCTATTTGTATAGTAAGCTTTATTGCCTAAAGAAATTCTTTCACTAATTTCTTCCTCTATATAATTTTTTCCATTTACAGTTGAATCAAGATATTTGTATGATTTTACTTCTTCTATATTTGTATCATCGATGTTCAGAATACTTATTTTTTCATTTATTGTTGTACTTTTGAACTAGAGACATTAGATATTAAGAAATTCCACGATCCCCTTATTTTTCCATAAATCTGCTTAAAATTATACTGGATAACACAGAGAAAGGCCCGAAAAGAAGCAGCACCTAAATTCAGACTGGAAATAACAGAACACAATTGGTATTCGTTATATGAAACCAATAAATGTGGTACCCTGCAACAATCCAGAAAACATCATAGATAGTCAGCATCTACTTCACTATCCAACATTAAACTACGCTGCACAATGTGCTAACAACCTAACTTCTTCTTCTTCATTCATACAAGTCTTAGGCCTAGAGGCCTGTTACAATCTCACTGATGAATTTTGTATCCAGTGCTAGATCTCTTCCCTGTTGGGACAATAACGCAGCATGGCTTTGGGAACTCTATCTGAATTCATTCGTCGCAAATGATTCATCCAGTTATTCTGGTATTCATGTATGTATTTAATGATTGGTTCTAAGCGTAGTTCCTTCAAGACATCATCATTGCGTTTGTAATCCCACGTGATGTATCCTGCTGTATTTCTCATGAATCTCATTTCACTAGAAGTTATCCTGCTCTCCTCTCCTTTCCTCAAGTCCATATCTCACTGCCGTAGCAAAGTGCAGATCTTGCTAAGGTTTTGTATTCCATATTTTTGTATCTCTCTGGACTAGTGAAGGTTTCATTACTGAATTTATTATTCCCATGGTTTAATTAAAATTAATAATTTTATTTGATGTCTACTTCATCCAAATATGTTAATGTGTATCCAAGATAGGTAAATTAATTTACTCCTTCCAGTATTTTTTTAATCTATACAGATTTTGCTATGTATAGGGTATTTTCCATGAAAAGCCGTATTGTTTTTCTCTGTATTTTTTCATGTTATATTTGATGGCTATTTTGTTAAAATTATACACTGAATATTGTAATTTGTCCTCCAAGTGTACCACTAATGCTATATCCTCTACAAAAATTTATGTATTTAATTTCGTATTTCCATTCAGTATTGAATATGTCCATGACATTGTTCTCTCCATTCTCTACCTCTATTATATATATATATGATAAATAAAAGTGGCAATAAAAGGCATCCTGTCCCTGCGCTGTAGCAGAGTGATTAAGGTAGGATGCTTTTGTCAGAGCTTTGGGACTTGTGCTGTTCGAGTCTCCATGGGGGAAGAAATTTTCTCATGGAATTTCTGCCAGCATGGGACCAGTGTCCACCCAGCATCGTGAGGCATTTGGGTAGCTACAATAAGTAGTGGCTCCAGGTTGAGAAAAACCAGCAATAACAGCTGAGGGACCCAATATGCTAACCACATGTCACCACTACACTGGCTGGATGATCATCTACCTCTGTGATGAACACACATGGGTGTGAGCAGCTGGCTGGTAAGCTAAGAGCCTTCTAGGCCTGTTGCATCATGGATTATAGTATATAGAAGGCATCCTTGTCTCACTTATGTATGAATTTCCTACCATTGTGATAGTTTATTGCCACATGTTACTGCAATTAAAGTACATTTTTAAAGGTTATTATAAATTTAATATAATTTGTTGTGGAACCTGGTCTGTGGCTAATAGTTTTAACAGCTTGTTTCTATGTACTCTATCATAAGCCTTTTCAAAATCTAAAAAAGCGATACAAGTTTCCATATTAAATTCCCTTTATTTTTCTATTAATAATTTTAATGAAAAGTACCCATCAAAACAAGATCTTCCTTTGTGAAAACTTAACAAGACAGTATACTGGGAAGCCAGAGAGAAGGTGAAATACCATCAATCTCTGTCATTGGATAAATAAATAACAGAGAGAAAGTGTAATCGGCTGCGGTTATGCTCCTTACCTCTGGTCATGGGTTCAAACCCGGCTGGGGTCAATGGATTTTTTTAGGATGGAAAAATCCAGGGAGCAAGTCCTCCAGGAGGGACTTTAAAATGTGGGTCCCGAGTCTGAAGATTTTTCAGGCTCGTAAAATATCCTTAAGCCTGACTGAAAAGGCCTCTAAGCAAAATTTACCGAATTTTCCCGTCATAGTACTACCTTGGTTTCCTAGATGTCAGTATGAGGCGGAACGCTGTCTACGGACCACTCAAAAATGACATCTATACGAAAACAAGTGTAACTAAATTAGTATGGTTCAAATTCTTCCCTGTAGGGGGAGAGCGCCTAAATCTCTGTAAAGGGAAAACATGGACTTACAAGAAGAGGAAGTGTGTGATTTGTAAAATATGTCAAAATCAATGGAATAGAACCCAGCTATTCAGATTAAGACTAAAAGAATATTTGAAATACATTACCTTTTAGGTTTTTAATTTATGATACGCTATATGTATATATAAGATAATTTATGCTTCAGCTATTATTAAGTTAAACAATTTACTTTTAACACTAAAAACATCCTAAACAGACTTTTCCTATTAACCACAAAAATCTATTATTAATATTATCGAAATCTGACACCCTCAAAAATTAAAATACAATGAGCTTGCCACAGTTTTGCACAATTTGCACCCCCTCGTACATATGTAACAACAATTTATTAGAAGGCAGGAGACAATTATCAACCCAAGAAAATACTAGAAGAGAAGGTGTCATTTCGTTGTCTAAACTGTAATATCATGGCACTTTTCAGAGAATTAAGGAAACTACACAATTATGGAAAAATGACAGCAAACAAGCATAAAACTTCTCTCCTCTTTTCAATAAAAACAACATACCTTTTCATTATATTTGAAGAGAAAAATTCTCGCCTAGACCGGGACTCGAACCCGGGACCCTTGGCTTTCCGGGCCAAGTGCTCTACCAACTGAGCTACCAAGGCGAGTTACGATCTAGACGCAAATTTTTCTCTTATGTACGTAATTGTAATTCCCTCGCGCCAAATGCTTGAAACCATAGCTTCTATCTTTGCAAATGGCGGCTTCTTAGTTAAGAAGACATTTATTGGGAATTTAACACTACTTTATAGCCAGTAGGGCTTCTATTGACGATTTTATTATTAATTTAACACTTCTCATAGAAGGATAAATTATATTTGAAGAGAAAAATTCTCGCCTAGACCGGGACTCGAACCCGGGACCCTTGGCTTTCCGGGCCAAGTGCTCTACCAACTGAGCTACCAAGGCGAGTTACGATCTAGACGCAAATTTTTCTCTTATGTACGTAATTGTAATTCCCTCGCGCCAAATGCTTGAAACCATAGCTTCTATCTTTGCAAATGGCGGCTTCTTAGTTAAGAAGACATTTATTGGGAATTTAACACTACTTTATAGCCAGTAGGGCTTCTATTGACGATTTTATTATTAATTTAACACTTCTCATAGAAGGATAAATTATATTTGAAGAGAAAAATTCTCGCCTAGACCGGGACTCGAACCCGGGACCCTTGGCTTCCCGGGTTCGAGTCCCGGTCTAGGCGAGAATTTTTCTCTTCAAATATAATTTATCCTTCTATGAGAAGTGTTAAATTAATAATAAAATCGTCAATAGAAGCCCTACTGGCTATAAAGTAGTGTTAAATTCCCAATAAATGTCTTCTTAACTAAGAAGCCGCCATTTGCAAAGATAGAAGCTATGGTTTCAAGCATTTGGCGCGAGGGAATTACAATTACGTACATAAGAGAAAAATTTGCGTCTAGATCGTAACTCGCCTTGGTAGCTCAGTTGGTAGAGCACTTGGCCCGGAAAGCCAAGGGTCCCGGGTTCGAGTCCCGGTCTAGGCGAGAATTTTTCTCTTCAAATATAATTTATCCTTCTATGAGAAGTGTTAAATTAATAATAAAATCGTCAATACCTTTTCATTACTCAAATAAACAATCAAGTTGAATGAAACAACATGGAAACAGAAGAACTTAAAAAAAATGTGCTTTACTAAATTCACATTTTAATTGAGGTAAAAAAATTGGGGTAATTTAAAAGTTTAAGTTACATCTTTGATCAGCAGAAAAAGGTATGTAAGTGAAAATAGTGAATTTTTCAGGAGAAATAACATACAATAGGATGTAACATTATGAGGTCCTTCTTAATAAATAAGGTGAATCTGTTACATCTTACTGCATAAAAAGTTGAGTTATTTTGGGCATGTTTCAATATGCCTGCATATATCATCTTCAGCTTGTACGAACTATTGAATTTTACGCTGTTGGCCCTGGATGTCGATTCTCAGTCCATTTTCTGGTGGACCAAAGAACTTGCAAAATAAGTCCCTCTCCCCAGGAATTTCAAAATTCATGATTTATACATCCAGAAGAACAGGGATAGAATCATGACTTATGAAATTCCCGGGAAGAGGGATTTGATCTATAAACTCTTCGGTCCACAAAAGATGGAATGGGAGTCAACATCCAGGGCCAACAACATAAAATTCAACAGTCTGGAAAAGTTTAACTAATACATGTAGGAAATAACACCATGAGGTTTCTTTTCATTATTAATGAGTTGGTTATTTTGAGGGAGCAGAAATAAACTTACACAAAATGGACAACCGCAAAGCAAGAGTTGGAATGCATCAACAATGTCGCACAAAAGAGACAAAACTAGGTCTGCTTAAAAAAAAAAAATGAGGTGAGTCAAAATAACCAACTCAATAATAGACTGGACAAGCTGAAGATGATACCCAGGCATGTTGAATGTCCAAAAGAACTCAACTTTTTATGAGGCAAGATGTAACAGATTCACCTTATTTATTTTTCAGAAGAAGACTTTTTTATTAATTTTCAACAGAACTGATATGTAAAATGGCAATACAAGTATTATCATTCACCTACCAGAATGGCATCATTTCAGATTTCATTTATGTGCTTAGACCATAACATATTCACCAACTTATAAATTAAATGTAATATCAAAATCACAATTTTTACTTATGTGCTTTTCTTGCCAACCAAAGATTTATTTAAATTAGTACATGGAATCAAAGGGCTGCTTCAAGTAGGATAAATTAGAATATTTTTAAACCTCTTTACTTTTAAAGCTCTGCTAAAAATTTCTACATAAAAGGTTACTAACTTACTGGGCACTATCGAACCCATAGTTCATGGTAGCATGGACATAATATCTCCATACATCCTTATCCTGAGCTGTTTTCCACTCATTCCTTGAATAAATAATCCACTTCCCCCAAATCATAGTTTATGTTATTCTCCCAGCTCATTCCATTCTTGGCCTACCTATTGGGTACTTTCCTTCTGGTTTTCTTACAAGGAGCTTCCATGCTCCTCTTCATTCTACATCATATTTTGTTAAAGATATTTTGAAAATAAATAAAAACTCAATGTTTCTGATTTCAAAATAGAGATTGTTGGACAATTAATTCTGAACCGGATGGGGTTAAGGGAATGGATTTTGGAGATATGATTGGGTTCAGTTGAGGGGACAAAGACTAGTGGAGAACTTTAGAGATTGCAGTATTGAAGCTACGGATTCCTTCCATAATCCGTATAATTGGTTAATAATATCACATTCAAAATTTTCCTTTTTTTGTAACATTAACTCTCATACATCCCCATCTTCAGCTAATGTTTCCTAGTCGTTCCCTGTATATTTCCACCTCCTTCAAATCATGGTTAACATTATTCTACCAAATCATTCTTGGCATATCTAATGGGTGCATTCCCTCTGGTTTTCCTACAAGAAGTTTCTATGTGTCTCTTTCAATCACAATCCATATTACAAGTTCTACCTATCGCAGTCTATGAGATTCAACTGTTCTTATATTTATTTATTATTCCGGCTTTTACAATGAATATACATTTTTCCAGTACCCATGTTCACAGTTAACTACACATTTGATTCAACACATTTTTCCATTCTTGTCTGTTCATCCATATATCTTCTTCTATTTCTCATTCCCTCTTAGTTTCATTGATTCCCTGAATCCATGTAATATTTGGTCTACCCTTCTTTTTTCTTCCCTGTGGTTCCCAATCCATGATTATCTTAGGTAGTCTTCCTTCTTCCATCCTTCCGTACCAATTTAATTGTGTCTTCTTTATAAAATCTAATATTGAATATTGTATCATCATCATCATCATCATAGTACATTCACGAATTTAGGCCATTTGTTGACCTGTTTCGGCCTCAAGAGAAACACCATCCAGAAGTCTTTTGAGTGGACGTCCTGGTCTTCTTCTTCCTGCAGGTTGATATCTTAACATTAGTTTGGGTATTCTGTGATCTTCCATTCGATGAACATGTTGTATCCATCTTGACTTATAATCAGAAATTTTGTTTTCTAAAGATTCCATGTGTAATTCTTCTAAGATGTCTTCATTTTTTTGTGATCTAGTAGTGTGTATCCTGCAGTCCTCCGAAGATATCTCATTTCAGCAGATCTAAGTCTCTGTATATCCTTCTGTTTCAACGTCCATACTTCGCTACCATACAAAAGAGTTGGAAGAGCCAGTGTTTTATACACTTTCAGTCTTGAATGCTTTTGGACTAACTGTGGCTTGAAGATAGAATTTATTAACCCTAAAATTCTTAAAAATTTATATATTTTTGCATTTACATCCTTTTCTTCTTCATATGAGATATTGCATCCTAGATATGTAAAATTATTCACCTGCTCCAAAATTTTATTGTCCAGTACAATTTTACTTCTGACAGGATTTACACCTTGAAATGCCATAATTTTTGTTTTTTCTGTAGATATCTTTAATCCATATTCTTCTGTAATTTTGTTAAGTTCATACAGACCTTTCTGTAAATTATCTTTGGAATTTGCTATTATTATTTGGTCATCTGCAAACAATAGGGTGTTTAATTTTCTATTTTCTGACATTCTTATTCCAAATTTATATGTTTTGTTCCAGCAACATATTACTTCATTGATATAAATTGCAAAGAGTGTTGGGGATAGGGGGCAGCCTTGTCTCACACCACGATTTATAATTCCTTCTTCAGAACATCCGTTATTTAATTTAATCTTCATGGTGTTGTCTTTGTAAATATTTTGTATGTTCTGCCGAAGTAAATTTGGTATATTTCTGCCTTCCAATATATTTAAGAGTTTTGATCTCTTGACTGTGTCGAATGCTTTTTCAAAATCTATGAAAGCAAAATGTGTTTCTAAGTTGAATTCTCTTCTTTTTTCAAGCAATAGTTTAACAGAAAATGCTGAATCAATACAAGATCGTCCTTTCCTAAATCCATTTTGACATTCCATAAGGAATTTTTCACTGAAACTTTTCAATTTCCATTTAAAATGTCTGCATAAATTTTGTAGCATGTGTTTAACAAACTGATTCCCCTATAGTTGTCCATTTTTCTCTTGTCTCCTTTCTTGAACAGGGGTATAACAATGCTTGTCTTCCATTCTTGAATATTGTACCTGCATTTTTTCTTTTATATATGAATTTCGGATTTTATCCTTCCTGGATATTCTTGAAGCACGTCTCCAGTAGTCTATTTCAGTGGCGAGTAATTTTTTTTTCATTTGTGCATTTAAAGCCCACACATCAGCTCCATAGGTAATAATGCTTCTGATTATTGTATTAAAAATAGTTTTTTTTGTTTCTTTGAAGATATGTTTGTCCCATACTATTCCATTTAGGGCAGATATAGCATACTTTCCTATATTGATCCTGTTTCTTGTTTTCCATCTTTAATAATTTTAATTCCCAAATACTTATATTCTTCAGTGTATTTAATTGTCCCTAAATTTTCTTCTAGTATTAAATCTTGTGGAAGATCCCCTATTGTCATATATCTAGATTTATCCATATTGTTCTTATAACATAAAGGTAAAGTGATCCCACTACAGGCCCAGGAGGCCCTTCGGGTAGTAGGAGGTTTAAGGCTCCCACTTTTCTGGACAATCCACACTTGATGTCAGCCCTGCGTGATGGCTGCCTTTACCCCCAGAACAAGCATCTGGTACTCATTTCCATTAGAGACTGAGTCAACCCCAGGGACATGGTGTCGCCAGAAGGTTTGGGTCAGTTTAAAAATCCTGTTAAAATAATGTTAACCCTCGACCTTCCAGCTTGTAGCACAGTGGCTTAACCACTTTTTTAAACATGAAATACAAAAATAATTTTAAAATTGTTAGGAAGTAACATTATGAGGTTTAATTTAATAATTGAGTTTGTATTTTTTAACATTCTTACCTCATATGTTTGTTTTGTTCAACAATAAGCTTTGAAACGATCATCCAACAAAACAAACATATGAAGTAAGAATGTTAAAAAATACAAACTCAATTATTAAATTAGAAAAATAATGTTAAACATAAAAATTTGGAAGTTATAGATTAAAAGTATTTAACCCTTAAATTGGCGAAATAATAATTTCTCGTGTCGGTTATTTAAATTTTTCAGACTGTAATGAAAACAGAATCATGTAAAACTGTAAGTTATTACTAGACCCCAGATTTGTACGCAAAATAAAATACTAAACATGCATGAAAACTGTATAAAATACACATCGTAAATATGCAAGAACAGATTGTAATAAAATCAAATAAACTATTTGCTTTGTGGGTAATTTTAGTTTACTCTTGGCTGTACAGTAGAAAAGGAATGTTTTCATGAGGTTTTTTTGTGTGAAGCTCCTTCGTCTGTCATTCAAGAAGGGTTTATACAATAAAAATATCCTTTCTAAATCACATGATGTCACAGGAGCATGTGAAAAACACTACAGTTCTTCTTCAGTGAAATCCTCTTCGGTTACAGTTTTTTCACTATCACCAGAGAGCATTTTGCTAATTTGACAAAATCTATTGTAACCAGAATTTTTATTTAATACTTCACTAAGCTTATTAAATGTGATTTTAGCAATATTGTAATATTATTTCTCAAGGCCCACAGGTATTCCCCCTCTTACACAGATGTAAAAATATACACGTTATGCTTATATCCAATGGATTGCAGAGACTTCATTAATTTAAATAAATATTAATCAATAATTAATTAATTACCAGTAATTAGCTGAAGGGCTCTAGTTATTATTGTACATTATTGTGTAATTTCTACTCATTTGTTTTTCAATTGTTTTATAAACAATGATAAATAAATGAAATTAATGTATCTTATATAGGATACATTGTCAATTTAAGGGTTAAGGAAATCTACTTAAATAAAAGAATATAGTGCCTGAAAAATATTATAAGTTAACATTATCATAATTAATAGTGCTCTATATTTCATTTAATTATCTTTAATACTTCAATAAATTAAGGATACAGGGGAAAAAAACAGGTAATATCTGTCCAGCCTTAGAAAGACACTTCAGGAAAATAAATGGGCGGGTAATCTAGGAAGCACGTGACTGCTGCAGTTACTGTGATTTGTTCATGACCAAAGCACAGTTCAGCGGAAGCGAAAAAATAGATCATGTACTCGATTAATATAATTACATATTTAAAGCTATATATGTCAACTATAGTTGATCAGAAAACAGTATATAGGCCTGCCTACATATTTCTTCGAAGGTCAGAGACTAACTAAAAATTTGCATTTGTTTGAAACTGAATGATTCTTGAGAAGAAGTTGAATGTCAGTTACAAATATGGCAGCTGTCGGGTAGTTTATGTTAACTCGGTTATTTTAATTAAAGGTTTGATTTGAATTAATTTGTTTAAAATTAACAATTATAATTTAATTACTTTTCGACATACCACTGTAAATTTTAATACAACCTGCAACATTAAAAATTGAAACAATTGTTGTGCATTAAATTTATCAGTTTGTAACGAACAGCTGACAGAGCTCGTCTGCATTCCTACATGAAGTAATGCATTCGGAAATTAAATGTCAAAGTGTGCATCTTACGTTGGACAGAGAATAGTTACTTTTTCATGAAATCCGGAAAATGAATTTAATATTTAAAGGAAGTTAGAGTGTTGAAACCATGATCTGCAATAATACTACAAATGTAAGGCGAGTCATAAATTAATCTAACTCATAATAACTAGAAAATGGGCTTTTAATATTGTATAACATTTCTGCTTCCAGATCTATTTCACACTTTAAAAAATAGTCCTTTCCGCTGAGAATCTAATGGCACCTCAAAAACCCCTTCATAAAAATAAGATACATACCCGGTGCTTTTCATGTACTTTTCAAATATAAAGGTTTAAAAATATTCTAAAATATAAGCACTGCAAAGTACCTTTTTTTTTTTGGGTTCGTTAACATTTTAAGTTATAATTCTCAAAATAATTTATCTACATTTCCACACATTAAACTTCCCCTGCAAGCTAAAATAAAATTGTAGAATATTGGTTCAATGATATTTATTTTTATATAATTAAATAATATAAAATATTTAATTAATGAAAATTATTTGTTCAATTTATTGTGTGTTTTGGAGGCAGATAATAATAAACACCAACTAGATGCTTATTTTTAAATTAATGGTGATTTCTGAAATCAGTATATTTCCTATTCCTTCCTTCAACATTCTACCTAATCAAAATTTGTAGGAAGTAAAATTATGAGGTGTTAGTAATTAAATATTATTATTACACCGCATCTCATATATAATTTTCTTTTTTAAGAACAAGTTTTGGATAAACTAATAATCCTCCATCTTCAGTTTGTACTTGACTACTGTTTTGTCGTAGGTAATTCAATGTTTTCTCCTCCATCTGTTTGTAGATTGATGAACCTCCAAATCAGATCAAATTCTCTAGGAATTTTAAAATTGATTAATTGAATAGTTGCCCCAAAAAGAGATCTATCCCACAAACTACAAATTGTTAGGAAAACTAAAAAAAAAATGTATAATATTCATGTTGAGGCTATTACCTTTATTATATCATATACGAGGGCGGATCGGAAAGTAACGCACAATAATTTTTTTCTGCCTTGGTATTGCAGCTAGAATGTTGAAATTTCACAGAGATATAGTTTGAAGTTTTCACTACAGATGGTATTTTTTTCTCAGGTGCACCTCTTGCGAGAGAAGCTTGAACTATGCAACAAAGATGGCGCGCATGCTACAGTCGTCCACCTGTGAGGAACAGAGAAGTGTTGTTCGATTTTTGTGGGCCAAAGGGCATAAACCCAGTGAAATTCACAGGGACATGCGTGGCGTGTATGGGGATGATTGTATGGACCGTAGCAATGTCTCCAGGTGGTGCACATTCTTCCAAGAGGGACGCGTGAACCTTAGTGATTCGCCACGCTCTGGCCGGCCGACAACAGCAGCAATCCCGCAGAATGTCAGAGGCATTGAGGCGGCAATTCTGAACGACCGGCGTGTGCAACTGCGAGCCTTATCGCAGAAGTTCAACATTTCCTATGGTGCAGTGTACGATATTGTTCATGAAAATTTGAAATTCCGTAAAGTTAGTGCTCGCTGGGTGCCTAAGAACCTGACAGACGACCACAAGGGCCAGCGAATGATGGCAAGCTTGGACCACTTAACGCGGTACACACCGCACAAGGACATGACTTTCTGGAAGGAATCGTCACAGGTGATGAGTCGTGGGCATACCACTACACGCCCGAAACAAAGCAGGCATCAATGGAGTGGAAACATGCTGGTTCCCCAGTAAAGAAAAAATTCAAAGTGACTCAATCTGCCAGGAAAGTGCTTGTGACAGTGTTCTGGGATATGCATGGTGTTTTATTGGTGGACTTTGCTGAACACGGGACCACTGTGAATGCTGCGGCCTACATTAAAACTTTGGTGAAGTTGCGTCGTGCCATTAGTGACAAACGTCACAACATTAACGTTAAACTTCTTCATGACAATGCTCGCCCCCATGTTGCTGCTGTCGTTCGTCAGAAAATCGCCGAATTTGGTTGGGAGGTGCTCCAGCATCCACCATACAGTCCGGATCTTGCACCATCGGACTTTCATCTGTTTGGTCCCATGAAGAAATTCCTGGCCGGCAAACGCTTTGAGACAGATGTGGAAGTGAAATCAGCAGTGTGCAGATGGCTACACTCCAACCAAATGGACTTCTACGAACAGGGCATATTGAAACTGGTAACACGATGGGAAAAATGTGTTGAGAAAGTTGGTGATTATGTCGAAAAGTAGGTAAAAGATGTAAGTTCATTTGTGATTTTTTTCCTTTTTTTTACTATTAAACTTTTTA
The DNA here is from genome assembly GCA_030220185.1 of Diploptera punctata. Classification (NCBI taxonomy): domain Eukaryota; kingdom Metazoa; phylum Arthropoda; class Insecta; order Blattodea; family Blaberidae; genus Diploptera; species Diploptera punctata. The sequence goes on from JASPKZ010002337.1 coordinate 2,427,219, forward strand.
AAAAAAATTATTGTGTGTTACTTTGCGATCCGCCCTCGTATATTTTAATCTCTCATCCTATTGGAATTATATACAGCCAATTTGAATGCAAAATAACAATTTAATACACAATTGAGTGCAAAAGTGATCTATCTCTATAGAGTGGAAAAATGATCTAACACATATTTAACTAAAAATGCTATAATAAGAAATAGAAAATACATATTGAACACTAATTCAGTTAGAAAATTTTCTACATTAATCAGTTTTCAGTATTTATTTTCCATTTAATGTTATTTTGTTACATTCTTTGCATCTTTCTTATTTTCACTCAATTTCTCTAAGGTTCTAATTAGAATTCATGGAACTGTGGTGGAATGAATTTGCACATGTACAGTAATTGTTTTTCTACACTGCTATTAATGACTTGACTATTTTATTACATATAGATCACTATTCGCTTGAAAACCAATTTTAAAAAATAAATAAGATATGGAAGAGAGTATGGAAATTTTACATGCACCATGCCAGGATACTCACCGGATAGATCATTAATCCACTGAAAACTCAACTTTTGAATTTTTGTGGGTTATATCTTTTTTTGGGGGCAACTATTCAATTATTCTTTTTTTTCAAATGTAGATCTTTTCCCAAACTATGAACTTGCCTTGAGGCAAAAATTAATTAAGAAAATGGAAAAAGCCTAAAGAATACTCCATCATGTCTCACATATGTGCTAACAAAGGAACAATTCTTCATAGAAGAAATACATCAAGGCCTGCTTCTATCTACATGGAACTAATGCAAGAAGTTAACCAGAAGAAAAAAAAAAAATGGCTGGATTTCTTCTCCATGGAAGTGATGATCTTACTCAACAGACACCATCACAAGATTTGCCAGACAGAGAAATACCAGAAGAAAAGTGCAAGTGCAAACCATCATCATCATCGGCTTGATGGTCCTTTTAGTTTGACCCTAGCCTCCCTCATAACAAACATCCATTCTCTTCGGTCAGTGGCCTTATTTCTCCAATTTGTTATGTCAATCTTCTATAGGTCCACCTGTACATCGTCCATCCATCGTAACCTAGGCTCCATCCAGCTTAGCATTTTATATCATCCTGGACAAACATGTCTCGTTCATTCTGCAAACATGGCCCAACCATTTGATAGTCTAATTTTAATATCTATAACTATATCGTTATCTTTATATATGTCATATATTTCCTGGTTAGTTCTTATTCTCCAGGTACCCTTATCCTTAATTGGACCATATATTTTTCTTAAGATCTTTCTCTCCCAGGTGGTAAGTCTTGTAGCAGTTCTTTCTGATATGGTCCAGGATTCACTGTCATACACTACAACAGGTTTAATAATTGTTCTATATATTCTTATTTTAATTTTCTTAGATACATATTTAGATAATATAATTTTGTTCAGAGATCTTAAACATCGGTTACCTGCTGCTAGTTTTTCTTTTATTTCAGTTAATATATCATTATTTCTGGATATCATGGATCCTAGGTATTTAAAATTCTGTACTTCTTCATATGTCGCTCCATTTAATATTCTGTTAAAGTGGATCAAAATGTGACCGATATCATGTAATGTGGTGCAAAAAAAAAAAAGTAAATTCACTTACAGACTTCTGTAAAACTTAAAAGTGAACAAGAAACATCCACATTGTGTGGTATCTTCCCTTTTATTATAAAAAGGTAAAGAACCCACAATTTGGGAAAATATCTACATTAAAAAAAAAAAGGAGCAATTAACGAATTTTAAAATTGCTAGGAAATGTGATTTGATTTATAGGGTTCATCAGTCTACCGATAGATGGAAGAGTAAACATTGAATAATCAATCACAAAATAATAGTTGAATACAAAGTGAAGATGGAGTATTATTAGTTCCTCCACAACTGGTCTTAAAAAGAAGACTAAATATAAGGTACGGTGTAATTTTAACAATAATAAATTCAACCTGATTTTGATTATGGCTGTTACTTCAAAAATAGAATAAAGAAAAAGGAAGTACGTATAATGCCCCCACAAAACATTACCATCTTCAAGTTGTCAGATTGCTGATTACAGCAAACTCCCGATTGTCCGTGTTAATCGGGACTGAGATATGCACGGAAAATCGAAAATGAATAATCCAATTAAGTTATTTGGCGCCGTGGAAGTAGATCAGAAATTTATTTACCAACTTTAACATTACTTACTTACAACAAATATTCATAAAATGATATATTAAATGTATTTAGGTGTGAGTCGTAATTACCATTAATTTATTTTACTCGTAAATATGAAAAAAAAGTGGGACCATTTCCTGTCATGATCACTCTGGTTACAACTGTTATTCAAAATGGCCGTGGTAACCAGTGATAACTACACTGTTAACCACCCATAACCAGTGATAACACAAATAATCAGTGATAACCATACTAGTTACTACCGATAACCACACTACTAACAAGCGATTAACCCAGCCACAGCATATCTGTGGTTTCAACAATAAAGCTCTGCCGATAACAGTTCTGTAACAACAAACTTTCAGTGACCCACACAATGGAAATTTCTGAAATTGTATTGTATTCTCAGAATGTTGGTTGGTACCATTAAACGCATTAGGGGAGGGGGTTGTGCTAGTTTATAAGCACCGTTCACAGTAGCATGTTTAAAAATAAAGAATTTTTTCATAACAATACAAAATACAGTAAAAAGATTCATGCCTGGATAATCTACAAACTGGGCAATATGCATATGGATAATTGGGAGTTTGCTATACCATTATATTTCTCCAAGGCACAGGATTATTAGCAAATATCAACACATGCCAACTCGAAAATTTTAGTCTTCAGGAATCAAGGGGGAAAAAAAAAATTCAACATTCTAGCATTATTGTAAACAATAAACAAATTTCTCAATGTTTTTTTTACATTTACATTAAAGGACAAATTAATATTTAAGAGAAAAATGTAAGGCTAAACAGGGATTTGAACCCAAGATCTCTGGTTTTCCATACCAATAAGCTATCTAGGCTCCTGATTTAGATAGAAAAGGATAAACAGAAAAAAACTGCAATTTCAAGTAACTTGTCCTACAATCTAGATATGAAAGAAAACATTTAAAACCTATAAGAATCAAATGAATCATGAATTCTTCTTACTTCATATATCTATGTTTAACACAGAACTGCAGTAAAAAACTGTTAAAAAACATAGATATATGGGGTAAGAAGAATTCATGATTAATTTGATTCTTATTAATTAAATAAAAATAAAACAGTTTTATTTGATTTTCATATTTATTATATAATTCAGTGACAGCTGTTTCAGTACACTGTACCTTCTTCAGACATGTTAACAAATTATGAATTGTGTTCCAACTGATCTAAGCAACAGATCAGTTGGAACACAATTCATAATTTAACATGTCTGAAGAAGGTACAGTGTACTGAAACAGCTGTCACTGAATTATATAATAAATATGAAAATCAAATAAAACTACGTTTTATTTTTATTTAATTAATAAATATGGATTTTCATCAAGTAAACACCAACTCAATTGATAATTTGATTCTTATTAAGAAAACCTCATAATGTAAAAATTCCCAAATTTATTATATTAAATTAATAACCAATATTCTACAATTTACATAATTAAAATGTTACATTCAAACAACTGAACATTAAACAAGAAACTTGAATACAAAATTTATTTCATAGAAAAGTAACTTCACATTTTATTGTAGAATGAGGAAACTTATTTGATTATAGAAATTGATAGGAAATAACTCTATGAGGTAATTTACTAAGAGATTGGATGGGAAATATATACCTCACCTCATATTTTGTTTTTCAGACCTGGGCATGTTTCAGTGAAACATTCTCACAATTAGAATCTGACAGAAGAGTTGACTGATGATGTCTTATATATTCTTTCTCCCTGGTGGTGGGAGAAAAGGATTTAATCATGAGGTTAACACAATAGTCAGATTTTTATAGTGAGCGGCATATATGATTGCCAATGAGCTGTACCAATAGAAAATGTGCACACTGTGACCACATTTACAGTCTCTATCACCCACCCTCTCTCTTGCTTTGTCTCTATCAATATGTCTACCATTACATCTATTTTCTTACCTCTCAAGGTAAAGTCCCACAAACTCAAATAAATATAAAAGAAATAAATCTTAGCTTGAAATAAAAAAAAAATACATACAATCTCAAACTGCATTTATAGAAATTCCATGGGGACTTGAACCAGCAGATGTCCATGGAATTTCAGCCAGTATGGGACTGGTGCCTATCCAACATGGTGAGGAATTTGGATAGCTGCAATAAGCAATGGCTCCAGATTGAGAAAACCAGCTCTAACGGCTGAGGGACAAAACATGCCGACTATGTATCACCCCTATATTGAGAGATGATCTCACATTTGGATGTGGACCAGCAGCTAAGAGCTTTCTAGGCCTGATGCGCCATGGAGTTTTATTACTGACTCATCAAACAGACAAATATCAGTTCCATGTGATCTAGTGGTTATGTTCCTTGCCACTAGCTTGGAAGATCGCGCATTCAAATCTGGTTGAGGTCGATTTTTAGGGTGGAAAAATCCAAGGGACAAGCTCTCTGGGAGGGACTTTAAGCTGTGGGACCCGAGTCTTAAAGATTTTTCTGGCTCATAAAAAACAGCAAGTCTGAATAAAATGACCTCTATGCAAAATTTAACTGACCTTCATCCATCCAAGTAATACTTTGGTTGCCTACTAGATGTCTCATAGAGGCAATGTGCTATCCACATGTCACTTGACATCTGTAGATAAATAAGAGTACCTAAATTAGTTTGGTTAAGAAGTGTCCGCTAGGGAGCACCCTTGTCTCCATGTTGAATGTATGGGGTATATACAAATACTTATTTCCTCCACTGTAGATAATAAATTATAAAAGTCTTAAAAATATAAGTAAATTATTAATTTCTCAGTTACTACTGCACCTAAAAATCATGATATTTTAAAAGGTATGAAAGAAGAAATTACCTGTTTCCATTCAAGACCACACACTGTGAAAGAAAATAGTAATAGTACAGTGTGTGTGTGTGTGTGAGCAGGACCAACACTACCAATAAGAAATTGTTACAAATAGAAAACTAATAAAGTTATTGTAATTTCATTTGTAGCAAAACATAAACTCAACAAGTTTTATGGTGACAACAATGAAATTACGTAAATTTTCATGTTTAATCAATGTGTTGTTTTTGATTTCTTCCAACAAGATGAAGCTCCCCCACATTATGTAAGGAAACTATGCTCAGGATTTTTAAGCTGTGAAAAAAATTGACTCTAACCAGGTTTGAACCCATGAACCTCGAAACCAGAGGTGCACATGTGAAAATTTACTGATTACTATACAAACTTGTTGAGTTTATGTTTTGCAACAAACTGCATTGCAATAAATTTGTTAGTTTCTGTTTTATAACAGTTTGTTATTGGTAGTGATGGTCCCAGACACCCTGTATTATTTTTAATGAAAGGCATGAATTGTACAGCAACGAGTTGCTTAGTCTCAAATGGGCAACAATGAGAGAGAGAACAAGGAAGAGAATGGCAGGTGGATCTCTCCCAGCTCCTCCTCTTTGGCCATCGCACATGCCACAAGAAAGCCGAGGACGTTTCACTGAAACATGTCGAGACGAGAAAACAATTCTCAATCTCTTTATATTTCCAATTCAATCTCTTAAACTTATTTGATTTTTAAAATAGATTGAAAATTAAAAAAAAACATTCTGAGTAAATTCATTTTGTTAATAAATGTGATCATTTCTCCTAACACCATACTCAATTTAATTAGCTATTTTCTAAAATAAATTTAAATGTTATAAACTCACTTCCTCTCCTCTTATGCCATTTATCATTTAAATTATAAGTGAAAAGACATGAAACAAAAAATTGTATACATCCAACATACCAATTCAGAATATATATAAAAACAATCAAGTCTGGAGACACTATACTACTGTTTAAAAAATTAATTTAGTGTAATGTACAATATTTTCCATATACAAGGCTCAAGACTTATCACGTTTATAGTAAGTACAGAATTGCGCAGTAAATACAGCTAATAATTTTTGTTTTATGTCGAATGACAGCCACTATCATATAATGAAACAAGTGGAAACAACAACAGAATATAAGGGATTAAATTATTTATTCTACACTGCAGGTTATTTCAACATTTTAAAAATAATGATTTTATAATAATTGCCTTATTTATAAATCAATAGTAACAACTTTCACATGGAAAAAATCACTATGAGGTTTAATTTAAGAATTAAATTAATATTTTTAATACCTCACCTCATATCCTTTATTATTCAAGACTGCAGTTTCAGAGCTATATCTCCAACATCTCTCGTCGACTGGTGTTATGTCGTTTCTTGGCAAAAGAAGAAAACTGCCAAGATACAACATAATACCGGTCGACAAGAGGCTACTGATGATGGAGATATAGCTCTGAAACTGCAGTCTAGAAGAATAAAGGACATGAGGTGAGGCATTAAAAATATTAATTTAATTCTTCAATAGTAACAAGTTTATTGACCTATGGAGCAGAAATGTGGACTATGAATGCCAAATTAAAGACAAAATTTCAATCTACAGAAATGGATTTTTTAAGATGATCTGCACGATGCTCTAAATTAGAAAGGATCAAAAACAATATCATCCAAGAAAAAATGTAGAATTTGTGGGAAGTAAACAATTACAATGGTTTGGACATGTGAAGAGGATGAATGAAGATAGACTGCCAGTTAGGAGTTTGAAGTGGGTTCCAAATGAGAGAAAAAGAAGAGGGAGACCTAAGAAGACATGAATAGAGGGAATTATGAATTTGATGAAGGACAGGGGACTGAAGGACTGGAAAGATGAATAGAGGAAAAGAATCAAAAGTTAATATTGGGCACAGGAAGATGTACACATTTAAAACCTTTTGAATAATAAATCATAACTGTATTAAGGACATGTGTGTGATGAAAACTTACATTATACCTTGAAATTCTTTCTGTATAAATACATAATCCACTTTTAATCACATTACAAAAATGAAATTTATACTAGATGGATTTCAGTGTCTTGCATTTAAAAACAGCAAATAATTTCTTGGACTTTGTACCTCACAATGCTCCTCTGGGAGAAATTTCAAGAGAATATTTGAATGTAAAGTTTTAAGGAAAAAATTTTGGGAGTAAAGAGAGACAAACAGACAGCTGAATGGAGAAGACTACATAACAGCAAGCTATATGACTTTATGCAAAACCGAATATAATAAGAACAGTTAAGTATTATGCATTACAGGGACTCTTTGTCATCCTAACTTCTCTCAAAAAAGTTAAATTGAATATATATAAAACTCTTATTCTTCCAATTATATAACATGAGTCCACCGCTGTGGTCTCAAGGTAGCATGCTGCCTTGTCATGCAGCAGGCCCAGGTTCGATCCCCGGTCAGGGCAGTTTTTCTGGGTGAGGTTTTTATCGGGATTTTTCCTCACCTGTAAGACAAATGTCAGGAAAACTTTCAGGCCCAAATGGTCCCCGAAATCATATGGCCATCATCATCATCCTTCACCGGTGTGGAAAGCAACGGGAAGCTACCACACCTACACAATTCCCTAGTAAAACTGCAAGCATAGCATGAAAATGCTATGATTGCTGTGAAGGACCTACCTTCAGGCAGAATTACTATGGATGGATATAAGGGAGGAGAAAAGATTATGAGTATTTGCAAATAATATTCTTAGGAAATTTTTTAGACCAATGAGATGAACAGACAGGTGAATGGAGAAGACTACATAAGTGAGTTACACGATCTTTATAGAAAATCAGATATAATAAAAACAGTTAAGCCTTGTGGACTGTGATGAGCAGGACATGTGGCACAAATGGGAAATTAAAAAGGGCATGGAATCTTCTTGTAGGAAAACCAGAGAGAAAATGCCCAATTGGGAGATGAAGAATGAGGTGGGAGAATAACAACCATGATGAGGAAAGTAGATTATACAAGGAATGATCGAAAAACATTAGCTGACAATAGGGTTGTATGGAGAGTTTATGTCTGCATAGCCATAAACATATGGGTTTGATGGATGCAATGGGTAGGAAATGTGGCATGAATTGGAAATGAAAGAGGAGCATAGAAACTCCTTGTAGGAAAACCAGAGAGAGAGTGCCCAGCAGATAGAGCTAGAATGAGATGGAAGAATAATTATTCAATTGATTTGGCATTTACTTGAAGAAAATCAATTTTTATAAATATAAATAAAAATTAAAGTGTTATATGATTTTCATATTTATTAAAATACAAATTCATAACAGCTGTTTCAGTACTTTGTACCCTCTTCAGATGAATTTTATCATGAATACAAATGAATTTTGTACTGGATTTTTATATATAATAACAAAATTCATTTGTAATCATGATAAAATTCGTCTGAAGAAGGTACAAAATACTGAAACATCATATAAAACTAAGTTTTATTTATATTACGGAAGAATAATATTAACCATGTATTGAAGGAGGTATTATACAAGGGATGATTAGAAAACATTAGATTAGTATAGGGATATATGAAGAGCTTATGTCCATGCAGCAATGTACCTCCAGGTTCGATAGTGCCACTGAATTATTTTTACTAAAACATGGTAAAAGATGATAAATAGTTGCTCAAACATGTCAAATCATGGTGCAAAACAAAATATTTTTTTTATTTCACTTTGTATTGATTGGTTTTTCTGAAAAATGTAACTAATTTTCAATTTAAGGGTTAATTAAATTGTATGGTATACCATAATTACGCATGTATAGGCCGCATCCAAGTTTTGCGATAATAAATTGGGGAAAAAATATTTCTTATATTTTCACTAAGAAGCAGTGCAAAAGACAGAAGTAGGCCTACACCATTTTTAAATCTGCCAATGTTGTAAATCCCAAAGCTTCTGTTGCCGGCTATGTAACAGTACATTCGGGCTGCGGCTCAGTCATTAACACAAGGGTAAAAGGGACGGTCAGTTGGTAGGTACGGTATTCATTGTCATTCCTGTTCACTGTATGTAAACATAGGTCATAGCAGAGCAAGTTATACCCTCCAAATTCAAGCTACAAGTGGTGCACTATGCATCAGAACACGGAAATAGGACAGCAGGAAGAAACTTTGATGTGGATGAAAAAATGTGCGACTTGGATCCAAACAAAACACGCACTTGAAAACACATCACAACATCAACAACTTTTCCGCAGAAAGAAAGCGAAATATCCACAGTTAGAAAGAGTTCTCCTGGATTACGTACGGAAAACAAGGGCAGACGGATTTTCTGTATCTGTCGAAATGATACAGTTTGAAGGCCTTAAGATAGCCAAGAATATGGAAATCCCCTGCAATGAATTTAAGGCAAGTTATGGCTGGGCAAGATGATTTATGACACGTCACGACCTTGTAATTTGGAATTGTTCTAAAATGAAGCACTTTTTCTAGTTATTTCATATATAAGCCACACCCTAATTTTGAAATTTACATTTTATGTAAAAAAGTGCAGCCTATACATGCGTAAATGCGGTACATGGTGACGAACTAAACATGGGGGTTGCTAGAGCCTATTTTTAATTTTGAGTTTCTGGTAAATCCCACTTCTAATAGTCAGATTTCACTGATTTTTGAAGAACAACTTTCTCTGTTTATTTCAATAGCACATACCGAGGTTTGTTGTGAAACATCGAAAATAGTTACCACTAAGGCAACTTTTAAATTTTCATTTTAGATGAACTACTACACCTAATGGTCCAATTTTGCAGGTAAACAAACTCGGCATTACTTTTTCAATTGATCTCTAATGGTCAGATTTTAATTTAGATGAACTCTTATCAGAAGTTCGATTTTGTAAGTAAATGAACTCGATCTTCTCTTCTTTTTCTTCCTTCCAAGTATTAGGCCAAGGCCTGTTACGACCCTATAGAAAATGTTCCCTCCAGCGTTTCATAGGACGGCCTTGTGATCTTCGTCCTCTTGGTATATAATTATAAATAGCTTTGGGGATCCGATTTGAACTCATTCTTTCAAGATGGTGTTTCCAATTTAGTTGGTACTGTTTAATATATTCCAAAATTGGCGTAGTCTTCAATTCTTTTAAGAACTCGATCTTACTTTTATTAATTAATTGCTATGTGCAGTCATGCCCTGTAGTAAGCCTCAATATAGCACTGCAGATTTTTTGTGATAGTTCCAGAATTACAGATGAGTTTTCTAACAGTATTTTTATATTTCTGTTTCCAAATTTTTCAATTAAATTGGAATTGTAACTATCTTTAAATTTTTCCTTTATAATTCTTTTAATTGATTCATAAGAAAATGTATTTGTTACTTTCTGCTTAATTTTACCCCTTTTTACGAGTACATCAGCTCTTTCATTCTCCCTTGTATTCCACAATGGGCTGGAATCCATTGTAAGACTATATGTTTACCAAGTTTGTTAATAGTCTAAATCATGTTTTGTATTTCTAATATTTTTCCCATATTTGGATATATGGTTAATACTATGGCCTGAATTGGGAATGACAAATGATAAAACAGTAAAACCTGTCTTAGCCAGAACCTTTATAAGAAGGAAACCTGTAGAGATGGAAAAAATCTCCAGAACGGTACGATTTTATATGTAAAATCATCCTGTATAAGCAGGAAACCTTCATAATGCAGAAACGGAATGGTTTTTAAACTACCAATAGTTAATTTTTACCTCAGTAAGACGGAAAATTATTCTTAAGCACGTTCTAATTACAGTATTAATGACCATATGTGAAAATTCTGCATGACACTTTCTGCATTATATCGTTTTACCTTCTTGTGTTGCCATTGTATTGCAGGGATACCCTTGCTTATGTATGACAGCGGGGAATCCCTCGATTTTCCTTGCCTGCTTATGTTATCTGCGAGGGAGTTAGGAAACTCTTCAGTCTTCCTGTAGTTGTTTTGTATTGCTGTGAAACTGAGCTATGTTACATACACTATTTTATCTGTATTTCAGTCAATACGTTATGTCTTTAAAACGTGCATGTAAAAAACCCTTACACAGCGTGAGAAAATTCAAGCTTGTAATTTGGGAACCCTTTATAAGAAGGAAAACTGCCAAGACGGAAATATATTTAAGGAACCGTCATGTTCCTTCATAGACAGGTTTTACTGTCATTCTAAAATAATATTAATGGAATTATAACAACTCTTATATTCTGATTGTTATTAACTCACTTGTATCATATACTGTCCACCCCTAAATCCTCAATTTTATAACCACCATTAATTAAATTAAGACTTTAAATTATGATTTCCTAAAAATGTTGGGCATAAAAAAATACACATTCCATTCCAGATGGAAGAAAAATCACATATGTACAACACAAGATGAAAACAAGAAAAGATGATAAGTGGACCACAATGTCAAAGAGTAAAGAACATTTTATCACCTATACAGAAAAATTTTAACAAAGATATTCAATGAAATAATTCAACTTATACAGATGGGGAAAAAATACATTTGCATACATTCAGTTTATTTACATCAATACTTTTATCTTTTTTAAGTTGGCACCTAGGCAACAAATTCTCTCTCATTCACACAGGAAGATCATATGTCGAGTCTTAATTCAGGCATTCTACATAATTTGTCTATTGTGCACAGTTTTGAGATAACCTTGCTCTTAATCAACAGTGGAAAATTTTGAAACTACCAACTTAAAAAAAGAAAGTCCACCGTATAGAAACTATGCAAATTAAGTAAATTCTTCAGTAAGTTACATTTATGGTCAGATTTTGCTGGTTTACAGAATATATTTTCCTTTTGTTAATTAAATTTTATGCGAGAAAATGAATATGACACTTGCTAGAGCAATTGCTTAAATTTTGGTTTTCAGGCAAATTTCCACTTATAACGATCAGATTTCACTGATTTTTGGGAATGCCTTTCATACCTCACCTCATATCCAATCTTCTAAGTAGACCGTGGTTTCAAAGCCTTGGTGGCTTCATCTTCAGTATTTTCTTGTCGACTGATGTTATGTCGATCAGAAGAGCTACTTTTTCTTCCCTATGTTGGTGGACCGATAATCCTCCGGATCTAGTCGGAATCCACGAGAATTTCGAACTTAGAAGACTGGATATGAGGTGAGGTATGAGCATTTTAATTATCTTAAATTAAACCTCATAATGATTTTTTTTCCTATAAAAGTTCAATGCCTTTCATGTTTTATTTAAATAGCATATACTGAGTTTTGTTGCAAAAAATAAAAAATTGTGGCCATTAGAATAATTTTTAAATTTTTTCTTCTACTACTAATTGTCTGATTTTGCTGCTCTTTTTTTAAATTTATTGCTATATGACGAGTCTGTTTCTAAAAAAATGAGGCTACTAGAGCAATGACATACATATATATATATATATATATATATATATATTAGGGTGGTTCTTATTTATGCTTGAGCAAAAATAAAATATTAGACCTACAAAAAAATCAAGCAATTCTTTTTATTAATGTTGAAACCGGTCATGAATTTTACATTTTTCCTACATTCTCTTGGTAAATCTTCAATGTTTTCTAGGTTCTAAAGGCTATGATCCACTTCAATTTTGTCTACATATGTTCATACAAGGTTATGATCAGAACTGTGCACCAGCAACAAACAATTTTAACAAGATTATCATTAATCTCCCAAACCTAATTTTACACAATATATAGATACAATATCGAGGAAAGGGATCCCACAACCATTCCTTTTACCCTACAAATTATAACAAATAAAATAATACCACAATATCCAAGTCAACTCCTTGATATAACAAAAAGATTTATTACTCGTGAAATAAGCAATTTTTCAAAAATCATAACCTCACACATCATTTAAATGAAAGCAATTTTTTAAATTTTTTGTAAAGAAAAAGCTTGAACTGGGAATCAAACCCTGGATCTCTGACTCTGTTAATCAGCGTGCAATCAAGACTTGATACAACCACTAAATTTTCTTTACACTTATACAATTCTCTTTGAATACTTTAAATAGAAGTCATCTGATGGCGTTGTTGATAGCAAGAGCTAGCTACCTTTGGACGTAAGGGAATTGTATAGGTGGAAAGAAAATTTAGCAGTTGTATCGAGTCTTGAATGGTGTAATGATTACATGCAAAGTCAGAAATCCAGGGTTTCATTCCCGGTTCAAGCATTAATTTTTCTATTCAAAAAATAAATCTATCCTGGACTGGAATACCTTAAACTAAATACAATATCAAAATAGGTAAGCTATTTGTTTAACAATATTAGAATCTTAGAGTGAGCATTCCTGGATACTACATTAGAATTATACCTAAACAGACAATATCAGGGGTCAAATTTTACTGTTAACTTTTATTTCAAAAATGTTTTGTTTGAATTTTTACTTTTCATAAAATAAGAAATATAAGTTAAAAAAAATTTATTCGAAAAACTTTTAAAGCAAATTTTTTTCTGTAACTGTTATTTAAAACACAAATTTGTAAAAAGCTTTAAAAAAATATCACAATTAAAACTTTTTTTTTCAATTTATAATTCAAAGCAATTAATATTTTTAAAAAAGTAAATCAACCATAAAACTATACTTGTAATTGTTCAGCCAATGATTCATTGAAAAAGAGTTCCTGTATTGCCTAATAGTATACATTTCCAGATTTGAGGCTATATTTAATTTCTTTTTTTGCGCCCTCATTCCTGTTTCTAATTATTATTCCAAGATATCAGACTATAAATCAAAGTTCTATTGAATTTGCAATATAACCATTAACAGTAATAGTGACCAAAAATACTCTTAATTCTCAAGAACAAAAAATGAGAACGATAATTAGTTAAAGCAACTTAATATTACATTGAAATAATATATCCAGGCAATGCAAGAATTCAATGAATGAATGAGTTATATCTTACCTCATATTTTATGTTTTTTAAACACGGGAACTGCAGTTTTCAAGAGGAGTACCTCTTATCTTCAGCCGACATTATGACTACTGGATTTTCGTTGGAATTTTCATCTGGTAATCATAATGTTGGCTGAACATAAGAGGGACTTCCCTTGAAAACTGCAGTTCCTGTGTTTTAAAAAAAACAAAATATGAGGTAAGACAGATGCGACTCATTCATTCATTGAATTAAGAACTTTATAATGTTATATCCGATATATTTAACTATGAAGAAATGCAAGAATTACCATATTTTGTTAGTCACAATTAATAAATACTATTATTTTGAAAAAAAAATTAATGCCTGAATCGGGATTTAAACTTGAAACCTTTAGCACGGGTTCACATCCCGATTCAGGTGTTAATTTTTCTTTACAAAATAATACTTGCCATCATTGTGAATATTAAAATTTAAATTAATACATCAAATTAAAAAAATACTATTTATAAGTTGGAGGTAATGAATTTTGAAATATTTGCTTATTTGGTACAATGAGATTTAAGTAAAACAATCCATACAGCCATGACACAAGATGTAGGTGCAGAGTTGTCTACATGTAATATCTCACATCACTTCACATCATCATCATGTACGTATTAGGCCATGTGGCCTGTTACGGTCTCAAAGAGGAATTTTCCATCCAGCGCTTTTTTGGACGTCCCAGCATCTTTCATATAAGACATTTATTTTCAATATTGCAAGTTAAACACTCATATATTTAGAAAACACTATAAAAATTATATATTTTTTACTAATGTGGATAATTAAAACCAAACAAATATAATATCTGGTAAATGGATAAAAATGAATGAAACTCAAGCTATGAACATGATATTTTTATTTGGGTTTTTAAATTAAGATTTCTATAGAAATCACAAGATGTCTTAATATTAATAAAATTCATAATAAAATTCCATTGAGGAGAATAGTCATAAGTTAAATACTAAAATCAATAAATACCTTGGAGGTGCCATCATACTCAACCAAGTTAAAGTTTTTAAACTGTAGGCCTTTCACATACTGACTTCCACCTTCAGCACACATCCTGCTGAAATTAGCAGTTGGTTTCTGAAAAGCCTAGAGTTTTAAAAATTTCAAACTAGTTGAGTACGACATCTGTCAAGGTATTTATTCATTTTGATATTTCACTTTCAGATATTTTAAATTAAAAAGGCACATTTTGGATTCTGAAGCACTTTACTGAATTCTTTTCCCCATAAGTATGGTTTTAATGTTTTTAAGTTTGTACATCCATAAATTGCCACAAAAATACTACACAGTCCCTACTACCTCAAACTTTGGTTGAAATACTTCAGTATATATTATCTACACTCAAGTTATGGACTATTGCAGAACTCGCATATAAAAAAATCACAATTAGCTTTACAAGAGGCATAAGTATGCAATGAATTAGTGTCATCAGCTACAGCTGGGTACATGTAATGAAGAATGAATGAAGTTTGTATTAAATACAAAAATAAGTAATTAAAATTTTGTGATTTTTAAAGAAATATTTCTTTATACAGTTCCTAAACTCTTAACACAATGTCTATTCCTCGCAAGAATTTTCGTGTTGCAAGTCCTTACCGTTGCATACTGATCATAAGAATTCCCATGTTTCACACAGAATGGCTTTTTATGCTATCTGTTAAGATAATCCTGTCTTTTTGACTTGGTGACTATTTAAGATTATCATCAATTATGATTGTGATGGCCATATGATGTTCGGGGACCGTTTTGGCCTGGAAAAACCCAATAAAAACCTCACCCAGCAAACTATCCCGACTGGGGATCGAACCTGGGCCCGCTGCGTGACAAGGCAGCACACTACCTCGAGACCACAGCGGTGGACCCATTAAATAAAATATTAAGTAATGTAATGTTGTCTTAATTAAATCACCATTCTTAAACTGAGAAATGAAAGCATATAACAAACACGAATACACAATGTAGACTGGATTTGGTTTAACAACCGTTAACTTACATTTCATCATGTTATTGGATACAGCAATGATTGTACACGTGATATAAGCTCAATGGAATATTTCAAAAGAAGAAAATTGAAAAATATGGGTGTGCATCACACAAAGATGTGTAATTTACTTATTTCTATCGTAGTAATAGCTTTAGCTTCTCAATATTAATTTAATGACTATTTGTATGTATAGCTATAATATGGGGTAGACTATATTTTTTAAATAAATTTTGGTAGTCCTTACATACCATTATTCACCCTTGAAACATTCCAATGCCAGCTGTTGTTATTACAAAACCCAACATCCTCTCTGTCACTCAGTGTGGGAAAAAAAGCAACTGCTCATAAATACAGAGTGGAGCATTAGTTAACCAAAAAATCAGATAGGTTGAAAGTGGGGTTTGAATATGGGACCTTCAGAACATAATCTCAATCGCTACTGCTTGAGGTAATTTGCTAACTAGGGAATACATCTTGTTCACTATCATGTCTATTAAACAACTTCAAATATATTGTAAATAATAATTATATTTTAGATATACCATGTAATAATTTTGTTTATAGTAATTTAGATGTAAGAATAATTTGTGTTTTTTTTTATCCTGGTTGAGTGATAAACATGTCACTAAGGCCTTAACTCTGCCAGGTAAAATAAAACAACTGCACTATGGATTGAACATCCCTGCATTTTTTGATGACCATATTCAAGAGTGGATTGGAAGGCGTGGTAAAATTGATTGGCCACCTAGATCACCAGATGTCATGCCATGTGACTTTTCAATGTGGGGAATTTTGAAGGACAAAGTTTTCAGTACAAAACCACTAAACCTGCAACATCTACAGGATTTAACAGGAATTTGAAAACACTTTTGGTAATAATGGGAAATTGTGTGATAACATCTGCAAATCAGTGTTTAAAAAAATGTCATAAATGCTTAAACAACAAATGAGGTTACTTTGAAAAATTTTTGTAATTGTTTTTTGTATAGATGTTGTAGGCTACAGAAAATAATATATTTGCATTTTCGGTTAACTGACTTATGCTGCACCCTGTATACTAGCATTTTTAGTGATAGTGAGATCAAGAGCAACTCAAGTTACATTGTTTCAAATAAAAAGATAAGTCGCTAAAAGGAATAACAACCGATAAAACCACAAGAATGAAAGCTTTCACAAAATTAATTAAGTGAAAAACAAACAGTTAATCCCATTAAAAAAAATTAAATAACTTAATGAAACCATTTCTAATACAGTAAAACTTGCTCAAAGCAGAATTGCATGGGACCAATTTTTTTTCCGCATTAGACAAAATTCCGCATTATAAAAAAACTAAAATTTATTAACAATCTAAGATAACAGAGTACTGCACATTTTTTTACGTACCTTGGATTAATTGTAGTTCCGCTGCTGCTTTGAAAAGTGAATATAGTATGTATGAGAGACTTCAACGGTAATGTGCGAAAAAACAGTCCCGTTTCGTCAGCGTTAAAAATGTCTCTTACACTCATATCCAAAAATTAAAGTATGCAGTTTTGCTCACTAACTACATTTTTTAGATATACCATGTAATAATTTTGTTTATAGTAATTTAGATGTAAGAATAATTTGTGTTTTTTTTTATCCTGGTTGAGTGATAAACATGTCACTAAGGCCTTAACTCTGCCAGGTAAAATAAAACAACTGCACTATGGATTGAACATCCCTGCATTTTTTGATGACCATATTCAAGAGTGGATTGGAAGGCGTGGTAAAATTGATTGGCCACCTAGATCACCAGATGTCATGCCATGTGACTTTTCAATGTGGGGAATTTTGAAGGACAAAGTTTTCAGTACAAAACCACTAAACCTGCAACATCTACAGGATTTAACAGGAATTTGAAAACACTTTTGGTAATAATGGGAAATTGTGTGATAACATCTGCAAATCAGTGTTTAAAAAAATGTCATAAATGCTTAAACAACAAATGAGGTTACTTTGAAAAATTTTTGTAATTGTTTTTTGTATAGATGTTGTAGGCTACAGAAAATAATATATTTGCATTTTCGGTTAACTGACTTATGCTGCACCCTGTATACTAGCATTTTTAGTGATAGTGAGATCAAGAGCAACTCAAGTTACATTGTTTCAAATAAAAAGATAAGTCGCTAAAAGGAATAACAACCGATAAAACCACAAGAATGAAAGCTTTCACAAAATTAATTAAGTGAAAAACAAACAGTTAATCCCATTAAAAAAAATTAAATAACTTAATGAAACCATTTCTAATACAGTAAAACTTGCTCAAAGCAGAATTGCATGGGACCAATTTTTTTTCCGCATTAGACAAAATTCCGCATTATAAAAAAACTAAAATTTATTAACAATCTAAGATAACAGAGTACTGCACATTTTTTTACGTACCTTGGATTAATTGTAGTTCCGCTGCTGTTGAAAAGTGAATATAGTATGTATGAGAGACTTCAACGGTAATGTGCGAAAAAACAGTCCCGTTTCGTCAGCGTTAAAAATGTCTCTTACACTCATATCCAAAATTAAAGTATGCAGTTTTGCTCACTAACTACATTTTCATCCACATCCTTTGATTCCTCTCAAATTTCATTCCACACTACATTGTGTCGTCTTTTAAAACTGTCCAGCCAACCTGAAGATGCCTTGAAATCGTTATTCCCTAGGGATTTAGCAAAAGCTGGAGCTTGACTTTGGAGCGTCGGTCCGAAAATTTGGAGATTTATCTTCAATCACTTTCACTTTTTCATTTAATGAGAATGATACATAAGTTTTAGCCATTTTTATTCCATAAATTCAGAACGTTACCTGTGAAAGATCGGTCTCAGAACTTTAACTAATTTAAGATTTTACAGTGCAATGGTTATTTGTAAGACAGGTACAGTATCTGTATTTCACATAACAGGTGTGCAGTGAGGCTGAAAGAAAATTTCGTGTACAGGTCTACTTCACCCGGTGACAAGAATCATTCCTTATCTTTTTTTTTGGCCTAACGGGAATTCAATGAAGTGAAAACTAATTTTTTTCTCCCTCTGTCTTTACGCTTTATAATTTTTTTCATGAATTGTGTAGAAATATTGTTCCGTTTCCGTGCTGGACACATTCCGTTTTATACAAAATAAATACACGTAAAATTACTACTATTTCGCCGGGACCAATAAATTTGTTCACAGCCAAAGACAAAAAATGGAATATTTTAGTAAAGAAGCCAGATATTATTCCAGAATTTCCACGTAAAACTACAGTAGCAACATTTAGACTGCTTACAGAACATGACTATTTAGCCAAACATTTATATAAAATAGGAATCTACACGAATCCAAATTGTCCTCTATGCAATAAAGACGAAGAAATGAATGAAGAACACCTACAAACCTGTGAAGTATTACCTGTTGGATCCACAATAGAGAAATATTGGAGAGCAAGAACGCTAATGGCTTCGGTGCCAAGGCCCAGCATTTGAAAACAACAACAACAACATAAATTTGTTCACATTGGACAGATTTCCACATTATTCACGTTCCAGATTGAACAAGTTTTACTGTAGTATCAAACTTCTTTATCCCATTAATGAATGAGTTGGAGAAAATGTTTTAACATCTCACCTCATAAAGTTGCGTGTCTTCACAATTTGACAGAAGATGGAAGTAATACTATAATTTTGAAATCGGTATTGTGAAGACACGCAACTTTATGAGGTGAGATGTTAAAACATTTTCTCCAACTCATTCATTAATGTAAATACCTCATAGTGTTTCCTCCCACTGTAATTTTAATTAAATTCTTTATCCCATGTTTTATGGATTTTGCCAGTGATTACATTTTTGACTGAGTTGATAGAAGTTTAGTTCCCATTGCATATTGAGGTGGCTTTTAGCTCATTTACCTGCCTTCTCTTTGCCTTTAATCCCAACATGAGCAGGAATCCATTGGAATTCAATAATTGTCTTTAAGACTTCTAGTTATGTTAATAATCTTGATTCTGTAGAGTGGAGTTTACTGTCTATTGATATTGTTTGAATGGCAGCCTTTGAGGCTTTATGCAAATACTAAAACACACCGGTAAAATGTAGCCTTCTGGAGTGAGGAATTTTTAAGTTGACACTTCAGAATCCAGAATTCAATGTAAAAAGATAATAATGTATCCAATTATATTAAAAAAATTGTATTTACACTTGGAGAATATATTGAAGAATGTTCATAAATTAAAAAGAATATATTTTTAATCTCTTGAAACATTTTTCAGAATATTTAAAAAAATATATATATTATTAGAGAAAGTAGAAAACGAAATTCTTCTGTAAAAGGATTTTTTCCCTGTTTTTTGCCTTCCAGGCTGTCCCTCAATAGGGAGAGATTTCAAAATAAAAATTGAATCAATTGAAAAAAGTTAATTATTTAAATATCACATAAATATCCAATCAAATTATTAGTGTTTTCATTTACAATTCAGTATAAAAACAAAGTTAAAGGCCATACGCCAAATTATTATCAATTCATAGTTCTAGCCCAAAGGGCAGACTTTTAAAAATCAAATAAAAATTTTAATAATTATTATGCACTTTGTAATTAATTATATATCACTACTTCTTCGTTCCTTTCTAGCACCGGTAATGTAGGATTGTTAAATGTTATTAATATTCCATTAATTTTTAGAATCTTTCAGCATATCTAATCATTCTACAGAATACAATGTAGTTATACACAATAGTATGTCATATAAGACCCTTTGTACTAGGTATAAAATTCTTAAACTCACTAAATACTGGAGACACAATTGTAAAAATTGGTATCTCTTTGAATTAAGACGTTAAAACAAAATTTCACAACAGTCACTGAGTGACA
The DNA here is from genome assembly GCA_030220185.1 of Diploptera punctata. NCBI lineage: Eukaryota > Metazoa > Arthropoda > Insecta > Blattodea > Blaberidae > Diploptera > Diploptera punctata. Next base: position 2,448,051 of record JASPKZ010002337.1, read on the forward strand.
AATTTATTAGTGCAGTATATTGTCATCTGGAATGGGATAGAAGATAAAATGGTAGACACTGTGGCCAACCAAATCCACAATTACAGAGTTGAATAATCATCCAGCCAGTATAGGAGAGACATGCGGTCAAGGATGTTGGTTCCACAAACCATTACACCTAATTTTCTCTACCTGGAGCCGCTACTTATTGTAGCCACCCAAATTCTTTACAATACAGAATGGACATGATCCCATATTGGTCAAAATTTCACGAGATAATTTCTTCTTCCATGGGGACTCAAACCACATTTAATGTCTCCATCCAACAGATGAATCACTATCAACAGTACCACATGCCTTCTTAACATATGTACTGTGAAAAGGTTTGCATTTTAATCCAGGATTCTGGTGCACAATCTAGTGATTACAAATTGTATACCACCTCTCCTGGACCTAAGATTGAAAAATTTGCAATAAAATAAAATAATTTAATTAAAAGAACCTCAAAATATTACTTGCTAAAATAAAACATTAAATAAAGTAACTTAATAATTAAAGGAAGTGACACCATGGGGTTTATTTTAATTAACAGAAAGTTAGAATTTTAACAATTCACCTCATAATTGTAGATTTCTTGAAGATTATAGTTTCGATACACTACATATCATTATCAACTCCTCCTAACTGTTAGAAGGAACTGATAATGATATATAAGTGTTGAATCGGCAGTTGGCGATCTTGTAGGTTGATTTCTGTTCCTCTAACGTGCTCTTTCAATCTTTTATTTAAGTTCCAAGAAATGTTAAAAATGGAGAAATAGAAAATCTGCAGTAGCTTCACATGCATGGTCAGAAAAACACAGAATCAAAACTAAGGCCAAATTATTGAAACAATTAGATAAATCTAAAGAACTCACTATCTGAGAGAAAATTTACATCCACAAACAATGAATTTTGAAATTCCTGGGAAAAAAGAAAATAATTTGATTTGGCAGTTCATCAGTCAGCCAGCAGAGGGAGCAGAAATCAACCTACAAGATCGCCAACCACTAATTCAACAGTTGGATAGCATTGAAAATGGCAAGAAATTGCTAAAACCATGGTCTGCAAGAAAATCAATAATATGAGGTGAGTAAGGGAAAGAAACAACTCATAATAATTAAAATAAACCTCATAGTGTTACTTCCTTTAAAAATTAAATAAATAAAAAAAATTAACAATTAAAATTTTCAACCCTGCCATGTACTGAACTTGCATCTGCTATTCAAGAAGTAGGCATGCTATCGCCTAAGCCAGCACAGTGGACTAAACCTCATAGTATTACATCTTAACAATTACCCAATACAATACATCAATTCAATTTCTTTGATATTACCAACGTTTAAGTGTGGCAGTACTTGTTTTTCGACTACAGAGGGAATTATATAACATATATGAGTAGCATTTCATAATATGATCACCAGTTCACTCAATATTTATGATTAAACACAACAACAAAGATATATAAAATATATGTAGCTAGGAGATAACACTATGAGGTTTATTTAAATTAAATTGTTTTTTGACTTGCTTCATATTTCTTGATTTTTATGCAGAACCAGGTTTCATCACTGAATTTGTGGCATTGTCGATGCATCACAACTACCGTCTTGTGGTTGTCAACCACAAGACAGTATTGTGATGCATCGACAATGTCGCGAATTCAATGATGAAACCTGGTTCTGCATAAAAATCAAGAAATATAAGGTGAGCCAAAAAACAACTAAAATTTCATTAAAGATATATAACTTAATAATTAAGTTATTTGGTCTGTACATTCTAACCTCTTCTGGTTGTTTTCATTGAACATATGTTTCAAGGCTTGTTAGCCCTATCTTCAGCTTTTACAGACTGATTTTTCTCAAGTTGTCGCCCTGATTCTTGACTCCTGCTCCCTCTTCCTGTGATCCAATGAACTTGCTAATTAGGTTCCTTTCCCCGGGAATTTCAAAATTCATAATTCTCTCCTTGTTCTTCTGCATATAGATTTTTTCCCATATGGTAAGTGCATCTGTGTTTTCTAACTGTTTTAATGATTTTGTGTTTACATCTATTTTGTGTTTTTCTGACCAAACATCAGCAACTACTGCAGATTTTTCTACTTCCCCCTTTTATGTAACACAACTGAACTCACCAAATGGGAAAAAATCTACATACAGAGAATTATGAATTTCAAAATTCCTGGGGAAAGGAATCTAATTAGCAAGTTCATTGGACCACATGAAGAGGAAGCAGGAGTCAAGAATCAGGGCTGACAACTTGAGAAAAATCACACTGTAATAGCTGAAGATGGGGCTAACAACCTTGAAACATATGTTCAAAGAAAACAACCAGAAGATATTATACACAGACCAAATAATTTAATTAATAAGTAAACCTCTTAATGTCACTTCCTTCCTATTATATTTTTAAAATATATAACTGAACTTAAGTTCAGCAGAGTTAAAGATTTTTTAATTCCTCACTGAATGTGATGCTAAATCTTATTATTGCTATAAGTTTGCTGCCTTGAGCAACCTCCTCATTTTTCAATGTCAGCATGAGATATGTATACATGAAACAACTCTACAACCCGTAAAATTAAATAACAAAAGAAATTATTCACCACAGCCTGAATCTAATTTTCTATATTTATACTGATATTCCATTATATTACTTGGCATTTCTCAGTTTTTCTACAGTACATTCATAAATATACCACACTTGCTTTCTTGGGAGAACATAAAAAATATAACAAAGGGGGGGAAAACAAATTTTAACACACGCAGACATACTCATATTCATTCTTCCACCACAATTAATATCTGATTTAATTTCTCAATACATCTTAACCTATACTCCCCATTTTTTGTATCTGCTTTATAACATTATTAAAAAATTGGAGAGGTAAGTATCAACTGCAGTTCGATGTGAAAAATCCGCAGAATTGGACCTTTTTTTTTTGTCTCATAATTATCTACAACATCTTTTAACGATGTATTTCTATGGATTAAATTTATGCTTTAGCTTACTTCCCATTTAGTACAAAGAATTTTTCTCTCATGTTAATCAACAATTTCGGTATTATCAACTGAACCTTGAGAAATGTAGATCAATCCAAGATTTCTCTTGCGATTACACTGACATAAAATTATGCACCAACTACTCACAAACCATTAAAGGGATTTTGCTTTGCGAAGCATCTTCAAAGAACGACAAAGCATGGAGTCAGAATGAGAAATACACCACAAATAAACGAAGGGGTGCACTCATCTGAAAGCGTCCCAACTCTCGAGTGACGCCAGCAGACGCCGATGGCACACGTTGCAAAGTCTGTAACTTGGTTGAGGAATCCGGGCAGCGCTGTTAGCGCATCGCTGCACTATATGAATCTCGGAGGGCCGGTGTGGTAAGGGCCCGAACCCATGTGTCCTGGGGAAGGTCGATGGTGGGAATATGGTGGCGGTGGTCCAGGGCCACCGAGGTATCGATGGTAGCCTCCGGTAGGCAAAGGGTGGGACAGAAGAGGATGGACGGGGTGCGGGGGAGGAGGAGAAAGTGGGTTATGGAGATGACTCGTTCCATCTCCAAGATCCAGTTCCAGCTCTTGTTGCTCCTGAAGTTGCAACTGGCCAAATGAAGCAGTTGCCATTGCAACATCAGGCATTATGTCGGAGAGGTGGCCATCGCTGCAAGAGCTGCTCTCCGGCTGCAAGCAAATGTTTATCTTTGCTTCAGACATTTTCAAATAATAATGAAAGAGAAAATGTGCAAGAAATAGGGAGAAAAGCTGAAATAAAAGTAAATGATAAAACCAAAATTCATGCCATAAAAGACACAGCAATAGACATAGAAGACCTTAGCCTATCAGCCACCCACTAGCCCACATTCACATGTGTCAATCATAGTAATGGAAAATATTCAGCCAACATATGAATTACACGTCGGATTCACCAGCATTTATAACTGGTTTTTCAACCAGGATCCACTAATTATTGTGTGTGTATGAGTTATGTCACCCACTACACTTTACATGCTTTGGGTTCCATGGTGGGTGGATAGAGGCATTAATGTGGTGTATTTTTCTATTTTCAATTTATATACCGCTTTGGCAGACCACTTTAAACAGATGATATATACTTTTATTGTGTACAGAGAGGAGTGTAAGATGAGTGTATGTTTGTGTATTGTAAAATGCATTGTATGAGACATGATGATGAAAAGAAGAGAAAAGGTGAAACCCAGTGCCAGCATGTAGCTTATTCCTATTGAAAAGCTTAACATCCTCATCCGATGGACGAATCGCTATCAACAGCACCATATGCCTTCTCAACATATGTACTGCTGAGGGGTTTGCAATTTAATGCAGGAATTTTAGCAGTTAAAAATTGTACACAACCACCTGTACCTGCCCCCGAGATTGAAAATTTTGAAACTAAATTATTTAACAATTAAAATTTCCAACCTCGCCGGGTATTGAACCCAGGCATGCTAGTCAGGAAGCATGCATACTACCACTTGAGCCAACATGACAGGCCTCCACTACCCAATTTCTCAAGATGCTGGGGACACTAGTTCTATACGCTGGCAGAAATCCAAGAGAAAATAATCTTGGCACATGGCAAGAAGGCAAGAATGCTTGCCCAAGGTGCATGTACAAGGGGGGGGGGAGAGTGACATGTGGTCAAATGTCAGGTTTACCAGGATCCACTACTTATTGTAGTTACCCAAATGCCTTATGATCCTTGAGGCATTAGATACACTGCCAGAATTGCATGAAAAAATATCTTGCCCCATGGGCTCTTAATTAGCATTGGTCTCCACCAAAGTCTTAGATTGTTTGACCATGATATATGCACAAGTTGTGTAAACAACTGTGAAAAATTTTAGACTATCACAATATTTTTTTCCAATTCCTATGATAGTAATTATATTGCTCATGCATGAAAATTGAAAAAGCTGCTAAACTATGCTCAAATGGAAATATGCATAAATAGAAAACAAATATGAATTGGTAAATACATTAAAATATTGTAATCAATGGTAAAGAGAACAATTTATCCAAGAACCCTGAATGGCTCAGTACGACAGAATATCAGTCTAATTAGAAGATGGTGAAGTGAACATTATTTATTTTGAATTAAAACTATACCACATAGCGATATTTCCTATAATAGTTCAATTGATTACTACAATAGTTTAGTTGTGTTAATTTAATTATTTTGATCATATTAATACCTCTAACTTCTTATTAATTTAATAAATAATGCTATAATTGTGTGAGATCTAACATGTCTTCTTAATGTAGAAGCCATTCATTGTGTATTTGTGAATGATATTACATTGGATTGGAGTGGGACCAAGAGAGTAAGGTAAGGGGAAAATTTGTGCTTGGATGGAAAGAAAACCTGAATTTGCTCAATGGTCAGAGCATCAGCATGTAAAGCTGAGGTTTGGAGTTCGATTACTGGTTCAGACAAACATTTTTCTCTTTACCATTGATTACTAATTCATATTTGTATTCTATTGATATTTACCTCATAAATCACTTCCCATGAACTTTAATACATAAAATCTAACCTATAAACTCCACATTAATTTATCGAAAATCTATGCAAACCATAAAACGTACCACACTTTGTTACAATTTTACTCTATAACAAAGCTAATTAAATTACCAAGAAACATAGTTAAATTACATGGTTTTGGAAAGAAGATAATAAATATGTTAAAGAAATTCAAACAACAAAAAATACTTAAAGAATACTCCATCCTGCAATCAGATTCCATGGAAGGGAAACAATTCAATAAAATTACTTACCATTCTGGAACACACAGGAAATTTCAAAAAAATATTTAACAAATTCAATATTACATTGGCACCGATTAGGTTAAAGTTGGGGTACATTTTGAGTAGTTCAATGTTACTTTACCAACAATAATGTTAAGTTTAAGAAAAATTTTATCATTTCACCTCATATCCTTCTTCTTATCAGACCAGATTTGGGACCTAATTAGGTTCCATCCTCAATACTTTCACAATCGTTGTTATTTCTCTTGAAGAACCACCTCCTGCTCCCTCTGTTGGTAGATTGAAGAATCTCCAAATCAAATCACTTTTCCCAGGAATTTCAAAATTCATTAATTTCTCCTTCTCATTTTTTTTAATGTAGATGTTTTCCCAAACCATGAGCTCTTTAAGTTGTTTCTATTTGTTTTATTAATTTGTCACAAAATGAAAAGGGGAAATTAATGAATTTTGAAATTCCTGGGAAAAGTGATTTGATTTGGAGGTTCTTCAGTCTACCAACAGAGGGAGCAGGAGGTTGTTTTCAAAGACAACACAACAATGTTCATGGAAGTACTGAGGATGGAACCTAACTAATCTAATAAGAAGGATATGAGGTGAGATGATACAATTTTTCTTAAATAAATAATACCTCATAGTTTCATAAATTTATTATGGGAAATAACATTATGAGGTTTTCAAGTTAATAAATAAATAATGAGTCGTGAATATCTCATCTCATAAACTTCGTGCTCTTCAAGCAAAGGCTGCAGTTTCAGGAAACATCCCTATTATCTTCAGACATCTTTAAATTTTCAAATGAAAATTCAACAGTCGTAAAGATGGCTGAAGATAGAAGGGATGTTTTCTGAAACTGCTTGAAGAACATGGAGTTTATGAGGTGAGATTCACGACTCATTATTTATTTATTAATACTTCATAGGTTCACCGCTGTGGTCTCGAGGTAGCATGCTGCCTTGTCACGCAGCGGGCCCGGGTTTGATTCCCGGTCAGGACAGGTACCTGGGTAAGGTTTTTTCAGGGTTTTCCTCACCCGTAAGACATGTCAGGAAGCCAAGGGCCCAATGGTCCCTAAAAATCATCCAGCTTTCATCATCACCCTTCACCGGTGTGGAAAGCAACGGTAAGCTACAACACCTATAATTCCCTAGTAAAGCTGCAAAGCATAGCAGTGAAAATGCTATCATTGTAGTGAAAGACCTGCCTTCGGGCAGAATTACTATGGATGGATGGATAGATGGATGGAATACTTCATAGTGTTATTTCCTAAAATGTCAAATGTTAAGTTATTTGACTGATTGTCGTTTGGGACAATGAAAACTCATACAGAAGTTAGGTCGTTTCTTCAAAAGATGCCATTAAATGCTGATTGTTGGTGATGAGCAATAACGAAGACTGCACTTGCTTACCAAGTCGAATGCTAACATAATGAATGGTGAATACATGATTCCAGGTGGAATTGGTTTGTATAAAAGGGATGGAAAAAATTATAAAAATAAATGGCAATTTAAGTAACCATAAGATTAAATAATGAAACAACATAAACAAGTTTTACTCACCTCTCCGTGGCCACGATAAGCATCACCCTCTGTAACGACAGCAGGAAGCTCATGTCGCACTGTGTAAGCTGAACCAGGTCCACGTGGGAATGTCATGTTGCGTCCAAAACAAGGCGGAAGACCTCCAGAACAAGGTGGAGGCCCAGGAGGTTTCCCTGCAGAAGGAGGAGGAACGGGTTCTTCATCCACACCCATCTCTGTATCTTCATCTTCTTGAGTACAGTAACATGCTGCATTCTGGGAAAAAAAAATGATCATCAACCATACATGTTATAACCCTGGAAGGATTAAAACTTGACTTGCATCTCTTATTATACAGGATTTTGCATATCTCTCTATCTTCTTAGTGTATCCAGCTATTTGCTGACAACACAAAGTTCCACTACATTAAGAATTAAATTAATGTTTTTATTACCTCACCTCATATCCTTTTTTCTTCTATACTGCAGTTCCGGAGCTTATCTCCATCATCAGTAGCCTCTGGTCGACCGGTGTCATGTCGTTTCTTGACGGTTTTCTTCTTACTTCTATTGGTGGACCGATAAACCCCTGGATCAGGTCAAAATTTACGGGAGTTTCGAAATTCATGAGTTTATCTTTCTTATTTTTTTGGATGTGGATTTTTTCCCAGACTGTGAGTTCTTTTTGTTTATCTGTGTGTTTGATTTGGCTAGCTTCTGTATCAATTAATGCTTTTCAGACCAAGCATGGGCTGCTACAGCTAACTTGTCCACTTCACCCTTTTTACATTTCTAAGGTGTTCTTTCAATCTGGTTTTTAAATTTCTTTTTGTTTTCCTATATAGATTTTGTCGCAATCCTTACATTTGATCTGATATATTCCTGATTATTTTATTATTAATTTAACACTTCTCATAGAAGGATATATATTCCTGATTTATATTCTTCTCCAATTTTTTCATTTTTGTTGGTTTTAATTCCACTACATTGTTCTTCATTTTACAAAAGATGGATATAGTGCCCGATGTTTGTAGTATATTCCAGCTGCTAGAGTCCAAAGATGAGCATTAGTCAGGATATATTCTTGTGCTTTTTCCAAAGTTCTAGGTATTACAGATTTGAGTTTAGTTCTTTGAAGGTTTGGAAAAGAGCAATTTATGAGGATGTGTTCAAGATCTTCTTCATGACTATCACACCAACAGCAGGTATTAGAATCAATGAGATTAAAATGAAATAGGTATTTCTGGGTGACTATGTGGTCTGTCCTTGCTCTTGTTAAGGGAAGTTTGTACATTTCTGGGGATGGTTTTGTACTTAACTTATATTTAACTTTTATAGGAATTAATCACTATGAGGTTTAATTTATGGTGAAATTAAATGTTTCTTACCTCTCCTCATACATTTGTAAATCATTTGGCTTGGTTTGTATAGCTTGCACTGTTTTACCTTTGTCAGATGAAAGCCATGTTTTGATCCATGTTCCACCATCACAGTGTCTCCTTCCGTCTCCTTCTTGGCCTCCCTATGTCTTTTTTTCCTTTAGGATCATATTGATAAGTTATTCTTGGCAGTCTGGTATCTTCCAACATGTTCAAACCATCTTGTGAGTAACTATCCATCTTGAGACGATAGCTTCTACTTCTAATTCTTTTCTTATTTCTTCATTTGTAATTCTGTCTTCTCTTTTACATCTTTTTGTATTCTTCAAAAATCTCATTTCACAACTTTGTATTCTGCTAATTGTCCCTTGTGTAGAAATCCACCTTTCACATCCATAAGGTATTGCCATAGTATTATAAAATTTTACATTCCTGTTTCAGGCCTTGTTTTGTTCTTAAAAGTATTGAATAATGAAGAATGAAAGTATTGTGTATCGTTCCACAATTTTTTTTTGAAATCGCATTCATTTTTTATCCATGTCTTTACCCTTCTGATTACTAATTTCCTAGATAATTGAAGGAGGAGACCTGTTCAAGTATTTTGTCATCAACTATTAATTTCAACCATACTGATCAATTTCCCATTATTTTTGTCTTCTCTTTTGATATTTCTATTTTATAATTTTTGCATATTTGGTTAAGGTGGTGTATTAAATAGTATAGGTTGTCTTTCGTTTCTTGTATTATTACTACATTAGTCAGCGTACAATAATATATTTAAAATCTTTCCTTGGCCTATTTTTATGCCTGCATCAATTTCTTGTCTCCAATTTTGGATTATATAATTAATATAAATATTAAAAAGTGTCAGTTCTGTGATTTGCACAACAATATCCTCTGCATTATACTACTACTTATTAAGTACCAAATTGATGGATAAATTGAGAACAGACCAAATTATAGTGTGTTTTCTGTAAAGAAGGAAAGATTCCAACACTCTTTAAATATGATTTATCCATCATTGAGATGTATGAAATTAATAATAAAAACATCGACTATTTTCATACTGTACAACTTCCCCCTTATAAGACAGGATTTTGCAACTGGATCTTTCACAACCATCCTTAAACATCGGCTTTCCCTCTCTCTTTCCTTCAAGTTGGCAAGATCTTTCCTTTCTTAGGAAAAAAAAAAATGTAATGCCTTTTTTTTTAAATACTATAGGAAGTAACATTATGAGGTTTTTTAATAAATAAGTTTGGTCTGTTATTCTTCTCACCTCATATAATTTTTTCTTTTAAGACATTTTTCAAAGCATGTTTGCTCTATCTTCAGTTCGTACAGACCGATTTTTCCAAAGTTGTCAACCCTGGATCTTGACTCCTGCTCCCTCTTTCTGTGGTCCTAAGAACTTGGTAATTAGGTTCCTCTCCCCGGGAATTTCAAAATTCATAATTCTCTCCTTGTTCTTCTCTATGTAGATTTTTCCCCATAAGGTGGGTTCGTTTGTGTTTTCTAACTGTTTTAATAATTCTATGTTTACATCTGTTTTGTGTTTTTCTGACTAAACGTGAGCAGCTACTGCAGATTTTTCTACTTCCCCTTTTTTTAACATTTCTTATGTGTTTTTTGGTTCTAATGATTTACTTTCTCTTTGTTTTCCCTATGTAGAGCTTATCACATTCTGCACATTTTATTTGATACATTCCCGATTTTTTCTGTCATCTATCTTTTCATTTTTGTTGGTTTATATTATTATTTATTTAGGCTATAATCATTCTTTGGTGCTAATCCGGTATTAAAATTTTTAAAAAATCTTTTGGAATTTATTGTGTGCCCATGGGTGATATGTGAATTTCCTGTATTTCATTTCCTTTGGTTTTTTTTCTATTTGAAGAGTACTTCCATTTCTTAATTTTTGTTTTCTGTACTTATCAATTTTTTTTTGTGCATCATTTTCTCCACAAAACCATTTCCTTTTACTACTTCAATTTGGGAAAAATCAGTCTGTACCAACTGAAGATGCTTTGAAACATATGTCTTAAAAGAAACAACTATAAGAGGTGAGAAGAATACAGACCAAACTTATTTATTAAACTATAATGTAATTTATCCGCCTAGTGCAGAACTCAAAAGATGTAATAGTGGATGGCATTGGAAAGCTTGTGTGTGCCCGCACAAAGTTATGTTAACTGTGGCCAATAGACGATTAATCCAGAAGCATCACTTTCTAATGAGATGTATGTTTTTGATTTGAATTTTAGCCCAATTTATTTGTTGGTTTTGAAGTAACTAACATAATCAAACCCATAAGTTCATGGCTACATGGACATAAACTCTCCACACATCTCTATTCTGAGCTAATGTTTTCCAATCACCCCCTGTATAATTTACAGCATTACCCCTCTTTTACACTTTTCAAGTGACTAGAGGGAAAGTAGTGTAAATTGGGGGAAAGCGTAAATTATGGGAAACGAGGAGGAGCTAAAAAATGTTGACCTCATATTCAGCAATCATTCTAGACATGCAAAAAAAAGCACTGACTGGAAATAATATACAATATTGGCTAAATAATGTAATGTTTCAAATGGTAAAGAGAAAATTCATTGCATTTGAATGTGGGACCAAGAGAATAAGGTAAAGGAAGGATTTATGCTTGGATGAGAAAAAAGCATGAATTAGCTCAATGGTTAAGAGCATCGGCATGGAAAGCTGAAGGTTCGGGATTCGATTCCCGGTTCAGGCATAAATTTTTCTCTTTACCATTTGATTACAATAATTTAGTTGTGTACTTTAATATACTTATTTCAATCATAGTAACAGCTTTAGCTTCTTAATATTAATTTAATAAATGTAATGTTTCTTTTAATTTAAAATAAGAATCTTTACACATCACCTCAAATCCTGTCTTTTATTTATTTAGAAGACACATATCAGGTGAGGTGTAAAGAATTTTATTTTAAATTAAACCTCATAGTGATATTCCTATAACAGTTCAATATAATGTCTTTCGAACTGCTGTAAACATAAAATTACTTTATTTCTTTTACTTTCACCATTTAAAAAAATAAATAACAAGGAGAGGTTCAGCAAGCTGCACTATGAACTTTATTGAGAGATTAAAAAAAAATTGTTTTCCCATAGAAGTACACAGGTTGAATTTCAGAAATGTTTGAAAGTTTCGATGAATATGCTCTGCTCTTTATTGATTGTACAAAAGCCAGCTTCGTTGGCTCATTAAACTTGCTTGACTCCTTATCGATCGTAGAGCAGTCAAATAAAATGTTGAAAAAGGTGGGAAAATGTAAAATGTAGAAAATAAATAACAAGGAGAGGTTCAGCAAGCTGCACTATGAACTTTATTGAGAGATTAAAAAAAAATTGTTTTCCCATAGAAGTACACAGGTTGAATTTCAGAAATGTTTGAAAGTTTCGATGAATATGCTCTGCTCTTTATTGATTGTACAAAAGCCAGCTTCGTTGGCTCATTAAACTTGCTTGACTCCTTATCGATCGTATAGCAGTCAAATAAAATGTTGAAAAAGGTGGGAAAATGTAAAATGTAGAAATATAAAAGCGAGGTAATACTGTACTTCCCACAAATTATGGTTTATGTTATTCTCCCACCTCATTCTTGATATCCAAGGGTGATTAATCTAATTCCTGCAATAATATTTCTAGTGCCCCTCTACTATATAATGTCCTAACATTCCATGTTCCTAAGAACACATCCCTGTGTTTGAGCCTTTGGCATAGATTCCCTGAATTAGTCCTCGCCCGGTGAACCGAATGGGAGACTATTTTACCTCCAGAAAATTTTATTGTATTGAACCCATGTCCACATTTCTTGACAGTTGTATTCTTACAATGAAAGATTGTCATTCTTTTGAACAAGGTCTGGCTTATCGCCTTCGATCTGCCCAGAATGGGTAACCCTTTTGGCAGCAATGCTACTGCCAGCATGGCTCTCGAAGTCACTTAAGCACACAAGCCACACCACCACAACGAAGTAAAGATATTATGGAGGAATTGGTATTGAAATTAAAAAAATAATAATAATTTTGGTGGACATTATGCTAAAGATTACCAGGTTGCAATAACATATACTCACCTCCAACAGATCAGCAACTGCATCTGGCAAGTTGAATTCTCTAACAACACGAAGTCTTATCTGACGATTTATCTCATGCCTCGATGACAGTGGCAGTGCAATAGCTCTTTGACAACTTGGAGACTGACGTAATTTCTGCTCCCGTTTCAACATGGCTGTCATTGTGGCTGAGTCTGGAACTAATCAGTAAATTCCAAATGAAGAGAAATGGACTACAACAAATAAAAATTCTACACAACAAATCACAGTCTTCAGATTAGAATAATTCAACTCAAAATCTCAATCCTTGGCATAAAAGTATCAATCAACCTAAAGATCAATACTGAAATTTATAACATAACCTTTATTCAATTTTAATATAGTTAAGAATAACAGAAATTGCAACTTCCACATTCAAAAGAAAATATGCAGATGAGAATCAACCCTCTAGAATTTTTGGAAATTGAATATAACCTTCATTTGACAGAAGACATCAAGAAATCTGAAACTCCCCCATATATTTTAAAACAAATGTCACTGGAAATAATAAATCTAAGATACCCTACTCCTGAATGGATACATATTTTTACAGATGGCTCCAGCCTACCAAATGACGGTGGCACTGGTGCTGGTGCAGTATGTTCACTTTTTTCCTTTTATTGTAAACTAAACACAAATTCAACAAACTTTGATGGCGAAATTATAGCAATTTTCTTAAGTTTACAAAATCTTTTATATCACATCCAAAAATTTACAAAAGTTGTAATTCTATGTGACTCCAAAGCAGCCATTCTCGCTATAACACGAGACACAACACCCAAAAGCATCAAAATTATCGAATGTCACAAAATGATAAAACAGTTATCCCGTCTATATAAAGAAGTTGTACTTCATTGGAATCAGGCCCATTGTGGAGTGACAGGATGAAATAGCCGATTTTCTGGCCAAGAAGGGTAGCAAAATTGTTTCAAACCCAACTTCTACTCCAGTTTCCTTTCACTCTATCAAAAGAATTATCTCAAATAAAATACATACTCAATAAACTGTAGAGAGAGAATGACAACCACCAAAACATCTGGAAAGGAATGGGAAAATCTTCAAGCTTATGACATTACTACATTACAAAGAAAATCTGCAGTAGCAACATTCAGACTGCTAACGGGACATGACTGCCTGAATAAACAACTACACAGACTTGGCATAACAGATTCACCTAAATGCCCTTTTTGCAATTTAAATGAAGATATGGAAAGAAACCATCTCCTCTGTTGTCCAGCTTTTGTAGAAGAGACCAACCTTTCTGCTAAATATTGGAGTGCAAGAGAGCGAATGATTTCATTATTAAGTTATATTTGAAGAGAAAAATTTTTCGCCTAGACCGGGACTCGAACCCGGGACCCTTGGCTTTCCGGGCCAAGTGCTCTACCAACTGAGCTACCGAGGCGAGTTACGATCTAGACGCAAATTTTTCTCTTATGTACGTTGTAATTCCCTTGCGCCAAATGCTTGAAACCATAGCTTCTATCTTGCAAATGGCGGCTTCTTAGTTAAGAAGACATTTATTGGGAATTTAACACTACTTTATAGCCAGTAGGGCTTCTATTGAAGCCAAGCGGAAAGCCAAGGGTCCCGGGTTCGAGTCCCGGTCTAGGCGAAAAATTTTTCTCTTCAAATATAATTTATCCTTCAATGAGAAGTGTTAAATTAATAATAAAATCGTCATTATTAAGTGCTCAACATTAGATACCAACCAACCAGAATAAATTGAAAAAAAAAAAAAAATATGAAAATATAATTGGAGAAGAGCAGAATGGATTCAGAAAGGGTAGATCTTGTACAGATGGAATCTTCACTCTAAAATTACTATTAGAAAAGCACAAGGAATTCAATATAGAAACTCATATCACCTTTGTTGACTTCATAAAGGCTTTTGACAAAGTAGATGAAATATATTATTACAAATTTTAGCTGATGATAATGTTCCATAACAATATGTTACTAATATCTTCAACATCTACAAAAATAATGAAATCTCTGTTAAACAAGGTGGCAAATTATCTTCTTGGAAAAAGATCAACACTGGAGTAAGATAGGGATGTGGACTTTCACTGGTGCTTTTCATTATATATATGAATAGATTAATAAACGAATGGAGGAAAACACAATGAGGATATATACCCATCAATAGGAACCTCAAACTCGGTGCTATTCTTTTTGCAGACGATTTAGCTCTTCTGGCACTTTCCAAAAATGATTTGCAACGATCAATTTATAATTTACAAAAAATAGCTGCCAAATTTAATATGGAAACATCAATTAACAAAAATAAAATTATGGCATTTCATGGGAAGGACCCCACACAAAGTAAAATCTGTCTTCAGAATGAAATTTTAGAGACATCTAATCAATTTAAATATCTTGGATATTATCTCTCTATCTGGGATGAAAGGATATCCCTGAAAAAATTACTAGTTATAATAAAAGTTTGGGAATTATTAATCAAGTTATGAAACCATCCCCTATCTTAAAAGAATGGAAGACTATGCCAATTTTGGAATATATTAAACAGTACCAACTAATTATTAAAATTCATCGGAGAACATATCGTTTAAACAACTCACCTCATAGGATTCATGCTTCCATGATATCGCGATTTTAAACATAATCATGGAAGCATGAATCCTATGAGGTGAGTTGTTTAAACAATATGTTCTCCGATGAATTTTAATGATTATACCTCATAATGTTTACTTCCCAACATTAATTAAATATAGTACCAACTAATATTGTTTATTTTTTATTATTTCACTCACCTCATACTTCATAACTTATGAAGTATGAGGTGAGTGAAATAATAAAAAATAAACAATATTAAAAAAATCTCATAGTGTTATTTCCTATCTACATAACTTAGTACCAACTAAATTGGAAACACCATCTTGAAAGAATCTCTGGGCCGTCCTATGAAACGCTGAAGGGAAAATTTTCTATAGGATTGTAACAGGCCATGGCCTAATACTTGGAAGGAAGAAGAAGAAGTATTTTTTATATAATCATTTATCAAAACAGATACTTTATTACAGACCTGAAGGCAAAGAAATGTAGGAAGACTGAAACATCATTGGAAGAACAACCTATAGTATATTGTGCAGGGGGAGCGGAACGGGACAATAGGCTCATACCTTGAAGATGATGATTTTTATAGAAACTAGATGAATTGATCTATTCAGGCTGTAATAATTTTTCAGTGCTAATTTAATGTTAGATTTGCTGAATTTTTTTAAACTTATTGAATGCCGAAGGATGGTATGCAAATTTCCTGAATTTTTTACAAATTTCTTTATCTGTCTGAAGAGTACTTTCATTTATCACTTTTTGTTTTCTGAATCTCTTTATTTTTTATGAATCATATTTTCTTCGAAACTTCTCTCATGCTATCTTTAATATGTTTCTTTTCTCTGTATTAAAATTTTCTCTCCTCATAGTCCAGGGTGCAAATGTTAATTTTTCTTTCTTAAATTAGATTTTGTCCAGGATTGGAAAATGTTAATTCAAATAAAAACATTAAAATTTGTATCTAGTATTTAATAAGCTGATGCCTCTGTAATTTTCACAGTTTTTCTCATCTTTTTAAATTTTTTTTTTGGTATTACAATAGATTTTGTCCAACTTACAGGAATGTCTCCCTTCCCATAGTTTAATTAAAAATGTAAGAAATCTGTCTAAAAAGAGAGGATTTGAACTCTATATATTAATTAAGAAATTTCCTATCTACATAACTTAAGAAAAACTTCTACCTGAATTGGGATTTTAACCAAGACCATCTTTATGCACTGGTAGCTGGAAGTCTTGGGTTCAAATCCCAGTTCAGGCAGAATTTTTTATTTTTCGATGTAATATTTTAAATTTAACACTTCCAATACTGGATAATATTATTTTGAAAAGAAAAATTGGTTATATGAAAATGGAAAAAATCAAGTCCAATAGGAATACAAATTCATATGGAAATTTATATGAATATTTTAATGTATGCAGACCATCTGGTAATTATACAGTAGTCAGAGGATGATTTACAACAATCATTTACAGATTGAATCAATTAGGACTCTACTATAATCTTAAAGTCTCAACTTCAAAAACTAAAATTATGGCTTTTCAGGGCAAACTGCCAGTCAGAGCGAAAATAGAATCAATAATTAAATAACAGAACAGATAGCACACTTTAATTATCTTGGTTCAGATATAATGTATAGCTATAATTGGGATATAAATTAAACCGATAACAAATGATGTGCGGCACCATAAGAAGAACCCTCTAAAAGACTTGAAAAGAAACTCAGCTCAGGTTTTATAAAATGATTGCTGTACTTGTTCTTTTATATGGATCTGAATCTTGGGTACTTATGAAAAAAGATATCTCACACATTCAAGTCATTGAAATTAAATTTTTAAGATCCGTAAAAGGATGTACACGCATGGATAGATTACATAATGAATCAATAAGAAATGAACTGGAGATATTTTCAATACTCGATAAACTAGAAGAGCACAAATACCGATGGAAAGAACATTTAGACAGAATGGACAATACAAGATTACCCAAAACGATCAACACCTACAAACCACATGGAAAAAGATCTTTGGGACGGGCAAGGAAACAATGGACTTGAGACCTGAACAGGTCGCATTGACCTAATCCTGGAAATGAAGAAGAAGAAAAGAAAAATTAATGCTTGAACTTTGACTTGAACCCTGAACCTCTCATTCTCCATATGAGAATGCTATCCATTACACCATCCAAGCTACGATACAAACATTAACATTTCTTTCCACAATTTTGAGAATTGTATATGTGGAAAGAAATGTTAACGTTTGTATCATAAGAATTAAATTAATATTTTTATTACCTCACCTCATTCTTTTTTCTTCTAGACTGCAGTTTCGGAGTATAGAAGAAAAAGGAAATCAGGTGAGGTAATAAAAATATTAATTTAATTCTTAAATTAAACATCATAGTGCCTTTTCCTTGTGAAAGTTAAATAAATAAGTTTGTATCATAATTTGAATGGTGTAATGGATAGCATCCTCGTATGGAGAACAAGAAGTCCAAGGTTCAAGTTCCAGTTCAAGTGTTAATTTTCCTTTTCAAAACAAGTTTATCTCCTTAGTTATTTAACCGCTGCTTATGGAAATGGCTTGTCTGTGTACGTTAATTTCCATATTATGTTCATAACTAAATAGAAAATGCTGAGAACTTGCCTGGAAGTGCAGCTGCTAACACATCAACTCCGGCTGTGCCGTGTGGACGAGGTTTGTCCTCTACCATGTACAGTGTATCTGGTATGTCAGGACTATACGGGGCTCTTCGCAGCCTTATAAGTTGCACATCCTGCACCAAGTGATCATCCAGTTGTGCCTTAATCTCTCGTAATAAGGCATGAACAGTCTTGGTCGGACAAACAAACCATTGTTCTTGCCACCACGAATCCAAGCATTGGCACGAAGATTTTCACGATCATCTCCTATCATGTGGCTTGGTGGTGTACTCACCTAAAACAAAATAAACATTATACTGTACCATTTACAGGGGGACATGGCTTAGTGTACTTGACTAAGTCAGTACGAAAGTCATGAATTCGGTTTTTAATGGGTAAGGTTGGTCTTCTTCACAACATCAAAATAATAAATGTAAAATTATGAAAAATTCACCTGAAAGGTCCCGGTCCGTCTCCTCAACTTTATTAGTTATTTAACTGTAGCGCTTTCAGGACTAGTCCCATTACCAGCAGGATTCAAAACTATTCCCAAAAGTGCTACAGTTAAATAACTAATAAAGTTGAGGAGACGGACCCTTCAGGTGAATATTCCATAATTTTACATTTTAATTTTGAATAATACCTCAACGGAACATATCATGAATCTTATAAAAGTTGAACATGTAAATAACTTTTTAATATCTAATAATTTAACAACTGCATTTAATAAAATTAAAATGAGTCACCTCATACACACTGTATTTTTCACAGCACAGGACTGCGGTTTCATGAACAGTCGTTCCTATTTTCAGCAATATTCTTGACTGTCGAATTTTTGCCTTTACCATCGTCTTCAAAACTACCATATGAGAAGAGGCAGGAAACATTTGATTTTATCATAAATTTAACCTCAAAGTGATTAATTCCTATAAAAGTTAAATAAAATCTAGTGTTGATTTGATTAACATTCAGATTATATTTTGTTTAATAAGTTATGTAGATAGGAAATAACACTATGAGGTTTGAAAATTTTAGAAAAATGGTTGAAAGAAAACAAATTAGATGATGATAGCGTTAAAGAATACATAAAACTAACAAAATTATGCTTAAATCAAATGTTCTTCACCTTTCGAGGAAAATACTTTAGACAAAAATCAGGACTTGCAATGGGAAATCCATTATCACCATTCTTAGCAAACATGTTTATAGGGAACTTTGAATGTCATGTAACCAAAGCACATCCTTTGATGTTTAAATTTTGGAGAAAATATGTAGATGATATCATAGCAATAGTAAAACAGAAACAATTAGAAGATGCCATTAAACTGTTAAATATTCAAAATAAAACAATCAAATTTACAATGGAAATAGAAAATAAGCCCTCAGGGGTCCTCATCTAGGGGATATGTGGATGGCAACCACAAGGTGCCCAAGCTGTGCAAAACATTTCTTCCACTTACTTGTGTTTTGCACTCTTTTAACTTTACTATCTAACCTCTCTTGGTTAACTCTTGTTTTTTCAACCCCGACGCTATTAGGTATCCGAGGGCTAGGGAGTCCTTCCTTTCTTCCATTTCTTCTTTCCTTTATTTTCTTTTCTTCTCCAGAAAGCCTGACCAGAGGCTATAAGATGGCAGCCCCATCACTGGTCTTGCCTTCCTTTGGCCAGCAACCAATCGAAGGGACTATTATTATGCTTTCAAGTCTTATATGAGAATTTCCCATAAGGGAAAATTTTCTATAGGATCGTAACAGGCCTTGGCCTAATACTTGAAAGGAAGAAGAAGAAATAGAAAATAATCATGAAATACCATTTTTAGACCTTAAATTGATTAAGAATGAAGAAAAAAAGAAAATAGAATTTGGAATCTACAGAAAAGAAACTCACATCGACAATTATATAAAAGCTACTGGATTTAACCATTTTTCACACAAACAGGCAGTATTTAATAGTTTAACACACAGACTTGTGAATGTCCCCATGAGCAAAGAAAATTACAATAAAGAGAAAGGACACATCATAAAAATTGCGAAGGATAATGGTTTTCAAGAGAAGATGATACACAAGAAATAAATAAATTCAAAAAACAAAAAATCATTAATGAAAGTACTCTTCAGACAGATAAAAATATAGGCAAAAAATTCAAGAAGTTCACATACCATCCTTTAGTATTTGACAAGTTTCAAAAAATTTTCAACAAATTCAACATTAAATTAGCACCGAAAAATGATTACAGCTTAGGTAATTTAATAAAAACCAACAAAAATGAAAAGATTGAAGACTGCAAAAAATCGGGAATTTATCAATTAATTGTAAAGATTGTGAAAAGATATACATAGGAAAAACAAAAAGGAATCTAAATACAAGATTAAAAGAACACCTCAGAAATGTTAAAAATGGAGAAACTGAAAAATCTGCAATAGCTGCACATGCCTGGTCAGAAAAACATAGAATAGAAACCAAAACAAAATTACTTAAACAATTGGAAAAACCGAAGGAACTCACAATTTGGGAAAAAATCTACATATGCAAGAATGAAAATACAACTATGAATTCTGAAATACCCGGTTATAAGGAGAGAGGACTGATTTGGAAATTCTTCGGTCGGCCACCAGATGGCGCAGAGGTCAGTCTGCAGGATAGAAAGCCGTTGGACTTCAGTTGTGAACGTGACACAGCATTGAGAATGTCACAAAAGATGTGAAGAAACCCAGGGTCTGCTATGAATTATGAAGTATGAGGTGAGTGAAATAATAAAAAATAAACAATATATTTTGTTTGCCAGGAATTTCAAAATTCATGGATCTAAATTTGTTCTTCTGAATGTGTATCTTTTCTCAAATTGTTAATTCAAAATGTTTCAAAAGTTTAGTTTTTTTTTTCAATTTCATAAAATTTTATTTGAATTTCATAAAGAAAAAAACTGGACTAGGCGAAACCCTTGGAAAAGATACACATTCAGAAGAACAAATTCGGATCCATGAATTTTGAAATTCCCGGCAAACAAGATTTAATCTCAAAGTTCATTAAATCAACACTAGATGGCAGTTTTGAAGACGATGGTGAAAGCAAAAATTTGAGTCAAAAATATGGCTGAAGACAGGAATGAATATTCCTGAAACTGTGGTCCAGTCCTGTGAAAACAAGAAATGTATGAGATGATGAACAACTAATTAGAAAGCCTCATATAGAAGCACTAAACTAACCAGTCCTCGTCGAATGGCCTGGTTGAGCACATCGCTGCTCGGTGGTAAGACATGGTCCATCCTCACAAGAGGAAGAAGCTCTGATAATATCTCTCGCAATTCCACATCACTCAAATCTCGCTTCTTTACTCCTTTCCTCGTCACAGAGTGCGCTGTGTGACTCAGTAAGTTTGGTTCTAAATACACAAAAAAAAAAAATTACATTATATCATTGTATTGTGGCCCTAAATTTACTTACAATTCCACCAAAAATAAATCTATAATCACTGCAATAAAACAACTGATATCTTGAGTGCAAATTCAAAAAGTATTCAACAAATTCAGTAACAGACTTGCACCAAAAATGATTTCACTATCGGCAAATCAGCTAAAACACCACAAATATATATATATATATCAATATAAAAAATCTAGAATTTATCATAAGTAATGCCACAAGTGATTTCCAATTTATCTAGAGGATTTGGAAATCAAGAGTGGCATTTGTTAGGACTTTTTAATGAATAAAAATCCAGAAGGAAGAAGAAAATTGTCAAGAAATGACATAACACCGTTCGAAGAGAGGCTAGTGATGATGGTGATGTAGCTCTGAAACTGCTGTCTAGAAGAATAAAGGATATGAGGTGAGGTATTAAAAATATTAATTTAATTCTAAAATTAAGCTGTTTACTCAAAAGTCATTATTTAAATATAGTTAGCAGTATTTTAAAATATTTATATATTTAATGTAAATGGCGATGTTTGAAAACAAATCAGAAATGTGTGGTTATGTATATTCACTGCAACTTGATCATATTATTTATTGCCAAATAAGATTGCAATATTGTAAGAATGCACCCTAGTGGAGAAATAATGAAACACATCAAACTGTATATTATAACACTGGTCAACAGTGATTTTGTTGCCCTTTATAAAAAGATTAATTTCAGATATATTTATGCTCACAATTCATGAAACTATCAATGATTTTGGAAGATTTGCTCTGTTTTTTTTTTAATCTTTATTTTCATTTTACACTACAAAAATCGGAAAATATGAAAAAAAAAAAAAAAAGAAAACAACATATATTTATAATGTCAATTGTTTTTTGAAAAATACACTAATGTAAATAGTATAGGAAAAACTAGATCCAGAAAAACAGTGACTAAATAATAAATTTTCAAGTTTTAGGAAAAATTATTTAATTGTGAAATTAATCTTCCCAACACTAGAGAGACAGCATATACAAGACTTCCAATAGTCAACTGAAGTCAGTTTTTTCATATTTGGAGAAAAAAATTACACACTCAGACTGGGGCTTGAACCCAAGACCTTTGGCTTTCTAGGCCAATACTATACCGACTGAGGTACCTGAGCAATTTTCAATCTAAATGCAAATATTTCTCTTATATACGCCTGTTAATTCCTTGCCTCAAAATGGGAGAAACATCTTTTGAAACTTGTTTCAGACAAGAAAGGAAAATATGATGCAAGTTGTCTTCTTCTTCTTCGTTCCAAGTATTAGGCCAAGACCTGTTATGATCCTATAGAAAATTTTCCCTCCAGCGTTTCATAGGATGGCCCAGAGATCTTCGTCCTCTTGGTATATAATTATAAACAGCTTTGAACTCATTATTTCAAGATGGTGTTTCCAATTTAATTGGTACCGTTTAATATATTCCTAAATTGCAAGTTGTACAATAACCAATTAAATTTCTTTGACTATAACATATCATCAGAAAGCTTACTTCTACTAAGAATACACCACAGGTCCCTAAACTTGTTCATAGTTTTAGTATGGTTTTTCTCCTCCTTTTGGAGCAGGTACACATGAAAATTGTGTTAAAAATCATACACTAACTTTTTCTCAAGAATTTGTTCCCACATACAAATTGCACATAATAATCCTTTCTTATTAAAACAGAATGGAACCTGAAGCATAAAACATGCAACAGATGGTTATTAGATAAAATTTAAAGGAGATTAGAATGTCCCTATACTCTGTCCACTCTTTAAAGTGATCCTCGTCAAAACAAAACCACGTGACCTGCTCGTTTTTCATTGGTTATGAACACTGACGTAAGTTGTAGAAGCAATATCCTTCTGCTATTCGTGCCACAATTACTGTCACTTTTGACAGGGAGATGACAACACAGCAACAAAAGACTCGGTACTTTCAGTCATTTTGTTTCATGAGAATCGACTGAAGCAGGACTCAAATGCATCACCCATATGTAATAAACTATTTTATGTTGTAATTATTGATTAGGTATATTTTAGAATATTTTGTATGTTTTGAATATCATTATTTTCATTCACAAAGAATAACAAGTATATTCAGATGACATATTTTTAATTTAATGAAGGGAACTACTTTTTGCATACTTACTGCTTCTACAATGTACATCGGTGTCCATAACCAATGAAAAGTGAGCAGGTCACATAGTTTTGTTTTGACGAGGATCACTTTAAGAGCGGACAGGTATAAGAATATTCTGGAAGTGAAACAATTAAGAAAGACAACTTTTGCAATCTAAAAATGAACTTGAGCTGTTTTTCTACCTCAGCTCTTGACCTCGAGCACATGTAAGATATTATTACAAAATAATTTATAAAGACAGGTGAATACTAACCCCGATCTTCCATTCGCCTGATCAGTTCATGCTCACCCCATTTGAGAACAGCTTGTAAGACCTCTAGTTCACTTGCCTGTAAATAAATATACATTACAGATTTTAGGATGATACTAAAAATAAACAGTTGAAATACACTATAAGACTTACTCCATAGCACGACAGGCCTACAAGCCTCTTGGCCTACATCCACATGTATTAATAACAGGGGTGGATTGATCAACTAGCCAGTATACAGATGACATGTGATCAGCATGATGGGTCCCCCAGCTGTTACAGCTGGTTTTCTCAAACTGGAGCTGCTACTTATTGCAGCTATCCAAATTTTTTCAGGATGCTGGGTGGACATTGGTCCCTTACTGGCCAAAATTCAACGAGAAAAATAATTCTTGACTCAAGTTTAGATTACTTTGACCTATGATTTTCAATACTTGTAATACTGTTGCTCAACATACTTTTTCCATCTTTACTAATATTTCATATTATTTCAAACATTTTACAATTATATTTATAACATTTTTTTACAATTATTAAATATTTATATCATCATCATCATAGGACGTTCATGAATTCATGCCATTTGTTCATTTGTTTCGGCCTCAGGAGAAACACCATCCAGAAGTCTTTTGAGTGGGCATCCTGGTCTTCTTCCTGCAGGTTGATATCTTAACATTTGTTTGAGTGTCTTGTGATCTTCCATTCGATGAACATGTTGCATCCATCTTGACTTATAATCAGTAATTTTGTACACAAATTGTCATATTCATCTCAAATGATTTTTTCAAAGTTCTACAGAATCATAGGCGCATGCACGAACACTTAAAGAAACTTCTGCTATTTGGCAGAAATACCTGTGAAATCGGAATGACCAATATTTGAAAAATATATTTTAAGAAATGGATGTTCACTCACTTCATTTTATTAGGTTCCAATGGGACAAGTTGGTATACATCAGATTAGTTTACACTTCAATAAATTATATACATATAATTATTAACGAGTTGGTTACTTTGACTCACCTCACATATCTTGATTTTTATGCAGATCAGGATTCCAACTTCAGTTAGAATGCATCGACAATGCCACGCAAAAGTGACGAAACCTGGTCTGCATAAAAATCAAGAAATATGAGGTGAGTCAAAATAACCAACTTATTAATAATTAAAAGAAACCTCATAATGTTTTTTTAATGCCCCAAGGTATTAATTATTAATGCAATTTAGAATTAGTTATTTTCCTGAATATTGATAAAATATGTGTTGTCATTTCGACATTTCTGGTGTTCTCTCCTGGTATTGGCTTAATTGTATCCATTTCTGAAGTTGGGGCGCCTAGAAGGCGGAGTTACGTTATCCTGATGATATGATGGGTGATAAATGATAATGAAGCGCCAGGAGAGTTCTTAACCTAAACTTAACTTAAATTCCAGACCATGGGCAACCACAGGAATAATTCCCTTTAAGGAAAAATCTCTATGGTTTGACCGGGAATCGAACCCAGGACCTCATGAACAGTAGTCAGAAACGCTGATTACTAGCCCATGAGGTTGGTCAACCTCATAATGTTATTCCTACATATATTAATTAAAATTAGATATGCATATAATTTATTTTGTTAGACTAGGAAGGGGGAAGTTGGCATACATCCATTTCTTATAATTATTATTTAATTTTAGGAAGTTATATTTTGAGGTTATTTTAATTATATTATAATATATAATATATAAAATAATATAATCTTATAATTATGTTTGGGAATTTATTGAAAAGGTTGGTCACACAGATTTCACACATATGTCTGCCATCTAGCAGAAGTTTCTTTAAGCGTCCGCACATGTGCACTATGATTCTGCCAAAGTTACAAAAATTCATTCTTCGAGGTTAATTTAAACTTTTTCCAATTTCTTCACCCATGGGGTCTCAAACCAGTGTAAGTCCCATAGTTTTGAACCAAGGCATCATAACTTATACTGCTTGGCTACAGCACAGAACATTTAGAAACTTGAGGAAAATGAAAATTTTTATATCGACAATGATGCTACCTATATGTGCAGTTTGAAAAGAGTATGGGTAATATCTTTAACTCATGTCCAACTCAGGTCAGGTTGAGGGATGAGATGAGATGAAGGTCTGTGAGTGACACGAGTGTCAGTCGACCACATCTGACACACTGTCACAGAGGTGAATGAACAAAATGGATGAGATGAATATGGAGAAATGGTGGAATGAAATATTTGGCAGGGGAAACAGGAGAAACCCTAAGAAAAACCTACCAATCATTCAAGATTCTGTGCATTAGACTGCTATTACTACTTTTTATCAGGTGAAATGTGAAGTTTGCAGTTCATATTTGTATTCTACCATAAAATGTTATTCAAACTGAAGGTCTGAAACATTTATATTTCTATTTAATCAAAAGTAAAGTGGGAAGTAATAACACTATCAGGTATTTTCAATTTATAAATAAGTTGGAGAAAATGTTCTTATATATCACCTCATAAAGTTGCGTGTTTTCACGATAGCATTTCAAAGTCATTCACCTTCATCTTCAGTCAAACTCCAACTGTTGAAATTTTGCCAAGAAGCTAAACTTTTAAAACATTTAGAGAAGCCTTTGGAATTAACAGTTTGGGAAAAGATATACATTCAGAAGAACAAATATAGAGCGATGAATTTTGAAATTCCCGATGAGCAAAATTTAATCTCCAAGTTCATAAAATAGACACCAGATGGCAGTTTGGAAGATGCGTGTTAACGGCAAAATTTCAACAGTTGGAGTTTGACTGAAGATGAAGGTGAATGACCTTTGAAATCAGTATTATGAAAACACACAACTTTAATAGGTGAGATATGAAAACATTTTCTCTAACTCATTTACAAATCACATTTCTCTATTTGGTTCACAGTGTAATTAACATGTAAAACAAAATATTTTACCTGTAAGAAATGACTGGATAAAGCATCAATCAAATGTGTTTTATCCAACTGATGAAGCACTGGTGACTGCGCCACTGCTTGAAATTCCTCTCGTAGATAATGCAGAGCCTGTCTATGCACCCAAGCAGATCCATGGGGCTGACTTCCCCACCGGAGTACAGTGGGAAGAGATTCTAGTGACAACCACTCCAATATCAGATCTTCACATCCTTGTGCAAGGATATCTAGCTCTAAAAACCTGCCGATTTGGTACAACTCCATCGCCTCTTCTAAAGGGCTCGGCCTTGTGCGCCCGGTGTGCGTTAAAGCTTGAACCTCCCCCAAGCTGCCTGCTCCACTCCCACAACCACTCCCCCTCAATATCAATGACAGATCTACAGTGTCCAAGTATACTGCATGTAGTAGCACCTTTGCATATCTTTTTGGAATTACGCATTCATCTAATACTATCCGCGTTGGAATGTGCAATGCTCTCTCTGTATGTTCTTCTCCTGATCTTGTACGACGCTGGATCAGGTTACGGAAAAATGGTGATCTTGCGCTGAGGATAGCTTTGTGACACGGCAGTTCTAATTTAGGGCGGAAGCCATATTCTGAACTGCCAGAATCTGGACGCTGATACTCTCCTGAACTTCCACTTCCACTACTTCCATTTCCATCCGATGTGAAAACCAAAGCAGCGTCTGCATAATCACCCGTCTCCAGTAAGTAACACAAATCATGCTCTAAAGGATTGGGAGTTCCAAACTCTTCACCAAGCCTGCGTAGCAGACTGAGATCCAATGTTCCATCATGAGTACAAATATCACCCGTGTAAAGGTACCGTAACAATGCGGAGAACATTTGAACGTCGACACCTGGGGTGCGTAATTCCAAGCAGATTCGAGCCCCATAACCCGGACATCCTGCCAGCAGGTCTCGGAAATAGGGACATCTTGCAGAGAGCAATGCACGGTGCACCGGGAAACAAACTCCACGGAATACCAGATCTACATCCGTACAGTATTTGAAGTCATATAATGTAGACAGGTCTTGCTTGTAGGTGGCAGCAGGAGGTCTGGCGAGTTCTGCTTGCACTGATAGGTCTTTCAAAGCAGCAAGGGCTTCATATTCTTCTAGAAGTGCCCCAACTTCTAATGGACCCCATTCTGCCACCAATTCACGAAGCACCCTACCATGATCACATGCTTTGGATGATCTACGTCGCCGAATAAATTTCTTCCTCAAGGTTGCAAAACCTGTTACCTTTTTCTTTCTTTCCCTGAAACAAAAAATATATAATTTCTGTACTTATATTAGACAGTATCATTATAAAACAAATGGAATTTCAGTTTCATAAACAGGAAATTTGTGAATGTTTGTTGCAAACCAATAGTCTATAAGTCCGTAGTCATTTATATATAAATTTTTTAATTCACGTTAATTACTAAGATTGGTTGGAGAAAACCCTCAATGATGAGGAAAATTCTCAAAATGAATGAATAAATGAATAAACATTATATTAATAAAATTTGCTACTATATAATAGATACATTTAAGATACAGAAAAAAAAATATATATATATATTTCCAATCCTACAAATATTTTTATGTGATATTATTTATATGAATAATAAATGTTTTGTCTCAAATGTTGCATTGTCTCAGAAGAGGCCCAGAACTAATCTGATCGCTAATTCTTGGAGGCCCTCCATGTCCTTGTGTGGACAAAAAAGTAGGCATGTGATTCCAAGTTTAAAATTCCTCTCCCAACATGCCACTATAAAGCCCATGTGATGTGCGGCAAATAAAAGTACCTATAAGATGGGGATTAAATTATGATGAAAAAGAATAAGATATAAATCTCGTGATTTGAAAATAACAAATATTTACACTACATCCTTTCTGCCAAGTTTAAAAATGAAATTATGAGAGTTCAGTTCATGAAATGTTTCTAAGATCTGAGAAAATGGTTGGCATTCTAAACATCATGTTTCAAGTCAACCACATATGGCACCCCAATAATTGATAATTTCTCAATAATTTATCATCATCATCATCATAGTACATTCACGAATTTAGGCCATTTGTTGACCTGTTTCGGCCTCAAGAGAAACACCATCCAGAAGTCTTTTGAGTGGACGTCCTGGTCTTCTTCTTCCTGCAGGTTGATATCTTAACATTAGTTTGGGTATTCTGTGATCTTCCATTCGATGAACATGTTGTATCCATCTTGACTTATAATCAGAAATTTTGTTTTCTAAAGATTCCATGTGTAATTCTTCTAAGATGTCTTCATTTTTTTTGTGATCTAGTAGTGTGTATCCTGCAGTCCTCCGAAGATATCTCATTTCAGCAGATCTAAGTCTCTGTATATCCTTCTGTTTCAACGTCCATACTTCGCTACCATACCAAAGAGTTGGAAGAGCCAGTGTTTTATACACTTTCAGTCTTGAATGCTTTTGGACTAACTGTGGCTTGAAGATAGAATTTATTAACCCTAAAATTCTTAAAAATTTAGATATTTTTGCATTTACATCCTTTTCTTCTTCATATGAGATATTGCATCCTAGATATGTAAAATTATTCACCTGCTCCAAAATTTTATTGTCCAGTACAATTTTACTTCTGACAGGATCTACACCTTGAAATGCCATAATTTTTGTTTTTTCTGTAGATATCTTTAATCCATATTCTTCTGTAATTTTGTTAAGTTCATACAGACCTTTCTGTAGATTATCTTCGGAATTTGCTATTATTATTTGGTCATCTGCAAACAGTAGGGTGTTTAATTTTCTATTTTCTGATATTCTTATTCCAAATTTATATGTTTTGTTCCAGCAACATATTACTTCATTGATATAAATTGCAAACAGTGTTGGGGATAGGGGGCAGCCTTGTCTCACACCACGATTTATAATTCCTTCTTCAGAAAATCTGTTATTTAATTTAATCTTTATGGTGTTGTCTTTGTAAATATTTTGTATGTTCTGCCGAAGTAAATTTGGTATATTTCTGTCTTCCAATATATTTAAGAGTTTTGATCTCTTGACTGTGTCGAATGCTTTCAATAATTTATTTTATTATATGGCTGTTATTCCATAAAAATGGAATGATGTAAAATATTTCCATACTGTTAATTACTTAGATAAACATTTTTTCCTAAAAAAAATTCATGAATACATTCTTCATTATGTGTAACTAGCTGTATCTGATGACACAAATCCATTTCATACTAATGCGTATTTCGTTTTAGAAGAATCCATATTGTGTGCAAGTTGCAATGGGGCTGCACTGACGTACATTCAGCTTATGTGGGCATTTTTTAGTTCCTTGTTTACCTAATATGTTAATAACAAGGTTAATCCTTCCATGGAAATACTATAATGGTGGTGTTAATTTTGAAATTCCCGGGGAATAAGATTTAATTTGGAAGTTCATCAGCCAGCCAACATAGGAAGCAGGAATCAACCTATAATATCACCAACCTCCAATTAACAGTTTGATGGAATTGATAATGATATGTAGCATATCAGAACTATAGTCTTCAAGAAATCTACAATTATGAGGTGAGTTGTAAAAATCTAACTATTTATTATTTAAAAACAAACCTCATAGTGCTGCTTCTTTTAAATATTAATAAAAATTGAAACTATTAATTTAATTACATTTTAATAAGTAATGCGTATTTTATACATTATTATTTTATTCAACCCTGAGGCAATGCACTAAAGTGAAAGAATGTTTCAAATAATACCTTAAAAGTTAAGATATTCTATAGGTTTGTGTAAAAGTCTCACATTGGAGAAAATAAATTGGTTTACCATGGATGGGTTTTCATACATTTTTATTCAATTTGCTGATTATAAAACATAAGATTCTCAAAAGAAGTTGTGTGTTAAATCTCTTTTTCATGGACAATTTATAACAAGGGTTATTTTTATCCATGTTGTGAAAAGCTTTTAACTTAGAGTAAAATCAGTGTAACTTACATAAGATTAGCTTGTAACCCTGATCAAAAGTTTTTTGACGATTTCAAATAATTTCAAAGTTTATAGCTTCTCAGATCATCAAAACATTAGCACATTATTGCTTATTTAGAAGATTATTATAATCCACCAAGGAGAGTTGAAGATTTAAAGAGGTAAATTATCACTGAAATCAGCAGACTTGAACTTTCTGCAGAAACTACTAGAAATATAAGGTGTGATGAACAGATGTTATTACAAGAATGCATCTTCTGTGAGAGTAAGAAATTCTACTAAACCTACTACGAAACAGAGAAAAAAAATTCACATGAGTTGCTAATTGTACCTTCACCCTCAATTGTACATGTTTGAATCAAGGTGAAATTCATTTTATATCAATCACTAATTTAGACCATATTCTGCAAAAAGGAACCAACCCTCAAATTTGAAATATATGAGTTAATGCTATATTTAACATATGTAGGAAATAACACTATGAGGTTTCTTTTAATTATTAACGAGTTGGTTATATTGACTCACCTCATATTTCTTGATTTTTATTCACACCTGGTTTCGTCGCTTTTGTGTGACATTGTTGATGCATCCAACGATGTTGGGTGCCCTCGTTGGATGCATAGACAACGCCACGCAAAAGAAACTGTTGAAAGCATTGACAATGTCACACAAAAGCGATGAAACCAGGTCTGCATAAAAATCAAGAAATATGAGGGGAGTCAAATAACCAACTCATTAATAATTAATGCTATATTATTTTTTCTCAAGTATCACTACATGTCCTGCAAAAAAGATCCAACCCATAAGCTGTATTCTTATGCCATCTATGAACCAAATAAGAAAACACTAACAGAATATGCCTGATTTCTTTTTCAGCTGAAATTACCAAACAATAAAAATGTGTAAAATCTAAGAATTAAAAAAATGTCAGAATTAGCATGTTTCTTTTAAAATAAAAGCTCTTTGATATTCTTTGAAACTCTGTTAGTTGAAATAAAAAGTGAATGTGTATTTTTATTTGTGGTCTCTTGCAAGATTCACAGACTGATATCTGGCATAGAATAACCATATTATTTTTTGATCAAAAACTACATATTTATATACTTTATTCCCCACCCCTAAGGTAGCTACCCTAAGGCTAGGATTTGTAAGTGATTACTTATTTTTTCCTTTGTTCATATATATAGCTAAAAATTATGAATATGTGCTACGAAGACTACACAGGAAAAGAGAGGAAGTATGGCCAGAATTCTTCAGCACCGGAGCGATGATAGACAGTAATTGGACAGAAGCAAATTTCCAGATATGACACGTCATCACAAAACTAAGTGTACCTGGATTCCACCACCTAATCTGTAGAGATAAAACATTCCATGACCCGAAGATGTCATGCATATATGAAGTTTGTGAACAGAAATGCGAAAAATATCACATTGAAACATGTACACAAAGAACAAAAACAAGGCAAAGTTAAAGTGTTTGTGATTGTTGAGTAATCATCTTTGCACATTTGTGCGCAATCCATTTATATATATATATAAATTATGAATGTCCATAAAGTAGTAGAATCTTTGCTTATCATATAATGAAAATTTACCGTACCTTTTTTTTTCTTTGCACATTTGATCATAATTGGGCTTTTTAGAATTGTTTACTTTTTCCAATAAGTAGGAAGCTGATTTTAATGCCAAATTAAAGTAAAACTGCAATCTATAGAAGTGGATTTTTTAAGATTTGCACGATGCTCTAAATTAGACAGGATCAGAAACAGTATTATCATAAGTAATGCCACGAGTGATTTCCAATTTATTTAGAGGATTTGGAAATCACAAGTGGCATTTGTTAGGACTATTTAACAACTAAAATTAAGTGTTTACTTACAAATCATTATTTAAATATCCATCCATAGTAATTCTGTCTGAAGCAGGTCCTTCACAGCAATCATAGCATTTTCATGCTATGCTTTGCAGCTTTTACTAGAATTGTAGGTGTGGTAGTTTCCCATTGCTTTCCACATCGGTGAAGGATGATGATGATGGCCATTTGATTTCGGGGACCGTTTGGGCCTTAAAGTTTTCCTGTCATTTGTCTTACAGGTGAGGAAAAACCCCGATAAAAACCTCACCCAGAAGAACTGCCCCGACCGGGGATCGAACCTGGGCCCGCTGCATGACAAGGCAGCATGCTACCTCGAGACCACAGCGGTAGACATTACTTGAATATAGTTATTTTAAAATATTTATATATTTAATGTAAATGGCAATGTTTGAAAACAAATGAAAAAATGTTTGGTTATGTATAATTTGTACATCCACTGCAACTTCATCATATTATTTATTGCCAAATAGGATTGCAATATTGTAAGAATGCACCCTAGTGGAGAAGAAATGAAACATCAAACTATATATTATAACCAACATTATAGGTTGTTAATTAATTTTTTTAGGAAACAACTCTGTAAAATCATTATTTAAAAACACAATTTATTGAACAAACAATTATCAAATGTGTAGTTCGAAGGAAACTATTCATTATTTGCTATATTCAACATATTTGTTCGAGAGTCAGTCATTGCAAAATAATGCTCTGACCTGTTCAGAATATTAAAAAGGAGGAGCTTTCTTTATTTTGGTAAACATATTTCAATAAATATTGAGGTGAAACATGACTGCCAATGGTTGTAAAACAAAATTCATTGAAATGTGATTGGTCATTGACTCCCATTTGAGCACGAGTTAAATAGTCCAAGAAAAAATGAACTTTAACATACCAATTATACAATTTGTGGGAAATAAACAATTAAAATTGGTTTGGACATGTGAAGAGGATGAATGAACATAGAATTTCAGTTAGGGGTTTGGAGTGAATTCTAAATCAGAGGAAAAGAGGAAGACCTAAAAAGACATTAATAGAAGGAAATATGAATTTGATGAAGATGGTGAGTTGAAGGTATATAAGATAATTAAAACTTAATATTGGGCACAGGTCCCGCGCCGTAGCCGAGCAGTTAAGGTAGGAATCCTTGGCACAGAGCTACAGGACTTGCGCTGGTTCGAGTCTCCATGGGGGAAGAAATTTTCTCAGGGTATTTCGGCCAGTATGGGACCGGTGCCCACCCAGCATCATGAGGCAATTGGGTAGCTACAGTAAGTAGCGGCTCCAGGTTGAGGAACCAGCTATAACGGCTGGGGGACTCGACATGCTAACCACATGTCACCCCTACACTGGCTGTTGATCATCTACCTCTGTGATTGACACGTGTGGATGTGAAGGGCCAGCAGCCGGCTGGTAAAAGGGCAACCGCTGAAAAGTGGAAAGACCCTCAATCGGAATATTGGGCACAGGATGATGCTGTATATATTTAAAACCTGTTCAATATATCATCACCACCCTCTTTATTGTGTCCTCCTTTCTGAAGTTTGATTACAAATATGCCTCCAACCATTCTCTACCTTCCCATAATATCCTTCTTTTTAATTGTTCCCAGTCATATCCTCTCTCATGTAGACTTTTCTTCACTTGGTTAATTCATCTTTTTCGTGGTCTACCTCATGGTCATTTTCCTTGTATCTTGAGGTTTAACAGTCTTTGTGGTAGTCTTTCCTTTTCCATTCTTTTTAAATGTCCAAACCATTTTAGTTTACTTTTTTTCTGTGTCTGTTGTTGATTTTTCTACACTCAATGTCTCCCTGATTCTGTCATTCCTTATTCTATCTCTCCTTGTTTTATGTACCATTCCATGTAAGAATTTCATTTCTGTAGCTTGGATTCTGCTCAAGTCCTTCTTTGTATAAATAAATAAATAAAAGATAATTATATATTTTCACACATTTGTGTGTTTTTTATGTAAAACTATATATTTAGTCATTTAAAGTAAAAATATAGTTTTCATGAATAGAATGCAATTTAAATCAAGCTGCATTATAATATTTATTCAATATTATGAATTGTGAAAAAAAAAAAAAAACGAAACTCAGGTATCAGATTGTACACAAACTGATTTTTCAAGCTACATAAAACTGCTAAGAAAGGATCATAGAAGAATTTCATTCACCATCAGTAGGCCTATATATACAGGAAGGCACTAGTATTGAGTATGGGTTCCACATTACAAGATCTCTTTCAAAACCTCAACATACACTCTGTTTATGAATGAAATAGTAGACATAAGTAGGTAGAAAATTATAAAACAACATGTAACAAGCTGGAAAGTCGGTTCTAGCCCAATGGGATCACGATTTTTAAACTCCAAAGGTCCAACAACATAGAACCCAACAGTATGGACAAGCCGATGATATGCAAGCATACTCAAACATTTTAATTTAAGAAAGAAAAATTAATGTTTGAACTCGGATTTGAACCTGGACCTCTAGTTCTACATACTAGTGTGCTGTCCAATTACACCATTCAAACAACAATACAAACATTAACATTTCTTTCAACTTATACAATTCTCGTTCGTTCGAAGGCTAATAGCTGTCACTATCATCACGCCAACTAGCCATCCAGGATTTGAAAATGTTAATTCAAATAAAAACATTGAAAATACTCAAACATGTTAAAAAAGAACACAACAATTTATGAGGTAAGATGAAACAGATTCACCTTATTTATTAAGATGAACCTCATAATGTTACTTGCTATTGCAATTTATTAATTTCTGGCACAACATTGGCTCAGGGTTCGACTCAAACTCTAATGGAAATTAATATCAGAATATGTTGTGGGCATCAAGGAGGGCTGACAACGCGGCTGGCATTACATAACATTTGTCTAGAGAGGTGGGTCTATAATGGGATAACTATACAGTAGGAACATGGCAAATCCACATTGTCAAGCATTATGCAGTCAACCTTACCCCATTTCTTCAACACTGGTCTGGTTTTAAACTTAATGTTTAATATAAAATGTGTACATAAAATAAATTTTAATGTGTTTAATATTTTGGGGACACTATGCCACCATGACACCTACATAAATTATTGAAACAAAAAAAATGGAAAAGTACACAATTTATTGTTGCAGTATTTGAATAATTACCTAGAGAAATATATATGTTGAATTTTTTCCCAAAAAAAATGTGAGAAATGCTTTAAAATAAAGTGAGAAGTTGAGCTCAAAGTAACCTAAAAATCACATTTGCAATTTAATAGTATATTACAATGCAAGGTTGGGAAGTGGTTTTTACAGAATTGAGGAAAATGTTTAAAAAACGAGCGATAGCGAGGTTTTTAACTTCCGAGATTCTGTAAAACACTTCACAAACATGTGTTGTACATTATTTTTTGCACGATGGAGTTTTCAAAATAATAAATAATAGTAAAATAATAACATCTTTGTTGGAAATATTTACATTCATTATAAACAACTGCCCAATGTTAACAGTGTGGACATTTATTAGTTTGAAGCAACAGGAGGCAATGAGACCAATTAGTGATAAAATGGCAGCAAGTACATATTTATTGTTTTATATTGTTTCAAATAAAGTTCAGTTCATTTAAAATGCAGTGATTTGTTTCGTATAATGTATATTAACACTACCTTTTGGATATTTTTTTTGTATGTACACTGTATGTAGTATACATAGATGGCAGTGGTTTTACTTCTCACATGCGTGTTTATAATATGTGATATTACAGTATAGTTATTTTATTACAGTATAGTTATTTAGGTTGGCAACCCCGAAATATAGAAAATTGAACTTTCAACCATGGTTGCCATTGCTGTAAGTACGACAAAACACACTATTGCGCAAAAAAATATATATTAGTCATTGCTCAGAAAGTGTAGCCAACTTATCACAAGAACCGGCTATCCAACAAGTGAATGCTAAACTAATCTGATGTACTAACTCGCCCATTTCATCACCCTAACTTGCCCATATTGCCCACTAATGTAAGCGTTCTCCTGGGATAGAATCCCCTCATATGTGAGTAAACATGTTGACAATTGGCCTTAGCAGGAACATGTATTATCACATTGGTCAACATGAAGGTACATTTGTTCTTCAAATGAATATTCACAGGTGACACAGAATAGCCAAAATGTTAATATACACTTACATATTTTACTTACTTACTTACTGGCACTATTGAACCCATAGGTTCATGGCCATGCAGACATAAGCTCTCCATACATCCATATCCTGAGCTAATGCTTTCCAATCATTCCCTGTATAATCTACTTCCCTCAAATCATAGTTAATGTTATTCTCCCACCTCATTCTTGGTCTACCAACTGGGAGTTTTCCCTCTGGCTTTCCTACAAGAAGCTTCCATGCAAATCTTTCATTCCCCATATGTGCAACATGTCCTGCCCATCGGTCTATGAGACTTAACTGTTCTTATTATATCTGGCTTCCTATAAAGACCATGTAGCCCATTGTTATGTAGTCTTCTCCATTCACCTGTCTGTTCATCTCTCTTTGGTCCAAAAATTTTCCTAAGTACTTTCTTACATATTTTACCTCACATTATTACATAACTAAGTACATATTTTGCATGTTAATTGTAGACAAAAATCCTGCCTTATTAATTACATTCTACAATAGCATTATAAAAATCACTGATTGTAATGACTGGTGGCTTGTTTTTTTCTCTCCTAATAATGTTTGTAACATTGTTAAAAGTTCACCTTAAAAGAAACCTCTAATTGAATTAATAGAATTAGATGCCAATTTTTTCATTGTCACTGGAACCAAAACTTAAATCACCTGCGACAATTAATTCACATGGATTGTAAAGTTTCAACATTTTGCAGTTCTGCAACTAGATCAAACAATACAATTACAGTGATTTCTTTAATTTTTACCATCAACTTGGCAGAATCTTCTTTAATTATAATCATCAGTGCAATTAGCAATGCAATAATAGTTTGTGTTTTTTACTGTTTTTCTATTTAATTACAGTATCAAGACATCTAAGCCACAATCTAGATTTTTATAAAAAGCCATTTCAGCTAAAATGGGCCACAGGTTACAAACTATTTCATTTCAATAAATTATTTTCGAGATTCTTTTTATAATCTTTGATTAGATTTTATTCTGCCATCCTAAAGGAGATTCAGTAATTTCATCACATGGAATATTTCGAGGTTAGCATCAGTGCTTTCTGTTAGCTATTTAATGATTATTTAACTCATGCCCTAAATAGGAGTCAAATGACCAATCACATTTCAATGAATTTTGTTTTACAATCAAAGTCTTTTTCACCTTGCTCTTTATCAAATTCTCTTAACCACCTTCTGCTTTTGTGATAAAGAAAGCTCCTCCTTTTTAATGTTCTGAACAGGTCTGAGCATTATTTTGCTCCAACAAATACAATGAATATAGCAAATAATGAACAAATTCCTTTGAACTAAACATTTGATAATTGTGTGTTCAATAATTGTGTTTTTAAATAATGATTTTACTAAAAAAAATTAATAACCTATAATGTTGGTTATAAATAATAATATAGTTTGATGTGTTTCATTTTTTCTCCACTAGAGTGCATTCTTACAATATTACAATCCTATTTTGACAATAAATAATACGGTCAAGTTGCAGTGGATAAACAAATTGAACATAACCAAACATTTCTGATTTGTTTTCAAACATTGCTGTTTACATTAAATATATGAATATTTTAAAATTACTATATTTAAATAGTCCACTGCTGTAGTCTCGAGGTAGCGTGCTGCCTTGTCACGCAGCGGATCCAGGTTCGATTACCAGTCAAGGTTGGCTCCTGGGTGAGGTTTTTTTGGGGGTTTTTCCTCACCTATAAGACAAATGTCAGGAAACTTAGGGTCCAACAGTCTCCGAAAATCATCCGGCCATCATAATCATCCTTATCATTATCATCATCCTTCACCAGTGTGGAAAGCAACGGGAAGCTACCACACCTATAATTCCCCAGTAAAGCTGCAAAGCATAGCATGGAAATGCTATGATTGCAGTGAAAGACCTGCCCCTGGGCAAAATTACTATGGATAGATATTTAAATAATGATTTTTGAGTAAACAGCTTAATTCTATTTGTTAGATAGTCCTAATAAATGTCATTCTTGATTTCAAAATCTTCTAGAAAAATTCACTCAACACTTCATGAATTTATCAATGATTTGGAAATCACTTGTGACATTACTAATGATAATTGCAATGAGTGGAATCCTAATCTAGAAAACTGTCAAAATTTAAAAGTTTTTCATGGTGAAGCTTCATTTTCCAGCATACTCATATTTCCATAAAAGATCTGCAATTAGTCCAGAAACTTCCCCATGGAAAAACTTTCTAGTATGGCAATCCAACATTTTTTTCTATAGAATAGCAGTGCTCATACAAAAGGCTTATGAAGTTGACCAACTTTGTAAG
The DNA here is from genome assembly GCA_030220185.1 of Diploptera punctata. Lineage (NCBI taxonomy): Eukaryota > Metazoa > Arthropoda > Insecta > Blattodea > Blaberidae > Diploptera > Diploptera punctata. The sequence goes on from JASPKZ010002337.1 coordinate 2,487,168, forward strand.
AAATTCCCAAACATGCTTAATATATTATTTTCCAAGTTCTACAATTCCAAAGCAGTCTGCCATACTAGCTCAGATGGTAACATGCCTGCTTCCAGAATAGCAGACCAGGTTCTATACCCAGTGGGATTGAAAATTTTTATTGTTAAATCAATTACATTGAGTAATTTTGCCTTAGATTCAATTCTGGTGTTTTTCTGACCATGCATGTGCAGCTAGCTATTTCAGATTTTTTTATTTCTCCATTTTTAACATTTCTAAGGCGTTCTTTCAATCTTGTATTTAAATTCCTTTTTGTTTTTCCTATGTATATTTTTTCACAATCTTTACAATCTATTTGATAAATCCCTGATTTGTTGCCATCTTCAATCTTTTAGTTTTTGTTGGTTTTGATTAATGTATTCAAACTGTAATCATTTTTCAGTGCTAGGTCACGGAAACTTACCATGAAATTTTACTAGTATCGTTTCAGTGCTAATTTCATGTTAAATTGGTTGAAACTTATTAAATACTAAAGAGTGGTATGTATATTTTTTTTTTTAATTTTTACCAACTTCTTTGTGTCTGAAGAGTACTTTTTTGACACTTCTTGTTTTTTAATTAATTAATTTTTTATTAATCATCTTTTCTTGAAAACCATTATCTTTTGCTATATTTATAATGTGTTTTTCTCTTTTTTTAAATTTTTTCTGCTCATGGGAACATTCACAAGTCTGTATGTTAAACTATTAAATACTGCTTGTTTATCCCGAGTCTGAAGATTTTCAGGTTCATAAAAGATCAATAAGCCTGAATGAAAAGACCTCTAAGCAAAATTTACCGAATTTTCCCGTCCTAGTACTACCTTGGTTTCCTAGATGTCAGTATAAGGCAGAACGCTGAACATGGACCACTCAAATGACATCTATACAAAAACAAGTGTAACTAAAGTAGTATAGTTCAAATTCTTCCCTGTGGGGGAGAGCGCCTAAATCTCTGTTAAGGGAAACATGGGCTTACAATATACAATATATATGCAATATGGTTAAAACCTGTTGAGTCAAAACACACAACTCAAATATAATTAAAATACCTCATAGTGTTATTTCCTACATATATTCAATACATCATATAGCCTACATAAAGTGGTCTACCGATGTGGTATGTAAATTAAAAATAGATCTATCCGTCCAGCTTGGAACCCAAAACACATGAAGTGCAGTTGGTGGCATTAGAACATTACAAAACTACAGTTTTGTAATGTAAGTTAATGGTAGCTAATCTAAGAGCCTAAACTAACCTACGGTAACATTCATATCAACAATGGTGTAGTCTGAATTCTGAATGTTAATTGTTGAAATATAGTGATAAAAATTATATGACACAACAATGCACCAGAGTAGTGCATTTTGTTTCTGACATACTGCATTGTAGCTAGGCAGTGGAATAGTAGCAATAGTGGAATAGTGCATCAGTGGCATATGAATGTTGTATGGAATAGCATAGAGGATAGTAATGGAAAGTTTTGTTGGGGATTATGACCAAAAAAAGCCGAATACTATAAATATATAAAAAAACTTCAAAAAATGCAAAAATTACCATTGTACAATTAGTTATGGGCCTGACATGAAAAGCAAAATAAACACCTGAACCGGGATTTGATCCCAAGACCTCTAACTTTGTAAGTTACTGACATACCAACTAGTCCCCTCAGGTATCCAAGCACATACATTTATTTTTCTTCCGTATGTATCATTCTCTATAATGAGATGTAGCGAAACATTGGTTGCACTGCCATCTCATGGCTTCTATAACAAGTATATATATACACACACATCGGCCATGGTGGACTAGTAGTGGTCATGTTCCTTGCCTCTGGTCCCGAGGTTAGCAGGTTCAAACCCAGGTGCGTCTGATGAATTTTTTAGGATAGAAAAATCCAAGAAGCAAGTCCTCCGGGAGGGATTTTAAGCCATGGGTCCTGAAACTGAAGTTTTTCAGGCTCGTAGAAGATCCTTAAGCTTGAACTAAGTAAAATCTCAAATATCCTAGTAATACCTTAGTTACCTGCTAGATGTCTCATTGAGTTGGCATGTTGACCGCATACCACTCATGACATCTTTGGGCAAATAAGGTAACTAAAATTAACTTGGTCTATAAACTCCTGACAAAGGAGAGGCTATGGCTCAACAATGAACTATGTCATTAATTATACACACACAGTTATTGGTGAGAAAAAAATTACAAGAAATACAGAAGAAATGAAATAGAAATTCACATAAATCTAATCAAAAAAAGTGTGAAAAAACAATATGGCTGCTCCAGAAGTTAAGTCAGAATCACAGGAAAACAGAATTGCCAACCTAATATTGGGCTGTGGTGTATAAACCGTCACACACAATTTTCCATATAATATTCTTATGCCACTGATGCACTAAATACTTTTCAACCATTTATAATAACGTTTGGTACTATTTTAAACATTTTGGAACCATTTTATAAACATTTCTTACAATTTTTTCCGTACAGGCCACATGGCCTAAAACGAATTTGTTCATGATGATGATGATTCTTACAATTTTTAAATATTTCTAAATTACGTGAATATTCTACATCGAGTTCTACAGGTGCGGAAATGCTTCATGTAACATCCGCTAGGCGACTCTCACATCACAGTAACCAACATTTGAAAATAATTCAAAACCATATTTAGTGTTAGTGTACGTAAAATTAGTTTATAGTTTGTTAAATAATATGCATGTAAATTGTTTTGTTATGCTAGGAAATGGGAAGTTAGATTATGTTCATTTTTTTTTTAGCATTTGGGAATTTATCCCCAAAGTTGGTAATGCCGACTTCAGAGCCATCTACCGGAAGCTACATTAACCATTACAGCAACTCCTACAACTCACGCATGCGCACTGCGATTCTATAGAACTTAGAAGAAGAATTCATGTGTGACGGTTTATACACCTTATCCCAATATTGTAATACTGACCAATCACAATGCCTCACTTTAACAAAATGTAGTTAACCCACACCAAATCGTAATCTAACCATACAAATGTACCGAAACATAAGGAAATTACTTTTTTTTTTCCAGGATTTTTATGCTAGATTTACGTGAAATTCAATTTTTTTCACTATTTCTTGTACTTTTTTCTTCCCAAAAACTATATATATATATATACATATATCAGGTTGATAACTAAATTGTACTATATGGTAATTTGTGTGTTGTACCAAAATGTGAAGAAATGTAATGCGTCATAAATTCACATAGGCCTACTCAACTCTACAAACTTCTCGAAAATAAGAAAACCACTCACAATAGATTGATGCAAATTTCAATATATGTCATTACTCTAGTAGACCAATGAGTAACTTTTAAGACAATTCTGCAAAGGGAGATACATTAACACACAGTTTAAAACGCATCTTTTAATCTGAACTATATTGCATATTATGAAGAAAATACGCAATTTGAAGTGATGAAAAAAAAATGTACAGGTGGTACTATTTAGTAAGGAAATCTACAATTAGACATCAGAGTGATGACACCACAAACATACATATGTACATGATCTAATTGATAGCACTCAAGATGATTTATAACCAGTATCCATTCTAGTATGCAGTGGGCTGCAATTACCTGACAATACCCATTCTGCCTAAATAGAAGACATCACTCCTTTATGCCTAACTGAAATAACTTAGCGTAAATATGAGTTTAAGGTAATTCATTTTCTTTAGCTTTACAATTTAAGACTGTTCAATACTATTCCTCGAAGTAGGAATAAGTATATGGGTGTTCGTATGTTAGACGAAAAATAGCAAACAGGAATGATATCTAGTAAATTATCAATTATAATATATATTTACCTCACAACCACAGATAACTGATCACTTGTGCCCGATGGAGCTAAACCAGTCTGAAAACCCGCAGAAAGACGGGCTGCTTGAGTCGTCGAACCGACTCGACTCTGGGCCTCTCCAGTTGGATTGGAGGCAGAAGCTCCCATTCTTCCAGTCATACGTTCATCTCCTGTCCAGCAGCTTCGTTGCAACGCACAAGGAATCAGGGCTCGAAAAAGGTTCATTGCTTGCCCAGCACCCTGGCTAAAAAGCAGGATGATCAAATCACATGCTTTGATTCACATATGCATGAGTAAATAGCATAGAGATGTATAATTTCACCATCACATCTTACACTTTAAAAATATATTACTAAATAATCAAAACATATAATTAAACTTATGTGACAACCAATGACCTGTAAAAGTTGTGTGGTAAAGGCAAAGTGAAAATCGTGTCATATTTGATCAATTTTACAGTCTATACTCATATTTCATATAATAAAGAACGACTTAGTTCTTCTTACCTGAGTCTAAAACTTGCATTTTGTAAAAAACTTTAGTCCACGCCTATAATCTTCACAAACATAAAATATAAACACCAATTAGCATGAAGAGTCGCCATGTTTACATTTGTCGAACTTCAAATACCATTCCCGTATGCTCGCGAAATCTATGGTTCTAACCACAGAAACAGTTTCAGTATTCCAAATAATATAAAATAAATTATCCAAATCTAACAAATACATCTAGATTTTTCATTAAAAGACGAGAAATGCAAAACAATTTCAGATTTTTACGGTGGAGACTTTCTCACTGCACCCATGAATCCACTGTGACACTTGCATGATCGTAAATGCTGTAAAATTAATGCCATGTCTTGTAGTCACCATAGTTTATTGAATGCAATGACCATTGACCTTATTTTTATTTGAATCATTTAATTTTATTCAAAATATATTATCAAACACAAAAATTTGTCTTTACGTCACATGGTATTAAACCATCTACTATGCACTTTTTATAATATTGTTTAAATCAGGTAACTTTCAAAGGATCATGGCTGATTTAACATTATTTTGGTCATGAAAGTAAAAACAAATCACAATCGTTTATTGTTTCTGCCATCTATCACAGGACTCATGAACTAAAATTAATCTTATCGATCACGGATTGTGTCATCGATAGCTTAAAATTTTGATAATCGATTTTATTCAAAAACAAATTAATTGATATCGAATTTTTAAGAAATAGGTGGAGATATCACTGCCTAGAGTGATTTTTTTACAATGCCATCATGTCATTTCGAAATTCTGGTATTCTTTCCTAGCAGGGCGTTATTATAATCACTTTTGAGGTTGGGGCGCCTATAAGGCAGAGTTACGGTGCCCAGATGATATATGATAGGTGATGATTGTAATTATGCGCTAGGAGAGGCCTTAATCCTAAACTTAATGAATATGTTAATGATAATAATGATGGCCATATTATGTTTGGGGACCACTTTGGCCTTAAAGTTTCCTGACATTTGTCAAAGATGTGAGGAAAAAACCCCGAAAAATACCATACAGGAAACTTACCCCACTGGGGATTGAACCACATGCTGCATGACAAGACAGCACGCTACCTCGAGACAACAGCAGTCGTGATATAGTCATCATTGTCTAAACAAACAAGGATTGAATTTACAAAGATTTTATCCGAGGCTCAAAAAAAATTGGTCAGACCATCTTCTCAATGGTCTACCAACTTCCATCTGATTTAGAATTCAGTGCACTTCTCGGAAATCTCTCCAATGACATTCAACATACGTGTCCCCTCCACTGTTCTCTGTATTGTGAAAATCTTGTACTATATTGTTAACTTGTAGGGCTTCCCTTATTGTTTCATTAGGGATGTGATCTCATCTGGTAATCCCGACTAATTATCCGAGGAATCTCATCTGTTGTATTTGCAATTTCCTTTTATCTTTCTGAGTGTCCATGTTTCTGATCCAAACATCAGTGCAAGTTTAGTTAATATTTTATGGAGCCTCAACTGGATGTCTCATCATATTTTTTTCCAAAATGTCCCATTAATTATATTGTATTTGGAAGTTTTATTATAAAGATCCTCCATGTCATTATGTGATATTATATTTCCCAAATAATTGAAGGTTTTAACCTTTTTAATGATCAGAACTATTTTAACCTCCTTAATTCCTTCCCTTGCATGCTCAATGATTTAATTTTGTTAACTGATATTGTCATACCATATATAGTAGTACGGTACATTTTTTTTAAAAAATATGAGCTGCTCGCTGTAGTTCTTTTCCAGAATCACTTGGTTATCAGCATACAGCAGTGTTGAAATTTTAATTCTCTCACTGAGAGATATTCCAATTGATTGTATTTATTTCTATTCTTGAATGATCCTATTAATATAATGACTGAATAATAAGGGAGAAATTCCAAGTCCTTATAAAATTACAATAGGAAGTAACATTATGAGGTTCTTTTTAATATATAAGTTGCATATTACCTTATCCACATCCTTGTCTCAGTCCTCTTGAAGTTGGTATCTTACTTTAATTTTTAAAATAATTTATATTAATGCATTTGATTTGGTAAATAAAACTTTAATAGCTTCAATCAGTTTTATAGGAATTCCATAAAATTCTAAAATATTCCATAAAATTAACCATTAGACTCTATCATATGCTTGTTTAAAATCTGTGAATGGTAAAAAGGTTGGTAAATTAAACTCTCTTCTTTTAATTATATCTTGTGGTATAGTGAAAACTGGATCAGTACAACTCCACACATTCCTGTATCCTGATTGTTCTTCAACTAGACATAATTTTGTTAATTTTTATACAGTATTTTGTTTCTTGATATGTTTATGTATATTTTGTATAAGCTACATAGAAGCATTATGCCTCTATAATTATTGTAAATTTTTATCGCCTTTCTTGTAAATTTTTACCACTAATCCTGTTGTCCATTCATCAGTGATAAAGCAATATTGTATTTTATGTGTATTTTTTATAAATGAATACATCTCTGTCTCCATTAATTTTGGATTCCAGTAGTTTCTTATACTTCCTTGTTTTCTTCCTCATCACAAATTACCTTCATTCATGTTACCGTCTTGATGGTACTTTTTTTATTCTACATATTATATCAATATTTTATTGACTATTCACTTTAATCTTAACATTTATTTTTTATGTTGTATCCAGAGGATTTCAGGACATAGATACGCTTTATAATATACCCAGTGGTTGTGTCCTTTGTAGAAAAAATGTGAATTTAAATAAATAAATATTTTAATTTTTTTTAAAACCATTTTGTAATATATTAGGATTAAAAATAATAAAGTACAACAATAATGATATAATTGTACACAATCGTGCAAAATTAATTAATGGGCATATTGCACTAATGACATTGTCACTTATGAACACAATTCCAGATATCATCTTATACACTTCAGTCTGCATAATTTATATCTGCAACTGTCTTCGATTTTATGCTAAGAGATATTCACACACACTTTGTGATGGAAGCCGTGGACTGCATATCAGTTTATCTGGTGCCTTAGTTCCTTGTTTGGTCCAGACCAGCTCCTATCTATCAGGGCAAGTGTTTCATGGAATTCTTCATGAATGTCTTCCTGCTTCTGTCTTCTCTCTTGTAATATTTGCTCGTATGCTTGAGTGGATGGCAGGTAGTAGTGCATTCTGAGGTCTTCCAAGAAGAACTGTTTTCTTGTTTGTACATAGTCCAGTCTTGATGGAGTGAATCTAGAGACTGCTAGAATTTTCTTAGAAAGGAGCCTTGGTTAATGTTACTTTTTCACTTCAGTCTTGATATATACTCTGAATTTCCATTAACTTCAATCAGGTTTGAATTTGTGAATTTTAATTATTAAATTATATACCATCATATGAAAAGAAAAAAATTGTATAAAAGAGAAAAATTGTTGATTCTGACAGATAGTGGTTACCACTCTCACCTCTGCTTCCAAGATTTGCAAATTCAAACCTGATTAAGGTTAATGGAAATTCAGGGCATATACCAAGCTTGAAATGAGAGAATAACATTAACTATGATTTGAGGGAGGTAAATTATACAGGGGATGTTTGGAAACATTAGCTCAGAATAGGGACATCATCAACACTGCAGCCCAATTCAAGCCTCTGCTTCCCTCAGAACCCTCTTCCAGATTTATCTGATTGTTTGGGTTTTCTAGAAAAGACTTTTATTACAGAGTAGGGTAACCAACCCTACGGCCTGAAGGACTATGATTTTCTGTTGGGGTTTTCTCCCCTAGCCGATAGGTCTCAAATATGGTGTCAAGAACTTGCTCTTCACCCTCACATGACTTAGCACTATCCAGGGACCAGGAAATGAACAAGCATGTGTAGGACTTGTTAGGATTAAATTGTATTTCTCGTGTTTTTAAGCAGTACACACCTATCAAGATAGGGATGTATGGAGAGCATATGTTCGAGCGGCCATGATCCTTTGAGTTCCATACGGCCAGTGAGTGAGTTGGTTAGACAATCACACAGAACATCAACAATGGAGAGAGTTTGAAATCAATAAAATTGGGATTACATTAATTATTATTAATGGATGAAATAATAATAATAATAATAATAATAATAATAATAATAATAATAATGATAATGATAATGATAATGATAATGATAATGATAATGATAATGATAATGATAATGATAATGATAATAATAATGATAATAATAATGATGATAATAATAATAATAATAATAATAATAACAATGATAATAACAATGATGATAATAATAATAATAATAATAATGATAATAATAATAATCCATCCATCCATAGTAATTCTGCCCGAGGGCAGGTCTTTCACTGCAATCATAGCATTTTCATGCTATGCTTGCAGCTTTACTAGGGAATTATAGGTGTGGTAGCTTCCCTTTGCTTTCCACACCGGTGAAGGATGATAATGATAAGGATGATGATGATGGCCGGATGATTTTTGGGGGCCGTTGAGCCCTTAAGCTTCCTGACATGTCTTACAGGTGAGGAAAAACCCCGATAAAACCTCATCCAGGAGCCTGTCCCGACCGGTAATCGAACCCAGGCCCGCTGCTTGACAAGGTAGCACACTACCTCGAGACCACAGCGGTGGACATAATAATAATAATAATAATAATAATAATAATAATAATAATAATAATAATAATAATAATAATAATAATAATAATAATAATAATAATAATAACAACAACAACAACAACAACAACAACAATAATAATAATAATAATAATAATAATAATAATAATAATAATAATAATAATAATAATAATAATAATAATAATAATAATAATAATAGCTGATCTGATATTGTCATATTAAATCAGTTGATACGTAAGTAAATTCCACGTAAAATTTGACATAACACATGAAAATTAAAAGTGTTTTTTTCCTGCTTCCCAAAATTGTATATGGACTATAAAAATATTTTTAAATATTGTAGAACAGAACAAACTCATACGTAACAAAGAATTGTTATATATTTTAATTAAACTCTTACACCGCGCAGAAACGTTATTTACGTTCAATTGCTTTATTTTGTACAATTAGTAACTAAACCTTATCAGAATATAAAACTTAAAATATGAATTTTGTAACTCCCTTATATATACTACATTCACAATAGTTCGTTAAAATAAAATTGAAAACTTAACAGATTTTATTATTTTACTATCACTATGTAAAACATGGTCCACCGCTGTGGTCTCGAGGTAGAGTGCTGCCTTGTCACGCAGCGGGCCCGGGTTCGGTCCCTGGTCGGGGCAGTTTTTCTGGGTGAGGTTTTTATCGGGGTTTTTCTTCAACTGTAAGACAAATGTCAGGAAAACTTCAAGGCCCAAACGGTCCCCGAAATCATATAGCCATTATCATCATCATCCTTCACCGGTGTGGAAAGCAACGGGAAGCTACCACACCTACAATTCCCTATTAAAGCTGTAAGCATAGCATGAAAATGCTATGATTGCAGTGAAGGACCTGCCTTCGGGCAGAATTACTATGGATGGATGTAAAACATGATGTCATTCTACAGTTACGTCAGTTACCGATATGAAAACGAAACTTTTTAGTACATTTATTAAAGAAGAGAAGAAACTCCGCATTTTGTGTTATGGAGATTGAATTCCATATATAAATGTTTTGAAGAGAAAAAGTGGTGTCCTACTATCTGAAGGCTACAAAAATTAAAATATTTTATTTTGTTGCAATTGTTACGTCGGTTATCACGCAATCCGCCTATAAGACTATCAAAGAAGTATATTTTAAAAACTTCAAGGACAAAAAAAAATCAAGAAGAACGGCGCAGATCAAAACAAATAAAATACCGGTAATTATAATATATATAGTAATTTATTGTTTTGAGGAAAAACAGAAACTCGAGGTTTAAAATTCGGAATAGGGTAAAAAGCGATTGTAATATGATCCTTCTACGTCGATCTATTTCCCCATCTCTCTGACGTTCTATTAAATAAATTTACTTACTCCATTAGCGCGAAAACGTCACAGCAATGTTTACTATCCTAGGATCATGAAAAGTTCTGACAATATGTTTAGTAAATTGATATACGAACTTTGAAAATCTATATATTAATACCGTGAAGAAAAAACTTTTTACCCCTTTTTAAGCACATTGCGCGCACGGAGGAGTGTGACATTTGGCATTATTAAAGTTCGTATGGAGAAGGAGTGCAGAAAAATAAAATTTATGTATAATATGTGTCACAAATAAATAAAACAAAATAAAATAAATTTGTGTACTCATTCATTTGTTTACGTTCTTATTGAAAGTGCTTTGTTGCAATAAGAACATTGTGCAGCAGCAATGTGAATTGAATACTCTCACGTATTTGTTATTAGTGGTAAAAAAAGTGAGTACATTTTATTATTTAAATATAAATTAAACGCTGTCTAATCTTGGTTTCAGTAATTTCATTACTTTTTTTTTACATTTGATTTCCTCAACCTACTTCCATTATGCCTCGACATTGAACATTGACAGGTCGGAGTGAGAGACAAGGAAGAAGGGATATACATAATATAATACATAGTATAAATAGTATACAACCGTAAAATGACGAGTTATTGTTTTTAAATATTGCTTAGCCAAGCTATACCACATATTTCCTATCGTTCGTATTTTTAAAATAAGTACAAAATTAATATATAATGTCGTAGTTGTGACAAACGTAAACATTTAATGAATTGTGGTCGAATTTCGAACGCTGGTCGACCACTAGTTTATATTATTTTTCCAGTATTCAAAAATAATCTGACAAATTTAAGCAAATATTCCTTTTCATTTACCGATATCAAGAGAGTGATCCTCTACACATATTTTGACCTGAGATGATGCAGTACTCAAGAACAAGGAAAACACTGGTTGAAGCATTTTTTGGTGGATTCAACAAAAAGGAAGGGATTATAAACAAACGAAAAAAAAAATTACAATTCAACAAATGCTCATAAAGCAGGTGATCAATTAGAGGTAGGAAATTATAAATTTGATCGAACTAACCGACTAACTCACTGGCTCTATCGAACCCATAGGTTCATAATAGCGCGGACATAAGCTCTCCATACATCCCTATCCTGAGCTAATGTTTTCCAATCAATCCCTGTATAATGCACTTCCCTCAAATCATGGTTAATGTTATTCTCCCACCTCATTCTTGATCTACCAACTGGGCGTTTTCCCTCTGGTTTTCCCACAAAAAGCTTCCATGCACGTCTTTCATTCCCCATTCGTGCCACATGTCCTGCCCATCGCAGTCTATGAAACTTAACTGTTCTTATTATATCTGGATTGCTTTCGACACCGGTGAAGGATGATGATGGCCGGATGATTTTCGGGGACCGTTGAGCCCTAAGCTTCCTGACATTTGTCTTACAGGTGAGGAAAAACCCCGAAAAAAAACCTCACCCAGGAGCCTGTTCCGACCGGGAATCGAACCCGGACCCACTGCGTGACAAGGCAGCACGCTACCTCGAGACCACAGCGGTGGATAAATGGCATATATTTTAGTATTTTTGACAATGCCATTATTTTTTTGTATATATATGTATAATTACGTATTGAATACTCAAGACACTTGGTCTATGGTGTCAATTCGCCTTCAAATAATATGCTGATATAAATTCCCTGCACGAAAATTGCTGTGGGTGGCATTGAAACACACACATTGCCTTTGTTGATGGCACTGCATTGATTAGTGTGGTCCCACTACATTACTGAATACGTCACAACACACACGTAGGAAATTCTAACTTTTACTTTTTTGCGCGATAGTGCGTTTTGTCGTACTTATAGCAATGGCGACCATGATTGAAAGTTTAACTTCCTACATTTCGGGATTGCCACTTAAATAATTATACTGTAATATTACATTTACACCCACATGCGGGAAGTAAAACCACTGCCCTCTATGTATACTACGTACAATGTATATACAAAAAATATCCAAAAGGTAGTGTTGATATACATTATACGAAACAAATCACTGCATATTAAGTGAACTGAACTTTATTTGGAACAATATAAAACAATAAATACGTACTTGCGGCCATTTCATTAATAATTGGTCTCACGGCCTCCTGTACTTTCAACTAATAAACATTGCCCACACTGTTAACGTTAGTCAATTGTTTATAATGAACGAAAATATTTCCAACAAAGATGTTATTATATATTATTTTGAAAACACCATCGCGCAAAAAATAACGTACAACGTACGTTTATGAAGTGTTTTACAGAATCTCGGTTTTTAAACATTTACCTCGATTCTGTAAAACCCACTTCCCAACCTCGCATCTTAATATACTACAGTAAAACTTGTTTAATCCGGAACGAGAATAATGCGGAAATCTGTCCAATGTAAACAAATTTATTGGTCCCGGCAATATACTAGTAATTGTACGTGTATTTATCTTAATATATAAAAATTACGTGTTACGTTGTTTGTCCGCGATGGAATCCTAAACTACTGAACCGATTTTAATAAAATATTGCAAACTGTGTGCAGTTTAATCCAACTTCAGACTTAGGGAAGTTTATAACTGAATTTATAGTCACATTATTTTTATTGCAAATTATTTGTTTATTATTTAACAAAGAGTTATAATTAGCTGTGAGTTCCATACGATTCTAACAGATGGGCGTGTAAGGTAACTGGTCTATTATTTAACCAGGTGGCTGTGCTTTTTGTTGCGACCGCGAATTTCAATTGAATTACAATTTTTTTTTTTTTTTCAAATGCCCCAGGTTTGTCTTTCGACATTCCTGGTTTCTCTCCTGGCATGGCGTACTTGTAACCCACTTCTGAGGTGATGATGATGATGATAGTAGTGCGCCAGGAGAGTCCCTAATCCTAAACTTAACCTAAGATGAATATGAATGATGATGAGTGCGATGGCCATATGATTTCGGGGACCGTTTGGGCCTTAAAGTTTTCCTGACATTTGTCTTACAGGTGAGGAAAAGTCCAGATAAAAACCTCACCCAGAAAAACTGTCCCGACCGGGGATCGAACCCGGGCCCGCTGCGTGACAAGGCAGCACGCTACCCCGAGACCACAGCGGTGGACAAAATTACAAATGCTGATTATTTCATAATTTAAGTGTGTTTGTGTTTATTTTATTTTCAAGATATTGATAATAGGGTAGAGGGGGGATAGTTGGCGCACATTTGTAAAAAATGCAATATCTCTTTTGTGCAATGGTAAGTATATATTATTATTATTACTATATAATCACAATTATTTTACAAACATAAAAAAATACTTTTTAAAACAATGGCATAATTGTTTTAATGAAAATCTGACTTAATAAAAATACCTAAGTTTAACCATCTCTCCCACCCTGGTGGGTAAGATGGCGCAAAGATATCTGTGACAGTAAGCCGTGCAGAATTACATTAAAACTTCAGTTTTGACTTTCTTATTTTTTTCTTTTCCATTCTTCCACACAAAGAGCACTTGTCTGAATATATAGAGCAAGTTTCATGAAGCCATCTCGTACATTTAATACATTTTATCCAGTCTGCTCTGGATACTGTCTCTTCATGCAGCTCGAAAACATTCGACACACTGATTTTCATTGTCAGAAGTGGAATCATCACTTTCTGGTATTGGAATTAATGATTCAGATGACGTCGATGAACATGTAGATATATTATGGCGTCTGCTCTGTGGTTTTTGTTTTGAGTTTTTGTTTTTCTCCTGAGAACTGGCCGAAATTCCATGAGGAAATTTATTTTCCCATCATGACTCTAACCAGCACAAGTCTGTAGCCCAATTTGTTATTAATAATTTTAAAAATAACTCATTGAAATCAAATTGGATCTCATTAAAAAAAGTCATAATATATTGGATGGATGTATGACCAATATTATGCATTTCTCAATGGGAATATATTTTTATAAAAAATATAATTCGTAATATTTGTACTTGATTTATCATGAAATTTAAATAAATATTTTTGTATTTTTTATCATTTTGACCCCACAATACTTAAAAAAAATCGTAACTGAAGTTAAATGGAAACTATCTTAGGTGAGAGCGGAGCATCATTTAAATACACAGGCGCGCCAACTCTACCACCCTTCTGTGCGCCATCTCTCCTGATTCACACAAAAATCTTTGTGCATAGACTAGAGATGGAAATGTTTGTAATAAGCATTGAAGTTATGTTATTAGTAACAAGGACAAGTCCCTTTGTATGTAGAGATGTCAATCTCCTTTCTAACGGTATTCAGTCCCTTTCAAACTGCACCCACAATAATCCTTTAAAAGTTTGTTCAACTAGCAAAAATATGACTCTTCACAAAAATATTTATTTCTTCTTTTTTTTTAACGTTACAAACACCGCAATTTCACACGAGAACCTTCTCTTAGGACTGCACAGGCACGAATAGTGAAAAACGAGTTTTCTTATGATTTTAAGGATAAATGTTAGACTGCGCCATCTTATACACCGCGCCATCATTCCCACCTTTGCCCTAATATTAATTTCGTGTGTAAGTATTAGTTTTAAGTAATCTGGCTGAAAGACAGCAACTTAATTTAAATTTAACTGGAAAGAGAAGGGACATTGAACAATATGGCGAATCAGTTCTAGAGACCATGAATGATAAGATATCAAGTGAATTTCCGCAAATTGGTATAGGCCTATGTGACATAAATCTTACATTTAAGAAGAATGTCAATTTAAAAACATATGAAGGTCCTAAGGAACGGAATAACAGAACTGTATGTAAGTCTGTTAGTTATAATAATATGCCTAATATTACAGAAACAATCTCCATGCCTCAATTAAATGAAAAACAAGATGACTATAATATATCACAAGATGATATTACTATACAGAGACTTCTTGATGATGATGAGAATCCAAACTGCCAACAAGTTCGTAGAAAAAAACGAAAGTATAATTAAATCAGCAAGCCTCCTCAAAATATTCCATCAATAAATGTATATAATCATTATGATATACTTATGGATGATACTGAGAATGCAGACAACATAAATTCATCTCAATCAACAAAACCGCTTCCACATAAACCACCACCCATATTTATACCGGGTGTAGTTAACGTACCAGAACTAAAAAATTGTGTAAAACAAAAACTTTCTGATTTAGATTTCTCACTTAGTTTACTACAACATAATTTAACGTATACCTTAGCCACAGCAACGCGTGGCCGGGACTTATACATATATATAAAACAAAGTCTGATTAGTTACACTATTTATAACTCAAGAACGGCTGGACCGATTTTTATGATCTTTGATTTGTTGGATTTGTTTCCGCTCCGAATAGCAGATAACTATTAAAACATCGGAAAAATTAACGTAAAAATATTTAAAGGCGATACGACGTTCGCCGGGCCAGCTAGTTTTATATAAAACGTAATCTGTCCAACGCGGAAACGGAAGGATATTTCTCACAATTCATGAAAAAAGTTTATAAGGCAGAGAGAGAGAGAGAGAGAGAGAGAGAGAGAGAGAGAGAGAGAAAGAGAGAGAAAGATATATATATATATATATATATAGAGAGAGAGAGAGAGAGAGAGAGAGAGAGAGAGAGAGAGAGAGAGACAAATAAATGAGTTTCCACTTCATTGAATTCCACGTTAGGCGAATTAAAAATAAGCGATGATTCCTGCCGCCGGGTGAAGTAAAGTTTCTACCTGTATCTCGAATTTTCTTTCGGCCTCACTGCACACACGTTTGCGAAATACAGATTCGGTTAACAAATATTTGGCGTGTGACATGTCTTACAAATAACCAGTGCACTGTAAAATCTTAAAGTAATTAAAGATCTGATACCGATTGTGTACGTATCTTTCACAGGTAGCGTTCTGGATTTACGGAATAAATATGGCTAAATCGCATGTATCATTGTCATTAAACGAAAAAGTGAAAGTGATTGAAGATAAAGAAAAACAAACTCTCAGTATGCGAAATAATGACTAAATTTAAATGGGATTTTAAAGCACAAAGAAAAAAATGTTGAACGAATGGACGCAAGGAAATGGTCAAATGAAGAGGAAAGCAAAAAATAAAATAAAATAAAATAAATAAATAATAATAATAATAATAATAATAATAATAATAATAATAATAAATAAATAAATTGAGAAATCAACGAGGTGTAGGAGTGTTTTACAAGTCCACGATCAAAAAATCTCCAAATTTCCGGACCGATGCTACAAAGTCAAGCTCTAGTTGTTGCTATATCCCTAGGGAATAACGATTTCAAGACATCTTCAATTTGATTGTGGACAGTTTTAAAAGATGACACGTGGAATGAAATTTGCGAAGAATCAAACGATGTGGACGAAAGTATAGTTAGTGAGTGGAAACTGCAACTGCATACTTTAATTTCAGGAAACGCGCCTAAGAGACATTTTTAACACTGACGAAAAGGGACTTTTTTTTTCGCGCGTTACCGTCGAAGTCGTTCATTTAACTTTCCAATCAGCGGAACTACAATTGATCCAAGGTACACAAAGAAGACATATACGTTGCTCTATAATCTAAGATTGGTTAATTTTTTGTTTTGTTTTTTATAATGCGGAATGTTTCCTAATGTGGGAAAAAACTGGTCCCACGCGATTCCGCTTAGAACAAGTTTTACTGTATTTATCTCCATTATTGAAACATTTTTATGTACTTGCAAATGTGCCTCTGAGGGTATGTGTGCAGAATATTACGGTACAGACTGTAGTGGGGGATTTAGACGTTATCTCATCAAACAGACGTAAAGATAAACAAGGCGCACCTCAACTTCGCGAGGAAGTCAGTTCGCCGAGGAATAGCGAAGAGAGCGCAAGTAACCATGTGGTCAGTGCGGTCTGTAACACACAGGACTGGGCCTATCGTAGCCCAAGTGCGCACTGCATATACAAGGAAGAATAATATCATCAGTACTCCAGCCAGGAATAAAGTTTCGTTCGCGGTGAGTATTAGAGCTCTAAACAAATATCTGATTAAAATATATCAGTGAGTTTAATTTGCAACCTCAATTTTACAATTGATACCTGTTATCGCAATGCTTTCGATAGATTAATATTTATCAAGAATGTCAATGCTTATATATATATATCTTAATTTAAGACCTGTTGTAAGTTAGTACAATTCATAATAACAGGTTTTCATATGGGTTTTAGGGCTGGTATAAAAAATAATTCTTTGTTTTTTCTGATGGAGTTAAGACCATTATGTATTCTCTTCCACTTCATGATATTAACAATTATGAAATTTCTAAAGTGAAATTAATGGCATACAATAGGCTTACACAATATAAGCTTATAATGAAAGTACAAAATATATTATTAAATAATAATAATAAATAATGATAATGGTTTGTTTTACCTGATGGAGTTAAGACCACAAGGTCTTCTCTTCCACTTCACAAGGGTTAAATTAACAATTATGAAATATCTAAAGTTA
This sequence comes from Diploptera punctata, assembly GCA_030220185.1. Classification (NCBI taxonomy): domain Eukaryota; kingdom Metazoa; phylum Arthropoda; class Insecta; order Blattodea; family Blaberidae; genus Diploptera; species Diploptera punctata. The sequence continues at coordinate 2,505,015 of JASPKZ010002337.1, forward strand.
AATTAATGGCATAGACCTACAAAATATAAGCTTATAACGAAAGTACAAAATATATTATATAATAATAATAATAATAATAATAATAATATTAATAATAATAATAATAATAATAATGGATGTTTTAAGAAGATCAGCTGGAAAATCTAGAATGGATAGAATGCGAAATAAAGAAATAAGGGAAATTATGGGTGTACAAGAGGAGCCGGACATCATAGAAAAGAAAAGATTGCAGTGGTATGGTCATGTCAAACGAATGCCAGAGCAAAGATTGCCAAAAATTGTTATGGAATGGATCCCAGTGGAAAGGAGGAAGAGAGGAAGACCGAAGAAAACTTGGATAGAAGGGGTACAAGCAGCTATGAATATCAGAGGAATGGAGGAAGATCAATGGATGGATAGAGAGGAATGGCGTTTGGTTTCCGGAAGACGGCGGCAGCTGCCATGATACCGGATGATGATGATGAATACTACTACTACTACTACTACTACTACTACTACTACTAATAATAATAATAATAATAATAATAATAATAATAATAATAATAATAATAATAATAATCTGTTGATTAATGGCTTTGACATTGTTCGATTCCTAATAGCCAATTTTGTCGGTCCATCCAATCTCCTGGTTGTAGATGTTTCTCCTTCATGTATAAATATATTCCCTGACTCCAGGAGGATTTAGGTCTTAGGTCATCCTCTGTCTCATCTTCCCTCAGGTAATAATCATCCATCCATAGTAATTCTGCCCGAGGGCAGGTCTTTCACTGCAATCATAGCATTTTCATGCTATGCTTGCAGCTTTACTAAGGAATTGTAGGTGTGGTAGCTTCCCGTTCCTTTCCACACCAGTGAAGGATGATAATGATACGGATGATGATGATGATGGCCGTTGTATTTAAGATTGGGCAATCAGTATAAGATTGAGGTAAATTATTCTTACGATAATTCGGTATTCCATTACAGTAGTCCGAATTAATTCGTATGGGCATACAAATATTAAAATTATTTTAATATAATATTAATTTATGTCTCAGTATAAACTGTCTTCACGCTACTTGTTTCGTATGGAACTTCCTGTGGATGAGGAGTGTAAATGGTGCTTTGTCTAAAGAACTCTTCTTTCCTACAATACAAGATAAATGTAAAACATTCTACATCAAATTTCATTTTAACACAATTTATGACAAGCCATGGAAAATTTGCTAGTTCATGAAATTCAATATTATAACAATAAATAACAGCAATCAATACAGTATATAAAGCATATTTTATTTCATTATTCTATATTTTAAAGGAAACGGTCATAGCTAAAATTACGTACTTCTCACTGATTGGTGATAATTGATATTCCATATGTGAAAACATATTAAAACAGAAATGTCATTATAACATTTTATAACACACATTCATTTTCATAAGAATACTTCAATTTCGTAATATCCTGTACATGAGTTAGTTAGACTTACACGAATGTGTCTAAATGGCACAAAGAGTAGGGTACGTTCCATATTTGGTTCGTCTTCCGGGCTTATAGGCCGTGGTCTGGTTGTCTTCTTACTCGACAACCAGACCACGGCCTATAAGCCCGGAAGGCGAACCAAATATGGATCAAGACGCCGGCCGTGAAAGCCTACAATTATATAGTAGGGTACGTGTAGGCAAACAGTTTTCGGATACTTTTTAAATACAGCAAGGAGATGCACTATCTCCTCTACTATTCGATTTTATACTAGAGCATGCCATCAAATCTTTAGAGGACGAAGGCCTACAACTCAATGGTATTAATAAGGTGTTAGTTTATGCTGATGATGTAGTATTATTTGATGATAGCGTGGAGGTAATAAGTGCCAACACACACATTCTATTGAGTAACACCAAGAAATTGGGACTGGAAGTAAACATCAATAAAACTAAATATATGTTCACGTAATGGAAATGGACAATTAATGACAAATGGGGGAAATTTTGAACAAGTTACTGAATTAAAATACCTAGGAACAATAATTGCAAATAGGAATGATATGCAGAAAGAAATTAAACAGACTCAATTATAGAAATGCATGTTATTATGCATTACATGTACTCTTGTCATCCCAAGAATGTTAAACTGAAAATTTATAAAAACCATTATTCTCCCAGTCTATTATAAGGATGCGAAACATGGACTCCTAATTTAAGGGAGTAGAAAATATTACGAGTATTTGAGAAAACAAGTTCTTAGGAAATTTTTTTGGACCTAAGAGAGATGAACAGACAGGCGAATGAAGAAAACTACAAAACAGTGAACTACATGATCGTTATAGGAAACCAGATATAATAAGAACAGTTATACGTCGTAGACTGTGATGATCAGGGTATGTGGCACGAATGGGGAATGAAAGAGAGAGATGGAAGCTTCTTGTAGGAAAATAGAAAGAAAACGCCCATTTGGTAGACCAAGAATGATGTGGGAGAATAGCATTAACCATGATTTGAGGAAAGTAAGATTATACAAGGGATGCATGGGAAACATTAGCTCAGAATATAAATGTATGGACCATGAATTAGAGGTAGAACATAATATATAAACATCGATTATTGTATCTTATTTCTCATAATTATTATGAGAACTAAGATAGAGTAATCAATATTTTATTTTTCCCAGTGTTTCCCCATTTTATATTATTAAAAGTGACAAAAAATACCAGATATTTTATACGTAATTAAAAATAGCAAACTTTTCTTTATTAATTCAAGCTATTTTTTTTCTGAGAATTTTTAAAAGTAGATAAACAGATATGGATTAGTAATTTAAAGACAAAGAAATTGAAAGAAATGAAATAATTTTATGAGATATTTTAACTATGAATAAACATAATAAAAACAATTTAGGTTTATTTTATTCATCTCAGAATACAAAGCTTCGCGGGAATCTACATATCCCGATCTTCTTGGCATCAATTAACGCGAAAGACAAGAATGCTTAATGTGGGGTTTCCGTAATATATATATTGGAAAGCATTAGCTCAGGATAGGGATGTATGGAGAGCTCATGTCCGCGCGGCCATGAACCTACGGGTTCGATAGTGCCAGTGAGTAAGTATATATATATATATATATATATATATATATATATATATTTCCATCCATCCATAGTAATTCTGCCGAGAGCAGGTCCTTCACTGCAGTCATAGCACTTTCATGCTATGCTTGCAGCTTTATTAGGGAATTGTAGGTGTGGTAGCTTCCCGTTGCTTTCCACACCGGTGAAGGATGGTGGTGATGATAATGATAGGGATGAGAATGATGATGATGGCCATATGATTTCGGGGACCGTTTGGGCCTTAAAGTTTTCTTGACATTTGTCTTATAGGTGAGGAAAACCCCCCATAAAAACCTCACCCAGAAAACTGCCCCGACCGGGGATCGAATCCGGGCCCGCTGCGTGACAAGGCAGCACGCTATCTCGAGACCACAGCGGTGGACTATATATATATATATATATATATATATATGTGTGTGTGTGTGTGTCTGTGTGTGTGCGTGTGTGCGCGCGCTGTCGAGGACCTTTTTTGTAGAATGTTTTGAGATATTCAATTTTGCATACATTAATTTGGTGTTTTTGTAATGGTTTAGGCAGCGTGAGCCATTTATGCGTCCAAAAAGCTACTCTCTTAGGGCACCGATGCACTTTTTTTATCTCCGGCTCTATTGCTCGTACGTTAATATGTTACATACGTTAATTGCCTCAGAAAAATTATCTAAATGATGGTGAAAAACTCATTCAAATCGGTCAAATAGTTTTTGAGTGCATAAAGGGCAGACAGACTCTCACTCATTTTTATATTTTGATTTACTTTTTTGCCTGTTAACGAAGAAATAACCATGCAGTTTCAGAACAATAGTAGATGAAAAGTTATTAGTGTAGATTACTCTGTTATCAGATGAAATATTTAAATGTTACAAAATTTCTTATCAGTATAGGCTCACTCGAACTCTATCACGCAACGTTTTATGCAATAGCAGAAAAGCGTAAAAATCTTGTGATTTTAAGCATTTAACATAATTGTCATACTTCGGGCTTATAATAAGAATTGTGAACATAGACAATATTGGTATACGAATATAGATGTTATAGCGTACATTTTATATATCATCATCATCATCGTCCGGTAACATGGCAGCTGCCGCCATCTTCCGGAAACCAAACGCCATTCCTCTCTGTTCATCCATTGATCTTCCTCCAATCCTCTGATATTCATAGCTACTTGTACCCCTTCTATACAAGTTTTCTTCGGTCTTCCTTTTCTTCCTCCATTCTATTGGCATCCATTCCATAATAATTTTAGGCAATCTTTGCTCTGGCATTCTATTGACATGGCCATACCACTGTAATATTTTCTTTTCTATAATGTCTATGAAGTCTGGCTCCTCTTGTACACCCATAATTTCCCTTATTTCTTTTATTTCGGATTCTATTCATTCTAGATTTTCCAGCTGGTCTTCTTAAAACAACCATTTCTGTACTTAAAATTCTTTTCATTTCCCTGGTAGGAATTTGCCAGACTTCAGCAACGTATGTTAAAATGCTCTGAATTATGGTTTTATATATTTGTAATTTTCTATTTTTTGTAATTTTCTATTTTTTGTAATATTTTTGCTCCACTAAACGGAGTTTAAAGCATTTATTGCTTGTTTTGTTTGTGCGATTCTATTTTTAATTTCCACTGTGTTATCGCCTGAATGGTCTAATTTTGTTCCTAAATAAGTGCACTCAATGCTAGGTTTTAGTTCTTCTCCATTGTTGAAATTTATATTTTCCATTTCTTCTCCTATACACGGATATCTAGTTTTCTCAATGTTTATATAAAGTTCCCATTTTTCACATTCTTCTTTTAGTTTTTAAGCCATATATTCTATGTCATCGTGGTTTTGTGCTATTAATACCTGGTCATCTGCAAAATTTAGTGAATATACATGTGTATTTTGGATTGGTATGCCCATTTTTAGACATATTTTCCTCCAGTCTCTTAGTACTCTTTCGAGATAAATTTTGAATAGAGTTGGAGATAAACTGCAACCTTGCCTTAAACCTTTTGTAATAGTAATATATATATATATATATATATATATATATATATATATATATATATTCCACAATACAGTGGTTCTCCTTCAACTACTCATTTATCGCCAGAGGTTTCTGTCTGAAGCGTATTGTTCCTTCAAATCTGTAGCTTCCATACTTCTCCTCACTACATCTATTCAACGTTCTCTAGGTTTGCCTCTTCCATTAGCTTTCCAGTCAAGGATCTACTTTGGTGTTCTATCTTCTTCCATTTTTATGAGGTATCGATACCATTTTAAACTTTTTTCTTGTAGTTTTCCTAATTTTTTTTTCAACTTGCATACTTTCCCTTATTGTGCTGTTTCTGGCTTTATTCCGCCTTGAAATTATTGTCGATCACCTCCAAAAATCCATTTCTACTGCTAACAGCTTATTATCTACTTACTGTCCAGGTTTCGGATCCACATAATAAAATGCTGTGCAACAGAGCTTGACAAATAGTTTTCTTCGTTCTGTTTATTATATTTCTATTCCAAAGCACTGAGTTCAACATACGAATGGTTTTTCTTCCATCAGTTATTCTTCTTTCAATTTCTGTAGTTGAATTCTCATTTTTATCTAAAATAGATCCCAAATATTATTTTTTTAACATTATATATATGTTATATATAGGCTATATAAATTATAATTAAATTTTAAAAAATTCAATTTTGAGGAATAAAGGATAGGGAGCTGCGCCTTCTTTATGGTCACCATCAGGCACATACACAAATGTCAAATTTGACCAAGATCCCGGGACGAACTATTTCGACCAGGATTTTCTGCGGTTTCCCCTGGTACAAGGGCAAATACTGAAATAGACCAAAAAGCCCGCCGTAGCGGTAATAGCTATTAATTTAACACCTAAAACTTAACACTACCGGGGAAAATGGGCTCAAGCCTTGGAAACCGGGGTTCCACTCTATTGAAGAGAGAAACCGAAGAATAGATCCATCATTGCAATATAGGTTGTTCCAGTAGCAGGGCAATTCGTTATATCTTTATATTTTTTAACTGCAAAAACTTAGCTACGTCCTCAGCAAATCACATTTATGGTCCGATGTTGCTGGTTTACGGAATATATCATTTTTTAATTAATTACATTGTATGATATGTATTAACATTGTGAGAAAATAAACATTTCACCTGGTAGAGCGAATTTTTTAATTTTAGGTATCAGGTAAACTCCCACTTCCAATGGCCAAATTTCGCTAGTTTTTATAAAATGCCTTCCTCGTTTTATTTTAGTGTCATATACTGAGTTCCGTTGCGAAAATCGAAAATTACCCCAGCTCTAGCGATTTTTATTTTCGCTTCTCATGTTAATAATCCCACTCCTTAGGTTACATCCCACTCTATTCTATGTATAGTGTTCTGCCCGAAGGCACGTCTTACACTGCAATCATAGCATTTTCATGCTATATATATATTCTGCCCGAGGGCAGAAGTGAAATATTGAAATAGATAAATATCATGGCAGGTGCCGTCGTACTCAACTAGGTTATTTTTTTAATTGTAGGCCTTTTAGAAACCGACTTTCATCTTCTAAACTCAGTAGCGAACACCCTTCTGCTGAAGATGGAACTGGTTTCTAAAATGCCTTCAGTTTTAAAAGTTCAACCTACATGAGGATGACGACACCTGCCGAGGTATTTACTTATTTTAATATTTTGCTTTATCACTAATCACCTCAAAGGAAAGATTATGGAAGAAGTGGAAGAGACAGAACTAGAGAACATTGGATAGATGGAGTGAGGATAAGTATGAAAACTAGAGATTTGAGAGAAGATGATTTAGGGAGGAACCTCTGGCGACAAATCACTTTGGGTTGAAGGATAAACACTGTATTATGGAATATTCCTAATAAAAAATGAATTAATACGTTTTTAACAATACTTAAACAAATGAAATCTGGCGAAATACTAATATCACGCAGAAACAACGCGGAAGTATGCGGTCTATTAAACTTCCTGCCCTATTATGTAACTGGTCTTCTTCTTCTTCCTTTCTTGGTTTAGACCGAATGGCCTCTTCCGCCCTCACTCCATCTCTGTCTTGGTAATCGAGGATTTCGTCGTTCCCTCGGTTTATACACTTAAATTTGTTATGGTTATATCGGGTTAGAAAAATATTGTAAATTATAAAACGATCGGTTAGAACATGTTGGTAGAATGGCAAACGACAGACTACCAAAAATCCTGAAATCTTACAAACCAATTAAGAAAAGGAGTTGAGATCGTCCACTGAAGATATTTCTGGACTAAGCGTAAAGTAGGACCGGAACAGGCCAACAATAGGCCTAACTCCATGGAAAGGAAATGATAATAATGATGATGATTAAAAAATAGCTATGAAACTAACTGATCCCGCGCCGTAGCCGAGCGGTTAAGGCAGGAAGCCTTGGCGCAGGGCTAAGGGACTTGCGCTGGTTCGAGTCTCCATGGAGGAGGAAATTGTATCATGGTATTTCGACCAGTATGGAACCGGTGCACACCCAGCATCGTGAGGCATTTGGGTAGCTACAATAAATAGCTGCTCCAGGTTGAGAAAACCATCTATAATGGTTGGGGGACTCGACATGCTGACCACATGTCATTCCTACACTGGCTGATGATTATCTACCTCTGTGATTGAAACATGTGGATGTGAGGCCAGCAGCTCGGCTGGTAGGCTAAGGGCCTTCTAGGCCTGTCGCGCCAGGAGAAAAAAACTAACTGATCATAAAAGCACTAAATAGTAAACTCAAAAAAGATTTCAAACACACATGATCACAATTTACAACTGACCAGCGCAGCGCCTTAGGTTAGTGACCAGCGTTTCTGACTACAGTTCATGAGGTCCTGGGTATGATTCTCGGTCAGACCATAGGAATTTTTCCTTAAAGGGAATTATTCCTGTGGTTCCCAAGGTCTGGAATTCAGGTTAAGGTTTTTCGTGGTGTTTCATTATAATTTATCCCCTTCATATTATCGTGGTAACGTAACTCCGTCTTCCAGGTGCCCGAACCCATGAAATGGATTACAATTCCGCCAATGCTAGGAGACAAAACCAGAAATGCCATAAAATACAATCTGGTGGTCTTCTTCTTATTCGTAATTTGTATATTTCATCCAGTTTATCTCCCAAATCACTCCTCGGAGGAAGACGTATTGGATGTGCATCCGCTGTCTATCCATCGCTTGGCTGGTCTTCCTCTTGTTCTTCTCTCGTCCATTGGTCTGTATTGTTCGGGTGGTATTGGACAAGAATACAATTCGCCATTGTTGTAATAGAATTTCGTAGCTGTGTACAGTTTTCGAATCAGATTTGCATGACTACAAAAAGAGTCTTGTATAGGTAAAAAAGATGATATTAAGAGAACAAGGCTTAACTGTGCCTAATCATTCACAAAGTTGTTTTGCGCACAAGACCTTGTATTCATAGGCGCCATATTGCCAGCACATGGTCGTAAAATGGTTCGCAAAATGATTTAATGCTTGAAACACCACTCCCAGCTTTTTATAGCTATCAAGTTCTAACAGGTGTTTACAATTTCACGTCACACAATTTGCTATTCCTGACATCAACTAATTCGATACCAAAATAAAAAAAGAGAAATTTTCAACAGCAAACTAGTTAAGGCCACATGGCCTTAGCTCTACCAAACTAATGCATATATATACTAAACTTTACAACCTGTGACGCGACTTTTTTTAATTCCTTCATAAACTCCTATCAAATTTTATTCTTAGGGTTTAATTTTTAAAATTATTTCCCACCATTTACAATGGTTTTTACATTTTTTCTAAAGCCTTGTTTCAATATTTTTATGATATTTAACTACATTCGTAGCATGAAGACGTGGCAGCCATATTGATTTTAACGAATACTCTATGCAACAACAAAGACGTGTTCCACTGCAAGCAACATAGATTATGTACTAATTAACTGTACACATATACTTCAGAATTTCAGAACTTATTTTTGGGCGTTGCATTCTTTATATATATGTTCCGTGCCGTAGCCGAGTTATTAAGACAAGTTGTCTTCGCTCGCAGAGCTACGAGACTTGCGTTGATTCGAATCTCCATGGGGGAAGGAATTTTCTCATGGAATTCGGCCAGTTTGGGACTAGTGCCCACCCAGCTTCGTGAGGCATTTGGGTAGCTACAATAAGTAGTAGCTCCAGGTTGAGAAGACCAGCCACAACGGCTAGGGGACCCGACATGCTGACAACATGTCACCCCTACACTGGCTAGATGATAGTCTACTTTTGTGATTGACACATGTGGGTGTGAGGCCAGCAGCCGGCTGAAATGCTAAGGGTTTTCTAGGCCTGTCGCGTTGTAGAGTTTAGTTATATATATATATATATAGTCCACCGCTGTGGTCTCGAGGTAGCGTGCTGCCTTGTCACGCAGCGGGCCCGGGTTCGATCCCCGGTCGGGGCAGTTTTTCAGGGTGAGGTTTTTATCGGGGTTTTTCCTCACCTGTAAGACAAATGTCAGGAAAACTTTAAGGCCCAAACGGTCCCCAAAATCATATGGCCATCATCCTTATCATTATCATCCTTACCATTATCATCATCATCCTTCACCGGTGTGGAAAGCAACGGGAAGCTACCACACCTACACAATTCCCTAGTAAAGCTGCAAGCATAGCATGAAAATGCTATGATTGCATTGAAGGACCTGCCTTTGGGCAGAATTATTATGGATGGATATATATATATATATAGTCATATTTTATATTTTGAACTGCTTCCCCATTTGTTATATAGGCCTATCCAGAAATGGTATGTTCTTGTAAAAAAGAATGACAGGAGACAGATTCCCAAGAAGAATACTAGAATGGGTACCTCTTGGTAGAAGATAAAAAGGATGTCCAAAAATAACATAGATTAATGGTGTTAGGAGCAGCATGAGGGGGAAAAGAATTGGACGTTGGAGATTGGAACAACAGAGAAATGTGGAGATGGATGACAGTACATTAATTGGGCGTAGGAAGACGTGAAACATTGTGAAACCTGCTAAATAATATATACTTACTTACTCACTGGCACTATCGAACCCGTAGGTTCATGGCCGCACGGACATAAGCTCTCCATACATCCCTATCCTGAGCTAATGCTTTCCAATCATTCCCTGTATAATCTACTTCCCTCAAATCATAATGTTATTCTCCCACCTCATTTTTGGTTTACCAACTGGGCGTTTTCCCTCTGGCTTTCCTGCAAGAAGCTTCCATGCAAGTCTTTCATTCCCCATTCGTGCCACATGTCCTGCCCATCGCAATCTACGAGACTTAACTGTTCTTATTATATCTGGCTTCCTATAATGACCATGTAGTTCATTGTTTGTAGTCTTCTCCATTCATCTGTTTGTTCATCTCTCTTTGGTCCAAAAATGTTCCTAAGTACTTTATTCTCAGATACTTGTAATCTCCTTTCCTCCCTTAAAATAAGAGCCCATGTTTCACACCCATATAATATAACTGGTAGAATAATAGTTTTTATATTTTCAGTTTAACGTTTTTTGAAAGGAGTTGGGAAATCAAGAGTCTCTGCAATGGATAATAGCACGCATTTCCAGAATTGAGCCTATGTTTAATTTCTTTGTGCATCTCATTCATATTTGTGATTATTGTTCCTAGGTATTTGAATTCAGCCACTTCCTCAAAATTTCCCTCATTTGTCATTAGCTGTCCATTTCCATTATATAATGAATTTCTACGTGTCACCATATATTTAGTTTTATTGATATTTACTTCCAGTCCTAATTTCTTAGTGTTACTCAATAGTGTGTGCGTGTTGTCCTTTAGTATCTCCTCGGTATCGGCTAATAGTACTACAACATCAGCATAAACTAACAGCTTATTAATACCACTGAGTTGTAGGCCTTCTTCATCCTTTAAAAATTTGATGGCATGCTCTAGTACAAAATTAAATAGTAGAGGAGATAGTGCATCTCCTTGCTTCAACCCATTCTGGATTTCAAAAGTATCCGAAAACTGTTTGCCTACACGCACCCTACTCTTTATGTCATTTAGACACATTCGTATAAATCTAACTAACTTTTTAGGAATTCCGAACTCCAGCAGGATACTATATAACTTCTCCCTCTTAATTGAATCATATGCTTTTTTGAAGTCTACGTATAGTTGATGTAAAGTACCATTATATTCCCATTTCTTTTCTAAAATCTGTCTTATACTAAAAATCTGATCTGTTGTAGACCTGTTTCTTCTAAATGCACATTGATGATCTCCTAGAATGTCATCAATATAGGGAATAAGTCTGCTTACTAATATATTTGTTAGAATTTTGTACGAAGTTGAAAGTAATGAGATTCCCCTGTAGTTTTTGCAATCAGTTTTATCTCCTTTCTTATAAATTGGTACGATAATTGATTTCTTCCATTCATCTGGAAGAGCTTCTTTTTCCCAAATCATACTAAGCAACCAGCGTATCTTGTCCATCAATTTTTCTCCCCTTTGATTTTATCAGTTCTGCTAAATAATATATATATATATATATATATATATATATTGTAGATTTTTGCGGATACAAGTATGACGAAGAAAGATCTCTTTGCCTCTGGGCACTGGTTCCAATTTGATGATCATATTTCTCAACACTTCATTATCTCTGTTGTCTCCGTCTTATTAGCGACAGACGCAAATTGCACTCTCTTTCACTTATTTTCAAGCTTGTGAATCCCTGCACTCCTAGTTACCTGGCGTCCTGATTTGAGAAGTTATCTTCTTATCATTATATTGACACACAAGATAACAGTCTGCTAACAATCCCTCTTCATAGCACTTCCTCTTATTCTACTTATTTCAAGTAGCCTCTGCCCGCTCCTGTAACTCCCTCCCTCGAGATATCAGGGGTTGCCGCACACTTGACACTTTTAAGTCAAGTTTATACTTGTTAAATAATTAATTTTTATCCATAACTAAATTTATTCTATGTCATTGATAGTTTTTTATGTCCCGTTTTTCTGTCTTGTACATTTTATATTTCATTCAATAAATCTAGAGTAAAATAAGATATAAATAATAAATATCCTCAACTCGTGTCCAACTCAGTGTTCGGTCGAGGGATGAGATGAGATGAAGCCCCTTATATAGAGGACTGTTAATGACAAGGGTGCTGGTCGACCACGCCTGACGCACTATCGGGGACAGATGAACGAAATGAAATGAAATGAAATGGATACGATAAGTATGGCTCAATGATGAAATGAAATTGTGACAGGGGAAAACGGGAGAAAACCCCGAGAAAAACCTGCCCAAGCTCAGTTTCGTCCATCAAAAAACCCACAAGGATTGACCGAGGCTCGATCTCAGGACCACGGCGCGGCGGTGAGAGACGAGCGTCTAACCGCTTGTGCCATGGAGCCGCTATAAAATAAAATATATTATCTACAATATAATTATTATTTACAATAAAATAAAATAAAATCATCATCATCATGACAGTTGCAGTTGTCTTCAGGAAACCAAAGCCATTTTTTTTGTCCATCCATTGATCTTCCTCCAATCTTATGACGACAGCCGCTTGCAAACCCTATATATATGTTTCCTTTGGTCTTCCTTTCTTCTACCTTTCCACTGGGATCCATTCCATAATAGACAATCTTTTCTCTGGCATTCTTTTGACATGGCCTTATCACTGTAATCTTTTCTATTCTATAATGTCTATAAATAAGAAATATCTAGCATATAAAAATTCCTTACACTAAATAATACAAGCAAGAATAAAACTTTACAAGACCGATAAACCCAACTGGAACCTTAATAAAATTTATAATCTTATTACCTATATTATGGGAACATTGCTGTCCGCTTCTCTTGCACACCCATAATTTCCTTTATTTCTTTATTTCGTATTGTATTCGTTCTAGATTTCCAAACTGGTCTTCTTAAAACATCCATTTCTGTACTTAAAATTATTTTCATTTTCCTGGTAGGAATTTGCCAAACCTCAGCACTAAAATAAAATATAACTAAGTGGCACTATCGGACCCGTAGGTTCATGGCAGCGCGGACATAATCTCTCCATACATCACTATCCTGCGCTAATGTTGTCCAATCATTCCCTGTATAATCTACTTCTCTCAAATCATAGTTAATGTTATTCTCCCACCTCATTCTTGGTCTACCAACTGGGCGTTTTCCCTCTGGTTTTCCTACAAGAAGCTTCCATGCACGTCTTTCATTCCCCATTCGTGCCACATGTCATGCACATCGCAGTCTACGAGACTTAAACTGTTCTTATTATATCTGGCTTCCTACAAAGACCATGTAGTTCATTGTTATGTAGTCTTTTCCATTCATCTGTTTATTCATCTCTCTTTGGTCCAAAAATTGTCCTAAGAACCTTATTCTCAAATACTCGTAATCTCCTTTCCTCCCTTAAAGTAAGAGTCCATGTTTCGCACCCATATAATATAACTGGTAGAATAGTCGTTTTATATATTTTCAGCTTAACGTTTTTTGAAAGGAGTTGGGGCATCAAAAGTCTCTGCAATGCATGCATTTCCAGAATTGAGCCTATGTTTAATTTCTTTGTGCATCTCATTCCTATTTGTGATTATTGTTCCTAGGTATTTGAATTCAGCCACTTCCTCAAAATTTCCCTCATTTGTCATTAGCTGTCCATTTCCATTATATAATGTACTTCTATGTGTGACCACATATTTAGTTTTATTACATTTACTTCCAGTCCCTATTTCTTAGTGTTACTCAATAGTGTGTGCGTGTTGGCCTTTAGCATCTCCTCGCTATCGGCCAATAGTACTACATCATGAGAATAAACTAACAGCTTATTAATACCATTGAGTAAAAAAGTAAAGTGATCCCACAACAGGCCCGGAGGCCCTTGGGGTAGTAGGAGGTTAAGGCTCCCACATTTTCTAGACAATCGGCACTCTATGTCAGCCGGGTTGTCAGCCCTGCGTGACGGCCGCCTTTACCCCCAGAACAAGCGTCTGGTACTCATTTCAGTTAGAGGCTGAGTCGACCCCAGGGCCATAGTGCCGCCAGAGGGTTTGGGTCAGTTTAAAAATCCTGACCCCAACGGGACTTGAACCCTCGACCCTCCGGCTTGTAGCTCAGTGCCTTAACCACTACGCTACGGCGTGCCCTTGAGTTGTAAGCCTTATTCATCCTCTAAAGACTAAATTAAAGTATATTGTAAATAATAAGTATATTGTAAATATACCATGCAATCATTTTGTTTACGTAATTTAGATTTGAGAGTAATTTTTGTATATATTTTTTCTAACCTGGTTGAGTGGTAAACAAGGCCTTAAGGCCTTAACTCTGCCAGGTAAAATAAAGCTATTATTATTATTATCATTATTATTATCATTATTATTATTATCATTATCATTATTATTATCATTATCATTATCATTATCATTATCATTAGCATTATCATTATCATTATTATTATTATTATTATTATTATTATATTACTGAATAATGTATTTCGATCCGTCACTAACCTGGTGTTTCATTTGTTTCAGGAGAAAAGTCTGCATTGCACGGCGATATTCACTGGTATAATCATGTATCCCGCGTACGTGATGCGGACTCTGAAGTCAGAATAGAACATAATGTTAAGTAGTTTCAAATTATGTACTGTATTGTAAATTAATAATAACATTAACATTATTAATATACGTTAATGAGAGCCACAGATCCATTGAGAAGATGGCTACATTGATAACAGATCTTTGTCTAGAACAGGGCTGTTAATATAGTCTTCATTTTAAGAAGCAACCCTAGCGCCTGGCAACCGCTCGTCGCACTGATCTCGCTTGGTATTCTCACCAAAAAATCTATGCAGCTGTGAAATTTCTGGTCCCGAGGGTCGCGGGTTCAAACCCGGTCGGGATCGATGAATTTTTTTTAGGACGGAAACATTCAAGGAGCAAGTCCTCCGGAAGGGACTTAAGCCGTGGGTCTCGAGTCTGAAGAATTTCAGGCTCGTAAAAGATCCTTAAGCTTGAATAAAGAGACCTCTAAGCAAAATTTGCCGACATCGACGTCCTAGTAATACCTTAGTTGCCTGTTAGATGTCTCATTGGGTCGGTGTGTTGATCGCATGCCATCCATGACATTGCATGCAAATAAAGTAATTAAAAATTAACTTGGTCTAGTAACTCCTTATAAAGGAGAAGCTATGGCTCAACAATGGGCTGCGCCATTATAGATATATAGCTGTGAAATTAATTAGATATTACAATGGAATAAGATCTATTTTTGTGCTGTTTATTACTTACCTTATGACAAAAGATTTTCAAAATTGCCTCCTTCAGCTTCACATCGGAGAAGATTTTGAAACACGCTATGCAATTCCTGCCTTGAAATGTTAGAAATCACAGTTCGAATTTTAAGTTCCTCTAATGTTCGAGGATTTAAAATCGTGGCTTTTTTAGGGACAGTTGCTTTAAGGAATTTATTGCAAAATTTACGGCGACAACTTTTGTAAATTGTCTTCTTTGTATTTGTCAAAAGTAAAAATACCCATGTTCAGTTGTATTCAGCATGTTAAACTGAAATCATTACAGTCACATCTGAACACAAATTCACAAGTTGATTAAAAAAAAACTTTGGAAAACACGTCTAGACCTTACAGTTATAAAAGTATTTATTAAATAGGGGTATAAAGAATGTGAATGAAACATAATTTGCCTCGCGCGCGCTTGTTCATTGACAGGGAAACGGGGATGCTTTGTCCGCTTGGGCTGATGGCTGATTGCCGGGCGCTAGAGTTGCGTCTTAATCTGTAAGTGCTCACTAGGTGTGAAATGCGGTCCCTCGCTGCTAACGGCATGCAGTAGCACTCCCAATGAATATAAGTGTCTTACCTTGTATATCTGTCCGATGTAAGATTCAATAGGAGAGGCTGGGACTCTTTTCACACCTACTGAGCATTCATTAACAGGCCTGTCTAGTGTATCGAACCGCATGAGGAACTACGTAAACTATGCCTCTTCCGAGCTAAGTTCCAGTTGTAATGTAAACAAACCAGATGTATAACTGCATTTTATTTATGGAATAGTGGTTTTACCTGTAAAGCGTGTAAGGTAATGTAGTTCGCTCTCCAACACTCGAAATAAGGGTAATAAAAATGTATATTATCTTGCACATGTTCCTACAAGTTTTATGGGAGAATCTTAAAATATGTAATTACAATTTTAATATATTTAATAACCATTATTTAATTCTTATGCATGCGCAATGCAGAATACGTTTGAATTTCAATTGTTTCAAAATGACAAAATTTCTGTAGAATTTCTTAAACATTGGGAAGCAAAGCAATTGAAAAGTGGAGAGAAACAAATTATTTTGAATATTTTAAAACAGTGTACTGAAAAAATCACACATTAGCCATTGATGATTGGTAAAAATAACAGCAGAATTTACAGGTGAGTCAGCATGGAACATAAATTCTACTAATAATGAAATTGTACCGGCAAATAAAGGTTATCTATTGAAATCATGGAAAAACGTAAACGTCTGATTATAGAGGTTCATATATAATTTTTTGTCATAAATAAATAAGAAATGGAGGAAGTTCCTAATTACTTGTACCATCTTATGTTGTATTAAGTCTTATTTCCCGTAAAATACGATGTTGGTAAGAACAATGCTTCTATCGTACACAATTCAGTCACATGACGTTTAAAGGTAGCACTGTGGTTCCCCAATATTATCCCTGGTGAAGTGAAAGAGAAGACCTTGCCGTCTTAACTCCATCAAGTAAAATAAATAAATAAATAAATAAAATAGACTGAGTAATACCTTATGCAAGTTTGTTTACAATACAACTGGAACTTAGCTCGGGATCAATATAGTTGCATCCATTTTGTTTCATCTTTGTTGATACATAATCCTACCTTGGACGCTTCAGACTCTAAATCCTATATAGCCATTCGTTTTATAATGCTAATAGAAAAAATATTTTACAAGAATAATAATTACATGGTTAAGAGTAAGAAGGAAAAGAGTCCATATTTTAGCCATTCTAAACTAAGAAGGTACCCAGCTATACAACATTTATTATCAGACAATAAAAGGTAGTGTTTTATGACTAATCACAGAGCATTGCAGTATAACTTCACAATAATAGAATTTCTTGGTAAAGTGATAAGCTTAATAATGTTTTCATTTACATTTTCTCGAAAGCACAATACATTTATGACATTTCTTCCTTCTTACACTCATCCATTCATAATGTAATGTCATCAACTCAATGGATCTGAGACCATTTTTATTGAAATTATATCACGATATTCCTTCCATTTACCAATGTAAAACATTGTTACCGACAATGATATTGAAAAGCTGTTTACCAAAAAATAGTTCCTATGAAGACGTACTTATACAGTAAAACCTGTCTATGAAGGAACATGACGGTTCCTTAAATATATTTCCGTCTTGGCAGTTTTCTTTCTTATAAAGGGTTCCCAAATCACAAGCTTGAATTTTCTCACGCAGTGTAAGGGTTTTAAATGCACGCTTTAAAGACATAACATATTGACTGAAATGCAGACAGAATAGTGTATATAATACAGCTCAGTTTTCACGGCAATACAAAACAACTTTATTACACAAAAGCGAGAAGGAACTCAACTACAGGAAGACTCACGAGTTTCCCAACTCCCTCGCAAGTAACGTAAGCAGGCAAAGAAAAGGGAATCCCTCGCTTTTCCTTGCCTGCTTACGTTACCTGCGAGGGAGTTGGGAAACTCGTCAGTCTTCCTGTAGTTGAGTTCCTTCTCGCTTTTGTGTAATAAAGATGTTTTGTATTGCCGTGAAAACTGAGCGAGGGATTCCCCGCTGTCACACATAAGCAAGGGTATCCCCGCAATACAATGGCAACACAAGATGGTAAAAGGATATAATGCAGAAAGCGTCATATGCAGAATTGTCACGTGCTATTAATACTGCAATTAGAAAGTGCTTAAAAACAATTTTCCGTCTTACTGAGGTAAAAATTAACTGTTGGTACTTTAAGTACCATTCCGTTTCCGCGTTATGAACGTTTCCGGCTTATACAGGACGATTTTACTTATAAAATCGTACCGTTCTGGAGATTTTTTTTCCGTCTCTACAGGTTTCCGTCTTATAAAAATTCCGACTAAGACAGGTTTTACTGTATTTATGAAAAATAGTTCTAATGTACATTGTAACACCGATAAAATCAGCAATAGGTGTATTGATATTATCTGTATTAATAGTAGCCAAGAAGATAAGAGAAGGCGAAATCATAGACTCTACCAGCCTCATGGGCTAGTGGTAGGCGTTTCTGACTACAGTTCATGAGGTCCCGGGTTCGATTCCCGGTCAGACCATAATAATATTTCCTGAGAGGGAATTATTCCTGTGGTTCCCAATGGTCAGGAATCTAGATTGAGTTCAGGTTAAGCACTCTGCTGGCGCTTTATTATCGTTTATCACCCATCATATCGTCGAGGTAACTTAACTCTTCCTTACAGGTTCCCCAACCTAAGAAATGGATTACAATTCCATCAGTGACAGTGAAGAAAGTCAAAAACGTCATAAAAAATTAACCTGGTGGTATTAAAAAAGATACTATTAGCTTTGAATCCCGCAACAGTCTAATTCGGGAGGCCACGGATTCAAATCCCAACATAGTCTAACCTGATTTAGGTTTTTTCATACTTTTTCTCAATCGTCAAGACAAATTCTGGGTTGGAATTTCATTAGCAGAATCCATTTCATAATATCATTAATTACAATTTAAAAAGTATAAATAGGTAAAATAAATAGACGCTATTGATCTAGAAGTCTGCCACTGTGAACTAGTGGTTAATTCCTTGCCTCCAATCCCGAAGGTCGTGGATTCAAACCTAGCCGGAGTCGACGCATTTTTAGGAAGGACAAATCCAAGGGATAAATCCTTTAAGAGGGACTATAAGCCGTGGGTTCCGAGTCTGAAAATTGTCTGCAACTTAAAAATAACTACTTAATGCTCTTTCGAGTGCCACTTACCTACTTAATATTATATTATATTATATTAAAAGGTCCACCGCTGTGGTCTCGAGGTAGCGTGCTGCCTTGTCACGCATCAGGCCCGGGTTCGATCCCCGGTCGGGGCAGTTTTTATCGGGGTTTTTTCCTCACCTGTAAGACAAATGTCAGGAAAACTTTAAGGCCCAAACGGTCCCCGAAATCATATGGCCATGATCATCCTTATCATTATCATCATCATCATCATCCTTCACCGGTGTGGAAAGCAACGGGAAGCTACCACACCTACGCAATTCCCTAGTAAAGCTGCAAGCATAACATGAAAATGCTATGATTGCAGTGAAGGACCTGCCTTCGGGCAGAATTACTATGGATGGATATTAAAAGAACCACTTTCTCCTAAAGAATTACAATTTTTATCAGTGTACTAGCAAGTACGCGGTGTGCGCTTCTACACCTAAATAAATGAATATTAATGTGTTTTTATGTATAGTTGAACAAGTAAAAGGAAAATAATTATAAATGTATATCGTAATTATTTTTAGATACCTCGTGCTGATTGCCTGGAAATCTACTTATCCCCTTTTTCTTGGCAGAAATGAGCTGAAAGACAAAATTCGTTATTGTGAGTTATCCATAAAAGAATAGCCGCCGTGCGCTGCTACGCTTGCCCGGTAATCTACTTATCCGACTAGTTAAATAAGTGAAAGGAAAAATTTATATCGTAATTATATTTAGATACCTCTTGCTTATTACCCGGCGTTGCCCGGGAATCTATTTATCCCGATCTTCTTGGCATAAATGAGCTGAAAGACAAAATTCGTTATTGTAAGTTATCCATAAAAGAATACTCGCCGTACGCTGCCACGCTTGCCCGGGAATCTACTTATCCCGATCTTCTTGGCATAAATGAGCTGAAAGACAAAATTCGTTATTGTGAGTTATGCATAAAAGGACACTTGCCGTGCGCTGCTACGCTTGCCCGGTAATCTTCTTATCCCGATCTTCTTGGCATCAATGAAAGACAAAAATTGTTATTGTGAGTTATCCGTAAAAGATAAACATTTGGTCTCGCGGACTTTTTGTATAGTGTTTTTTTTTAGATATTCAATTCTGTGTACAATAATTTTGTGAATTTGTTATGGTTTAGGCAGCATAAGCCATTTAAGCGACCAAAACGCTATTTTTTCACGCTTTCCACTACAAAGGATGATTTTTAAGGGTGAAGGGGTTGATAATTACAACTCTCATAACCTTCCCGGGAAACTCCTGAACATTTTGCAAAAAGCGCCATAACAATCGGATGAACGGTATGGCAGCGCATAAAATACGAACGAACGAACATTCATTTTTTATATTAAATGGATTGCTATTATGTTAAAATGTCTGTTTTGTAATTTACGATTTTATTAATCTGTGTCACTGGGGTCAGACCTAAATCAATTAAAATACATTTTTACATTAGTCTACAAGTAAAATGTTTTTAGATTAGCTAACAATTAGATTTTTAGATAATCGATCGGATAAGTTTATTTTTAAACAAACAGATTTTTGGGTAAAAATTTAAGTAGGCTATAGTTATTACTGAAAAACTTTTTTAATTCTGCAAATGAGCTTACAAAAACAGGTCAAAACTTATTTCTCATAAAATAATTATATTAAAGACTAACGAATTTAAGGTTTTAAAAATATATATAATATTACTTGCAATATGACCAACATGCACGCTTTATTTAGTAACACTAAGAAATTAGGACTGGAAGTAAATATCAATAAAACTAAATATATGTCCACACGTAGAAATACATTATACATTGGAAATTGACTGTTAATGACAAATGAGAGAAAATGACTGAATTCAAATACCTAGGAACAATAATCACAAATAGGAATGAGATGCATAAAGAAATTAAACAGACTCAATTCTAGTAATGCGTTGTATTATGCATTACAGAGACTCTTGACATCCCAACTCCTTTCAAGAAATGTTAAACTGAAAATATATAAAACTGTTATTCTACCATTATATAGATGCGAATCATGGGCTGTTACTTTAAGCGAAGAGAAAAGATTACGATTATTTGTGAATAAAAGTCTTAGGTTTTTTTTTTTGGACAGAAGAGAGATGAACAGATGAATGGAGAAGACTACATAACAGTGAGCTACATTATCTTTATGGGAAACCAGATGTAAGAAGAACAGTTAAGCCTCTTATACTTGGATGGATAGGACATGAGGCAAGAATGGGGGATGAAAGAGAGGAATGGAAGCTTTTTGTAGGAAAACCAGAGGGGAAACGCCCAGATGGTAGACCAAGAATGAGAAGGACCAATAACATTAACCATGATTTGAGGGAGTTGAATTTTACAGACGATGATTGGAAATAATTATTATTATTTGAGGATAGGAATATATGGAGAGCTTATGTCCGCGCGGCCATTAATCCACGAGTTCCATAGTACCAGTGAGTTATCACTCGAAATATATTATGAATGTGAATTATTTCAAACTTCAAACGGACAAACGAGATGAAAATACTTGCAGTTTGTTATTAGTCAAACACATGGTGGAATGATTTCACGTAAATATTTACACTTAGCCTTCCTACGTGGTTTTAAAAAAAATGTTTCACAGCATCGAACTAACCAAGTATTCAAATTTTTCTCCAAGCTCTTTTTAATTTAATACTAGCTAATACCCGGCGTGCGCTGCTACGCCTAAATAAATGAAAATTAATGTGCTTTTATGTTTAGTAGAATAAGTAAGAGGAAAATGTATATCGTAATTATTTTTAGATACCCCGTGCTGTTTACCCGGCATTGTCCGGAAATCTACTCATCCCGATCTTCTTGGCATAAATGAGCTGAAAGACAAAAATTAATGTACTTCTTATGATTAGTTGAATAAGTAGAACGAAAAATAATTATAAATGTATATCGTAATTATTTTAAGATTCCCCGTGCTGATTACCCGGTGTTGCCCGGGAATCTACTTATCTCGATCTTCTTGGCATAAATGAGCTGAAAGACAAAATTCGTTATTTTGAGTTATCCGTAAAAGAATACCCGCCGTGTGCTGCTATGCTTGCACAGGAATCTACGTACCTGTCTCCATCTTCTTGGCATCAATGAAAGACAAAAATGGTTATTGTGAGCTATCCATAAGAGATAAACATATGCTGTCGCAGACTTTTTTGTAGAAGTTTTTTGGGGTATTTAATTCTGTATACATTAATTTTGTGTATATGTTATGGTTTAGGCAGCGTAAGCCATTTAAATGTCCAAAGAGCTACTTTTTTCACGTTTTCCACTACAAAGGACGATTTTTAAGGGTGTAGGAGTTGAGTATCATAACTGTCTTATAGCCTATGTTCATCCCGGGAATCTCCTGAACATTTTGCAAAAAGCTCCATCACAATCGGATCAACGGTATGGCCGCGCATAAAGTACGAACGAACAAACAAACATTCAATTTTATTATATTCCATGTTTTTGTTGATCCGACTGTGATGGGTTTTTTTTTTTTTTTGCAAAATGTTCAGGAGATACCTGAGATCTCAGTCTTCCTCAACTTTGGATGTAAGATGTGGATTGGTACCAATTTACAAGCTGATGATGAAGTATAGGCTCCGAAAGTACTCCACATCCTACATCCAAAGTTGAGAAACACTGATATCTCAGGTACCTATTTTTATATTTTAAATTTTTACATGTGACCTCAATGGTGTTTCCTCATGAATTTTAAAAGTACGGTATTGAATATCTAATATTCATTTTTTTCTCGTATGACAGTATTTCTGTAGCAGTAATAATAATAATAATAATAATAATAATAATAATAATAATAATAATAATAATAATAATAATAATAAGTGGCGTAGCCAGCAGGTGCAGCTCAGACCCACCCAATATAGAGCATGGATTTGACTTTCCAGTTTTAGTAAATTATACTGATTTGTCTTATCATAACTGCTGAATATATATTTTCTTAAGATATTCCCT
Organism: Diploptera punctata; assembly: GCA_030220185.1. NCBI lineage: Eukaryota > Metazoa > Arthropoda > Insecta > Blattodea > Blaberidae > Diploptera > Diploptera punctata. The sequence continues at coordinate 2,528,094 of JASPKZ010002337.1, forward strand.
TAACTTCAAGGCCATTAGCGTCTTTTTTTGTATTTTCATTTTATTAATTTTGAAATGGTGAATGTGATGATGTGAATCATGGTAATGAAATTCCAACCCAGCATTTGACTTGAGGAAAACCATGAAAAAAAAATGTCAGGTTGGACGGTACCGGGATATGAATTCGGAACCTCCCGAATACTTACTTACTTACTTACTCACTGGCACTATCGAACCCGTAGGTTCATGGCCGCACGGACATAAGCTCTCCATACATCCCTATCCTGAGCTAATGCTTTCCAACCATTCCCTGTATAATCTACTTCCCTCAAATCATAGTTAATGTTGTTCTCCCACCTCTTTCTTGGTCTACCAACTGGGCGTTTTCCTTCTGGCTTTCCTACAAGAAGTTTCCATGCACGTCTTTCATTCCCCATACGCGCAACATGTCCTGCCCATCGCAGTCTACGGGACTTAACTGTTCTTATTATATCTGGCTTCCTATAAAGACCATGTAGTTCATTGTTATGTAGTCTTCTCCATTCACCTGTCTGTTCATCTCTCTTTGGTCCAAAAATTTTCCTAAGAACTTTATTCTCAAATACTCGTAATCTCCTTTCCTCCCTTAAAGTAAGAGTCCATGTTTCGCACCCATATAATATAACTGGTAGAATAATAGTTTTATATATTTTCAGCTTAACATTTTTTGAAAGGAGTTGGGACATCAAAAGTCTCTGCAATGCATAATAGCATGCATTTCCAGAATTGAGCCTATGTTTAATTTTCTTTTTTGTGCATCTCATTCCTATTTGTGATTATTGTTCCTAGGTATTTGAATTCAGCCAATTCCTCAAAATTTTCCCTCATTTGTCATTAGCTGTCCATTTCCATTATATAATGTATTTCTACGTGTGACCATATATTTAGTTTTACTGATATTTACTACTTCCAGTCCTAATTTCTTAGTGTTACTCAATAGTGTGTGCGTGTTGGCCTTTAGTATCTCCTCGCTATCGGCCAGTAGTACTACATCATCAGCATAAACTAACAGCTTATTAATACCATTGAGTTGTAAGCCTTCCTCCTTCTCTAAAGATTTAATGGCATGCTCTAGTACAAAATTAAATAGTAGAGGAGATAGTGCATCTCCTTGCTTCAACCCATTCTGGATTTCAAAAGTGTCTGAAAACTGTTTGCCTACACGCACCCTACTCGTTGAGCCATTCAGACACATTCGTAGAAGTCTAACTAACTTTTTAGGAATTCCGAACTCCAGCAGGATACTATATAACTTCTCCCTCTTAATTGAATCATATGCTTTTTGAAACCTCCCGAATACAAGTCCCAAAAGCTACAGCTTGAGCCAACTCGTTCTGCACTATAGGCAGAAGACAAGTGACAGTGCAATAATCGCCATTGCCTTCTTCGGAAACTTTAACATTCTTGATACTACGATTAGACTATTCTAAGATCAAATTTATCAAAAAATCAATAACGATTGTCACTTTCCTCTTTATCTGACTAGACCATAGCTGAAATAGGTAACGTTTCTATTGTTGCAGAAGGCAGTGGTTAAAATATTTGCTTACTAGATTAAGAGATTTAGGAGGTTATGGATGCAACAATGGTGTTATATTTACTTATTTGAAACACTGAATTCTATAAGAAAATAGTTATAGTGTGGAACTGCGATGTTTCCAATTAAAAAACTACTGTCAATGAGATCATATTTAGGCAGTAAATACGTCCAACAAGAGAGGAAGTATCATTTCTCAAGAAGGAATCATGTAATTGTTACCTACAGCACAACTTGCATATCAAGAAAGGTAATACTAATTTGTTTATATATTAATATTAAGGAGTTCAGCTATTTTATTAGCCTATGTACGTAAATAATGTATCAGTGAATTAATTCTACTTCGACCAAATTGATGGACGATTGTTTTAACTTTGCAATTTTAAAGATCCCTCCGTATTTTTGCTATCATTCTCGTAGGTTTTGGAGTCATTTTTCCAAATACTACAATCCGGTGAGACTGTACAATATCAGAAATTATGGATAGTCCACTTTAACTTGCCTGATATATTTTTAGTCATATAGAACAACAGTGCGCATGCGCCAAGGTCTATAGAGCCAGCGATAACCCACCATCGAACCTCATATCAATTATTATCGTTGTTTCGATTATTATCGTTTTTTTTATGTATTTAGACACATTAAAAATGTAACGAACCCAAAAGCTAACTCACACTTAACCTAGTTCAATTACTCTAACCTAGGGTGGATCCCATGAAACGCCCTTTTTTCACTCCTTAATAATCGCAACCATCGATAAACCCACTGGTTCCAACTATATAATATACTCTCTGGAGAAAATAGCAAGTCACCATCACAATATGTGTGTTTGAATAAATACTTAACAATTCTAAAATTAAGTTATAAAAATTGTTTTAAATATTTAAAAATATTACTAAATACAGTAGAAGAGTTATAATTCACAACAAACTGAAAAATCAAGGGTAACTGTTTCTATACTTGAGCCCAGAAATTTATTTACGCAATTGAAGACAAGTTTAATGCATTTAATGTTATTAACTATTGTTATTAATAACATTTATCAACGGAAAATATTTATTGCGAAAGTATTTTAACACAATATGAAATGATGGAATGGAAGTATTTACTTACGTTCTTCTTCTTCTTCCGAATGCAGTATTGGGTGATGATGCACGTTCTGCGACTACAAAAACTGATCTTTTGCCTTTAGGGTTGAGGTGGTAAATCATCTTTGGTAAACGGGAATTTGACATTCTCTGGACGTATTGGAACCATTTAATCTGATAATTTTGTATATGTTCAACCATTTCCCTACTATTCCACTGCATCCTTATCTCATCACTTTTCATTCTATCCCTTAATGTTACTCCAGTTAGTGATCGGAGGAATCTCATTTGTGAACTATTAATGCGGGATTTATCTTTTGATCGAAGTGTCCAGCATTCACTTCCGTATAGTAGAGCAGGTTTGGCTATGACATTATGAAATCTCAATTGGATTTCTTTCCTCATTTGTTTTCCAAAAGTTCTCCTAATTATACCATTTAATCTGTTATATTTTTTCTAAATTTGTTTCCACATCTTTTTGATTATGAAACTGTGATATATTATTACCTAAATAATTAAAGTGTGTTACTTGTTCTATTGGTTTATTATTTATTATTATTTTTACTCTCGAAAGTCCCTTTCCAGTGATTGCCATGGATTTGGTTTTATTTTCAGATATTTTCATGTTGTATTTTTCCAGGGTATTCTGCAATTTAAACACTGATCTCTGCAAATCATCTTCATTCTCCGCTAGAAGTACTTGATCATCTGCGAAGATTATTGTTTGTATTTGATTTCCTCTACATATTTTTACTCCAGGGGGTTTAGTTTTTTCCACTCCTGGACAATTTTATTTAGATATAGAATAAACAGTAATGGAGATAGTCCACATCCCTGTCTTAAACCTTGGATTTACTTACGTTGTACGGTATATTATTAAGTTAAATGATTGCATGAGGTATTAGAGTGACCATGACAGGAAATAGTCCCACTTTTTTTGCCATATTTACGAGTAAAATAAGGTAAAGATAATTACATTTCGCGGTTAAATGCATTTAATATATCGTTTTATGAATATTTGTTGCATTAAAATAGTGTTAAGTGGGTAAATAAATATCTTGTTGCTACAACCGCGCCCACAATTCTATGTCTTTTAATATATTGTCTACTTTTAGTTTCTCTCTGAATTCCTTTAATGATCCAGTCTAGTAAAGCCAGATCTTAGAAACCTCATTTTCGCCGCTTATACTTTCTCTTTTGCCTCTGGTCCCGAGGGTCGCGGATTCAAACCCAACCGGGGTTTGTTGGAAATAGCATAGCCCAATGTTGGGCCTTAGCGTCTCCTCTGTTATGAGTTACTGGATCAAGTTAATTCAGCTACACTTATTTTCTAAAGATGTCATGAATGGTATAGGTCAACTTACCGACCCAATGAGACACCTAGTAGGCAATTAAGATGATGAAGATCGGTAAATTTTGCTTAGAGACCTCTTTATTCAGGCTTAAGGATCTTTTACGAGACTCGGGACCCACGGCTTAAAGTCCCTTCCGGAGGACTTGCTCCTTGGGTTTTTCCATCCTAAAAAATCCATCTTCCCCGGTTTAACCCGCAACGCTCGGGATCAGAGGCAAGGAACATAACCACTAGTCTATGCAGCTGACAATTAGTCTACTTTTATAAGACTCATGATGTGTTCCGTTGAGGTGTATTCAAAATTAATATAAAATTATAGAATATTCACCTGAAAGATCCGTCTCCTCAACTTAATTAATCATTTAACTGTAGCGCTTTCGGGACTTGTCCCATCATCGGCAGGATTCAAAACTGGTGTTTCACTGAAGATCTGGTAGAGGGGGTTGCATGTATTGGGTTCGTTTTTGTTTATCAGGCTGTCGTTGTGAGCTGCTTTCATGATTTCCATCTCTTCGAGTACGTTTATCTTCGCTGGATTATTTTCTCTGTGTATTACTGTTAGGGTGTTTTCAATATTTAACATGCGATGTCCTTCATGGATAACGTGTTTTGCATAGCTTGATTTCCCTTCTGCGTGAATGAAGTCTCGAAAATGTTCTTTGAATCTGATGTTAAAACTCCTGTTTGTCCTTCCTATATAAAATTTGTTGCAGTCCTTACATGTCAGTTTATAAACTCCTTTGCTGTTGAAAATGTTATTTTCTTCAATGTTATTGTTTATTATGTTGTTTAATTTGTTATTGGTTCTGTATGCTATTTTTACGTTTTTATCGGCTTTCTTTAGTGCATTGGCTAATTTTGTCGTTTCTTTTCCTGTGTATGTAAGTGTTATCCATGTTTTCTTGTTGTTGTCAGATTTTTTTTTCTAGTTTAGTTATGTTGGTTATGTTGTTCTTCCTTTTTTGTTTTTTTACGAGCTTATCTATGAATTCTTCAATGGCTATAATGAAGAATTCATAGATAAGATAAAAAAACAAAAAAGGAAGAACAATATAACCAACATAACTAAACTAGAAAAAGAATCTGACAACAACAAGAAAACATGGATAACACTTACATACACAGGAAAAGAAACGACAAAATTAGCCAATGCACTAAAGAAAGCCGATAAAAACGTAAGGACTGCAACAAATTTTATATAGGAAGGACAAACAGGAGTTTTAACATCAGATTCAAAGAACATTTTCGAGACTTCATTCACGCAGAAGGGAAATCAAGCTATGCAAAACACGTTATCCATGAAGGACATCGCATGTTAAATATTGAAAACACCCTAACAGTAATGCACAGAGAAAATAATCCAGCGAAGATAAACGTACTCGAAGAGATGGAAATCATGAAAGCAGCTCACAACGACAGCCTGATAAACAAAAACGAACCCAATACATGCAACCCCCTCTACCAGATCTTCAGTGAAACACCAGTTTTGAATCCTGCCGATGATGGGACAAGTCCCGAAAGCGCTACAGTTAAATGATTAATTAAGTTGAGGAGACGGACCTTTCAGGTGAATATTCTATAATTTTATATTAATTTTGACAATTAGTCTATATAAAAAAAACAAATTTGCTATTTTTCAACGTAGTTTACATTCCTTTATAATATAAATATTAATATTCATTATTTATTTGTATCGTTATAGGAATCCATTCACCGCTGTGGTATCGAGGTAGCATGCTGCCTTATCACGCAGCGATCCCGGGTTCAATTCCCAGTCGGGACAGGTTATTTCGGGTTTTTTTCCTCACCTGTAAGACAAATGTCAGGAAGCGTAGGGCCCAACAGTCCCCGAAAATCATCTGGCCATCATCATCACCCTTATCATTATAATCATCAACCTTCACCGGCGTGGAAAGCAACGGGAAGCTACCCACATATAATTCCTTAGTAAAGGTGCAAAGCATGAAAATTCTATGATTGCAGTGAAAGATTTGCCCTCAGGCAGAATTACTAGATAGATAGATAAATAGGAATTTCTTGAAAAAATAATAATGGGCGATACCTCCTGCTGGCAATTCTTGCTAAAGACCTATTTTTTTCATTATTTATTATTAATTATTATTATTATTATTATTATTATTATTATTATTATTATTATTATTACTATTAAATCGTAATCTGTGGTCTAGGGATTAAGTTACTCGCCTCTGGCCCCGAGTGCCGTGGTCCAAGGATTTTAGATGATACAATTTAAGGGACAAATCCTCCGGGAGGGACGTAAGCCGTAGGTCTCGAATCTGAAGATGTTCGGGCTCGTAAAAGAATATCAAGCCTAAATTAGACCCGCCGAGGAGAATTTAATGGCTTTTCCCATTCGAGTAATACCTTAGTTGTTTATTAGATTATCTTTGAGGCAATGAGTTAAGCACTTGTTACTCGCTGACATTTGTAAGGAAATAAGCGTAACTAAATTGGCTTCGGTAAGAAGCTCTCGCAAGAAAGCACACTTGCCCACGTGGGAATGTACAGTTACAGACAGAGATATTAAATAATAATAATAATAATAAATTATTATTATTAAATTATTATTATTAAATTATTATTATTATTATAATTATTATTATTATTATTATTATTATTATTATTGTCCATCCACCGCTGTGGTCTCGAGGTAGCGTGTTGCCTTGTCCCGCAGCGGGCCCGGGTTCGATCCCCGGTCGGGGCAGTTTTTCTGGGTGAGGTTTTTATCGGGGTTTTCCTCACCTGTAAGACAAATGTCAGGAAAACTTTAAGGCCCAACGGTCCTCGAAATCATATGGCCATCATCATCATCCTTATCATCATCATCATCATCATCCTTCACCGGTGTGGAAAGCAACGCGAAGCTACCACACCTACAATTCCCTAGTAAAGCTGCAAAGTATAGCATGGAAATGCTATGATTGCAGTGAAAGACCTGCCCTCGGGCAGAATTACTATGGATGGATGGATTATTATTATTATTATTATTATTATTATTGACCTTTGTGAATAAGTTATAGGCTTAACATTATTGAATATAATAATTTAAATCAATGAGATAAAGAAAAATGTTATTTATTTATTAATATAAATTATTATTATTATTATTATTATTATTATTATTATTATTATTATTACAATTATTATAATATCATGTTATTAATAATATTATTTTAGTTTTCCTGGATTCGATCACTTTTTTCTGTTAGGACATTTTTGTGTATGAAAATATTGTATTATTATAATGTGCAATGAACACATTGTAGTTTAATGTATAGGCTGCATGTTATTCATCAAGGATGTTAAGTTTATATTCCTGAAATAGATACAAGAGGAACAGAACATCATTTGCGTTTCTAAACGTTGCAGCTTGTTCCATTTTTTTTTTTTCGTTCTCTTTTAACTCATCTGACTAAGATATTCTTTCTCTCATGCAGTATAGTTTTAATTAATTTCATCTAATGCAGTATTATTTTTAAATATTCTTTATTAATGGGAATACTGCAATATTATTTTCGTTACATTATTTTCGTCAAAACAAGTTTTGATTTTTTAATTAATATGCCCAGAAACCATTTAACCTTATATATAATTAATATGAAAAACTTAAAATGATTTTTATTGTCCAATATTTATGTTTATGATTTCAGTTATCAATAGAGTTTATTAGGTTAAAAAATAAAAACAAATCCCTACAAAATCGGATGTATGTTGTTTTTAATTTTTAGATCATAGTTGCTCGAATAAGTTGATGTTCCCAAAATTTATATAGAGTATAAATATTCTAACATAAGGAAAGATTTAAGCAATCTGTTTTCTACATTCTATTAGGGCATTCGATAAGTAATGCAACACTGCTATAACATCACAAAAAATGTATTTAGATTACTTTTGACATTACGAACTTCATTCATAGTCTTCTGTCAAGTGAACTATAGGCTATGTTGCCAAATCCTTGGAAGACGCACTTCATCTGCAGCACCATTTCTGGATATCTCTCTCATCTAACCGATCTCTGGTTTTCTGAATATCAACTCTTGATTGAAATCGAATGTCTCGTAGAGGTTCTTTGAATTCTGTGAATAAGTTATAGTCATAATGGCTCCTGTCTGGTGAATTTGGTGGAAGTTCGAGTACTTCCAATTCTACCTTCCAAAGATATTCTACTAAATATCTTATTAGGGCGGTATTGCTTACTGAATATGAGAAACAGTGAAAATATTCACAAAATATTGCTATTTCGAGATTTTTCCAGATTTATACAACAAAGACTACTCAAAAACCTATTACAAGATTAGAATGGTCACCACTAGGATTGCTGATTTACAAGTGTTGCCATTACTTATCTAATGCCCTTGTAAGCCTAGTATGTAAAATAATTAACTATTTTTCATCAAAATATAATAAATATAACAACACAAATTAAAAGTAACTTATACGAATTTTTAAAATTAATTTAATTTTAAGAATATTTATGTACTGTTATACTCCAAATGTAGTGCTTCATTTACAGAAAAAATCGAGCTTCAATAAAGAAGACTACTGTACATCAGTATGTGCAATAACGAGATTTTTTAAAATATATTTTGATAGAATACAACTGTGGACAGATGGTTTCGAAAATATTGTTATAGTAGCTAAATTGTAAATAAATAGATTTTAAAAACCCAGTCCAAATTTTAGGGAGGCACCGTACTCCCGCATTCCCCTATCTAAAACACTGCTATATATTTACAGATTTTGTAAATTTCATTGCTTCACAAGTGTCATTGAAGAGGTCATTTGAAAAAGCGTTTAATAATCAATTTTTGAGATGGTGGTTTTAAGTTCAAATGAATGCAAGGTTCTTTGTTTTATTTATATAATCTTCAATTTTCTCATTAAGCATTATTTAGCACACTATTTAGCGTGTCCGTATAATAGTGTACCACAAAGAATTGTTGGTTACACCCTTATTTGAGGGAGGTCTACAATTTATGAACTTTAAAATTTGTCTATAATTATATGTTTCAATTTAGGCGAATGAATAGCATTAGGCCCTATATAAATTAAAACTATTAATACACCAATATAATGGAAATTATGTTTTTACAGGAGGTTGCTGGAATGGGATTCCTGATGATATTCATCATTATGCTTGTCCCAATTTGGTTCTACAAGACTCTTCCAAATTGGAAAGAAAAGATGGCCAAGGAAAAATAGGATGTTAGCTATATATTTGTGAAGTGTAATTTGTGTTGAGTTAAGCTGTTAAGATTACAGAATCGTTGATTTCAAGCGTGTGACTTATACAAATCTAAGATTTTTATGTTAAATTTAAATCAAGTTTCAATTTGGTACTATCGTCAGATCAATGATTTTTTTTTATTTCCAGGATTGTTATTTCAATCTGCGGTAAAGGATAATCCAACCTCTTATTTGTGCTGCAGTTATGTCATATAATTATTATCAAGTGGATAAAAATTTGTTTTCAACTTTTTGTTTTAAAAAATGTTGATTGTTCTATTTCAAATAAACCGCCGTTATTATTGTTGGCTACTTGGACTATTTGATTGTTCATATGACAAAAAAATAGCAATTCAAATGTAGTGTTTTTATGAATTAAAAACAAATAATATTAATTTTTGAAATTATATTAAAATGTGCTAATATTTTAATAATATATGAGATATTGTAATTAATCAATATTAATTAGTTTTCAGAATTAATTAGTATGAGCGTAGTCATTTTCCTGTCCATATGTTTTTTTTCACTTCCGACTCAGAGGTCATCTTTTAACCTTCGCCATTTTAGGGGGAGGTGTAATATAGTGGTTTTGTATTTTGGTAGAAGAATATTTCCATTTTCAACATGTTTCCTGTACAGACTGCTTTAAAAGCAGCACCTACTGTCTGCAGAGCATTGGTTCAAACTAGAGGAGTTACAAGAAGTGCTAATGTCGTCGCTGTTCCCGGAACAGTGCACGTTTCTTTTCCAGTATGTAAATTTATGATAAATACAAAATGTTACTATTTTGTATTCATTTATTTTCGATCACTAAACTTCGCATGCTCGTCCCTATTAAAAATAACAAAGTTAATCTTTAATTACAGTAAACTAAATAACTAATCTTTCCGGCCATTAAATGTTGTTAGACTCTCCCAGTGGTCCCTATAGAGATTTTGTAAAATCCTATATTTAATTATGTATTTGTAGACTTGCGTAGATTTTAACTTGATTTAAAAAAAATTAAATTGTTCATTTTATACCGGAGATGTTATATTATATAAATAAATTATTTGTCTTCATTCTGTAATGTCATCTGCTCAATAGAGCAATGATAGTGAACAGTTCTAAATAATTATTGTCAATTTTTAATTATTTAGTTATAACTGCTTCCCTAATAACTTCTCTTTTCTCTTAACTTACATGTAGTTTCAGTTTTTCCTAAATATAAAGTAACAACTAAAATCTAACCGTATTTTGGTTATTAAGAATTTGTTGAAAAGTTTATCCTTTTATAATTTCTGCCAGTAAATGATTCCTATATCAAAACTTAAGAAAATTGTTACTATATTAAGTTTAAGACTATTCAATATTTAAATCTAACCAAAATGTAACCTTTCTAACAACCTACACAAGGCAAGTTGAAATATAATTTGACCACTAAATGAATAAACCAATTGTAAAAACTTTAGTTTGATTTCCACCATAATTTTTCTAAGTCCTTCAGAATGACAGGGCTGAGGTCTTGTATTTGTCTGCCATGATTTTCCATACATTCTTATGCCACTGTTGCACTATACACTTTTTCACCATTTATAATGTTTTGTACTATTTTAAACATTTTAGAACCATTTTATAAACATTTCTTACGATTTTTAAATATTTATATAATTATGCAAATATTGTAAATCGAGTTCTATAGACGCACAAATGCTTAATGTAACATCTGCTAGATGGCTTTCAAATCAGTATTACCAACATTTGTAAATAATTCCAAATCATATTTCAAGAAATTAACTTCATTTTGTTATGTTCCAATGGGACAAGTTAGTGTATATAAAATTAGTTTATCGTTTATTAAATAATTTGCACTTAATTTGTTTTGTTAAGTTAGTAAATGGGAAGTTGGTTTACGTCCATTTTTTTTAAAATGTTTGGGAATTTATTCCAAAAATAGGTAATGTTGACTTCAGAGCCATCTAAGGGAAGATACATTAACCATTACAGCAACTTTGCGCATGTGCACTGCGGTTCTATAGAACTTACAAGAATTCATGGCAGACAAATAGTGGAGTTTTTTGAATAACAGTGCAATGCACAAACATTTATAGAATTGACGTAGGTGGAACCATATGTCTGTGAAGTCCAACCAAAAGTTAATAGAGATGCTACTAGATAGAACCACATAGCTGTGAAATCAATATGACCAACTTTCATGATAAATTTCCAAGCGTTTATTAGAAATGGATATACACTAACTTCCCTCTTCCTAACCTAACAAAATAAATTACATGCACATTATTTAAGAAACTAATCTTCTCTGTGCACAAACTTGTCCCAATGGAACCTAATAAAATGTAGTTAATTTCTTGAAATATAGTGTGGAATTAATTGTGGAAGTTACATTAAGTATCTTGAGCATGCATACCGCGGTTATGTAGAAATTTTAAGAAATGATTGCATGTGTAGATTAATATTTAATAATTGTAAAAAAAAATGTTATAAATATTGTAAAAAGTTTAAAATTGTATGAAGTGTTAGTAAAGACAGAAGAAGTATTTATAGCAACAGAATTACAAGAATGCAGTATGGAAAATCAATCTAAAGTTGAGCCAAACCAATTAACAATGTGATTGTCTGTTAACTGTTATTTTATGGGTTTACCAGTACTCATTTTATGGAACTTGTTACAGGAAAAAGTGTTACATGGGCTGCTGATTGCTGGAGGTATCCTCTTCACTCCAATGTGGATCCTGACACATTTAAAGAAGTACCAACGACTTGAATAGTGTATTATTAGTATAATGGACTTAGCAAAATTTTTCATACACACAACCAAGAAATGTGTTGGCTGGACCTACCATTATAAGTGCATGTAACAGGAGATGGTTGTAGTGTATATTAATAAATAATTATGTCTTAAATATTTTGTTTCATTGCTAATAATTATAACTGTGCCTCATTTTAAGTATAGGGTACACAAATTTAGAAAAAAATATATTAATAATATTAATTTATTTTATCTGATGGAGTTGAAATCGTAATGTTAGCTCAAGTTTAGAAAGTGTCTCTATGGTTTTCTTATACAGGGCTTCCAATATAAAACCGGACCGGCCTTACGGAGTTTCACCCGGCACGCAGTGCTGTCTCTTCCTCCCGCAATTCACCCTGCCTGCCACCCGTCCTTGAACGCACACGTGCTATGGGATCACCTTGGTTTAGACAATGAACACGTGTACACTTGTAAGGTTTGAGTTTTAACAATTTTGTTGCTGTATGTGCAGAAGATACTGAAATCCCAACTTGTTGTGCTAATTTCGGTAATGATTTTTGTGGTGAACGTTCCAAATTTTCGCCAATTTCGTCTAATTTTAATTTTTCTTCGGTGAGAACCGTACGCCTTCGCGTGTGTTTCTTATTTTGTACTGAACCAGTGGTCTCAAATTTAGTCACAAGATCGTGGATTGTCGATCTGGAAGGAGGTAATTGTCCAGGGAAGTTCCGAATAAATTCCTCGCGAACGCAACGAGCTGATTCGTATTTATAATAACATTTACACACATAAATGCACTGCTCTAATGTCAGCTGAGTCTCATCTTGTCGAACGATAGTAAACTGACTAGTTCAAGGACGAGCGGCTGGCAGAGTGGAATGCGGACGAGGAGAGAGCGCTGCCTGGCGGGCAAAACCCCTTGAAGCCGGTCCGGGTTTATATTGGAAGCCCGTTACTACTATTACACTACACACTTTTACCATTTGTAATAATGTTTTGTGCTATTTTAAACATTTTGCAATGATTCTTTAAACATTTCTTACAAATTTAAATTAATATTGGGAAGTAAACATTATGAGGTTATATCATTAATAGTGAGTGGAGAACATATTTTTATCGACTCACCTCATATGATTTCTTTGATACCGACAGTTTCAGACAATATCATGTCCCTCTTCAGTCATGGCTTCCACTGATGAAATTCTGTGATTGTTGATTTCTCTATTGACATCACCTCTTGTGCTGCCATCTTTCGTTGGGATTATAAACGTTGTAATTAAATTTTTATACACCGAAATTCATAGATCGATATTTATTCTTCTGAATGAATATCATTTCTCAAATTGTCAATTCCAACGGTTTATCCAATTGTTTCAAAAGTTTTGGCTCTTTTTCAATTTTATGATGTTCTAGCAAACTATGTGCAGCAATTGCTGATTTTTCAATTTCACAATTTTTAATATTTCTAAAACATTCTTTAGTGCGTGTTTCCAAATTCCTTTTTGGAAACACGCACTAAAGAACATTTTAGAAATATTAAAAATTGTGAAATTGAAAAATCAGCAATTGCTGCACCTAAAGAACATTTTAGAAATATTAAAAATTGTGAAATTGAAAAATCAGCAATTGCTGCACATAGTTTGCTAGAACATCATAAAATTGAAAAAAAGAGGCAAAACTTTTAAAACAATTGGATAAACCGTTGGAATTGACGATTTGGGAAATGATATTCATTCAGAAGAATAAATATCGATCTATGAATTTCGATATTCTGGTGTATAAAAATTTAATTACAACGTTTATAATCCCAACGAAAGATGGCAGCACAAGAGGCGATGTCAGAGAAATCAACAATCACAGAATTTCATCAGTGGAAGCCATGACTGAAGAGGGACATGATATTGTCTGAAACCGTCGGTATCGAAGAAATTTGAAATCATATGAGGTGAGTCGATAAAAATATGTTCTCCACTCATTATTAATTTCTTACAATTTTTAAATATTTATATAATTCTGCAAATTGTGAACGAAGTTCTATAGAATCACAGTGCAAATGCTTAATGTAACTTCTGCTAGATGGCAGTGAAATTGGTGCTACCAACATTCACAATTAACCTTTTCACTGCTGAGATATTTCCAGCCTTTAAAATCCTCCTTGCTCAATGCAGGGAGAAATATGGAAAAAGTTTATTTAGGTTCCTAAGAGATGGCAGTATATGCCTGCTTAGTTTGAAAGCAATGCAATACGTAATATATATCTAGCAGGCGTTTGAAGTTGAGTAGAATAGATATACACACCCATAGCACGGCAAGCATTTTCTTTGCCAATGCATATACCCGTTCGTAGCAGTGTAAAGGTTAATTCCAAACCATATTTGAAAAAATTAACTTTATTTTGTTAGATTCCGATGGGACAAGTTTGTGAACACAAGATTACTTTATTAAATAATATGCAGATAATTTATTTTATTAGATTAGGAAGATTGGAGTTTGTGTTCATCCAATCATTATAAACATTTGGGAATTTATTGCGAAAATTGATAACACTGATTTTACTACCATCTAGCGGAAGCTACATTAAGCATTTGCACATGCACACTAGGATTTTGTAGAACTTAGAAAAAATTGTGAGAGACAATTACTAAACTTTCCCATAAGATCTTCTCTTCCACTTCATCATTGTTAACTTATACAGATATTAACATTTATGAATTATCCAAAGTTAAATTAATAACCTAATGGACTTATGCAATATAAAAATGAAAGTACTATACTTCTTCATTACATGTATCCAGCCTTAGCTGATGATACGAATCCATTGCATACTTATGCTATAAGTTGCAATGGGGCTGCATTTGAACATGCAGCTTATGTGGGCATTCAAGATGAGTGTCCACAAGGTTAAAAGAAAGAGATATAGGAAAGACAGAAATGAACCCTTCGGCCTCAAATACTCTAACACCATCAGGGTCGAAGAAAACACGAGATCAGGAAATGGAGACTGGACTGGAAAGTGAAAAAAAGAGGGATCTGGTACTAGAAAAAGAAGAAATACCAGATCGGTTAAAGATAAAAGTAAGGAGCAAAGTAAGTGGAAGCAATGTTTTGCTCAGCTTGGGCATCTTGTGGTCACCATCCACATATCTCCTAGATGGGGACCCCTGACAAAAAATATACAATGATAATAATAAGCAATAAATTAAACAAATATAATATAATAAATTAAAATGATTTCAACATATGAATAGTATGGAGACATGTCGTCTATCAAAACAAGCTTTACAATATATTCCAAGAGGTAAACGTTCTGTTTCGACATCTCATGACCAGATGGAAGGATATGCTTTGAGTCAGCACAGGCTTACAGCATAACCTTGAAGTCGAAGAATAATATGTGTGTTTTCTAATCCCACCCATTGCACTATAGGTACCTTGGGTTCCGCATTGGCGTTAATGTAGTCTATTTTGAATTTATGCTCCACTTTGCCAGACCACTTTATGTAGATGATGTATTCTTGTATAGAGAGAGGAGTGTTTGTTTGTGTAGTGTACGTGGGATGAAGAGAAGGGAGAAGATGAAACCTAGTTCTGGCGCACAGTCTATTCCTATTAAAAGCACCAAGGGGGCCACCAGGCTTAAGGTCCCTATTCAACTGACGAATTGCTATCAACATTATCATATGCCTTCTCAAGAAATGTACTGCAAAGAAGTTTGCAGTTTAATGCAGGAATCTGGTGCACAATCAAGCTATTGTACACTTCCATCACCTCTCCTGGCCCCGAGGTTGAAAATTTTGCAGTTAAATTAATTTATTAATTTAACAGTTAAAATTTTCAATCCTGCCGGCTATTAAATCCAGGCCCCCTAGTTAAGAAGCAGGTATACTACAATCAGTGCCAGCAAAGCAGTCACGATAGTAACCTAGAACTTAATTAAATATGTGTAGAACATAGTTACATACTATATTATGTAAGGAAATATTTAGTGAGTTTTTTTTAACTGTTTTTGATCTGGTCAGTCCTTGATATAAGAGTCAGGTGGCTGAAACAAGAAAGGATGAAAATAGTGAGAGGTTTGATGTAGAGGTACAGCTAGAGTTAAATTTTCTCTCGATCATGTGTGTAAATTATGATGGGAAGATAGTGAATGGAAGCAATTAGGAATATAGAAGGGTGATGAAGTGGACAAAGTGTGCTGTAATAAGAAACAAAGGCAAATGTATATTTTGCCTGTCTTCCAGCCAGTCAGAGTCAAAACAACATATATGTGATCTGATATTCAGAGGGTGCATATATATAATGTGCAAAAGCATTATGAACTCTTTGCAGTTTTTGTCCTAATTTGACGGTTAAGAATAAGATATAATAATCAAAGTTGAGACAATCATTTTTACAATAAACAAGGAATGAAATTTAAGTGTCACTTTAATGACTGAAAGATCAAATACATTGTTTATTTTTTATTTCACTCACCTCATACTTCATAACTCCTCGCAAACCCAGGGTTTCGTCACATCATTTGTGACATTCTCAGTGCTGTGTCACGTTCACAACTGACGTCCGACTGCCTTCTATCCTGTAAACTGACCTCCGCGCCATCTGATGGCTGACCGACAAACTTCCAAATCAGTCCTCTCTCTTTATAACCGGGTATTTCAAAATTCATAGTTGTATTTTCATTCTTGCATATGTAAATTTTTTCCCAAATTGTGAGTTCCTTCGGTTTTTCCAATTGTTTAAGTAATTTTGTTTTGGTTTCTATTCTATGTTTTTCTGACCAGGCATGTGCAGCTATTGCAGATTTTTCGGTTTCTCCATTTTTAACATTTCTGAGGTGTTCCTTTACAAATCTGCAATAGCTGCATATGTCTGGTCAGAAAAACATAGAATAGAAACCAAAACAAAATCACTTAAACAATTGGAAAAACCTTTACACCTCAGAAATGTTAAAAAATGGAGAAACCGAAAAATCTGCAATAGCTGCACATTCCTGGTCAGAAAAACATAGAATAGAAACCAAAACAAAATTACTTAAACAATTGGAAAAACCGAAGGAACTCACAATTTGGGAAAAAATTTACATATGCAAGAATGAAAATACAACTATGAATTTTGAAATACCCGATTATAAGGAGAGAGGACTGATTTGGAAGTTCGTCGGTCAGCCATCAGATGGCACGGAGGTCAGTTTACAGGATAGAAGGCAGTCGGATATCAGTTGTGAACGTGACACAGCATTGAGAATGTCACAAATGATGTGACGAAACCCTGGGTTTGCGAGGAGTTATGAAGTATGAGGTGAGTGAAATAAACAATATTAAAAAACCTCAGTGTTATTTCCTATCTACATAACTTAATCAAATACATTTTTTACAAGTTTCTCTTTTGCGCCGTACAGCAGGCTATACAAAGTGAGACCATTAAAGAAATGAGGAAATTATAGAATAGTTGGATGTTGAACCCATTCTCCATCACATACAAAACTATTTTCTGTCAAGCCTAAGAACTACACTTCAGGAAAATAAATGGGCAGGTAATCCATGAAGCACATGACTGCTGCAGTTACTGCGATTCATTCATGACCAAAGCACAGTTCAGCGGAAGCGAAAAAATAAATCATGTACTTGATTAATATAATTATGTATTTAAAGCTATTTATGTTAACTAGAGTTGATCAGAATACAGTATACACCTACATGTTTCTTCGAACGTTGGAGACTAACTAAATATTTACATTTGTTTGAAACTGAACGATTCTTGAAAGGAAGTTGAATGTCAGTTACAAATATGGTGGCTGTCGGGTAGTATATGTTAACTCGGTGATAAAATGTGTGATCAAAATTATTACAAGCACAAAGCGAAATTGTTAAAGAGTGATGAAAAACTGTGTTAAATGTATTAGTTTTCGACATACCATTTTAAGTGTTAATACAACCAGCAACATTAGAAATCAAAAGATTGTTGTGTATTAATTTATCGGCTTGTAACAAACAGCTGACAGAGTTCGCCTACACTATTACACGTGCTGCGCAGAGAAATACATTTGAAAGTTAACTGTCAAAGTGTGCTTCTTACGTTGGACAGATAATACCAGAACAACTTGAAAGCCATCTCAAAGAATTCCAAAAGCTATGCTTCGTTACTGCCCCCAAGGCAAAGATTGCTGGGATGTCCAAAAAAGTGCTGGATGGAAAATTCCTCTGAGAGACTCTAACAGGCCATATGGCCTAATACTTGCATGGATGATGATAAGTTTCTCTTATATAAACTTTCCACCTAAGATTTTGAAATACAAGGTAGAGTTAGATGAAGCCAGCTTAAAATTATTTTCCTATGAAAACAAAACACAGTTACCTAGTTTGAGTATTTGAGCACCTAGTGTAATAGTTACCAATTTCTTTCATTATTTGCATGCTCATTTAATCTTTAATTAATTCAACTTAAAAATATATAATTGAAGAGAGAGAAAAATTTTTAAGGTAATTAAATTCAGGAATAAATTTTTTTAGGTTGTCTGTAACGACAGTAATACCACATAGCTAAAAAGCTATTTATATAATGAATCGCAAAACTTTTTACATCTCTACTAGCCATAGTCATAATGATGTTATATCTCTCGTAACAATCAACAAATTAAAAATAGCAAAAGAATGGTTTTGAGGAAAAGATGATTCGTAAGAAAATAAATATATTCAAAAAACAAAAAGTGATAAATGAAAGTACTCTTCAGACAGATAAAGAAATTGATAAAATATTCAGGAAATTTACGTACCATCCTTCAGTATTTAATAAGTTTTAAAAAATTTCAGCAAATTTAAATTAGCACTGAAAAATTATTACAGTTTGAATAAATTAATTAAAATCAATAAAAATGAAAAGATTGATTAAGGCAACAAATCAGGGAATATCAAATTGATTGTAAAGATTGTGAAAAAATATACATAAAAAAAAGAAAGAAAGGAACTTGAATACAAGATTGAATGAACACCTTAGAAATGTTAGAAATGGAAAAGTCTGCATTAGCTGCACATACATGGTCAGAAAAACACAGAATCAAAACTAAGGTCAAATTACTGAAACAGATAAATCTAAGGAACTCACAATTTGGGAGAAAATTTACATCCACAAGAATAAGAAGAAAACTATGAATTTTGAAATTCCCAGGGAAAAATAAAAATGATTTGGAAGTTCATTGGTTAGCCAACAGATGGCCAGAAATCAACCTACAGGCCGACAACTGCAAATACAACAGTTAGAATGCATCAACAATATCGCATAAATGCGACAAAATTATAGTCTGGAAAATATAAAAAAATATGGAGTCAAAATAACTAACTCATAGTAAATTAAAAGGAAATCAATGTAAGAACAATAATAAATATCATGGTGGATTTTCAAGTATTGTATATTTGTTATGTTGGATGTAATGTATCTATGCACCATAACAACATACCATGCAAAGCATGTAAATGCTCATTTATCTGCCTTTATTAATGACCTATGTTTGGACAAAAATATTTTAAAAAATTGGTTATGGCAAGTGATTTGTCTTAACATATTTTGCAAAGTGTTAAAACACATTAATTAATTTTTTTAAAAATTTACAATAAAATTCTTTTCACCTCACCTCATATCCTATCTTCTAATTAGACCTGTTTTGTAACCTTAGTGATTACATCTTCAGTAGTAACATGACTGATGTTCTGTCATACAGGAGCACTGCTTCTTACTCCATCTGTTTATGGACCAATGAACCTCCCAATCAAATCAACTTCCCCGGAATTTCAAAATTCATTAATCTTTCTTACTTAGTTCAACATAACATGGCACCTAGAAATGAATATACCCTCAATTGGATAAATGAAAAATGACAAAATTGAAGAAGAAAAGATATCAAGAATTTACCGGATTAAATGCAAAGATTGTGATAAAATTTACATGAGGAAAACAAAAAGAAATTTGAAAACCAGAGTGAAGGAACACCTTAGGAATGATAGAAATGGGGAATTGGAAAAATCAGCAGTAGCTGCTCATGCTTGGTCAGAAGAACATAAATTTGAAAGAAAAGCTAATTTAACCTTTTGACTGCCGAGTTTCCCTTTTGCCAGCTGGGCTGTGGGTGCCAGGTTTTTTAAATTTAAAGTACTATGCCATACTATATAATATAAACCTATATAAAGTATATTTAACTGTGTACATGCCATGCTAAATTTAATTTGAACTCACTATTATACATTTATTTGAAGGTTTAGGCAGTGTTGCTTCCACTTGTAAAGATCCCAGGTTCGAATTCAGCACGGTGTCTTTATTGAAATTTGTTATCACTATCACTAAAACATTTATTCTACTGAATAATGTTGATGGTATTATCACTAAACACTTATAATATTAAATATTGTTGAACATTTTTTATGGTCCTGAGTTCGAATCAGTTCCAGTCAAACAGTTGTTCTATGCCACGTGTTTCGTCTGTCGCGACACGCCCACGACTGTCAGTCACACCCTGTTCATTTAGGTCTACATCACTTGCTTTACTATTTACAGGCTTAGATTGTAATAATATTCTCTTAGAAACAGGACTACTATCACATTCGTCAAACGAATAACCATTTGATGAACTGTTACTGTCACTCTCATCTTCTGATAAAACTGACACATTAAACTCGCGTATTGTATTTTCGTCAACTTCGAGACATGAATCACTGTATTCCACAGCACGAACTACCCCTTGGCCAGGTATCTTTTCAACTAAAAATAAAATAAATAAAGAGACAATTCTGAAATTGCAATATTCCATAGCAAAAAAAAAAAAAAGGCCTTGAAACATGAATGTACACCCTCCTTTAGAAAACCGATTTACACCAGCCTGTACCGTTATTCTGTAAGGGATGTGAAAAGTATTGCTAAGGAAGGATGTACAAACACAGAACGAAAAATCATTTTAGTTTATTGAAGTAAAAACTTCGGGGAAAAAAATATTTAAAATAATAAGATTGAAAAACCGGAGCCGGCCGGGCGTGGCGTACCGCTGTAACACGCACTTTCACACGGCGGATGCCGGGCATGGCGTGTTTCTTTTTTTCAAAAGGTTACTCAAAAACAGATAGAAAAATCTAAGTAGCTCATTGTTTTGGAAAAGAAAATTTAAAGAATTTTTAAATTCCCATGGAAGTTGATTTCATTGAGAGGTTCATTGGTCCACCAACAGATGAAGTAAGAAGCAGTGCTCCTGGATGACAGAACATCTGTCATGTAACTGCTAAAGATGTAATCTAAGGTTACAAAATCGGTCTAATTACTCGTAGAAGACAGAATATGAGGTGAGGTGGAAAGAATTTATTTTAAATGTTTAATTAAACCTCATAATGATATTTCCTACAATAGTTCAAGTGTAAATGCATATTTATCTGCCCTTTATTAATTACTTATGCTGGATAAAAATATATAATAATAGTTACGGTTTGGTTAGGGCAAAGTGATTTGTCTTAACATAACCTGCAAAAGGTGTAAATGAACATTTATTTGAGCTTTATTGATGATCTATGTTGGATAAAAATGTAAAAAAATTGTTAGGGCAAGTGATTTGTCTTAATACCCCAGTACCATGATTGACAAACCAAGAAGGCCCTGACGTACCCAGCTGGCTGATAGCCTCGTATCCACATATGTTAATCACAGAGATGGATGATAATCCAGCCAGTAGTGGTGACATGTGGTCTGAATATTGGGTTTCCAGTCATTGTAGATGGTTTTCTGAACCTGGAACCACTACTTATTCTTCTTCTCCTTCCTTTGGCTATGTGGTCCTCTAAGAACCTCTGTTTCCTTCATAACATCTGCCCATTCTTTTCTATTCTTAGCTTTCTATCTCAATCTTTTAACCTTCAGTTGTCTTAAGTCTTCCTCAACCTTATCCAACCATCTTAGTTTTTGTCTTTCAACCTTTTTTTCTTCTTCTGGTTTCCCTTCTAAAATCCTTCTTACACCCCTTTCCTGCTCCATCTACAATACTATGCATACCAGTCTCTTTCTTCTAATATCTCCTACTAGATCTAAATCCATATATAATTTTTTCAGTTGTTGGTTATTCTAATTCTCCATGTATCTTGTTCTTGTACTGCTCCATATATCTTCCTTAGTATTTTTCTTTCCCATGTATTTAATATGAACTTAACCCTTATTGCAGTAGTTAAAATTATTAATATTTTTAAAGGGCCTCTCCGTCACATAACATATGAATAAACCATACCTTTTTCTGATAATGTCCATGTTTTTCTTTCAAACATAACTATTGATTTCAGTATTGTTTTATATGTTTTAATTTTTGCTTCCCTACTTTTTGTCCTTGACTAAAAAACTTGTTTTAATGCATAAAAACATCTATTGCCCTTAGTAATCCTTGCTTGAACCTCTTCATTTAATTCATTTTTGGGAGACAATTACAGAACCCAGATATGTAATACTATAAACTTTCCCAAATTTCTAGGACTACATTATATGAGTTTGGATTTGCTTTTACTTTTGTTGTTCTCATATATTTTCCACTACTTATTGTAACAATTATAAAAAAAATTGTACCTTACAAAACAGTCGTCCTCAACTATAATAACTTCTGTTATAAACGATGTCACACTATTAAAATTCAAAGCTTTTCAAAGATATAATGTTAAAAGATTCCGGTCTATGTGGCCATGGGCTACAACTGGTATTTCTTCCAGACGTTCCTCCCTCAACTGCGGAGGGCATCTTCAGTGGCGAGTGCTTCTAGATGATGTTACCTTGTCGTAGACTCGACTGTAAGTGTTCGATCATATTTATGCTCGTGCTGACATCTGGATAGCTGGGCGGAGTCGTAGACATCATCATAAATCTGGCTTCTAATTGGTTCGGAACGGTCTCCTTGTTATTGATTAGTTTTAACCGTCTTTAAGCCAGTTCTATGATGACGTCTATGACTCTGCCCAGCTATCCAGATGTCAGCACGAGCATAAATATGAGTGCCAAACTTTCTGCAGATCACTTACAGCCGAGTCTACGACAAGGTAACATCATCTAGAAGCACTTGCCTCCACAGTTGAGGGAGAAATGACTGGAAGAAACACCAGTTATAGACCATGGCCACATAGCCCGGAATCTTTTAACATTATGATTACCGGCCGTGAAAGCCTGCATTCCACAATTTTGAAAGATATGCTTCATCCTCAGGAATTCTTATGGTGCTGTTTTAAATTATTTGTATATTTTATACACCCAATAACTAAAGCCCTCTGTATAAAATATACAAATAATTTAAAACAGTACCATAAGAATTCCTGAGGATGAAGCATGTCTTTGAAAAGCTTTGTATTTTAATAGTGTGACAATGTTTATAACAGAAGTTATTATAGTTGAGGATGACTGTTTTATAAGGTACAAAAAAATGTATAAATTAAATAATTTTAACCTCAACAGTGTTCAAACATGATTATTAAAAGTATAGATACTTAAATTATTGTAATCAATGGTAAAGAGAAAAATTTTTGCATGAACTGGGAATCGAACCTTCAGCTTTCCGTGCTGATGCTCTGCCCACTGAGCAGGCTTCATTCCCATCCAAGCACAAATCTTTCCTTCACCTTACTATCTTGATCCCACATTCAATTGCAGTGAATCATCATTCACAAATACACAATGAATGGCTTCTATATTAAGAAGATACTTATTGTAAGTACCAAATTCTCCATAATGCTGGGTGGGCACCAGACTGTGATGGTCAAAATTCCATGAGTAAATTTCTTCCTGTAGGGTATATAACTGTTCTTGAGTAATTTGTGATAGTATTTTTAATTCAAGACTATATTATCGTAAAACTTTGTTCTACCATCCAAATATTACCTTAGTTTAATCAAAATTACAGTGGAAGAAACATGAGGTAATTCTCAATTTATAATTGAGTTGGATAAAATGTTTTACATCTCACCATATAAGTTCCATGTTTTCAGCGACAATTTTGAAATTCATAAGTTTTTCTTTCTTGTTTTTTGAATATGGATTTTTTCCCAAACTGTGAGTTCTTTTTGTTTTTCTATTTGTTTAATTAGAAACTCCTGCTGATTCTGATTTGATCTGGAGGTTCATCGGTTCACCAACAGAGGTAGGAAGAAGCAGTTCTCCTGATCGACATAACATCAGTCAGCAAGAAATTACTGAAGATGAAAGGCTTCGAAACCAGTATAATTAGAGGACTGGATATGAAGTGAGATAAAAAATTTTAATTCAAGTCTTAAATTAAACCTCATAGTGATTTTTTCCTATAAATGTGCAATATAGATACCTAATTTGCCTACTAGATATCCCTTGATGCAACATGCTTACCACATGTCACTCACGACATCTGTAGGGAAATAAGCATAACTGAAATAAGATTGATTAAGAAACCCCAGAGACTGACTTGGGCTGAAGACCCATAGGATGGTTCTTAAAACTTAAAAAAATATGCATAGAATTTCAACCATTATGGGACCAGTGCCCACTAGTTTGATTAAGAGGTGCATCTGCATCTACACACTGTACTATTAATCTTCCCAAATGACACTACAGCCCAATAAGGACCTTCATCTTCTCAGGCCAATCCTTTCGAGGGTTCCTAACAAGACAGTTTTACAGGATGGGTCATCAGCCGCATGCCTAATCCCCAACCTGGGGGCCAGGGAGTCTTCTGTTGGGGTTCCATACCTAGTTGAGATGGCCTCGTTTGAGGGCACCAGGCTTCGCCCGAACCAATTCCCAAGGTATGCAGCAAATAGCTTCATACACTAAGAAAATAGATAGATAGATCCAGCCAGTGTAGGTATGATATGTCAGCTTGTTAAGAACTCAGGCATTATAGTTGGCTTTCTCAATCTGAAGCCTCTACTTATCGTAGCTACTGAAATTAATCACAAACTAGTGGGCACTGGTCCCATACTGGTGGAAATTCTATGTATATTTTTTAAGTTTTAAGATCCATCCTATGGGTCTTCAGCCCAAGTCAGTCTCTGGAGTTTCTTAATCAATCTTATTTTAGTTATGCTTATTTCCCCACAGATGTCATAAATGACATGTGGTCAGCATGTTGCATCAAGGGACATCTAGTAGGCTGGATGATCATTAAACTCTATGGATGTGAGACCAGCAACCAGGTTGTAGGTCAAGAGCTGTCTAGGCTTGTTGTTCCATGGAGTAAGGACAAAATCCAGTACTAATATGTTCTTACCTTGAATGTACATTTTCTACTGAGTGAACCTGTGTACTCCTCTGATCCTCTTTCTTCAGCCGTCAGATCCATTATTACTTGAACTGGAATTGTTATCACTGCTCACAACGAACCTGGAAGGAAGAGAGAACAGCTGATTTCATGGGTGCCACCAGGATTACTTTCAGGGAGGTGTATCTGCATCTACACACTGTACCATTAATCTTCTTAAATGACACTACAGCCCAATAAGGACCTTCGTCTTCTCAAGTCAATCCTTCGAGGCTTCATATTTGGGTTCCTAACAAGATAGCTTTACAGAATGGCTCGTCAGCTACATGCCTAACCCCCAACCTGGAGGGCCAGAGAGTCCTCTGTTGGAGTTCCATACCCTAGCTGTCTAGACTAGATGGTCTCGTTTGAGGGCACCAGGCTCCACCCGAACCAGTTCCTAAGGGTCTTGGCTTGCTGGTCAGGTGGCTGTTGTAATGCCTTCTGTCTTATATCTAGGTATTTATTAGTACATCTACTCAGTGGCGGACTAGTGGTTATGCTCCTTGCCTCTGGTCCGGAGGGTCACAGGTTCAAATGCGGCCGGGGTCGATGGATTTTTTTAGAATGGAAAAATCCAAGGGAGTCCCGCGCCGTAGCCGAGCGGTTAAGGTAGGAAGCCTTGGCGCAGAGCTACGGGACTTGCGCTGGTTCGAGTCTCCATGGGGGAAGAAATTTTCTCATGGTATTTCGGCCAGTATGGGACCGGTGCCCACCCAGCATCGTGAGGCAATTGGGTAGCTACAATAAGTAGCGGCTCCAGGTTGAGGAACCAGCTATAACGGCTGGGGGACTCAACATGCTAACCACATGTCACCCCTACACTGGCTGTTGATCATCTACCTCTGTGATTGACACATGTGGATGTGAAGGGCCAGCAGCCGGCTGGTAAAAGGGCAACCGCTGTAAAGTGGAAAGACCCTCAATCGGATCGAAAATCCAAGGAGCAAGTCCTTCGGGAGGGACTTTAAGCCATGGGTCCTGAGTCTGAAGATTTTCAGGATTGTAAAAGATCCTTAAGCCTGAATGAAAAGGCTTCTAAGCAAAATATAGCGAATTTTCCCGTTCTAGTACTACCTTAGTTTCCTAGATGTCAGTATGGGGCAGATCACTGACCACGAGCCACTCCAATGACATCTATACGAAAACAAGTGTAACTAAATTGGTATTGTTCAAATTCTCCCCTGTAGGGGGAGAGCACCTAAATCTCCGTTGAGGGAAAACAAGGGCTTACAAGATCTACTCAGCATTGATGCACCTCCAGCAGTAGGTATTTGTATAAGATGGATAATTTAGGAAAGTTAACGAGATTATGAGCTACTCAGTCCACCCAGAATACCCAGGGGTATAGTAAGGTTATGAAATGAAAGGATATTTGGTTAAGGACAGCGGTTTGCTGCTCCTATTAATCACCTTTTATGACAGGGGGAGGTCCTATGGTGCTATTCTACAACCCAGCACCACACAGGGTCTATACTATTAATATTAACTAATAAAATATAATTTAACATTTTCCAATACTGTTATTTTAACACAGTTCCAATAATGGATCATATTATAATATTATAATGATATTGTGAAAAGAAAAATTAATATGTGAACCAGGAATTGAACCGTGGACCTCTAGTTCTCCAGACTAGTGTGCAGCCCACTACACCATTTCACACCTGGCACAAACACTAACAATTCTTTCCACTTATACAAATCTATAATTCTTGTTTCGTCCGCTGTCAGGTAGATGACATTGCCACAGCGGACGAAACGAGAATTGTAGATTTGTATATGTGGAAAGAATTGTTAGTGTTTGTGCCAGGTGTGAAATGGTGTAGTGGGCTGCACACTAGTCTGGAGAACTAGAGGTCCACGGTTTGATTTCTGGTTCACACAATTTTTCTTTTCACAATATCATTATAATATTAAAATATAATGTGTAATTATATATTTATGTTATGTTAATTAAGTTAATGTCAAATTCAAATCGCTTGACAACATAACCAGTGTTCACCAGGAAAAGAAGAGAGGAGGACACTAAATTCATTGACAAGGTGATGAACAAATTTGGACAGCAATCTAGATGCCTTAAATTTTTATTCAAACAACAACTTAATAAAACAAAATAGTTCTTAATTTTTCTTTATATTTTCTTTCCCAATGGAGGTGGGGGGTTACATTTATAATCAAACAGTAACTTAATAAAAAAAATTTCTTAATTTTTTTAATATTTAATTTTTTTTGCTATGTACTTTCTTTCCTGACGGGGGGGGGGGTGCAAGTGCACCCTCCTCCCGGCGCCCATGGCAGATTTATTTATGAGTCTATAACATATGTTGTAATTATTGTTTACTGTTTTATATAACTATTCTTCTTCTTTATCCATACAAGTCTTAGGTCTAGAGGCCTACAACTATCTCACTGATGAATTCTGTATTCAGCGCTTCCTTGGATGACCCAGAGATCTCTTCCCCATTGGACAATAATTAAGCATGGCTTTGGAAACTCTATTTGATCTCATTCATCGCAAATGAATCATCCAGTTGTTCTGGTATACATGTATGTATTTAATGACTGGTTCTAAGCGCAGTTCCTTCAAGACATCATCAATGCATTTGTAATCCCACTTGGTGTACCCTGCTGTATATCTCATAAATCTCATTTCACTAGAAGTTATCCTACTCTCCTCTCCTTTCCTCAAAGTCAAAACTATTGTATTGTATTGTAGAGAAATTCCTAATAAAGAAAAAGATTATTATTATTAGTAGTAGTAGTAGTGGTAGTAGTAATAGTTTTTTCTCTCCCTGAGAAATAAGTTTAAGTCAATCTGGCAGTATTTGTTTGATTCTTTCGATTTACTTATGTGCTATATTAGTGTTACAGTAGTAATAGTATATCCTAAGATTAAATTTAAATGTTTCATACCTCACCTCATATCCATTCATCTAAGTAGAGCGCAGTTTCAAAGCCTAGTTCTTCAGATCGACATAACATCAGTCGACGAGAAAGTACTGAAGATGAAGCTACCAAGGCTTTGAAACCGCGATCTAATTAAAAGACTGGATATGAGGTGAGGTATGACGTATTTCAATTTAATCTTTAATTAAACCTCATAGTGATTTTTTCCTATAAAAGTTCATCATGTTGCTCTTATCGAGAGCATAGGACCCCAACGAGCAGCTCTAGCAAATCTTATTCCAAGCTAAAACCTTCAACTCTGCCCACATATTTCCTTCCCTTCTGGCTTCCTCCTCCACACTTCTTCTCCATGAAGTCATATTTTCCTCTTTTTCTCTGGCCCTGAGAGTTCCAAAACAGGGCTTCTCTTTTAATAGTATTCTAATTCTTCCTAAGAGTGTGGTCAATTCATCTCCATTTCCTCCATTTTATTTGGATACCAATAGTTTCTTTATTTGTTTCTTTCCATCGATTTTTATTGGAAATAATGTTGGGACAAAATATGTGAAAGATTTTCCTCTCACACCTGGAGGCTGCTTGTTATCTAAGCAGTGACTTTCCAGGTGTGACAAATAGGCTAAGAACTAGAGATTTATTGAATTAATTCATATTAAAACAGGCTTTATTTAGTTGTTTCATATTAATATAAATGTTGAGATATAGAGAGACATGAAATATGGATAATGGTATGTGAAGGTAAGTTATGTAGGGTATCTAACAGTATATTTCTAAAAGTAGCTATATACATGTAGCTTGGTGATAGAGAGGGAGGGTCAGAGAGAGAAAGCTAGACTATGGACAGTATAAATATACAGATACTTAGAACTCTGGGTCTTTTTCCATTTTCTGAAGTCAACAATGAGGTAAGCCGCACCATTTTTCTTAATAAGTTTTATGTTTTATTAATGAGTCAAAATAGTTCAATTTTCAAGAATTTATTAATACTTTAAAATTATGGATTAAAACTAAGTTATTTGAGAATTATGATATATTTAAGGATAGGTCGTAATTGGTTTTTTGGTTCCCACCAAAGTCCTATAGTTATCTCTCTCTCTCGTTCTGCCCTTAGTAATTTCATAGATTAGTTAAGGTTAGTTTAATTACTTTATATTGTATAATTTGTTGTTATATTACCCATCCAAGTATTTTGTGCAGGCGGAAAATATGTTAACTAACAAACTGTCTTTCTCTTTCTATTCCTTACTATGTTGCCACTTCCTTCCCTTTGTATTATGTTGTTTGATTGGCAGGTAGAGAGCTGACAAATACTATGTATTTTAATGATCCGTTGTTCTGCGCGGTCAGTGGCAGAATGACTAACTTGACAACCCTGTTACTTTTGGGGTTACGTCTAGGAATGTGCTATCCCTTCCTTGCCCTTCTCATTACATGTTGCCACTTATGATTTATTGTGAAGCTGGTAACAGAGAGGCGACAAATACTGTGATTTTAAATGATCTGACCGCTTGAGCGTTACGTGGTTAAATGGCTAATTTGACAACCAGTTAAGATCTTTCACACGTGCTTAGAGATTCTCCCCCCACATTTGAAGTTGAAACATTTCAATACGTGATCGTATGTACAGTTTTCTCCTACATCCCTTCCACAGATTCAGTTGATCGGTGACACTAGCGATAAAACTCTTCCCCTCTGCCCATGAAGAGTTAACTTGGATGTGTAATAGTTTTAAATATAGGATATTTAAGTAGTTCAATTATTTATTTTACGAATCTCACTACCCTCCAATAGTAGAGTCATCAGCCTTTCCGCTTGGCTGAAACCAAAATCTGTAAGTAAAAATGGACGCTACCCAGCCGTCCCCAGTAACACGCTCTGAAGTCCATCTAAACCCTTTTGGTTATTTTCTAAATCACTACACCAGGTTTCACATCTACATAATAATACTTATTTCACATCATCACCATCATCAACAATCACGGATTAAGCCCATGTGGTTTGTTCTGGTCCCATAGATTCTCATTCAAAAAGTTGAATCCATTTTTCGGTCTACCAACATTCCTGTCTCCTTTTGGTTTGTAATTAAGTATAATATTTGGTATGTGTTCATCTTTCATTCCTTGAACATGTTCTTCCCAGTTTTTTCTAGATTATTTTATTTTATCTATAAGTTTAAAAATATTTAGCTCATTTCTAAATAATATCTTCACTTCTTTTATCTAGAAGTTTGCAGCCAGTTACATTTCACCGAAATCTCATTTCAGCTGCTTCTATGACCTTCTCTTCTCTTTTAGTTAAACCCCAAAATTCACTGCCATACAATGTAAGGGGACTGCCACTGCTTTATAAAATTTTAGTTTTGTTTTCTTTCTAGTGTTTTTAAATATTCTTTTAATTGTGCCACATATATAATTAAATTTATTAAGTTTGGTATAAAAAATCTTCATTTTTAAAATAGGAGATTTCATAACTCAGGTATTTAAAATGGTTGACTTGTTAAATGGGTTTCCCTTCCAGAATTATTTTAGCTCTTATGGTATCTGATCCTTTAAAAACTAAGGTTTTTGTTTTATTTATTGATAATTTGGAATTATAATTCTGTATAATGTTACTCATTTAACATTTTACTTGAAAAAAAAAGGAGTTTAGTTGTTGTATTTTCTCTGGATTGGGTAAAAACTGCATTTGCCTTATGAATTCTTGATTTTACATCACTATTTTGCTCCTCATCCTGAGATACAATACTGCCATGGTACGTAAACTCTTTTAATTCTTCCATGTGTTATATTAACTTCATTTTAAAGCTAATTTTAAGAGCATTATGACTGAATCCCCAAACATTTTAGGCAGGAGCATACTTTAATGAATAAAATATTATTCACTTTCATATAGAATACATGTCATTGCTCATGGACTGCAAAAGCGAATTTGTGAAAAAATTGGAGATGATCTCTTTTCAAAATGACCGATTCAATTAATGGAAATTGTAAAAAAAAATCATTATCATTTTTTGTAAAAATCAAATGAATCGTGAATTCTTCTTACCTCATACATCCTCATAATTCCCAACTTTATTATTGTATTGTATTGTAAGCCCATGTTTTCCCTTTACAGAGATTTAGGCACTCTCCCTCTGCAGGGAAGAATTTGAACCATATTAATTTAGTTACACTTGTTTTTGTATAGATGTCATTTTGAATGGTCCATGGTCAGCGTTCCGCCTCATACTGACATCTAGGAAACCAAGGTAGTACTAGGACGGGAACATTTGGTAAATTTTGCTTAGAGGCCTTTTGATTCAAGCTTAAGGATTTTTTACGAGCCTGAAAATATTCAGACACGGGACCCATGGCTTAAAGTCCCTCCCAGAGGACTTGCTCCTTGGACTTTTCCGTCCTAAAAAATCCATCGACCCGGCCAGGTTTGAATCCGCGACCCTCAGAACCAGAGACAAGGGGCATAACCACTAATCCACCGCAGCCGACCCAACTTTATTATATGAATCATTTTTTGTACTTAGTGAATTTAATTTGCCATATTTTTATTAAGAGGGTAGCCACAAATTTCAGGGAATGACCTCTCTATACCTAGGAATTTTGATAGGAATATACTTTCCATATTGTCCCGCACTCTAGTTGAGTGGGTCTAAGATATTAGATTTTAGCACAGAGCTACAGACATGCACTGGTTTGAAGACATTTCCTCATGCAATTTTGGCCAATATGGGACCAGTACCAACCTAAAATCTTAAGGAATTTAGATAACTATAATAATAGCGGCTCCAGACTGAAAAAATTAACTGACCCAACATGCTGACTACAATATGTTATCTCTTACTGACTTAATTATCGTCTATCTCTGTAAATCACATACTTGGATGGGAGGCCAGCAGCTGGTTAGTAGACCATGGACCTTCTAAGGCTTATCACATCATAGAATTTATGCTTTTCATATTCGAGATTTCTTTAACATACCACTCATCTCTGATTTTAACTTCAGTAATTTTCCAGCATAAGTGGTTTAGTTATTTATGCTATTTTTGATCTCACAGATGTCCACTGCTGCGGTCTCAAGGTAGGGTGCTGCCTTGTCACGCAGCGGGTCCGGGTTCGATTCCCAGTTGGGACAGGCTTCCTGGACGAGGTTTTTTTTCGGGATTTTTCCTCATCTGTAAGACAAATGTCAGGATGCTTAGGGCCCACCAGTCCCCGAAAATCATGCAGCAATCATTATCACCACCATCATTCACTGGTGTGGAAAGCAACGGGAAGCTACCACACCTATAATTCCTTAGTAAAGCTGCAAAGCATAGCATGAAAATGCCATGATTGCAGTGAGACTGCCCTAGGGCAGAACCCTACGGTTAGACTGATATCACAATTCATCAATTGAACTATTGAATAAATATAATTGTCTTTTTTTAAGGACTTGTGTTACACATCCCATGTAGAATATAACAAAAATGAGACTTAACTAACTCCATGGCACCACAGGACTAGAAGGCCGTTGGCCTACCAGCCGGCTGCTGGTCTCTCATCCACATGTGTTAATTACAGAGATAGACGATCATTCAGCCAGTGTAGGGGTGACATGTGGTTCCCCCAGCCGTTATAACTAGTTTCCTCAACCTAACTAACGATCTACGTTAGGCAAAAAGACAAATATAAGGTTAGTGCGATATTTTAGTTAACTTCCCAAGTTTAGGGCCGATTTATGTAAATGTGAAATAAAACTCAAATACCATTGTTTATAAATCATCTATTAATACTTTTAAAATTCATTTTAGTCCCGCGCCGTAGCCGAGCGGTTAAGGTAGGAAGCCTTGGCGCAGAGCTACGGGACTTGCGCTGATTCGAGTCTCCACGGGGGAAGAAATTTTCTCATGGTATTTCGGCCAGTATGGGACCGGTGCCCTCCCAGCATCGTGAGACAATTGGGTAGCTACAATAAGTAGCGGCTCCAGGTTGAGGAACCAGCTATAACGGCTGGGGGACTCTACATGCTAACCACATGTCACCCCTACACTGGCTGTTGATCATCTACCTCTGTGATTGACACATGTGGATGTGAAGGGCCAGCAGCCGGCTGGTAAAAGGGCAACCGCTGAAAAGTGGAAAGACCCTCAATCGGATCGGAAAATTCATTTTAAAGCATCGTTGAGGTTATGTAATAAAATATAAAATTAGTCCTGTGTACCAGTTGAAAAGCTGAAGATGAAACATTGTTTTGAAAGGCCTTCATAACTACTTGACGAAGTTTTCTAATATAACTTTATTTTAGTTGAGGACTACTGATTTATCAGGTACTAATTTTATATTTTAATATTTTATTGTCTATTAAATTTAATAGTTGGCTAATTAATTGCTTCATATCCATAGTTAAAGACTAGAAGGAAGAATTAGACATACATAACCACGAATTCTGGTAAGTTACAAATTCCCCTCTGAATATAGGGCGTTCTCGAATTTTCTTCATCTCAAATATTCAATCTATCTAATCCAAGATCGAACCTGTGACCTTAAGTCCTCAATGCAGACATACTACTTCGACAAAATCAAATATAAAATAAAAAAAAATTAATGTCAATAAAAGTTGTATTATATTGTAAAATATTTACCATTTGTTTTTCCCGCTTAAATGTTATAGAGCGGTAAATTCCCCTTCCGGAAGTTGATTCAAATCTAACGCCGTTTAAGGCTTTCGACAGAGATTATCTAATTGTCGAATGCACGTAGATAGTTCGAAATTCAAATCAAGAGGAGGGATATACGAATTCGATTTAAGAAAACTGGATTGAAGTAGGTCGCAGGGCTTGCACGAGTATAAAGAAAGTTAACAAAGCGCGTCTGCGCAGAAAACTCGCGTGGACGTGTCAGCGATAGTGGAAACCAAGTCAGTTACACAAGAGAGATGAGGGAAATCGTGCATCTTCAAGCGGGACAGTGCGGAAACCAAATCGGATCCAAGGTAACAATTTTTTTCGCACTTGCTATCAATTAACACTACTTCCTCTTACAGTTATCAGGTTTGAGCAAGTTTATTTCTATGCCATTAACTGCACATTTCAAGTTTTAGTACATTGAAACTCTCCATTGATAAGAAAATTGTTATTTAGTGATTCATTGTGTAAAATATGCACTTAAAATCTTAAGTCTGAAATATAGTACAATCGTAATTAAATAATCCCATCTCTGATTCCGAGGCTCTAGAGTTTAAACCCGGCCGGTATCAATTAATTCTTTCAGGTCGTAAAAATCCTTAGTATTTATTTATTTCATTTCACCTGATAGAGTTAAGACCATAAGGCCTTCTCTTCCACTTTACCAACGTTTGATTATACACAGCCTATAATAACAATTATGAATTATCTACAACATAATACACATTAGCTGTATAATATGTAGTTGACAAGGAAAGAACAAAAAAAAAAATTAAAATAATCTATGTATAGTGTTCTGCCCGAGGGCAGGTCTCACTATAATCCTAGCATTTTCAGGCGATATGCTTTGCAGCTTTACTAGGGAATTGTAGGTGTGGTAACTTCCCGTTGCTTTCCACTCCGGTGAAAGATGATAATGATGGCCAGATGATGTTGATGGATCTTTTGGGCCTTAAAGCTACCTGACACTTGTCTTACAGGTGAGGAAAACCCCCGGGGAAAAAAGAAACCTCACCTAGGAAGTTTGTCCCGACCGGGAATCGAACCCGGGCCCGCTGCATGACAAGGCTGCGCACTACCTCAAGACCACAAAGGTAGATGATGATGATAATAATAATAATAATAATAATAATAATAATAATAATCCATCCATAGTAATTCTGCCCGAGGGCAGGTCTTTCACGGCAATCATAGCATTTTCATGCTATGCATTGCAGCTTTACTAGGAAATTATAGATGTGG
The DNA here is from genome assembly GCA_030220185.1 of Diploptera punctata. Taxonomy (NCBI): domain Eukaryota; kingdom Metazoa; phylum Arthropoda; class Insecta; order Blattodea; family Blaberidae; genus Diploptera; species Diploptera punctata. Next base: position 2,563,162 of record JASPKZ010002337.1, read on the forward strand.
TAGCTTCCCGTTGCTTTCCACACCGGTGAAGGATGATGATGATGGCCGGATGATTTTCGGGGACAGTTGGGCCCTAAGCTTCCTGACATCTGTCTTATAGGTGAGGAAAACCCCGAAAAAAAAACCTTACCCAGGAGCCTGTCCTGACCGGGAATCGAACACGGGCCCGCAGCGTGACAAGGCAGCACGCTACCTAGAAACCACAGCGGTGGACAGTAATAATAATAATAATAATAATAATAATAATAATAATAGTAACAACCTATAAATGTAACGTGCTGCCTTGTCAGGCAGCGGGCCCAGGTTCGATCCCCGCTCGGGACAGCTTTTCTGGGTGAGGTTTTATCGGGGTTTTTCCTCAGCTGTAAGACAAATGTCAGGAAAACTTTAAGGCCCAAACGGTCCCCGAAATCATATGGTCATCATCATCCTTATCATTATCATTATCCTTTACCAGTGTGGAAAACAATGGGAAGCTACCACATCTAAAATTCCCTAGTAAAGCTGCAAAGCATAGCATGAAAATGCTATGATTGCAGTGAAAGACCTGCCCTCGGACAGAATTACTATGGATGGAACCTATAAATTTTGATCAAGTAATTGGCTTTTTAAAGAAAGAGTAAGTTATAGAAGAATAATAAATATACACCTATAACATGGTTATATATTAAATATTATATTGTCTAAGGAAATGTTTAGTGAACTTTTTTTAAACAGTTTTGAGTCGGGCAGTTCTTGGTATACTTGGGGTGGGAATTCCACAGTCAGGTGGCTGAAACAAGGAAGGATGAGGAATAGTGAGATTTTCGATGTAGAGGTACAGCTAGAGTTAAATTTTCTCTCGAACATGTGTTGAAGTTAGGGTGGGAAGATAGTGAATGGAAGCGAGTAGAAACATAAAGGGGTGATTAGGTGGAAAAAGTGTTGTATAAGAAGTAGAGGCAATGTATCGCTTACTTCGGAAGGGAAGTATATATATCCATAGGTTTCGTATCGTAGATTTATTACACGGGATAACCTTAACTTTAAATCTTAAGTAAGAAGCTTGTAAATAAATTTGTTGACCCTTTCACGCCTAGCTTTGAATCGTGACGCTAATGACCTGAACTATTAAAACTCAGTGATGTAGGAACTACGTAATCTACGTGAATTCCTCAGCAAATTGAATTTGTGTGTTAATCAGAATGTCCAGCCAGCGCAGCGGTGGACTAGTGGTTAAGCTCCATGGCTCTGGTTCCGAGGGTCGCGGATTCAAACCCGGCCGCAGTTAATGCATTTTTTTAGGATGGAAAAATCCTAGGTGCAAGTATTCCGGGAGGGACTTCATGCCTGATATATATTATTATAATAATGAAACAGGGGCGTGGAAACATTGTAGGAAAACCAGAGGGAAAACGCCCAATTGGTAGTCCAAGAATGAGGTGGGAGAATAACATTAACAATGATTTGAGGGAGGTAGATCATACAGGAGATGATTGGAAAACATTAGCTCTGGATAGAGATGTATAGAGTGCTTATGTCGGGGCGGCCATGAACCTAAGGGTTCGATAGTCCCAGTGAGTTAGTTAGTTACGAGTTACTTTTTATCCCTTTCCGTGGCCTACTCTTCTTAAACTGCAGAATTACATACTTTTAACAATTAAAATTAACAACTAATTAACTCACTGGCACTATCGAACCCGTAGGTTTATGGCCGCGCGATCATAAGCTCTCCATACATCCCTATCCTGAGCTAATGTTTTCCAATCATCTCCTGTATAATTTACTTCCCTCAAATCATGGATAATGTTATTCTCCCACCTCATTCTTGGTCTACCAATTGGGCGTTTTCCTTCTGTTTTTCCTACTAGAAGGTTCGATGCACCTCTTTCATCCCCCCATACGTACTAAATGTCTTGACCATTGCAGCCTACGAGACATAACTGTTCTTATTATATCTGGCTTCCTGTATATGTAATGTAGTTCACTATTATGTATTTTTCTCCATTCACCTGCCTGTTCATCTCTTTTTGGCACAAAAAATATTCCTAAGAATTTTATTCACAAATACTCGTAATTTTCTTTCCTGCCTTAGAATAAGAGTCCATGTTTTGCATCCATATAATATAACTGGTAGAATAACTTTTATATATTTTCAATTTAACGTTTTCTGAAAGGAGTTGTATTGCATAATAGCATGCATTTCCAGAATTGAACCTATGTTTAATTTCTTTGTGCATCTCAGTTCTATTTGTAATTATTGTTCCCAGATACTTAAAATCAACCACTTATTCAAAATTTCGTTCATTTGTCATTAGTCGTCCATTATTTCTTCTTAAAAAACAAAATCTATGGGAATGTGTGGAAAATGCTTATGAAAAGTTAGGGTTACAATAGAATTAGATGAAAATATCATAGAATAAGTTTCTGAATTTAATTACCTTGGTCACCTAATATCTGATATTAATGAGAAATGACACAGAGATAAAGTAACTGCAAAATCAGGACTGTAATATAGCAGTGAAAATTGCATACTAAATTCTAAAATCAAATCAAAATTGAAAGTGGCACTGATGAAATTTTTAGGTCCACTCCTAGGTTTGACAAAAATGTACAACTAAAAAACACAGATACGTGGTAAATTCTAAATTCAAAATACCCATCCATAGTAATTCTGCCCAAGGGCAGGTCTTTCACTGCAATCATAGCATTTTCATGCTATGCTTTCCACACCGGTGAAGGACGATGATGGTGGTCGGATGATTTTCGGGGACCGTTGGGCCCTAAGCTTCCTGAAATTTGTCTTACAGGTGAGGAAAAACCCCGAAAAAAATCTCACCCAGGAGCCTGTCCCGACCGGGAATCGAACCCGGGCCCGCTGCGCCACAAGGTAGCACGCTACCTCGAGACCACAGCGGTTGAAGAAATCCATAATTATCAAAGTAATTGTTTTCAACATGTCCAAAGAATGAAACCATCTCGCTTTCGTAAATTAGCTTTGCAGTATCAACCTAAAGCATTTCGAGATACAGGAACACCAACATTAAGAAGGACTGACCAATCACATATTGAGATCTCATAGGAACAGGTTCAAACGACCTAAACCTAAATAAGTTCATGATGATGATATTTCTTTATTCAAGTAAAGAATAATTTTTAAAAATGAAGATGAGTCATCAAATCACATCTAATGACTATGTTCATTTTTTTTATTGTGACAATACAACTGTAATTCTAAGGGGGAAAATTCGGGACGGAAATATGAGCCCAACATTCCTCATCGCTAGACTATACAACAATGATTCACAACACACGATTATGCGTGAGTCATCAAATTAACCGCTCTAATTAATCACATTAGTATGTTATCAGTAATTTGAAATCCCCTGTTTTACATTAATTTCTGATGATTACAAGGACTCTTACCATCCCAACTCCTTTCAAAAAAGATAAAATGAAAATATAAATATCCTCAACTCTTGTCCAACTCAGTTTAGGATCGAGGGATGAGATGAAATGAAGTCCCTTATGTAGAGGTCTGTGAATGACAATGGTGCCGGCCGACCACGTCTGACGCACCTTCACAGGAGCAGATGAACGAAATGGATGAAATAAATATGGATAAATGATGGAATTAAATTGTGGCAGAGGAAAACGGGAGAAAATCCCGAGAAATAACCTGCCCAAGCTCCGTTTCGTCCACCACGAAACCCACATGTAGTGACCGACACTCGATCTCGGGATCCCAGCAGTGAGAGCCGAGCGTCGAACCGCTTGCGCCACGGAGCCGCCTAAATAAATAAATATATATATATATATACACACACACACACATACATGAATATGGTATAAGACTGTTATTCTTCCAGTTATATTAAATGGATGTGAACCATGGACTCTTACTTTAAGGGAGCAGGAAAGATTACCAATATTTGAGAATAAAGTTCTTAGGAAGACGTTTGGACCAAAGAGAGATGAACAGACAGGCGAATGGAGAAGACTACATAACAGAGAGCTACATATGAAACATGATATAATAAGAACAATTAAGTCTCGTAGACTGCGATGCAGAGGACATGTTGCACAAATGGGGAATGAAAGAGGGGCATGGAAGCACTACATTATCTTCATAAGACACCTAACATAATAAGAACAGTTAAGTCTCGTAGACTGCGATGGGCAGGACATATGACACAAATGGGGAATAAAAGCTTCTTGTAGGGAAACCTGATACAAAACGACCAGTTCGTAGACAAAGAATGAGGTGGGAGAATAAATAACATTAACCATGATTTGAGGGAAGTAGATTATACAGGGGATTATTGGAAAGCATTAACTCAGGATAGGGATGCATGGAGAGCTTAAGTCCGCGCGACAATGAACTACGGGTTCGATAGTGCCAGTGAGTTATAAAAAATGTTAGTGAGTGGAGTTAGAACACTGTTACACTTGGAAGTGTAGACGCTTGTTAATTTAAGCTGAGGATACATTCTCTACAGTCTGCTTCTCAGAATAACTCCCCTCATTCTTCTGTTTTTTTAATTTTCTTAACTGTCAACTGCTTCGTACTTCAGCAAAGACAAATCTAATACAACAAAATCTGTTCAGTCACCATTTTAATTAATTAAGTCCAGATAATTTTAATAAAAGTTATTAAGTAGTTGTTTATGTACTTCTTATTCTTCTTCATCATAGTTCAACCATAGATCAAGCCCTTTACTTATACGTATTTTTACACGCCACCCGGACTTTATAGTACCTATCGCCAGAGGGGTTTTAAACGTTCAATTTCAATCATATGTAATATCCGCACAAGAACATTAAGGGTCTCCCCGAATAAGTGATCAGATCAGTCAAGTGCCTCCTCTGAGACAACACAACATTAAGATAAATTTGACAAGTTACCTGGGCGAGGTTTTCTTTAGGGTTTTTCTTCACCTGTAAGACAAATGTCAGGAAACTTTAAGGCCCAAACGGTCTAACATCATAATCATCATCATTCATATTCGCCTTAGATTAATTTTAGGATTAAGGACTCTCCTGACGTACCATTATCATCATCATCATCCACCATATCATCGGGGCAGCGTAACCCCGTCTTCTAGGCGCCCCAACCTCAGAAGTAGGTTACAATTACGCCAGTACCAAGAGAGAACACCAAACATGTCGAAATAACAACCTGGAGCACTGAATAAAATAATTGGTCTATTTATTTTACAATTAAAACGTTCAACCCTTGCCGGGTAGCGAACCTAGATTCGCTAGTCAGGTAGTATACTACCACCTGAGTCAGCACTGACGGATTTTAAAATTAATAGGCCTATGGTGTTTTGCGTTTTGTACTGATACAAAAAAATACACAAGAATAAAAATATATAATACATTAGCATTACCCTCCCTTTTATACGGAAGCGAGATTTGGACATTAAGAAAGAGACAGGAGCAGAATTAAAGCTACGGAAATTAAATTTCTCGGAAGGACAGCAGGACACACTCTTTTAGATCGAAAAAAATTTTTAGAACAATTAGAAGTAGAATCAATAGAAGAAAAACTCAAATTATATAAATTGAACTGGCTAGACCATGTAAAAAGAATGGACAATTCAAGAATCCCAAAAATGATGATGCAATATAAATCCAAAGGACATCGTTGACCAGGAAGACCTCTTAAAAGACTGCTATAGTAGATGGAACCGAAACAGGTCTACTAACTCACTGACTGTCTCGAACCCGTGTGTTCATGACCGCGCCGACATAAGCTCTCCATACAGCCCTATCCTGAGCTGATGTTTTCCAATCATCCCCTGTATAATCTACTTCCCTCAAATCATGGATAATGTTATTCTCCCACCTCGTTCTTGGTCTACCAACTGGGCGTTTCCCTCTGGTTTTCTCACAAGAAGCTTCCATACACCTTTTTTCATGCCACATACCTGCCACATGTCCTGCCCATCGCAGTCTGCGAGACTTAACTGTTCTTATTATATCTGCCTTCCTTTACATACCATGTAGCTCACTATTGTGTAGTTTTCTCCATTCACCAGTCTGTTGATCTCTTTATGGCCCAAAATTTTTCCTAAGAACCTTATTCTCAAATATTGGTAATATTTTTTCCTCCCTTAAAGTAAGATTCCATGTTTTGCTTCTATATAACTGAGAGAATAAACAAGTCTATAAAGGCCCAATGCGTGACGGATGATGACGATGACAAATATATTGCCTGTTATTTCTATGTATTGAATGAGAATAATTAGCAGGCTTGATTGTGGCCGGAATAGATTGGGTACCTCTAAATGGAGGTGTGCCAATATGATAGTGTTCCAACTGAAGTTTCCCAATCCTAATGTGTCATCCTCTCGTTTTCAACACGTTACGGTTTTCTGGAAAGAAAAGCATTACAAAATTCTGTGCGAGTCATTCCCGCTCTTTGACACAAATAACGGACCCACGAATACATTATGTGGGATGTTAAACTTACGATCCTAAAAATTATTTGTAGAACTAATTTATAACAAAGTTTATTCGTCAATATGTAAGAAATTTACGAAGGAATGAAGCTAATGAGATTTCCGCATCAACATATTTATGGAATTTCTTACATATCTCCCTCGATCTGTCCTAGTAGACGCGGAAAATTACCATGGCTATTTAACTCATGCCCCAACTGGTAGTAAGTGACCAATCACGTTTCACTGAATTTTGTTTTTACAACCAATGACAGTCGTGTTTCACCTCGCTCTTTATCGATTTCTCTTTATCAGCTCCTGCTTTTGTGATAAAGAAAGCTCCTCCTCTTTAATATTCTGAACAGGCCAGAGAATTATTTTTCTCCAACAAATACATTAAATATAGCAAACAATGAACAGATTCCGTGATTTTAGTTGATTACTAAAAAATAAATGAATAACCTATAACGTTGATTATAATATACAGTTTGATGTTTCATTATTTCTCCTCTAGGGTGCATTCTTATAATACTGTGATCCTATTTGGCTATAAATAATATGACCAAGTTCAGTGAATATACATAACCTCACTTTTCTGATTTGTTTTCAAACATCGCCGTTTACATTAAATATGTAAATATTTAAAAAACCAGTGACTATATTTAAATCATGATTTCTGAGTAAACAGCTTAATTTTATTCGTTAAATACCTAGTCCTAACAAATGCCACTCCTGATTTCCAAATCCTCTAGATAAATCCATGAGTCATTTCGTGACTCATGAATTTATCGATGATTTGGAAATCACTCGTAACATTACTTATGATATATATACATAAATATTAGGGTTATAACTTTTTGAACTTTTGTGAAATGAAATATTTCCTGTACAATGAATGGATAAACGTTTACTTAAAACCATTGAAAAATGCCGTCATTTCACTGAGCTTCAAAAAAAGATCACCCCCAAATATATTTATATTTCAATATTTAATATTGATTTGGGGGTGAACTTTCTCTTGAAGCTCAGTGAAACGAAGGCCTTTTTTCAACGGTTTTAAGTAAAACTTCACCCATTCATTGCACAGGAAATATTTTATAATTCACAGAAGTCCAAAAAGTTTTAACCCTCTAGGGTTATAAGTTTTTGGACTTTTGTGAAATAAAATATTTCCTGTGCAATGAAAAGGTGCAAAATATTTCCTGTGCAATTAATGGATGAATTTTTACTTGAAACCATCGAAAAAGGTCTTCATTTCACTGAGCTTCAAGAAAAGGTCACCCCCAAAAATATTTATATATCGATATTTAATATTGATTTGGGGGTGACCTTTTTTTGAAGCTGTGTAAAATAAAGGACTTTTGCGATGGTTTTAAGAAAACATCCACTCATCTATTGCACAGGAAATATTTTATTTCACAAAAGTCCAAAAAGTTATATATAAAACCAGCACTTTTTAATATATGTAGTCTATTGGCGACATTGTAAATCACTGGAAGAATGTTTTAAAAACTAATTTTAAAATAAGTAACACTATTGTTGATACTGTATTATATGCGGACGATCAATTGGTAATTGCTGTTACTGAATATAAATTACGATATGGTATACTTAAGTTATGTGCTATCTAAAAATATCTGTAAGTAAACAAAACAGCGTTAATAGAGTCTTCTCTGCTAAATGCAAAAACATGTATATGAATAGATCAAGTAAACCATTTCAACTATCTGGGATATGATGTAACATACGATAAACAAAGGAATGTCGAAAATAAACGGAATAAATTCAGATACACATGTGGAACAATTAGAAATTGTTTTAAATAGATGAGGAAAGAAACAAGATTAAACTTTTACAAGATTATGGTTGTTCCTGTGTTGTTATGTATGTGGCTATGTTGGACTTTGACTAAAAATCATCTAAAAAATATAATCTGTAGAAATGGATTTCGTAAGACATGTAGCTGGATATACTTTACAAGATAAAAATATAGCAAAGCTATTAGGAATGAGCTTAATTGACATATTCAGTTTAACAGACAGAATCAAAGAATACAAACTGAATTGGTTCGACTACATTCAAAGAACGGATCAAGAACATGTAACAAAATTGTTATTCACGTATAGGCCACAGGAATAAAGTAAATTCATTCAAAACATTTAAAAAAATTGCACATGGAGAAGATATTAGGGAAATTTCAACATATATGTGGTTCAATAAGAATATATTTGAGAAATAAGACCACAAGGAAAACTCAATTAAAATTTTACAAAACGGTAGCCGTTCCAACGTTAACACACGGGTCTGAGACTTGTCCTTTAACGATCTCTGATAAACATAAAATTGAGACAATAGAAATGAGATTTCTCAGATCAGTTGCAGGTGTATCTCTAAGAGATCAAAAGAGAAGTCAAGATATCAGAGATGAATTGCAAATATATAACATAAACGAGAGAATACACAGAAATAAATGTAATTGGTTTGAGCATATGCAAAGAATGCCAAATAATCGTTTATCAAAACAGCTGCTTCATTATAAACCTCTAGGCCGAAGAAATGTAGGAAGACCAAAACGTCGTTGGAAAGACGATTTGCACCTGCAGCATATAGTGCACCGGGAGCGGAATGGGACAATAGGCCCATACCTTGTAGATGAAGGTGATATTTTTTTAAATCATTGGTCTGTGTACTTTATTTTTTTGAAAGTGATAACTTATGTATTTTTTTGATCATGGTTGTATTTTATTATTCTTTGTAGGCAACATACACAAATTTTTATAAACGCCACTGTTCTCCTTATAACACGAATCTTATTTACACATGTAACACAAACTATTACCTTTGACCCTTTCATTGACTGGATATAGTAAGGCTCTGTCTTATATTTAAGTTATTATTCGAGAGAATATTATGTGAAAACTACTATTACATTCTGACTAAATAACAATTTGTAATACTTAAATTGAACTAACGTGTCCATCCTATTGGTCTCTGGTTCCAAAGTCCGCAAGTTCAAACTCTGACCAGGATCGATGCATTTTTTATGTCGTAAAAATCTCGAGTATGAATTCCTTCAGAGGATAAATAAGTCCGTAAATCCCCTTATGTAGATTTATGGCACATAAAAGAATCTCAAGCCTGAAGAAAGAGGCTTCTGAGCAAAATTTGTCTCGAATTCACACTCCATGTGTTGGACAGTCACAGTTTTTCAGCGTTTCTCCCAGTTTTCAAGTTCCATTTAATTTAATTTGATGGCGTGACAAGCAGGCATCCTTATGTATCCTCATGCATCCCTAAGTATCGTGTGTGATACATTTGGCGTTTAATTTTTTCTCGCTTCGGGAATAACTCCAACTTACTGTGATCGGTGATATCATATTCGATACCTTCAGACATTCAACTTTCCAACTGCAGTCTTTAGATGGCAACATCAATTAAAGGGCAAAAGCTTGATTTAGAATTTAGATCAAAGATATCATATATGATACCTTGCATTAAACATTCTTAAATATCTGCCCCTAAAAATACATTTTTTTCGTTTTTTTTAATTTGTTTTGACTCCTACGAACCCATTAAACCTAAAAATAAAAATATAATTGAAACAAATCTTAATTCAGAACCCCCATTAACTCCCCAAAATGTTTTGAATACCCCCAAAAGAATTGTTATTTGGCTTCCTAGAAACCCATTAACCACAAAATGAGTATACATTTGTTAAACTTTTCTTCGGAACACAGTCATTCTATAATCCATATCACTCCTAGACCCGACATCACGTCTAATACGAGTAACAAGGTTTAAATTATTATAAAGGTAAGGGAACACTAGAACGAAATTGCAAATACGGTCTCAAAGGGACATGTGAAAATAGATAATCGATAAAGTCTAGAAACGACTCTATATAGTAGTGGCATTGAGACACTCGCTGTAAGGATAGACAAATCAAGATGGCTCAGAAATACACCCAGAAAATAAATTATATTGTCAATACTTCTAAAATTGATTGTAAATCACCAATGAGGTTAGGTTCTTAAATATTGAAATATTAAAATAAGTACCTGATATATCAGTCGTCAAGTAAAATGAATTTCTATTTAAAACCTTCAAGTAGTTAATACCATGTTCTGAAAGGACTAGTGGTTTTAACTACTTTTTAAAGTTTTTTTAAACAGAGATTCATATTAGGTGAAGACCACTGATATATCAGGTACTTATTTAAATATTTCAACATTTTATACTGTCCATCAAGATTTAGTTTGAGGACGAATGTGATAGACGAATGTGATGGTTTAAAATCACTCATTTTTATTACTAGACCAAATGCGACGGAGAAGGATGAGCTCCTAAAACGCACTCTTGACACACAAAGAATTAATGTAAAGGATTTTATATATATATATATATATATATATATATATATATATTATAATTAAATTTTTAACATTGAGCAATGCAAGCTATTATATATATATATATATATATATATATATATATATATATATATATATGAAGGGCTTAGGCAATAACACGATAAGCCAAATATTGTTTAAAAAATTATAAATATAAATTAAGTAGTATTGTTATTACATTGTGTAGGTATATTTTACCGTAACTCATCACTGGCGCACTTACAAAATGATTTTATGGATATTTCAATACATTTATTTGCTATCATTCGAATAAATTACATTTCTTAACAGAATGTGGCTTATCATGTTACTGCCCTAAGCACTTCATATATAGACCTATATATATATATATATATATATAATAGATTAATACTAAACTGAAAAAAAGGTAATTAAATAGATTAGGAAATAATAACTAACTAACTCACTAGCACTATCGAACCCATAGGTTCATGTCCGCGCGGCCATAAGCTCTCCATACACCCCTATCCTGAGATAATGTTTTCCAATCATTCCCTGTATAATCTACTTCCCTCAAATCATAGGTAATATTATTCTCCCACCTCATTCTTGGTCTACCAACTGGGCGTTTTCCCTCTGGTTCCTACAAGAAGCTTCCATGCACGTCTTTCATTCCCCATTCGTGATAATATAAACCGAAATATGTTACCAGTTTAATTCATTTCAGTTCATAAATAATAGGGTACATGTAAGAATGAGAAAAATCATCCCCGTTCGACTGCAAATTTAATACTTGTTATTTTAAAATACAGGGCTATTCAGAAAGAAGGGACAGACTTCAAACATTGATTTCTTCCAGACTAAAAAAATAGAAACACAATTCCAAAGTTCCTGGGAAGAGAAAAGTTTGAAGTTCCCATCACGGCCCCCATTAACACTGTTGCTTGTCATGTACAATAATAACGCAATTTAATAATTTATCCCGCCAGTTATTTAAATATTTGGATTGCAATAAAAACAAAATCATGCAACTTCATCGCCGGTGGCCTCCCAAGTCACTAGACCTGATTTTTATCTGTGCGGTTACGTAAAACACCGTGTTTTTTTATCACCCCTATGCCTGACATTCTTGAAAATCTGCAACATCGAATTGTTGAAGATGTGAATTCGATAACTAGAGACCATCTGATTGGTGTGCACATGAAATGAGCCACCGCACCGTTTTGATATATGTCGTGTACACATGGTGCTCACATTGAATACATAAAATAGCGAAATTGAACTTTTCTCTTTCCAGGAACGTTGGAATTGTGTTTATATTTTTTGTAATTTGGAGGAAATATATATTTGAAGTCTGCTCCTTCATTCTGAATAACCCTGTATTTAAATACAACATATATTTTTTATTTATATATTATTATATATATAAGCCTAATAATTAGGAAAAATAGTTTCATATTAATTTTGGACATCTTTTTCGTGTTTTTTTGGCATTTTGTTATTATGATTTCATATTTTGATATAATTTTCTTCATTTAATTCATAGTTCTAATTATATTATCATTAATTATTACTATTATTATTATTATTATTATTATTATTATTATTATTATTATTATTATTATTCTTTTGGGGAGTTTCTTGTATTTCCTGTGTTTAGATGTGTCACTTCCTTATAAAGAATAACTGTAGTCATTTTGTATTACGAATCAGAGTTGCAGATAGCAGGAGGCACTTCCTGTTATTAACAATAATACTATTGTGCGTATGAGAATGTTACATAACACAAAGTGAAGCTTGCATGAAATTCCCGCGCTACGCTAGACAGTACAGTGGCTGCCAACAAGTGCACCCACCTGGTTGGTTATACACTAAAAATAAATTTCACACGACTTCTCTCTGCTTCAAAATGTCATTGTCCGAAAAGAAAACGTCACATTTTGCCTATCTTTAACTAACTCAGAGGCACTATCGAACCCTTAGGTTCATGACCGCGCGGACATAAGCTCTCCATACATCCCTATCCTGAGCTAATGTTTTCCAATCATTCCCTGTATAATCTACTTCCCTCAAATCATAGTTAATGTTTTTCTCCCACTTCATTCCTTCTGGTTTCCCTCTGGTTTTGCTATAAGAAGCTTCCATGCACGTCTTTCATTCCCCATTCGTGCCGCATGTCCTGCCCATCGCAGTCTACGAGACTTAACTGTTCTTACTATATCTGGCTTCCTATAAAGACCAAGTAATTCACTGTTATGTAAGTATTCTCCTTTCAACTGTCTGTTCATCTCTCTTTGGTCCAAAAATTGTCCTAAGAACTTTATTCTCAAATACTCGTAATCTCTTTCCTCCCTTAAAGGAAGTCCATGTTACACATCCATATAATATAACTGGTATTGTAGAATAATAGTTTTATATATTTTCAGTTTATCGTTTTTAAGGAGTTGTGACGTCAAGAGTACCTGTAATGCATAATAGCACGCATTTCCAGAATTGAGCCTATGTTTAATTGCTTTGTGCTATTTTTGTGATTATTATTCCTAGGTATTTGAGCCACTTCATCAACATTTCCCTCATTTGTAATTAGCTGTCCATTTCCATTATATAATGTATTTCTATGTTTTACATGTTCAAATTCCAGTCCAGGCACAAGTTTTTCTGTTTGTAATATACTGTTGATGTCTCAGCTTATCGGACGCAAAACTTGGACAAACGTAGGTTTTTTTTTTTTTTTTTTTTTTTTGGCGATGTGAATGTAGCGGTAATTTTAGGATTAACTGAATCGTTTCTCGCATCATTATATACTCACATGTAATTTTTTAAAAGGATTTTAGGGTTAATAAATTCTGACGATGGTGTATACAATATACCGAAACTAGTTCAAATAGAACATAAGTTATGAGGAAAGATGACTCCGGATTCACCTTGTTTAATATGAATTTAATTTTTTTTGATGAAGACTGATATTTTAGGTACAAACTTTAATATTTCAACTTTATACTCCATTAACCAGAAAAATCGGGCCATAAATTCGACTTGATGAAGAATACCCTCAGTTTAACGTACTGCGTGACGGACTTTTTGTTTACTTTTCAATCTTGTATCATTTATAATGCTATGTTATGGGAAAATATTTTAGATGACAAGTTGTGTTTATATTATGAAAACATTAAGGAAGAGATGTGGTCCAAAATAGTTACAACGAACACGAATAACTAGTTAAAAAAGCAGTAGGAAATTGAACTGCTTCAAGGTCACCTTGATTATAAGGTGAGAAGTAACACAAGTCATAATTTTCGTATCCACTCTGTAAGTAAGGAGATTACTTTCAGAACTACGTATGTCCATTAGAAGTTAGCCATTTTAAGAAAGTATAACTTTTTATGCCGGAAAGATAAACAATTAAGTCTACTATGAACTTGCTTATTTATTTTTATCGGCCACATCTTTAACCTATTATCGAGTTCCAGAATAATGTAGCTATTGAGATTGTTGCCATGAAAATAGTTTTAAATTATTTACAAATTTTCATCGGTCCTATTTACACGACACTGAAAATGTTAATGACAAAAATTTATATATACAGGGTTTCCCGAAATATCTTTGTACATAAGTACAAAATGAAACTTATTGGCAGCATATTATAGCATTCTGTAGAGAGACAAGTTTGATTTAGTTGCTGCCGAAGAGATTTCCCAGGTCGCATCGTGAGAGAGTGGCGTGCTGGGATCATTTAGGACGGATCGAGAGTGAAGTGAAAACATGCAAATTTTTCGGCAAGTAAGGAAATTAAGGGATAGTAAAATTGGAGATAAATGTTAGAATATGTATTATCAATAATAAGAGTTTCATTATGGTATTTGTTTTCGATATTCTTTCTTCACTTCTCCTCACACCACCATTTTGGGTTTGAAGCGGCAGCTTGATATTGACATTTTGTAGATGTAGTATGATTATTCCTCTATATTTCAATTTACTGATGAGGAAGATAATATAATATACACATATATTTATCTAATATATTAAGTATATTTGACTTCCAATCAAAAAGTTTGTATTTGCAAGATAAATAATCTTTATAATAATAATTATAACCTTATTCATTATTATTTTATCTACAATCGTAATAAGTCTAATAAATAGTTGAATGTCCACCGCTGTGGTCTCGAGGTAGCGTGCTGCCGTGTCACGCAGCGGGCCCGGTTTCGATCCCTGGTCGGGACAGTTTTTCTGGGCGAGGTTTTTATCGGGGTTTTTCCTCACCTGTAAGACAAATGTCAGGAAAACTTTAAGGCCCAAACGGTCCCCGAAATCATATGGCCATCGCATTCATCATTATTCATATTCATATTAGATTAAGCTTAGGATTAGGAACTCTCCTGGCGCACCATCATCATCACCCATCATATCATCGGGGCAACGTAAACCCCCCTTCCAGGCGCCCCAACCTCAGAAGTGGGTTACAAGTGCGCCATGACAGGAGAGAACACCAGGAATGTCGAAAAACAACCTGGGACATTTGAAAAAAAGATAGTTGAATAGCCTGATAATGCATTTGTTGTCAGCGGGGGTAGGTGTGGTATGCGTGCGTGTGTGTGTGTTTAGGTTTTTTAATGTGTTCTGTAGCAATTTTTAAAAAATATTAACATACAAAATGAGAGACTTTATATAAATATATACATGCATGCATGGTCTTTTTTATGCATGAGTGTAACTGTGTATTATAGATAGATAATGAAATTTATTGCCCTTTTTTTTTCAGAAGAAAGAAAATACATAAACATTTACATTGCGCATGGGCATGCTTGGCCGTACGTGCATTATTTTTCCATGAATAAAAAAATAAAACTAATCATAATATAAACATACCTACAAATACACCTGTATCAAAAACAATAATAGGCTATATATAAGTAAAATCTATGTCTACACTACATCACAATCTACACTCATCCATGAAAAGACCATGTGTATAAATAAATAAAAAAAATCTCATTCTGTACATTTATATTAAAAAAAATTGCTAGAAAACAAATTAGAAAAACACACACACACACACACACACTTACACCCACACACCCCCACACATATACACACGCGCACGCTCATATCCCCCTCCACCCGACGCTGCAGACCTCAAATACACTATCAGACTATTCAACTTATCAGACCTACTTATTATATAATATAATTAAAGATCGAAAACAAAGACCATATTGAGATTCTTCTTATTGATAATACATATATCCTTATTGATCTACAATTTTGCTATATCTCAATTTCCTTACTGTACCCAAAAATTTGCATGTTTTTGATTCACTCTCGATCCGTCCTAAAAGATCCCAACACGCCACTCTCCCACGATCCGACCTGAGAAATCTCTCCGGCAGCATCTGTAATCTAAGTTGCTCTGTCTCTCTACAGAATGCTATAATATACTGTCAGTTTTCCTGGTCATCGCATAGCGGGCATAGTTTAATTCCTTCTTCACTTGTTAAATTATGGGCCATCCATCCCCCCCCCCAAATGAAACCATGCAATAGCACTTCTATCATCCCCATCCAAAGAGTCAATATACTTCTCCCTTCCCCACGAACGTTTCAGTTCCGTCTGCAGGGTGAACGATATTTTCTGGCTACACTCGGCTTCTATATACTGCCTGTCAATATCGATCAGTCTCTTTTTAACTCTCCTCCAAACATTTGTACGTGGTAGTGTGCGGACGTGTTTTTAGCTCTCGAGAGCAGTGCGGTGTTGTCAAATTGTAAAAATGCAGGACATGAAGAAAATGCTGGAAGAGATGAGGTGAGAGATGGCCCAGGGATTCCGAAAGACGGAGGACAATGGTGTCTATGGTAAACTCTGTCGTGGAGAGGGTTCAAGAAATGGAGGTAGCCTGGAGTAGTATGGAAGACAGAGTTAGGTGGCTAGAAGAAAAAAAATTGACTATCTAGAAAATCAATCTAGAAGGAACAATATTATGGTGTATGGTGTGAGGGAAGAGGATAACGAGTCTTGGGACACTACGGCAATTATAACAAGGCATGTCATAAGACAAATTGGAATAGTTCTGCTAGAACGAGACATCGAACGCGCTCATAGAGTGGGTCATGGACGGTACCCCAGGCCTATAGTGTGCAAGTTAGCTCACTATAGGGATAAAGAAGAAATCATAAGGGAGGCAAGATATCTACGGGGCACTGGAGTGGTAGTGAGTGAAGACCACAGCCGGAGAGTGAGAGAGGAGCGAGCATTCCTGAAACGACATTTAGTGGACGCAAGGAAGCAGGGAGCTCATACATTCATCCGTTTCGATTAAATGGACGAGTTAGGACTCGACGAGAACTGGAGGAGATGTCTGTGTCCACGAAGGAAGCGGCAGGGACAACTCAACGGGAAACGACCTCTGAAAGGCAGAGTTCGAATCTCAATAAAACAACAAGCGAACGAGGTGAGTCACGGGGAACATCTGAGAGGCAGAGTTCGAGTCCCAAGAAACCAACACGGGAACGAGGGGAATGTGAGAGAGCTGACAACCCTGCAGAGAAGAGGACAGAAGACAGCAGTGCGAGGGAGGTAAGCGCGGCGCGACAATATTGAGAAATAGAATGTCGGAAAAACTTGCAAATACAATGCAGAAGGGTCTCCAAGAGCAGGTAAAGAAAACCATTAGAACATAGAAGACAAATCCCCCTCTCAGAATTGCTGTGTGGAATATTGAAGGATTGAAAAAATGACTGTCTTCCGACAGATTCATTAATTTTGTTAAATGCTTTAGTTTTATTTCATTTATAGAAACTTGGATGGGAGACAAAGACCATATTGAACTTGATGGATTTAATTGTATAAATAAGGGGAGGGGTGTAAACAAAAAAGGGGAAGGTATCCGGGAGGGATATTAACAATGTTGAAAAATAATACATTAAGAGAAGTTGAAAATGTTCATGTTGAAATAGAGGGTGTCACGTGTATTCTATATACAAATCGAGGATCTTTTTTATGTGTCCTCTCGGTATATCGTCAGCTGTCTGGATGTGTATTATTGTGTACATACTATAAACATAGACTTACACATATTCATTTCATTTCATTTATGTCTTCTTTATGTAAGAGTGTAGGTGTGTAGTCATGTATGTAGTTGTTTATACATTCTTATGTTTATTTTCTATTTTATTCATGGGAAAAAATGCACGTACGGCCAAGCAGGCCCAAGCGCAATATAAATCAAAATGTATTTCCTTTCTTTCGAAATGTCAATAAAATCCATTTCTAACACTAAATGAAAAACTGTATTATACGAAAGTTGTCTAACTATGAGGGGGAAATAATACTAACGGTTAATGAAATTTGTAGCGTTATTTATTAACAAGACACGAATATTAGCTCGTATTTTCTTCAATAAAAAGTAAAGAGATCCCACGACAGGCCTCGGGAGGCCCTTGGGGTAGTGGAAGGTTAAGGCTCCCACTTTTTCTAGACAATCGGCACTTGATGTCAGCCGGGTTGTCAGCCCTGCCTGACGGCCGTCTTTACCCCCAGAACAAGTCTCTGATATTCATTTCCGTTATAGGCTGAGTCGACCCCAGGACCATAGTGCCGCCAGAGGATTTGGGCCAGTTTAAAAATCCTTACCCCCACGGGGCTCAAACTCTCGACCTTCTGGCTTGCAGCGCAGTGCCTTAACCACTACTTCAATGGCACTTTGTATTTTTTCTTCAATGCCTTAATTAAGCACTCCAAGATCTGTTCAAACATGTATCACAATGTGTCATTGCAATAAATATAACCTTATTAATGGAAACATAAAGTGGTCATGGAGGGGCAGTTAACTGGCCTGTTCGATCTCCTAATCTTACCCTATTGGACTTTTTTTTATCAGGGGAGTTATTAAATATATTGTCTATCGAGATATTCCGACAACGCCAGAGAATACGCAGGACCGTATTGTGCATTCTTGTAATTCCATTCGGCTGGTAACAGTGGATAAATAAATCCTCTAATTTATTCGGCGATTGGACATGTGTGTCGCTGAAAATGGTTTCCAGTTTGAGCACTTAATGTGAATGTTATCATCATCATCATCATTATTTAAGGCACGACAACTTCAAAAGTGAAAGTTTTGGCCTTCTCAACAATCCTCCTCCAATGCAATCTGTCTCTTGCCATATTCAAATGTATCACTTTCATTTTCTTTAGATCGTTCATTGTGTCATCCTCCCATCTGATCTTCGGTCTTCCAACAGGTTTCCATTTACTGTTCATAATTCAAATGGATAGTAACTTACTGTAATATGACAAATAATACCACTTTATGTTTTCATTAATAAGGTTCCATTTATTAGAATGACACATTGTGATATATTTTTAATATATTTTGGAGAGCTTAATTAACGCAATAAAGAAAAAGTACATAGTACCATTGAAGTTAGTACTCGTATATTATTAACAAATAACGCTACAAAGTTCACTAACCATCAGTATTATTTCCCCGTTGTAGTTGGATAATTTCCCTCCATGGTATCTTTACCTTGTCGTGGTGGAGTGGCTTGCGTGCTTAAATGATCCTGAGAGCTATGCCGGCGGTAGCATTGCTGCCGATAGGGTTACCCATGCCGGACTGGTCGAAGGTGATAAGCCAAAAAAGTACCTTGGGCGAAAGAGTGACGATCTTTCACCGTAAAAATACAACCGTCAAGAAATGCGGATATGGGTTCATCTGGGGTAAAATTTTCCGGAGGTCAAATAGTCCCCCATTCGGTTCTCCGGGCGGGGACTACTTCAGGGAACCCATGCCAAAGGCTCAAACACAGGGACATGTTCCTAGGAACATGGAATGTTAGGACTTTATACAATAGCGGGGCACTAGAGATATTAACGCGGGAATTAGATAAATCGCCCTTGGATATAGTTGCAGGAAGTTAGGTGGCCAGGAGTAGGTAGTCAGGAATCAGGAAGATTTGCATTATACTATGGGGGTGCAGAAAGACCTGCATTTGGAACGGGTTTTTTAGTCAGAAGGCGGATCCTATCCGCTATCCGAGATATTAAGTTTGTTAGTGATAGGATATCATACATAATTCCCAAAGGGTAAACGACATGATTTTATAATTGTAAATGTACATGTCCCCACAGAAGATAAAGATGGCAAGATCAAGGATGAGTTCTATGAAAATTTAGAATGCTTATTTGATAGCCTTTCACGATATCATATGAAAATTGTCTTAGGAGATTTTAATGCAAAAGTGGGGCGGGAAGATATATTCAAACCAACAATAGGCAAATTCAGTCTTCATGAAGATAGCAACGACAACGGGGTTAGATTAGTCACATTTGCCACATCAAAGAATCTCATTGTTAAGAGCACAACATTTCAGCATAAGGATATTCATAAATACACCTGGACGTCCCCAGATGGAGAAACTCGGAACCAGATAGATCATGTATTAGTGGATAAACGCTGGCACAGTAGCATCATTGATGTTAGATCAGTTAGAGGGACAGACTACAATTCGGATCATCATCTGGTCAGAGTGAAAATCAGACAACGGCTATCGCTTGTGAGAGGAACAAACGCTAAAGATGATTCTGTAAAATATGAATTAAAAAACTTGCAAAATGATGAAATGCGGCAAGAATACCAAATCAAAATTGCTAATAGATTTGAAGTACTGGAATCTTCAGATGACAATGTGGCAAACGAAGAAGAAACTGATATAAATAAAGAATGGAAGGCTATAAGAGATACTATTAAATTGTCAGCATCAGAAAGCATTGGTTGTTTAAAAAAGAGGCAAAACAAGAAATGGTTTGATGAGGAATGTGCCGACATTGTAAAGAAAAGAAAGCTAGCAAAAATGAAATGGTTACACGAGCCAAATGAGGTAAATTTGGAGCAATTGGGTAGTATTAGACGGGAAACCACCAAGTTACTAACGAGTAAAAAGAGGGAATATTTGAGAGAGAAGATTAATGATCTTGAAATGAATGCAACAAATAGGAACATTAGAGAATTATATCAGGGACTTAGTATAGAGAAGAAAGGGTTTCAGGCTAGAACAAACATAATTCGGAATGAAAATGGGGATATGATTGCATATTCTAGGAGTATATTAAATAGATGGAAAAGTTACTTTAATCAGCTATTAAATGTACATACAGAACAGGACATTGAGGAGGATAAGTTACAGACAGCAGAAATGCTAGTTCGCAGAGCCAAGTGCATTAGAGGTTGAAATGGCAATTGAAAAATTGAAGATGTACGAGTATAAAGCATCAGGTTCAGATGAGATCCCAGCAGAACTGATAAAATCAGGGGGAGAAAAAATAGATGGACAAGATACGCTGGTTGCTTAGTATGATTTGGGAAAAAGAAGCTCTTCCAGATGAATGGAAGGAATCAATTATCGTACCAATTTATAAGAAAGGAGATAAAACTGATTGCAACAACTACAGGGGCATCTCATTACTTTCAACTTCCTACAAAATTCTAACGAATATATTAGTAAGCAGACTTAGTCCCTATATTGATGACATTCTAGGAGATCATCAATGTGCATTTAGAAGAAACAGGTCTACAACAGATCAGATTTTTAGTATAAGACAGATTTTAGAAAAGAAATGGGAATATAATGGTACTGTACATCAACTATATGTAGACTTCAAAAAAGCATATGATTCAATTAAGAGGGAGAAGTTATATAGTATCCTGCTGGAGTTCGGAATTCCTAAAAAGTTAGTTAGACTTATACGAATGTGTCTAAATGGCTCAAAGAGTAGGGTGCGTGTAGGCAAACAGTTTTCAGACACTTTTGAAATCCAGAATGGGTTGAAGCAAGGAGATGCACTATCTCCTCTACTATTTAATTTTGTACTAGAGCATGCCATTAAATCTTTAGAGAATGAGGAAGGCTTACAACTGAATGGTATTAATAAGCTGTTAGTTTATGCTGATGATGTAGTACTACTGGCCGATAGCGAGGAGATACTAAAGGCCAACACGCACACACTATTGAGTAACACTAAGAAATTAGGACTGGAAGTAAATATCAGTAAAACTAAATATATGGTCACACGTAGAAATTAAGTATATAATGGAAATGGACAGCTAATGACAAATGAGGGAAATTTTGAGGAAGTGGCTGAATTCAAATACCTAGGAACAATAATCACAAATAGGAATGAGATGCACAAAGAAATTAAACATAGGCTCAATTCTGGAAATGCATGCTATTATGCATTGCAGAGACTTTTGATGTCCCAACTCCTTTCAAAAAACGTTAAGCTGAAAATATATAAAACGATTATTCTACCAGTTATATTATATGGGTGCGAAACATGGACTCTTACTTTAAGGGAGGAAAGGAGATTACGAGTATTTGAGAATAAAGTTCTTAGGAAAATTTTTGGACCAAAGAGAGATGAACAGACAGGTGAATGGAGAAGACTACATAACAATGAACTACATGGTCTTTATAGGAAGCCAGATATAATAAGAACAGTTAAGTCTCGTAGACTGCGATGGGCAGGACATGTTGTGCGTATGGGGAATGAAAGACGTGCATGGAAACTTCTTGTAGGAAAGCCAGAAGGAAAACGCCCAGTTGGTAGACCAAGAATGAGGTGGGAGAACAACATTAACTATGATTTGAGGGAAGTAGATTATACAGGGAATGATTGGAAAGCATTAGCTCAGGATAGGGATGTATGGAGAGCTTATGTCCGCGCGGCCATGAACCTACGGGTTCGATAGTGCCAGTGAGTAAGTAAGTAAGTAAGTAAGTTGTATAATTTTCATGTAAAATAACTTCATTTTGTACTTACGTACAAAGATATTTCGGGTGGTGAAGATAAACTGGACTTTGTGTACATAAAACCGATTTAGGCACAGTCAGATATAACTAGGAATAAGATTATAGCAGTTTTATTTCAATGACAAATATCGAGTTTCATTGTAAAAAATCTATTACTGCAGTCGCTAGAACTATTTATACAATTTCACTTGAGACCCACTCCTAATGGTCCCATTTTGCTGGTTAACGAACTCGATCTTACATTTATTAATTTATTGCTGCATGCCAAGTTTGGTTTCGAAAAAAAAACTGAGGACATTAGAATGTTAGATGACCTAAAAACACTTTTTTTTTTTTTTTTTAGAATTCATGTTATGAGGTGAATGTTGCATCTTCGGTGTTTGGATTACCAATGTCAATAAAAAATAAGAATTCGATGATTCGATTACTAAAGCCATTAGTAAATGAAATATCGAATTCCTGTTTTATTTTCACAGTGTCCATAGACGTGAAAGATGTAAAATGTTTACAAATTTTTGTTACTATATATCATGATTCTATGATGTTGAGTGATTCCGGGTTCTGTGGCCGTGGTCCATAGTTGGTGTTGATACCAGACGTTTCGCCCTCAACTGCGGAGGGCATCTTCAGTGGCGAGTGCTTCTAGGCGTGTTTCCTGGTCGGAAGCTCTACTTAGAGTGAACGCTGCGGGTGTTGTATTGATACTAGTGGTGGGAGCAGGGTGAGCGGGCGTGGCTCTTGCTGATTGGCTAATGGTCGTCTCCTTGTTGTCCCTAGTGTTGATGCATTTATTTTCTAGTGTACGGTACCAGGCCTTAGACAGTTTAATACCTTCCTCTTTTCTGTTAATATTTTCCTTATGCTTGTGTATTTCTATAGCCTCTCGATATAATCTAGGGAAATAATAGGAAGTTGTGGCTAAAACTTGTGTATCATCGAATAGAATCTGGTGTCCATTCATAATGGCATGTTCTGCTACAGCCGATTTATCCATTTCTCCTTGTCTGCAGTTTCTTTTGTGTTCTGATAAACGGGTGGCTATACTTCTTTTTGTGGTCCCTATGTATGGTTTACCACACGAACAAGGAAGTCGATATACGCCGCAAGTGGAGAGAGGTGGCCGAGGATCCTTAGCTGAGCGAAGGCAGTCTTCTATTTTTCTTGTAGGTCTGTAAACTGTTTTTATGTTGTATTTTCGTAGGAGTTTTCCGATACGATCTGTGACTCTTTGTACATATGGTAAGTAGGCTATGCTGGTTGAGGGTGTGTTATCCATTCTGACGTGCTGTCTTCGTGGATGTATGGTTTGTCTTATTTCCTTGGATGTGTAGCCATTTTTCTGGAAACAATTGAACAGATGGTGTTGTTCTTGTTTAAGGTGTTGTGGTTGGCATAACTTAGTCGCTCTGTCGAACAGTGTCTTAATGACACCTCGCTTTTGTCTTGGATGGTGGTTAGAGTCTTTGTGCAGATATCGGTCTGTGTGTGTAGGTTTTCTGTAAACTGTATGTTGAATTTCCCCATTGCCAGTCCTTATTATTTGAACAATAATAAGGACTGGCAATGGGGAAATTCAACATACAGTTTACAGAAAACCTACACACACAGACCGATATCT
The DNA here is from genome assembly GCA_030220185.1 of Diploptera punctata. Classification (NCBI taxonomy): domain Eukaryota; kingdom Metazoa; phylum Arthropoda; class Insecta; order Blattodea; family Blaberidae; genus Diploptera; species Diploptera punctata. The sequence goes on from JASPKZ010002337.1 coordinate 2,587,385, forward strand.
GCACAAAGACTCTAACCACCATCCAAGACAAAAGCGAGGTGTCATTAAGACACTGTTCGACAGAGCGACTAAGTTATGCCAACCACAACACCTTAAACAAGAACAACACCATCTGTTCAATTGTTTCCAGAAAAATGGCTACACATCCAAGGAAATAAGACAAACCATACATCCACGAAGACAGCACGTCAGAATGGATAACACACCCTCAACCAGCATAGCCTACTTACCATATGTACAAAGAGTCACAGATCGTATCGGAAAACTCCTACGAAAATACAACATAAAAACAGTTTACAGACCTACAAGAAAAATAGAAGACTGCCTTCGCTCAGCTAAGGATCCTCGGCCACCTCTCTCCACTTGCGGCGTATATCGACTTCCTTGTTCGTGTGGTAAACCATACATAGGGACCACAAAAAGAAGTATAGCCACCCGTTTATCAGAACACAAAAAAAAACTGCAGACAAGGAGAAATGGATAAATCGGCTGTAGCAGAACATGCCATTATGAATGGACACCAGATTCTATTCGATGATACACAAGTTTTAGCCACAACTTCCTATTATTTCCCTAGATTATATCGAGAGGCTATAGAAATACACAAGCATAAGGAAAATATTAACAGAAAAGAGGAAGGTATTAAACTGTCTAAGGCCTGGTACCGTACACTAGAAAATAAATGCATCAACACTAGGGACAACAAGGAGACGACCATTAGCCAATCAGCAAGAGCCACGCCCGCTCACCCTGCTCCCACCACTAGTATCAATACAACACCCGCAGCGTTCACTCTAAGTAGAGCTTCCGACCAGGAAACACGCCTAGAAGCACTCGCCACTGAAGATGCCCTCCGCAGTTGAGGGCGAAACGTCTGGTATCAACACCAACTATGGACCACGGCCACAGAACCCGGAATCACTCAACATCATGATTACCGGCCGTGAAAGCCTGCATTCAACTATCATGATTCTATATCCATAAAAAAATTACTCCTACAGTTTGTGATTACAATTCAATATAAAAAAATTCTTATAAAGTTATCTATAAGATAAAATAATACGTAATAATGAATGTGCAATAGTTAAATTTAGTGACATTAATCATAGACGTCTGTGTTGACTGAATATCCAGAAAGCACATTTTTCCAGTCTATGACTTTCGTCATCGTTAACAAAAATACTTATAATACCAATAGTTATATTACGTTTATAAATAACATTGTGTTTTCAAATTATCTGTAATAATTAACATAATTAAATAACATAATTAAATAGGCTGGAAAACATTCTACGCTACAAAAATTCAAGTTATCAATATAACTGACAAAGCGTAGGTCTACCACATACAATTTATTTCATAACATTTATATCTCTGGTTGAAAAATATGAATCTTATATAAATTAATTTAAATATTATGAATTAAAAATATTATTTGAAAAATAGATTATATATATATATATATATATATATATATATACACACAGGGTGTAACAGGACCTCATCGACAAAATGTTAGAGATGATAAGTCATGCAGAAAGGATCATTTTTGTGAAGGAACATATAGTTGCAAACACGTCGTTTATGAGTTATGCTCAGATGAAGGTGTTCACCCGTAAGGGTCGGAATTGAATACAAACAATTGTATACGTATCATTTTATTGAAAAATGCATGTTTTTACAATAAGTGTTCAAACAATAGGTGTTTTGACGATGTCAAAAAGTATCCTGCCATGATCGGCCGTGCTGGCTGATCGTTGGTGCGACGATATCAAACATACAATGAGGTATAGGGTCGACTGTTTGAACACTTATTGTAAAAACATGTATTTTTCAATCAAATATAGCGTTTACAATTGTTTGTATCGAATTCCGACCCTTATGGGTGAACGCCTTTATATATGCGTAACTCATAAAGCGACGTGTTTGCGACTATATGTTCCTTCACAAAAAATGATCCTCTCTGTATGGCCTATCATCCCTATCATTTTGTCGGTGAGATCCTGTTACAGTATGTATATGTATATATATATATATATATATATATATATATATATGTGTGACATGAAAAGAAAAATAAATGCCTGAGTCGAAATTTGAACCAGAGTTTCTAAATTCTGTATGTTTAACGCTCTAACCATCTGAGCTACTCAGGAATCGTAAGACAAACATTTATTTTTCTTATATAGGCCTATTACACGAGAGGTAGCGGGATCGCTAAACGTACAGAATCTAGAAACTCGAGTTCAAATCAGGCATTTATTTCACTTTTTCATGTCTCATTTGCCTTCGTTGCTAAATGTAAAAAATATGGTTATATATATATATATATATATATATATATATATATATATCATCATCATCATAGTACATTCACGAATTTAGGCCATTTGTTGACCTGTTTCGGCCTTATATATATATATATAACATGTAAAGAAAAATAAACGCTTGAACTGGGATTATAACCCAAGATCTCTAACTTAAACGTCAGTGCGCTACTAACTGCGCCATTCAGGCATCCTAGCACAAACATTTATTTTTCTTCCATATATATCGTTCATAACTAATTACATTTTTTGTCCATTGCTGTCATTTATGGCTTTCTCATCTGGCAATGGCGAAAAATCCATTTCATAGGTTGAGTACCTTGAAAGCGAAGTTACTTTACTCCTGTGATATGATTCGAGACCATGGACAAGCACAGGAATACTTCCCTTTAAGAAAAAATCGGTTCCGGGACCTCAAGAACTATAGTCACAAAACTCTGACCATTAGCCCATGAGGCTGGTCATTGGCTGATTGCATGTAAATTTAAATACCATTGTTATTCCTTAAATTGGCGATTCAGTTAGAATAATCCGAGTGTTCTTATGAGCACTGGTTAGAATAGGGACTTAAATGTCCTTTAATATCACCGTTCAGTAATTTCAGTTATTCAAATGTTTCCAAACTCAATGAAAACAAAATCAAGTAAAACTCTATTGTACATTATTGTGTAATTTGACACAAATTAAGTAATTTCTGCTAATTTCTTTTTCTGTTGTTTTAAAAAAATACCAAATAAATGAAATCAATTTATTTGATTTATATTTGTTTCACCCTCTTTGAGGCACGGTGGATCAATCATTTCTCTGGGTGTTGTTCCTTTCTTAGTATTAATGCATATTATTGTCATGAAGGTAGTATATGATCAAAGAGATAAGAACACATTTAAAAAGGTAACTTTAGAATTAAATTCTAATAAAATAATGAAAAGTGAAGGCCAAAATCAATATAATGGTTATTTTCAGAGCAAATGGCTAAAGAAGGTAACATTGGACGGAGATAATCATAAAAAAAGAGTTTGAAGAAATGGAGATATTTCGTAGTTAAAGAGGATGTAAATCAGTATGAATATCTAATTTGAGAGAAGGCTTTTTAAATTTTTTCTTCTTTGATGTAATCATAGGGACTGACAAAATATATCGGCAGGAGAAATTTTACTTTGATATTAACATTGTCAATTAATTAATTTTGCAAAAACATATTATCAGTCTTCTCAGATCGTTTAATTTCAAGAAACTGTTCACTTTTACTTAACTTATCTATGGGCGTATTCGATAATATAACACAATTTAATGATGTAATAGTGTGATAATATCTTACAAGGGAAATATCAATCATTACATGCCGAAACCTACTTTGAAATTTCTCCCAGAGAAGCGTTGTAATGTACCAAGGCAGTGTCCAAAAAAAGTTGCCGTTTTTAACTGCAAGGCACAGAAATTGAAGCCAGATCCAGCAATGACAATCTACCGTTCGGAGTAGATGAACTCCCAGCATGAATAAGAGGCCAATGGAGTGGGACGGGACGTGGCGCGAACGGCAGGTAGTGAAGGTGATCCAATCTACCAATTTAGGTGTTGCATTACTTCCATATAGCTCAAATGAGAGATTTGGCGCTGCATTTATGTGTCTTGCAGTTAAAAAAAGCAGATCATTTTTTGGACACGAGATTTGCACATCACAACTCTTCTGTGGAAGAAATTTCAAGGTAGGTTACTGCATGCCTTTCACGATATCATATGAAAATTGTCTTAGGAGATTTTAATGCAAAAGTGGGGCGGGAAGATATATTCAAACCAACAATAGGCAAATTCAGTCTTCATGAAGATAGTAACGACAACGGGGTTAGATTAGTCACATTTGCCACATCAAATAATCTGATTGTTAAGAGCACAACATTTCAGCATAAGGATATTCATAAATACACCTGGACATCCCCAGATGGAGAAACTCGGAACCAGATAGATCATGTATTAGTGGATAAACGCTGGCACAGTAGCATCATTGATGTTAGATCAGTTAGAGGGACAGACTGCAATTCGGATCATCATCTGGTCAGAGTGAAAAATCAGACAACGGCTATCGCTTATGAGAGGAACGAATGCTAAAGATGATTCTGTAAAATATGAATTAAAAACTTGAGAAATGATGAAATGCGGCTAGAATACCAAATCAAAATTGTTAATAGATTTGAAGTACTGGAATCTTCAGATGACAATGTGGCAAACGAAGAAGAACCTGATATAAATAAAGAATGGGAGGCTATAAGAGATACTATTAAATTTTCAGCATCAGAAAGCATTGGTTGTTTAAAAAAGAGGCAAAACAAGAAATGGTTTGAGAGGAATGTGCCGACATTGTAAAGAAAAGAAAACTAGCAAAAATTAAATGGTTACACGAGCCAAATGAGGTAAATTTAGAGCAATTGGGTAGTATTAGACGGGAAACCACTAAGTTACTAAAGAGTAAAAAGAGGGAATATTTGAGAGAGAAGATTAATGATCTTGAAATGAATGCAAAAAATAGGAACATTAGAGAATTATATCAGGGAATTAGTATAGAGAAGAAAGGGTTTCAGGCTAGAACAAACATAATTCGAAATGAAAATGGGGATATGATTGCAGATTCTAGGAGTATATTAAATAGATGGAAAAGTTACTTTAATCAGCTATTAAATGTACATACAGAACAGGACATTGAGGAGGATAAGTTACAGACAGCAGAAATGCTAGTCGCAGAGCCAAGTGCATTAGAGGTTGAAATGGCGATTGAAAAATTGAAGATGTATAAAGCATCAGGTTCAGATGAGATCCCAGCAGAACTCATAAAATCAGGAGGAGAAAAATTGATAGACAAAATACGCTGGTTGCTTAGTATGATTTGGGAAAAAGAAGTTCTTCCAGATGAATGGAAGGAATCAATTATCATACCAATTTATAAGAAAGGAGATAAAAACTGATTGCAACAACTACAGGGGCATCTCATTACTTTCAACTTCATACAAAATTCTTACAAATATATTAGTAAGCAGACTTACTCCCTACATTGATGACATTCTAGGAGATCATCAATGTGCATTTAGAAGAAACAGGTCTACAACAGATCAGATTTTAGTATAAGACAGATTTTAGAAAAGAAATGGGAATATAATGGCACTGTACATCAACTATATGTAGACTTCAAAAAAGCATATGATTCAATTAAGAGGGAGAAGTTATATAGTATCCTGCTGGAGTTCGGAATTCCTAAAAAGTTAGTTAGACTTATACGAATGTGTCTAAATGGCTCAAATAGTAGGGTGCGTGTAGGCAAACAGTTTTCAGACACTTTTGAAATCCAGAATGGGCTGAAGCAAGGAGATGCACTATCTCCTCTACTATTTAATTTTGTACTAGAGCATGCCATTAAATCTTTAGAGAATGAGGAAGGCTTACAACTGAATGGTATTAATAAGCTGTTAGTTTATGCTGATGATGTAGTACTATTGGCCGATAGCGAGGAGATACTAAAGGCCAACACGCACACACTATTGAGTAACACTAAGAAATTAGGACTGGAAGTAAATATCAGTAAAACTAAATATGTGGTCACAGGTAGAAATTCAATATATAATGGAAATGGACAGCTAATGACAAATGAGGGAAATTTTGAGGAAGTGGCTGAATTCAAATACCTAGGAACAATAATCACAAATAGGAATGAGACGCACAAAGAAATTAAACATAGGCTCAATTCTGGAAATGCATGCTATTATGCATTGCAGAGACTTTTGATGTCCCAACTCCTTTCAAAAAATGTTAAGCTGAAAATATATAAAACTATTATTCTACCAGTTATATTTTATGGGTGCGAAACATGGACTCTTACTTTAAGGGAGGAAAGGAGATTACGAGTATTTGAGAATAAAGTTCTTAGGAAAATTTTTGGACCAAAGAGAGATGAAGAGACAGGTGAATGGAGAAGACTACATAACAATGAACTACATGGTCTTTATAGGAAGCCAGATATAATAAGAACAGTTAAGTCTCGTAGACTGCGATGGGCAGGACATGTTGCACGTATGGGAAATGAAAGACGTGCATGGAAGCTTCTTGTAGGAAAGCCAGAGGGAAAACGCCCAGTTGGTAGACCAAGAATGAGGTGGGAGAACAACATTAACTATGATTTGAGGGAAGTAGATTATACAGGGAATGATTGGAAAGCATTAGCTCAGGATAGGGATGTATGGAGAGCTTATGTCCGCGCGGCCATGAACCTACGGGTTCGATAGTGCCAGTGAGTAAGTAAGTAAGTAAGGTTACTGCATGCAAGTTCCCTTGTCAGACACAATATCAATGTAAAACTTAAAATAAATACGAAAACGCCCACGGCACCCAAGATAGCCATTCATAGAGCCTTAGGATGTTGCAAAGGTTTAAAAAAAATAGAGTTTATGGGAAATGCTTTACAACATGTAACAATTATTTTTTCTGAGTTCCAAACCATACACTATGCGCATGCGTCAACAGACGCGAAGCGGTTTACACTATGGAATCACGGGATGCAGCCAACATATACACGATATCTGAACTCGTGTTTCTAACGAACCTAAAAGCTAACCTAACGCAATTTAAGTACTCTAACCTGTGAAAGACCAACCTAAAAGCTAACTTAACTAACTAACTAGCACTGTCGATTCCGAAGGTTCATGGTCGCACGGACATAAGCTCTTCATACACACCTATCCTGAGCCAATGTTTTCCAATCATTCCTTGTATAATCTACTTCCATCAAATCATGGTTAATTTTACTCCCTCGCCTCATTTTTGGTTTACCAATAAGGCGTTTTCCCTCTCGTTTTCCTACAAGAAGGTTCCATGCACGTCTTTAATTCCCCATTCGTGCCACATGTCCTGCCATAGCAGTCTACGAGACTTAACTGTTCTTATTATATCTGGCTTCCTATAAAGGCAATGTAGTTCACTTTTATGTAGCCTTCTCCATTCACCTGTCTGTTAATCTCTCTTTGGTCCAAACATTTTCCTAAGAACTTTATTCTCAGATACTCGTAATCTCCTTTCCTCCCTCAAAGTAAGAGCTAACTTAAAAGCTAACATATCGCAATTTAAGTACTGTAACCTATGAAAGAATGCGCGCTGATTTTATTTAGTAGCAAGTTATTTAGTACAAACTCTATGTTGGATGCACTGGAACACAGAATATTCGTTAAAATCAATATGTCTGCCACGTCTTCATGTAGTTCAATATTGTGAAAAAAATCTATTCAAATAATTGTTATAAAACATGTAAAAATCATTGTAAATGGTGGGAAGTAATTTGAAAAATGAAACCCTAAGGAGTTTGTGAAGGAATTTAAAAAGGCATGCCACATGTTGTAAAGTTTAGTCGAGTTTATGTAATAAAAGAGCTATTTTGGAAATGCAGTACATGATGACTATTCTCTGGATTTGTATGCAAAATAAAGTACTAAATATGCATGAAAAATGTAGAAAATATGCACACTAAATATGCAAAAACAGATTGTATTAACATCAATTAAATTATTTGCTTTATGGGTAATCTTAACGTATTCCTAGCATTCACAGTAGATAAGGAAGGTTTTCACGTGGTTTTCTTGTGTGAAGCTCCTTCGCATGTCAGTGAAGAAAGTTTTGTACAATGAAAATGTCCTTTCTACATCACATGATATCACAGGTGCATGTGAAATGCACCACAGTTCTTCAGAGAATTACGATTATATCCAATTTATTGCAGAGACTATATTAATTTAAAAATTATTAAATTATAATTAATTATTTACTAGTAATTATCTGAAGGGAAAATTATAATTTAATATCATATTTAGGAATAAAAAATGCATTTATGCATTAAAAATCTAAAATAAGCATTTTTCCCCTGGAATATGTATTTCTATGCATTATCAAATACCGCTCAAATTGTCTGTGAAGGGGCCACATAAATTGTAAATAATTTCCTCATACTTTTAATGCGTAAAAAATGCATTTCGCATACAAATCCGGGCTCTAGTGATGACTATACAGTTATGCGCGACGTTTAATTTTTGGTTCCGGTGTATGCAAATCGAACATCTGATAAGAGAGAGCCTGTTCCGCACCAGATGTTCGCGAGTTCATTGTCCAGGACGTCGAACTCATCATTTACACCAATATTGTAATTACAAAACAAAACACGTGAAGTGGCCACATTTTCTAGTTATATGACAAAACAAATGTCCACTGTTGTGGTCTCGAGGTAGCGTGCGGGTCCGGGTTCGATCCCCGGTCGGGGCAGTTTTTCTGGGTGAGGTTTTTATCGGGGTTTTTCCTCACCTGTAAGACAAATGTCAGGAAAACTTTAAGGCCCAAACGGTCCCCGAAATCATATGGCCATCATCACCCTTATCATTATCATCATCCTTCACCGGTGTGGAAAGCAACGGGAAGCTACCACACCTAAAATTTCCTAGTAAAGCTGCAATCATAGCATTTTCATGCTATAAAAGACCTGACCTCGGGCAGAGAATTACTATGGATGGATGACAAAAATGATCCAACCGATATAGTGGATTTTTCGAGACAGACAATAACCAACATATTGTCAACACAATGCTGTCTGATGTGTTGTCAACAACATGTCAGAAATGGGATTTGAAAATCAACAAAAACAAAACAGAGTATTTAACAAATGACCCAGATGAATTTTATATTGATGGGGTAAAGATAAAGAAGAGTGATAGTTTCTGTTATTTGGGATCAATTATAGAGAAAGATGGAACATCAAATAAAGAAACAGCAAAAAGGATTAGTAATGGAAGAAAAATCATAGGAATGTTAAACTCTATACTATGGAGTAAAAACATAATTAACAGAATAAAACAACTAATTTATAAGTCCATACTAGAAAGTATAATATTATATGGATCGGAAGTTTGGACAATGACACAACAACATGCCAACAGAATAACTTCAGTTGAAATGGATTTTTGGAGAAGAGCTACCAGAAAATCTCGACTGGAAAAAAATAGAAATACAGAAATTAAAAGTACAGAAAGAAATATAATGGATGAGATTGAACACAGAAGGCTAAAATGGTATGGACACGTAAGTAGAATGCAGGATGGAAGACTACCAGAGGCCGTCTACGCTTGGAAAATTGAAAGAAGGAGCAGAAAAGGAAGACCAAGAACAACCTGGAAGAACAAAATCCAATGAGGAAATTTGGTGTAACAGATGAAGACACATAGGACAGAGAACGATGGAGAACTTTAATTAAGGGAAATTTTGTGAATTTTTGTTGCAAACTGATAGTCTGTAAGTCCGAAGTCATTAATACTTTTTCTTTTTTTTAAATCCACGTTAATTACTAAGATTGGTTGGAGAAACTCCTCAATGATGAGGAAAATTCTCAAAATGAATGAACAATAACTAACTAACTAACTAGCACTATCGAAGCTAGATACTCATGGCCGTGCGGACATAAGCTCTCCATACACCCCACGTCTGAATTCCAGCAAAGTCTGGGAAGCTAGTTCTCCCTTCACCATCACATCTGGTTCTAGATCATTTCTTTTGCCCGCATACGTTTAATGGGTTGTATTACGCCTATATATCTCTGGAGGCACGCCGTAGCGCAAATGGTTAAGGCAATACGCTACAAACCGGAAGGTCGAGGGTTCGAGTCCCGGTGGGATTAAGATCGTTAAACTGATCCAAACCTGGTGGCACAATGACTCTGGGGTCGACTCAGCCTCTAACGGAAATGAATATCAGGCAATTGTTCTGGGAGTAAAAGCGGCCGTCACGAAAGACTACAACCCGGCTGACATCAAGTGCCGATTGTGGGGGCCTTAACCTCCCACTACCACAAAGGTCTCCTATGGCCTGTAGTGTGGTCACTTTTTTATTACATATCTCATATCCAACGAAAAATTGAACAATTAAGGACTAGTGTACCAAAAAATGATTACGTGTAGAGTTACGTCATCGGTCTCGTTGTCTAGGGGATATGTTCCTTATCTCTAGTACCGACGGTCGTGGGTTTAAACCCAGCCGAGATCGATAGATTTTTATAATAGAAAAAAGCTTAATAGGAACTTGTACCTGCACCACGAAAATTCTGTGTTTCCAGACAAAGCTAGATACAGGTAGTAAGTACATGCGCAGCGTTGCTACGTCTAAAAAATTAAATGTGTTTTAATGTTTAGCTTAACAATAAAAAATAATATATTTATATCGTAATTATATTTAGACACCTCGTGCTGATTACCTGGCGTTGCCCGGAATCTACTTATCCCGATCTTGTTGGCATAAATGAGCTGAAAGTAAAAAAAGAAAACGTTAATGTGAGTTATCATAAGTAATGCCACGAGTGATTTCCAAATTATCGATAAATTCACGACTCACGAAGTGAGGAGTGAATTTATCTAGAGAATTTGGAAATCAAGAGTGGCATTTGTTAGGACTATTTAACGAATAAAATAAAGCTGTTTACTCACAAATCATTATTTAACTACAGTTATTTAAAAATATTTTTATATTTAAAGTAAACGGTGATGTTTGAAAACTAATGAGAAACGATAGGTAGCCTACGCTTCTACTGCTTCTTTTGTTTATCACTGCAACCAGATCATACTATTTATTGCCAAAGGAACGCAATATTGTAAGAATGCTCTCTAGTGGAGAAAAAATGAAACACATCAATCTGTATATTAATTCATTTTTGATGTCGTATACATTTAAGAAAGTGCAAACAGTGGTTTCTTTTTTTGGTGGTATAATCAATTGCTACAAATGTTGACATGTAAGCACTATTATATACAATCTGGTAGCCGTATTTGTTATAGGCTCAGTCACTGCAAAATAACGGTCAGACCTGTTCAGAATATTAAAAAGGAGGAGCTTTGCTTAATATATGATAATCCTAACGTTGATAATTATTTCGTGAAACACGTCTCTGATTGGTTGTAATACAGAAATCATTGAAACGTGATTGGTCATTGACTCCCATTTGGGGCATGAGTTAAATAGTCTGTAAAAGAATACCCGCCGTGCGCTGCTTACTCTTGCCCGGGAATCTGCTCATTCCGATCTTCTTGGCATTGATGAGCTAAAAGACAAAAATTGTTATTGTGAGGTATTCGTAAAAATAGACATATGCTTTCGCGGACCTATTTCTGTAGATTTTTTTTTAAATATTCGATTATGTATATCTTACTTTGGTGTATTTGTTATGGATTAGGCAGCGTAAGGCAATTAAGCGTCCAAAAAGCGACTTTTTTTAGTGCAGTGATGCCCTTTTTTATCTTCGGCTCCGTAGTACGTTGCATAATATGTTATATACTCTAAATATCCCAAAAATGCTCTAAATGACGAAAAAAAAAACATTCAAATCAGTCAAGAAGATTTTTGAGTCCATAAAAGACAAACGGACTCAAATTTTTATATGGGTATATATATGCGTTCATTGCCAAATGTCAAGAATATAGTTATAATATATATCCAGCCATCCATGGTAATTCTGCCCGAGGGCAGGTCTTTCACTGCAGTCATAGCATTTCCATGCTATGCTTTGCAGCTTTACTAGGTAATTACAGGTGTGGTAGCTTCCCATTGCTTTCCACGCTGGTGAAGGATGATGATGATAATGATAAGGATAATGATGGCCGGATGATTTTCGGGGACAGTTGGGCCCTAAGCTTCCGACATTTGTATTACAGGCGAGGAAAAATCCCGAAATAACCTCACTTATAGGAGTCTGTCCCAACCGGAAATCGAACCCGGACCCGCTGTGTGACAAGGCAGCACGCTACCTCGAGACCACAGCGGTGGACAACCTTTATATATATATATATATATATATATATATATATATATCCCCTGTCGGGGCAATTTTTCTGCGTGAGGTTTTTATCGGGGTTTTTCCTCACCTGTAAGACAAATGTCAGGAAAACTTTAAGGCCCAAACGGTCCCCGAAATCATATGGCCATCATCATCATCCTTCACCGGTGTGGAAAGCAACGGGAAGCTACCACACCTACATTTCCATAGTAAAGCTGCAAGCATAGCATGAAAATGCTATGATTGCAGTGAAGGACCTGCCTTCGGGCAGAATTACTATGGATGGATATAAAGGTTAACAATATTATATTTTGCCCACATATTTATTTTTTCACGAATTAGTGTTCTTATTTTCCGGGTCTTGTCCAGAAATTTACCCACGTTTATAAAATTTTCTGGGATTACCATTACCATGCCAATTTGAATATAATATTATGTGTTTTGCTATTTAATCTATTGTTTTACACTTTGTTTCAGTAATCGAAATGTTTCTAAATTAGCACATTGGATATCTCGCGAAGGAAAAGAGTTAGGAATGCACTGGACACATAAATGTAAGGTCGTTGCTCCAAGTTTACGGTCTGGACACGCACTGCTGCTTCACACATACATGGTGATGTCTAGTTGCATTTCATCTCGTGAACTAAATCACCTAATTTGTTATGCGGGTTAAGTAAAGTCGTAAAATTAAAATGGTAACAGAAGCAAGTACAATTATAACGCACAGCTTCAAGGACATCCATTATTTTTCACTCTTCGAATCATTAGCTTCTAGCAACTACTGTATATAGTCTTACAAAGGAGAATAACAACCGACCGACAGATTCGAAGCAATACTCGGAATACTTCGGTAGAGTACGTGAATTGTGTGGTTAAATCGTCAAGTAAAAATGAACGACCCTAAAATGTATTTTAATTATGATGAAGATTTTTTTATTAAGGATTTTCTCTACATTACAGTAGTTATCCTTCAGCAAAAATGTATTTTGCTCCGCCACAGATTTCTATCCTCAGTATGATCTTCTTTGAGGTCTCTGCTGATCATGTTTCTTCTCACTTCATCCATACACTACCCCTGGGTTTCCCCCTCCTCCTCCTGCCTTCAGCATTCTAATCCAACATCATTCTTGGGATTCTATTATTCTCCATCTTCTTTAGATGTCCATATCATTTCAATCTTCGTTCTTCTTTTACTTCTATAATATAATGTTTAACATTCATTATTTCTCTAATTTTGTGGTTCCGAATTTTCTCCTTTGATTGATTTTCTTGTTGCCCTTCGCCAAAAAACCATCTCTGTTTACAATTTTTTTGTTTTATTTATAATATTTTTACTCCTTATCACTGAATTTAACATTCTCATTACTTTTCTTCCTTCACTAATTCTTTTCTAATTTTCACTATAACTTTTCTCATCTGATTCTTACATTGATCCTAAATATTTAAATTTTTCAACTTTCTTAATTTCCACATATTCATACTGCAATTTCTTTTCATTCTCTAGTTCTGTCGTGAGATATTCGGTTTTCTTAATATTTATATTTTATCCCCATTTATAATAATAATAATAGATAGATCGGTTGATTAATGTCTTTGACATCGTCCGATTCCTAATAGCCAATTATGTCGGTCCATCCAATCTCCTGGTTGAAGATGTTTCTCCTTCATGTATAAACATATTCCCTGACTCCAGGAGGTAATAATAATAATAATGATAATAATAATAATAATAATAATAATAATAATAATAATAATAATAATAATAATAACAACCGATTTAGTTTCCCCCGCCAGAGTTAAGACCTTAAGGCCTATTCTACCACTCAACCAGATTAGGAAAAAAAAAAATACAAATAATTAATATTAAAAGATTCCGGGCTATGTGGCCATGGTCTATAACTGGTGTTTATTGCAGACGTTTCTCCCTCAACTGCGGAGGGCATCTTCAGAGGTGAGTGCTTCTAGGTTGTGTTCCCTTGTCGTAGACTCGACTGTGACTGTGTCGTAAACTTATTCATAGTCGAGTCCACGAGAAGCACTCGCCACTGAAGATGCTCTCCGCAGTTGAGGGAGAAACGTCTGGAAGAAACACTGGTTATAGACCACCTCATAGCCCGGAATCTTTTAATATTATGATTACCGGCCATGAAAGCCTGCATTCCTCAATACAAAAATATTGTGTTACATCTAAATTACAATAAACATAAAGGATTACGGGTACATTAACAATAGAATTATTATTTACAATGTAGGCCTATTTTGATTTACTCCAGATTTAACGAATTAAATATAAAATATAGAAGATAGAAAAATAAAAAGAATAATACTAGTAATGACATAGAATAAATTTAGTTCTGGAGAAAGATTAATTATTTAACACCAATAAATTGTAACTTAAAAGATTCAAATGTGCGGCAGCCCTGATATCTTGAAGGAGGGAATTCCAGGAATGGGCAGAAGGGGAAAATAAGTTGTCTATTCGCTGTATACGAAATATGCATTTTTTATATTACAATGTTTATAGGTAGCCCCACGCTGTAGCTAAGCGATTTAAGGCATTGCTTGCTGCAGAGCTACGGGACTTACGCTGGTTCGAGTCTCGATGGGAAAAAAATATTCAACTAGCATAACTTAATATATAATACAATCGAAGAACAGAACCAATTACCATATTGACTTTTCATTTCTTTATACACATAAAAATGAGCGTGAGTCTGTCCTTTATGGACTCAAAAACTTCTTGGCTAATTTGAATGGTGTATTTACCATCATTTAGATTTTTCTGGGACAATTAACATATATAACGTATTATCTTACGTACTGTAGGGCCGGAGATAAAAAAGGGTATAGGTGCACTAACAAATATGCCAAATTAATGTATACAGAATTGAATAAAAAGAAAACTCTACAAAAAAATCCGCGATAGGCATATGTCTATATTTTACGGATAACACACAATAACCAGTTTTGTCTTTCAGCTCATCGATGGTAACACTTGGAAAAGTAGATTCCCGGGCGATGCCGGGTAATCAGCATGGGATATATAAAACAATTGCGATATAAATTTATAAGTATTTTTCTTTTTACTTATTCAACTAAACATAAAAACACATTTAATTAATTTAGGCGTAGTAACGCATGCCGGGTATTAGCTAGTCTATATAATAAAAAGTCTGTCTATTTGTCCTTTATGCGCTGCCATACCGTTCATACGATTGTGATGGGACTTTTTGCAGTTGTAATACTCAACCCCTTCACCCTTAAAAATCACCCTTTGTAGAGAAAAACACGTGTTTTTCGGAACTTTTTGGGCGGTTAAATGGCTTACGCTGCCTAAACCATAACATATGCACCAAATTAATGTACACAGAATTGAATATCTCAAAAAATATCTACAAAAAATCCACGACAGCATATGTCTATATTTTACGGATAACTCACAATATCCATTTTTATTTTTCTGCTCATTGATGCCAAGAAGATCTGGATGACCAGATTCCCCGGGCAAGCGTAGCAGCGCACAGCGGGTATTCTTTTACAGAGTACTCTCAATATCCATTTTGATCTTTCAGCTCATATGCCGAGAAGATAGGATAAGTAGGTTCCCAGGCAACGCCGGGTAATTAGCACGGGACATCTAAAACTATTTTTTTTATTCAGGATTGTTTCTGTTATTTACCTCAACCAAAATATACATTTTTTTCTTTCACACTTCTCGGTCTTGCGTGTCTGCTTCTGTCATATTTCTCTTCTTCATGTTGTCTTGAATTCCCTTTATCCACGTTGGCTTTGGTCTACCACGTTTCCCTTTTCCATGAGGTATTCATTTCAATACTACTTTGTTTGTTTCTGTGTCCCTTCTTCTCATTTTATGTCCATACCATCTTAGTTGGACTTCTATCTCTTGTACAATATCATTTTATACATTCATTATTTCTCATATTATATTATTTCTTATTTTATCTAATTTTGATATTCTTGCCGATCTTCTTAAAAAGTCCATTTCTGTGACTAATAATTGATTTTGTGTTTTTGCTTCAACGTCCATATTTCGGCACCATATAATGAAATACTCTACACAATTGAGTTATATATTAATAATTTAGTCCTAATGATTATATGCTTACTCCATAAAATATAATTTAACTAAAAATAATTACCATATAAATTTATAATTATTTTTCTTTTTACTTACTGAACTAAACATAAGAACACATTTCATTTATTTAGGAGTAGCAGCGCATGCCGGGTATTAGCTAGTTAATAATTTTAAATTTCTTCATCGAGCTGCAACATTGCCATCTCTCAATTTTCTTACTGTGCCCACTACTAAGTAAATTGATTGCGCCTGATCACTATGGCAACATTTCCTGTACTCATGTCGAGCGTGAAGTAGCTAACAGGGGTAAACCAAGGTTTCGTTACGTAAGAATGTAATTAGGGAAGAAAGACTAAGCTTGAAGAAAACCGGATTACAAGTCAATTCACACAGAACCCAGGGAGAGAAGTTATTATTCTCTTTTAAAATTGTTACTTAAGGGCAACACATTCCTATTACGTAATATCATTTACCGAGGTCGAACAAGTTGTAGCATGGAACCAAAACCCGTCTTGTTGAACTCATAACGTCAGCCAGTGCAATCAAAATCACATTGTAATACAGTTACTTCAGTTTCCGATCCCATCAGCACATTGTCCTTCATATTCATCATCATTAGAACGAGGACAAATTCACGATGTTATGTATCAAGCGGCTAAGTGTCATTTTAAAAAATAGTTTGATGTCATCTGTTGCACTGGCTCATGAAATAAGTGAACGCACACTTTCAGCGCCAAATCTTTATATATAGCCTTATTATTAAAGAAAAAATGTAAACGTCATCAGTTGTTTCAGAGATTCTATGTTTTGCAACAAACAGGTATAAAACCAGATCTTCATAAATGCTAATCTAAATTTGCATTATGCAACTCACCGCCAAATGTTCCCGCTCTTACGTTAGAATGTTGATGTATAACTGTCAAACAAGGAAAATAATTTGTAATATCCAGTATTGTTAGTTTGGCGCTACAATAAATAGTGAAGATTGACTTAAACTTTAAAGTTTTGTTTATTCAATGCCACCACGTTGTCATTTGGTCATTCTGGTATTTTCTCCTGGCATGGCGTTATTTTAACCCACTTCAGAGGTTGGGGCGCCTGAAAGCCGGAGTTACGCTGCCCCGATGATAGTGATGGTAATAATGCACCAGATAAGGCCTTAATCCTAAATTTAATATGTTAATGATGATAATGATGGCCAGATGATGTTCGGGGATCATTTGGGCCTTAAAGTTACCTGACATTTGTCTTACAAGTAAGGAAAAACCCCGAAAAAAAACAAACACCCAGGAAACTTGTCCTGACCGGGGATCGAACCCGGGCAGCATGCTATCTCCGGTCCACAGCGGTGGATTCGAAATTTACATAATGGCTCATAGTTGGTTGAAGCATAGCGCCGTTCAAATATCACTCTGCTGAAAATGTATGCGCGGCCCCTAGTATAGACTTTCCGTCACCAGTAATAGATGACGCAACTTAGGTATTTGAAAATGTAAACAATAGGGACAGGTTATGTAAGAAACTATACTAATTCCGAGGTAAGTTCCAGTTGTACAGTAAACAAACTTGCGTAAGGCATTACTCCGCCGATTCCGTATAGGCCTATTGGTGCTACTTTCATCCGCCATATGTAACATTTTTCTGAGGCTACATCGTATTTTACGGGAAATAAGACTGAATACGACATACGGTGGTATTAATAATTAGGAATTGCCTCCATTTCTTATTTATTTATGACAAAAATTATACATCGGCCTACCTAATTAGACGTATACGCTTTTTCCATGTTAATAGATAACCTTTATTTATCATAAGTAATGTCACGAGTGATTTCCAATTTATCGAGAGAATTTGGAAATCAAGAGTGGCATTTGTTAGGACTATTTAACGAATACAATTAAGCTGTTTACTCACAAATCATTATTTAACTATAGTTATTTTAAAATATTTATATATTTAATGTAAACGGCGATGTTTGAAAACAAATGAGAAATGATTGGTACGCTTCGTCTGCTTCTTTTGTTTATCACTGCAACCAGATCATACTATTTATTGCCAAAGGAACGCAATTTTGTAAGAATGCTCTCTAGTGGAGAAAAAATGAAACACATCAAACTGTATATTAATTCATTTCTGATGTCGTATGATGTAAATATGACAATTATATTTTTCTGGATTATTACCTGGGAAAAAATACATTTAAGAAAGTGCAAACAGTGGTTTATTTTTTTGGTGATATAATCAATTGCTACAAATGTTTTTATATTAACTCCTGCAAGCGCTATGTGTTGACATCCATGCACTATACATACAATCTGGTAGCCGTATTTCTTATAGAGTCAGTCACTGCAAAATAATGGCCAGACCTGTTCATAATATAAAAAAGGAAGAGCTTTCTTTAATGTGGTAAATTTAATATTGATAAATATTTGGTTAAACACGACTGTGATTGGTCGTAAAACAGAAATCATTGAAACGTGATTGGTCATTGACTCCCATTTGGGGCATGAGTTAAATAGTCGGTACAATTTCATTACGAGCAGCATTTATGTTCCATGCTGATTCACCTGTAAATTCTGCTGTTAATTTCACTATTAATATGGGATATTTTTCTCTAAACTGTTTGAAAATATTCATAAGTAATGCCACGAGTGATTTCCAAATTATCGATAAATTCACGACTCACGAAGTGAGGAGTGAATTTATCTAGAGAATTTGGAAATCAAGAGTGGCATTTGTTAGGACTATTTAACGAATAAAATAAAGCTGTTTACTCACAAATCATTATTTAACTACAGTTATTTAAAAATATTTTTATATTTAAAGTAAACGGTGATGTTTGAAAACTAATGAGAAACGATAGGTAGCCTACGCTTCTACTGCTTCTTTTGTTTATCACTGCAACCAGATCATACTATTTATTGCCAAAGGAACGCAATATTGTAAGAATGCTCTCTAGTGGAGAAAAAATGAAACACATCAATCTGTATATTAATTCATTTTTGATGTCGTATACATTTAAGAAAGTGCAAACAGTGGTTTCTTTTTTTGGTGGTATAATCAATTGCTACAAATGTTGACATGTAAGCACTATTATATACAATCTGGTAGCCGTATTTGTTATAGGCTCAGTCACTGCAAAATAACGGTCAGACCTGTTCAGAATATTAAAAAGGAGGAGCTTTGCTTAATATATGATAATCCTAACGTTGATAATTATTTCGTGAAACACGTCTCTGATTGGTTGTAATACAGAAATCATTGAAACGTGATTGGTCATTGACTCCCATTTGGAGCATGAGTTAAATAGTCAAAATAATTTGCTTCTCTCCGATTTTCAAATATTTTACTTCCCAATGTTTAAGAAATTCTACATAAATTTTGCCATTTTCAAACAATTGAAATTCCAACGTATTCTGCATTGCGCATGAGTAAAAATAAAACAATGCTTATTTGATGTATTCTAATTTTACATAAATCTTCAATTTATAATTACAAAAGATCAAACATTAAATTGTTTCAATATTCATTCTCGTGTTTTGGTTTAAACATGTGTCCCTCTAATTTTTTAGTAGTGTATTTATATATTTTAAGATTCTCCCATATAACTTACATAGACATGTGTTAGATAATACATTTTTTATTATTATTACCTTTATTTCTAGTATGAGAGAACGAACTAAATTTTCTTACACGCTTAAAGATAAAACCATTATTCGACCAATGAAAATGCAGTCATACATCTGGTTTATTTTTATTACAAGTGGAACTTAGAGCGGAATTAGTGTAGTATAGACTTTCCGTCTCGAGTAATAGATGACGTAACTTAAGTATTTGAACAGTAAACAGTAGGGACAGGTTGTGTAAGAAACTAGTATACTCGTTCTCTATGAGTATACTATTGTAGCTCGCTACCGAGGGATCGTTCTCATGTTGTTTTCTCGTAATAAACACAACAGATGTTCACGTAAAAGCTCACAATGGCTTCATTAGATTGACATACATTTTCAGTGAAACTTTACATACAACTTGCTGCAATAATAAATCTTGCTTCACAATTTATTTTACGCACAATTATTTCTAGTCACTGATTATCTCACTTGACTGTATCGCTGTCCAAACACAACTGACTCAGTCCCGACCCTGGCAACAGTTTATACAAGTCGAAAAAGGAAATTTCTCGGCGTCAAGCCGAGATTCTTCTAGTATTGAAGTTTCGGGAGTTGGAGCCTCTGGAAAGGAGGGGTAGATGTGTGCAGAATCATCCGGACTGGAAGTCTAGAAGCATCGATCATCTGCGCGGTCTCTCAACTCGCGTCTCGGACTGGAAGTCTAGAAGCATCGATCATCTGCGTAGTCTCTCAACTCGCGGGTCGACGACTCGCGAATCTATTTCCACCAATACGAGACCACTATCCTAAATGTCACCCGCGAAATTCAAACGCTGGATGGAATGGAATTTGATCAATGTTGTTATTTAATCCCAGAGGGTTATTAGATCCCGTCACAGTACAACAGAAGTGCCAAGTAACTATATGCTTAATTTTGAAAGATAGAATGAATAATAGCGAGGAGATACTAAAGGCAATACGCACACACTATTGAGCAACACTAAGAAATTGGGACTGGAAATAAATATCAATAAAACTAAATTTATGGTCACACGTAGAAATACATTATATAATGGAAATGGACAGTTAATGACAAATGAGGGAAATTTTGAGGAAGTGGCTGAATTCAAATGCCTAAGAACAATAATCACAAATAGGAATGAGATGCACAAAGAAATTAAACATAGGCTCAATTCTGCCAATGCGTGCTATTATGCATTACAGAGACTCTTGACGTCCCAACTCCTTTCAAAAAACGTTAAACTGAAAATAAATAAAACTATTATCCTACCAGTTATATTATGTGGGTGTGTAATTTTTAAATACATCTGATTTTTTTCTCGTCTTCATGAAATTGAATATTTTGTATTCGATATTTCGCACCTGCAGCCGTCATTGGCGCCAGAAGAGTTGATGAATCATTTGCTTGCACGCATAATCAATACAGATAAGATAGCGGTTTACTCCCACTTTGAGTTGCATAACAATATTCGAATTGTCATTCCATATGAAATCACCAAAAGTTGTGAAACAACTCACATCTTTAAAAATTTTTAATTTCTTTGTATCGAAACGTTATGATGTAATGTATATGTGAAAAGAATTTCAGGCCTCGGATTAATGTAATTTGAGAGTAATTGAAGACACCGGTAAGGGGGTAGCTCCACTTTTTTCCCGAAATGCAAGTTAAGGTCGTATATAATAAAGAGAAGGAGCCTGATTCAAGTGTGCGAAAAGGAAATAGCTCCATACCTTCCATAATGAAGAGTATGAAGAAAATTCTTAACTCCATCTTTCATTCGGAGCTAGAAAGAGGTAGCTCCGGAGCTACTATTTTTTTTGCACAGAATGATGTCTGGTCAACAAGAGTAAGCAGAAGCTTACTTTATCCTCATATCGTGTACTGGAGTATACCCGGAACAATATTCAATACAGTGTTGTTGCCAGAGCTTCTGTGAAGGAACAGCATATTCTACATAAACATGGTGCTAAATTGGCATTGCCTAATGAAGATTTGCACCTTTATTCTGCACCTCTACCACTCAAGTGGCCGAAGTTCCTTCAAGTAGAAGAACTGGCATCAAAATAGTACGAATATCATCCAATTGTATGTACTTTTATGACAATCTGAAGTGCCAGGGAGAAAAGACTCTCATCATGATTCTGATGAAAGCGTCACTGATAACGCCTGGCGATATTGGTAACCAGTTTAAATAAATAAATGGTAATAAATACCTTCATGAGAAGCTGTATTTCTTATTATTTAATCATATTTTCCTTATTAAGATGTTTTTAGGCATAAATTCTTCAAATACTTACTCTCCGGTGCAAAAAGGAGGTTTATTGTGATTGTACACAATCGTGTAAATAAAAAAATGAAACTGATCAAGAAAAGATTGTTTCATGTTGAACTACCTTAAATCAATGCTAACATTTTGGTTACACTATTACCACCTTTCACATTCGGTTTTTTGTTTATCCTGAAAAGTTTATGAAAATAGAGCTACCCCCTTTGTGCACCGGTGTCTTCAATTAATAGAGCTATTAATTTCTCGTATTTTCCCTTATTCGAAATAAATCTCTCAAGATGCACTTGGAATCATTCTCATGAAACTTTTAAAAACATTTTTACAAATCTTCATCAATCCAATTTAGAAAACGCCGTAAAGGACCATGGCATATATATTCCATTCCATTGACGCAGTTTGACCTCTCACCTTACAGGTACTTTTTACATGCCTCTCGCCACCCGGGTCTTGTGGCAAGACTAGTTGGAAAAAGGTATTTTAGCTATACATCAGATACATACATTTTTGACCATACAAGGCCACGAAGGACCTCCCTGAATGAGTGATCAGCTAGCATATATTTTTCTTCTTCTACGTCGTGGAATTAGGCCATACACCTGTTTCCAAATCAAGGCGCACAATATTTCTTCTTATTTTGGGTTGATAGTAAAACAAAATTTGTGGGAGTCTATTGGATGTCATTCTTTGTATACGTTGAAGCCAATTAGATCTTAAATTTTGAATTTTAACTATAACACTGTTGACTTTGCATTCGGTTCTTATTTCTTCCTGCTACTGAACGCAAGAATTTCATTTCAACTGCATCTATTTTCCTTTTACATGATTTATTAAGTGTAAAATTTTCACAAGCATATATTTCACAAGCGTATGTTGAGATAGGTACCGCAGACAACAAATGCACTATAATGATATTTAACTAAGACTACTTATTGTACAATATGATTAAAGATCGGAGACAAATAATATATTGAATTTCTTATTATGGATAATACACATTTCCTCATTGATCTCCAATTTTGATACACCTCAATTTTCTTACTGTGCCCAAAAATGTGTATGTTTTCATTTCACTTTTGACCCATCCTAGAAGATCCCAACACGCCACTCTCCCACAATCCGACCTGAGAAATCTCTCCGGCAGCAACTGTAATCTAAGTTGCTCTGTCTCTCTACAGAATGCTATAATATGTTGCCAGTTTTCACAGTCATCGCACATTGTTTAATACGTTCTTCGCTTGTTAAATTATGGGCCATCCAAATGAAACCATGCAATAGCATTTCTATCATCCCAACCAAAGAATCAATACCGGTATACTTTTCCCTTCGCTACAAAAGTTTCAGTTCCGACTGCAGAATGAGCTATATTTTCTGGTTACACTCGGCCTCTATGTACTGTCTGTATATATCAATTAGTCTCTTCTTAACTTTCCTCCAAACGCTCCTGTTATTCTCTGGGTTAATATATTTCTCACACCTCGTTCTTGGTCTACCTACTGGGCGCTTTCCTTATGCTTTTCCTACAAGGAGCTTTCAAGTCCTCCTTTCATTCCCCATTCGTGCCACATGCCCTGTCCATCACAGTCTACACAGCGAACATTTATCGGATCGTCAAATTTAACAAATCGGTAGCTACAGGATAGATAACTCAATTTTCGAGAAACCGGGCATGAGTTCCTCAGAATGTCTCCCGCGTACCAAATTAGGATAAAAATTAGAGTTGAGTTAGTGGTAAGCAATGTGGGTTGTAATTGATAAAGATGGAGGTTTATTGCAGCTCAACACGTGTCTGTCTGCATCAACATGCGAGTCACAACTTCCTTGTTAGGAGGACGTTTCTCTTTCTGTAAAGTTCAAGGAGTGGCTCTACGTTCATCCCTACAACTTCTCTTCTCTAAATTCTAGCATTTTAATTTAACCTAATCGGTAATCCTATGGCACCGAACCACCTACATAAATCGAAATAAATAAATGGAAAAACACAATTTACCATTGCAGTTGATATTCAAATATCTAGGAACAGAAATTACAAATAGAAATGAGATGCACAAAGAAATTAAACATAGACTCAATTCTGGAAATGTGTGCTATTATGCATTACAGGGACTCTTGACGTCCAAACTCCTTTC
Source organism: Diploptera punctata (assembly GCA_030220185.1). NCBI lineage: Eukaryota > Metazoa > Arthropoda > Insecta > Blattodea > Blaberidae > Diploptera > Diploptera punctata. The sequence continues at coordinate 2,611,692 of JASPKZ010002337.1, forward strand.
TAAAAACGTTAAACTGAAAATATATAAAATATTATTCTACCATTATATTATATGGATGCGAAACATACACTCTTGCTTTAAGGGAGGAAAGTAAATTATGAGTATTTGAGAATAAAGTTCTTAGAAACATTTTTGAACCAAAGAGTGAGGAACAGACAGATGAATGAAGAAGACTACATAACAGTGAACTACATGGTCTTTATAGGAAGCCAGATATAATAAGAAGAGCTAAGTCTCGTAGACTGCGATGGACAGGACATGTGGCACAAATGGGGAATCAGAGACGTGCATGGAAGCTTCTTGTAGGAAAACCAGAGGGAAAACGCTCAGTTGGTAGACCAAGAATGAGGTGGGAGAATAACATTTACTATGATTTGAGGAAAACAGATTATACAGGGAATGATTGGAAAACATTAGCTGAGGATAGGGATGTATGGAGAGCTTATGTCCGCGTGGCCATGAACATACGGGTTCGATAGTGCTAGTGAGTTATTTAGTATTAGCTTACTGCTATAAATTAAATATTCATAAGTAATGCCACGAGTGATTTCCAAATTATCGATAAATTCACGACTCACGAAGTGAGGAGTGAATTTATCTAGAGAATTTGGAAATCAAGAGTGGCATTTGTTAGGACTATTTAACGAATAAAATTAAGCTGTTTACTCACAAATCATTATTTAACTATAGTTATTTTAAAATATTTATATATTTAATGTAAACGGCGATGTTTGAAAACAAATGAGAAACGATAGGTACGCTTCTACTGCTTCTTTTGTTTATCACTGCAACCAGATCATACTATTTATTGCCAAAGGAACGCAATATTGTAAGAATGCTCTCTAGTGGAGAAAAAATGAAACACATCAATCTGTATATTAATTCATTTTTGATGTCGTATGATGTAAATATGACAATTATATTTTTCTCGATTATTACCTGGGAAAAAATACATTTAAGAAAGTGCAAACAGTGGTTTCTTTTTTTGGTGGTATAATCAATTGCTACAAATGTTGACATGTAAGCACTATTATATACAATCTGGTAGCCGTATTTGTTATAGGCTCAGTCACTGCAAAATAACGGTCAGACCTGTTCAGAATATTAAAAAGGAGGAGCTTTGTTTAATATATGATAATCCTAACACTGATAAATATTTCGTGAAACACGACTCTGATTGGTTGTAAAACAGAAATCATTGAAACGTGATTGGTCATTGACTCCCATTTGGGGCATGAGTTAAATAGTCACTTTAAATGCTTACTTTTTATAGAAGCCATAAGCTGGCAGGACGAGCGATATCCCGATGTATCTTATGATAAAGAATTGTATTTAAGGGAAGAGAAATAAATGTTTGTGCTAGGAGTCTGAGTGGACTAGTAGTTGTATCACTAACGTTTAAAGTTAGAGGTCTCGGGTTCAAATCGCGGTTTAGGCGTTTTTTTTATATATATTAGGTCCAAAAGAATCGAAGTCTTATTTTTAACGCTTACCCTCTTAATTTATTTGTAAAATGTTAAAACAATTGTGGATACAATTTGGTGTATGTAGGCCAATGACAACTCGTGCCGACTTGCTTCGTAACATGTCAGTATTTCTAACTTTGAAAAGAAAATTTGAATAATAATGCTTTTTTATTGTAAAACAGTAAATAGTTATATATTTTGTGTATATTCATGTTTTATTTACTAAATAAACTTTTAGCTTTAGAATCCATCTACAAATATTCATGAAGTCGGCACGGGTTGTCACGATCCAATCACAATAATATTTTTTATTTGAATTATTAGGTCAGTTAATAGAGGAATGGGTATTTGATTTTGCGAAAAAAAAATCCTTTATGTCTTGGGACACCCTAATATATATATATATATATATACAGTTACGGTCATTTTCAGTGTCTACAAAGTAAGATTGATGTACACTTAGAAAAAAATGGTCCGACTCTTGATCTCGAACATTTTAAGTTCTAACGCGCGATTCACACGAGTAAACTAATTGCACAGTAGAGCTACAATACGTTTCCCTTCTTCCTTTGAAGAGCATTCTTTCAAGCACAAACAAGCTGGCGAACGCTTAGCTAAGTGCTTGGTGGCTTGATTCATATGCAAGAGATCACAGGTTCGATTCCCGATGAGGTTAAATTTTTTAATTGTTAAAATACTTCAATTTTATTCTTTCTACTCCTAAACATAAAACAAACTACTATTATTATTAATTATTATTATTATTATTATTATTATTATTATTATTATTATTATTATTATTATTATTACCCACCATCTCTATGGGCTATTATTATGCTGCACTTGGCATATATAAACTAAATATTTTAATTGAAGAGTGAAACTTTTTCCTCACTAATACGTAATAAATAAACACAAATATATGAAGCTATATTATATTTTATCATATACATTTATAGCATTATTATTAAAACGTGGTACTGCACATTCAATTAAATTTATACCGGTATCAAAATAGTGTTATAGAGTTCACGAAGGCAGGAATATTACTTAATAGTGTACAGTGGACGTAGATTACGTGGCAGGAATTAAATGTTATAGGATGTATTTTGCGAAAATACAAATGAATAAAAAAAACATTGTCGAGGGATTCGAACCCTGGCTCTCATATATTTAATCTTTTTATAATTGGTTGAATGATCTACGCTACTCGAACGTCGGATACTAATTCTGTAAATTCTGGTTGCCTTGTTTACTTTTACACTATGAAAAAGAGTTGAACTTTATTAGAAATGTCGCAATTTGAGTAATATTGCATTTGTTGAACACTCTTAAATATCTAGTAACATGTCTCCTTCACTGTTCTTTAACTATTTAAGACGATTAAAACCAAATACAGCGTATTTATAAAACATTTAACAATGCGTTACCTCGTGAACCACAGCTTCAGCTCTTCGAGCATGCGCAGTGGGGTCATAACAGGGACTCTGCTTTCTGAAGCGGCTCATTCTTTTTCTTTGCTAGGAGTACATGTGTATATTTTCAAACATATGTTTTATAAATACTACATCCTCAATAAGCATCGTTCCTTAGATATCGCTGAAAGGAACTAAGTCAATGATTGTTAAAATAATACCATTTGGCATAATGTTTTAGTGCAGGCAAAATATTTTTTTTTCAAGTTTTAGTGCATAGAAGCGGTGTAATGATTAGAAAGTTGACATTTTCTCGTATGTCTGATTTTGTGACTTAAACAAGGTGTGATCCAAAAGACACGCCAACAAATATACATATTTTTATGTTTGGTTCTGTGTTTCTTGGAATAACACATTCAGAATTACCTAATTACTGAACAGGTTACACGAGTGTAGAATCAAGATTCTAAGAATCAGAGAGATTGTGCCCATGTTTGGAAGTTGAGAGTTTTATACACTGGCCATCACTTAAATCTGCATGAAGTTAACTGCTATTTAATAATCAAGCAATAAGTTACAAGCGAACCTACAGTATTAATTGAAGTACCAGTGGCGGCTCGAGGCTTTTCAAGACCTAGTAAGAAAATTATTTATACACATGCATAACTAACTCATTGACCTATCGAACTCGTAGGTTCATGGCCGCGCGGACATAAGTTCTCCATACATCCGTATCCTGAGCTAATGTTTTCCAATCAATCCCTGTATAATCTACTTCCCTCAAATCATAGTTAATATTATTCTCTCACCTCATTCTTGGTCTACCAACTGGGCGTTTTCCTACAAGAAGCTTCATTGCACGTCTTTCATTCCCCCATTCGTGCCACATGTCCTGCCCATTGCAGCCACGTTCCTAGGAACGTGTCCCTGTGTTTGAGCCTTTGGCATGGGTTCTCTGAAGCAGTCCTCGCGCTGAGAACCGAACGGGAGAGTATTTGGTATAGTGGACTCAATATTTTAGTTTTCAGACGCTTTACTTTATGATTAGGTAGGTCTATTTTGCACGAATAACTATTTAGCCGATCAAGCGGCGTTGTCACGTTTTATTCCCTGGCACTAACATATTATATTATAATAATACTGCAAAAGACAGTAGTTGCAACGCTGTTATTATATACAACTTTCCTCATTAGAGGATTGCTTCAAGGACAAAGTAATACAGACAATTTTTGAAATTGATGAAATACATTTTGTAAATACATTAAAAAGTTTCAAATTGTAACCGAAGCACACACACTATAAAGTAGAAATTTTGTAAATATGGTTTCTTAAAATTGGAATTGATCCTCTAATGGCAGAGATGGCAATTTTAGAAAGATACACTCTTTATATCCACGTAGAGTTGACATGGAAACGTCATTTTATACGTCAATTATAATGCGAAGACATAATTGGCAGAGAACTGTATTCAATTTTTGGTGATTGGAGCGCGAGCAGCGTCTTAGAAGCCTGTAACAACTACTCACCGGCTCTTCCTAGCAGTAATAATGTATTTTTTTAAACCAGAGGGAAACAGTTGCCTTTGATGCCGTATGGAAACTAAAATACAGAGTCCACTATATCAGAAATTTAGCATCTCCAATTTAACATAAGAAATAAATATTCCGTTAATCATCAAAATTGGACCATAAATTTGAATTTGCTGAGGAATTCCCTTAGTTTTCGCATTTTTTGTGTAATGAATTTTTTTGTTAAGTTGGTACGGCACATTTCTAAAATTTAGTGTTTACTTTTTGTCAATTTAATATCAAATTCTCGTATAACAATTCACACAATGTTATTTCTTTACGTTCGCACGTCAGTGTCTTAGAATAACATCGTCTAAAAAAGCACTAGTAAAAGAAGTTGATAGTAACATTAATAATCCACTTAATAAGGAAAACAAACTGAGTCCTTGAAGTAATAAAACTGAACTACTTATGAAGTCATGTTTCAATTTGGAATCTAAAAGCCTTGAAACACATACTATAGTCCGTAATTTAAATCAAATTGAACTATAAAAATAGAATTTTAATGAACGTCTTGTCAGAATGTTGTTAATGATGCAAACTAGTTCAGGTGAATAGTTCTCTCACTAGTGTGGTAACTTATGTATAGTTTACTTATTTTTTTTCTTTATCAATTTAACCTATCGTCTTATAGGTACTTTTTATGTGCCGGGAGGGACTTTAAGCCGTGGGTCCCGTGTCTGAAGATTTTTCAGGCTCGTAAAAGACCCTTAAGCCTGAATGAAAAGGCCTCTAATCAAAATTTACCGAATTTTCCCGTCCTAGTACTACCTTGGTTTCCTAGATGTCAGTATGAGGCAGGACGCTGACCACGGACCACTCAAATGGCATCTATACAAAAACAAGTGTAACTAAATTAGCATGGTTCAAATTCTTTCCTGTAGGGAAGAGCGCCTAAAACTCTGTTAAGGGAAACATGGGCTTACAAGACAAGACTATTAGGCATATTATTATTATTATTATTATTCTAATCGGATCCCCAAAGCTGGTTATAATTATATACCAAGAGGACGAAGATCTCTGGGCCGTCCAATAAAACGCTGGTGGGAAAATTATCTATAGGATCGTAACATGCCTTGGCCTAATACTTGGAAGGAATATTATTATTATTATTATTATTATTATTATTATTATTATTATTATTATTATTATTATTATTATTGAAATTTTGTCTGCCACTGTGATGTGGGGGTAACATAAGTAGTTGTCGATGGGGCTAGGGTGTTCTCTTGCGGGGATTATTTAACGAAGCTAATTCAGTTACACCTATTTCCTTACAGAAGTCAGCGAGTGACATGTGGTTAGTTCTTCGCCTCAAAGAGTCGTGTAGGAGGCAACAAAGGTAATTCCTTGGATGGGAAAGCATAGGCTCTAATTTAGCTTCAGTTTATTTTATAAGACCGAAAATCTTTAGACTTAACGGCTTAAAGTCTCTCACGAGGCCTTACCCTTTGGATTTTTTCATCCCAAAATATTCATCGATATCCCGCGACCCGCGGGACCAGATGCTAGGAACTTAACCTTAAGTCCGCCATGGTCAATTTCGTGTTCAGTACACTGCATAACTCACTAACTCACTGGCACTATCGAACGCGTAGGTTCATGGTAGCGCGGAAATAAGCTCTCCATACATACCTATCTTGAGCTAATGTTTTCCAATCATTTCCTGTTTAATATACTCCTCTCAGTCATGGTTAATGTTATTCTCTCACCTCATTCTTGGTCTACCAACTGGGCGTTTTCCCTCTGGTTTTCCTACAAGAAGCTTTCATGCTTCTCTTGCATTCCCCATTCGCGTCATATGTGCTGCACATCGCAATCTACGAGACTTAACTTTTCTAATTATATTTGGTTTCTTATAAATATCACTTATGAATCAGCACTACTAAAATGCATTGTAAAGCACTATAGAGGTTAGGTTTTAAAATGTTAAGATTTTAAATTAGTACCTGATTATGTCAGTCGTCCTCAAGTCAAATTCAACTTAAAAAAAAAACTTCATCAAATAGTTAAAAACATGTTTCTGCAATGTCTACATAGTATTAACTACTTGAATTTTTTAAATCAGAAATTCATTTTAGTTGCGAACGACTGATATATCAGGTACTTAATATATTTACATTTTATCACTGTTATGAAGACTTCTCCACTTGCATGTCTGTCCATCTCTCTTTTGTCCAAACATTTTTTCTAAGAATTTTATTCTCAAATAATCGTAATATTTTCTCCCCCTTAAAGTAAGAGTCCATCTTCCGCATCGATATAATACACATTGTATTCATATTATCATAAGTAATGCCACGAGTGATTTCCAATTTATCTAGATGATTTGCAAATCAAGAGTGGCATTTTTTAGGATACTATTTAACGAATAAAATTAAGATGTTTACTCAAAAACACATTATTTAAATATAGTTAGGTAGGCCTATTTTAAAATATTTATATTTTTAATGTAAACGGCGATGTTTGAAAACAAATCAGAAATGTGAGGTTATGTTCATTCACTGCTACTTGATCATATTATTTATTGCCAAATAGGATCGCAATATTGTAAGAATGCACCCTAGTGTGAGAAATAATGAAACACATTAAATTGTATATTATAATCAACATCATACAGTAGGTTATTAATTAATTTTTTTAGTAAACCAATAAAATCAAGGAAACTGTTCATTATTTGCTATATTCAATGTATTTGTTGGAGAAAAATAATCTGACTTGTTCAGAATATTAAAAAGGAGGAGTTTTCTTTATCACAAAGCAGGAGCTGACAAAGAAAAATCGATAAAGATCATGGTGAAACACGTCTGTCATTGGATGTAAAACAAAATTCATTGAAACGTGATTGGTCATTGGCTACCATATGGAGCCAGGTTCGGTAGAGCCAGTTGCCCTTCGGCCTGAGGTACCTGGAAGGGTAAGCGTCGTCAAAAGCACTGATAATAAGAAAATTACCAAGCTAGGGAAGACCCGGGAAGCAAACACCTCACAAACAGAGGACCTCTGCTTGGCCACACCCAAGTCTAAAAGAATAACGTCCGTGGGCACTCAAACTGTCCCGAATACGTATGAAACTACGGCCCCTTCAGGACGTAATAACAAGGCCTGTCATGGTAGACAGAGGTGTGGATTCTATTCCTGTGTGCTTGTGTTAGGATGATTGCCCGACATATTATAGCACGCCGGACGAGGTTTTGCCATATACCATAGTAATCCCTGGTTTTGCCACACAAAATAGGCTCACTTATGGACCAAATTGTCCATATCGGCCAAGAATGCCTCGACCTCCACATTCAATTGGAATAGGATGGCGAGGGGGAACTTTTAAATGGTGAAGTTTAGGCCATCTAGCCCCCCCCCTCTCCCGGCGCTAACGCCTCAGAATTGACATGACAGTTCAACACCGTCGCAAACAGGGGATTCGCCGGCTATTCACCTTAAGAGCCGGAAGGCCTTGACCGATTTATTAGCACCTTTCAACACATTTATTTATTAAATTCACTCTACTCTGGTAAGGTTTTCGACGGTTTTCCTTAGCGCTAACACAAATGCCGGAGTAGGCCCCTAGTTTCCATCAGTAAATTCAGTCTATATATCCCCATATTTTTTCTAAATTCAAAATTAAATGGAAACACCACAAACATTAAATCCCCAAGCATTAAAAATTAAACACCTAATTGGAAAATTTAACATTATTAATAGGCCTACTAAATTACCATTTCGCCAAGCTACTCTGCTAATGGTTTCCTTAACATCGAGGCAAATGCCGGTGTAGTCCCCTAGTTTCCACTAGTAAATTAATTTATTTCTGTACCGATCCGGGAAAGCGATTGTAGAAGTAGAAGATTTAATTTCTGGAACTGGAGCTGCGACCTTCTCCTCCCCATAACACAGGTCCACTATCCAACATTAGTACACCAATAAACACCAAACACACCACTGCCATGGTCAGCAACACTCACACACTATGCATTTTATCTTTCGGACCTTTTTTTTTTTTAAATTAACGGGGCTAAAAGGCAATGCCTTGGAACCCGCGGGTGATTTAGTAACATTTATTAGACATCCAAAAGGGATGTTGTAGCCGCACAACCAGGGCCGCATTCAACTATTGCCACGTTAGATAGATAGATAGATAGAGATAGATAGAGATAGAGATAGTTAAGTAGTCTATAAAAAGTGTTGCTACTTGAATTCATAATATGGGGCTGAAAGTAACGGAAAAAACATAATCCAGTCTTGATAGGGACTTGATCAAATTTAATTAAGAACAAGAGAAAGCCGCGAATGAAGATGAATTACCCCAGCACCTGTTCTTGCACATGATTTGAATATTAAAAACAAGTTATTTATCGTTTCTAATCAAATTAATTTAACAGTTTAAAAGAAATTTCTTTATAGACACAAATTATAGAAAACTAGCGAATATCCGACATGCGCTGCTACGCCTAAATATATTAATGTGTGCTTTTATTTTTAGTTAAATAAGTTAAAAGAAAAATTAAGAATTAATTAAATTGTATGAAGTCGAGATATAAAAGAAGCCAAGAACACACTTACTTAACGAGAACACACTCAATGACCTGAACTCTCTTTACAAAAAATCTAACAAGCAACAGTACCAATACACAAACAGAAGATGGAACTTACGTTCCGAAAGGCCTTCTTGATATATTACAATATTTAAAGTTGAGGACGACTGAGATCTCAGGTACCTATTTTATATTTTTAATTTTTAAATTGTATGGTATACATTGCGACGAAGCAAACATGGCAGTTGCTGTATAAATTTTTAATTTCGTATTTCAGATAAACCACCACTTATAATGACCAGATTTCACTCATTTTTTGATAATATCTATCTCGGTTTATTTTAATAACATGTACTGAATTTCGTTGTGAAACATCGAAAATAGCGACCGCTAGATAAATTTTTAAATTTTCGTTTCAGGTGAACTCCTAAAGCTAATGGTTTTAGAAAATTATAGATAGCGATTGCTTGGTTGTCAACGTGTATATCCTTCCGGTTTTGAATCTTTGGAGACTTGAAAGCAAGTTGATTTCCTACCAGTCGGTTGCTAGCCGAAAAGTAGTAAGTCCTGTGGTGGGGCTGCCACCTAAAGCCTCTGGACAGGCATGAAGGAGGATTAGCATTTACTCTAATCCTGATGTAACAGTTATACCGCTGTGACTCGGTCCCCAGAGCCTCGTTTGTTATAAACAGGTTGCACCACGTGAAGGTGAGGTTGGGATTAAAGTAGGAGAGGTTATTGAATGCACTTCACTACTCTTTTAGCCTTCTAGACCACCAAAGAAATTCAACAATAGCCAGAGAGTTAAACATACCTATATCTGAATACCTCCAAGAATATAGAAACAATTGGCTAGCCCATATTCAACGCATGGATCGTCACAGAATACCAAAACAAATTCTTCACTACATTCCTCGAGGCAGAAGATCTGTGGATCGACCTTTTCGGAGATGGCGGGAGACCGTAACGGGCCACTGGGCCTAATACTTGAAAAGCAGGTGATGATGATAGATAGCGATTAAACACTCCCCGTACCTGAAAACAACGTTGTGTCAAAATTTCAAGTCAACACACGCTACTTTTCGAGTTTTGGGAACACAAACATATGCAGGTTGAATTTTTATGTACAGGGTGTAACTAAATACCCCTTATAGACTTTGAGGACTTGTAGTGGAGACCAAGATTGTTAAGTTTAGCATAGGAACTCGCATCCTGAAAAGAACCGTTTTACCCCTACACGCAAAAAAAAGAAACTCACGTTGCTCTCTCTCTCTCTCACTCCTGTTGCTTATGGTCTGGATCCACTTACATACAAGAAGGGCACGATGTGGCGACCACCACGTCAACACAGTCACGGTACTGCCGCAGCCATAATCTGTTCTAGTAGGTCATCCTCGGATGCTACAGGAGTCTCTGGATCTCATGTGTCCCCAGAGGTAGAATTCTAGCGAGCTCAAGTCGGGAGCAGGCCAACAATTAGACCAGCACGACCTATCCACTGTTGCCCAAATTAATTATTGGTTCAGATGATTTCAGACGTGCAGCCTTCCCACTGTACCGAGTTTCGCCGTACAATAACACCATGTTGGCGTATTCCACATATATATTTTAAGATTCTCCTACACAACTTATATATATTTTTTTTTTCTCTCTATTTCGAGTATTAGAGAGCAAACTACATTTTCTTACATGGTCAAAGGTAAAATCGTTATTCGACAATGAAAATGTAGTCATTATGACTAGAGATGGAACTCACCTCCCAGTCATGCCAGGGACTGTCAATCGTTATCATTATTTAAATCCAAATACCTTAAGTTCCACACAATGAAAACATTAACTGCATAACAACTATATTCAGCATTTTGTAAATAATCATCTAGGAATCTTTACTTACTTAATTTATTTTATTTTATTTCAATGTTATTATATTCCATGTTTTTGTTAGTATTAGCTAGCATTAGATCACATCACCATTGTCTTTTGTTTAGTCTATATTTTAATAATATCTTAAAATTGTAATAAGTTATGTTTTGTATAATTTTACTATTCGCTGGTTGAGTGGAAGGGAAGGCCTTATGGCCTTAACTCCTGCCAGCTAAAATACAGTATTATTATTATTATTATTATTATTATTATTATTATTGTTTACATTACAACTGGAACTTAGGTCCAAAGAGGTATTCGTACAAAGGCGTACATACTTAAAAACGCATGTAGAGACACTGATATATTAAGTGTAGATTATTTTGTTTGCCGCTGAGCTGTATTTCACAGGTGATTAACCCACTTGACACCTGGATCCGTGATAATTCAGATACAGAACTCACTGACAAGTTGACAGTTAAATCAGATAAATGAAACTGTCACGGAGATTGTTTCGCAAACTAAATTGATCAGACATCTTAAAACTCTGAGGTCAGCAGACAACTCCAAATGTGGCAACTGGTTTCACGTCTGGCCTCTACTAACAGGGTTGACCAACAAACGGGGGCAGCAAATAAGTTCACCATTTATACCTTTCTTAAACAGATTATTTTTAATTTAAAAGAACATTAAATCAGCTTTTGTCGTCCCAATTTCTCTGAAGAAACGTTGAAGTGAAAATATACACACACATTCCATGACACGAAAGGCCTGGGAGACCCTTGACCTACCATCCGGCTGTTGACCTCATATCTGCATGTGTTAATCACAGAGATAGGCGATCATCCTGCCAGTGTATGAGTGACTTATGGTCAGCTGTTGGATACCCAGCCGTTATAGCTGGTTTTCCCAACCTAGATCCGCTATTTATTATAGCTACCCAAATTCCTCACGGTGCTAGAATAAATTCCATGAGGATATTTCTTCAACCATGATGCGAAAACCCAATAAAACTTTCTTAATCATACTTATATCCGCGAAAATCCACAATATATAATATAATAAAAAAAAGACATGCAACGGAAAAATAAAATTTTGAACCGAGATTTGAACCCAAGACCTCTAATTTTATACGTTAATGGGCTAATAATTACTCCACTCAGGTTCCTAGTACAAACATTGATTTTTCTTTTCTTTTATACAGTTTTCTATCATAGGAGACAGCGGGATAATGGTCTCATCTATCTTACGGCTTCTATAACAAGAAATCATTTTATGAGAATATTTTACTTTATAGCAATGACCCTTTCTAATTTCAATATTATAATTAAATTTTAACATTAAGCAATTAAGTCCAAATGAGACATGAAAAGAAAAATAAATGCCTGAACCGGGATTTGAACCTGATAATATATAAATCAGGACTGGAATATAGCAGAGAAAATGAGATACTAAATTCTAAAATCAAATCAAAATTGAAAGCGGCACAGATGAGATGTTTACCGTCCACTCCTAATTTTGACAAAAATGGAAAAACAAAGAAATACAGATGTTCTTTATGAATTAAAAATTCAAAATATAGTTCAACAAATTCAGAATTATCAACAGCAATCTAACAAGAGGTTGTGTTTTTCTGAAAAAATCACGAGCGACAAATTCGCGAGTGATTTTGTCTAATGAAAAACTAAACCTCGCGTTGGATTTGGAGCTACTATTTAGCGAATAATAAATACACCAAAAGCTAAAAATAATTGTAATGTTTAATATTTACCATATGCGAGGTTATGTATTCCGGTCTTACTTCCGGGCGATTTGTAAGCCGGCTGGATAGTTATAAATAGCATATGTTTACTGTTAAATCTCTTTGGGCTTGGGAAAAACAAATCAATAACAGACTATTGTACAAGTAACTATTAACAATAATGCAGATTCATTATACATTTAATATTTTTTAGAGCAACAGAACTAACTTTTTTTTTTGTAATTTTTGAAGTTGTTTTCTTTTGGCATTATCTTGCTGTACCATACCGATCGTACATTGTTCAATCGATATCCTTGTCAAACAAGTTAATGTGCGGAGATATCTCTCACTACGAACAGGAAGAGGCACGATTATCGGTCTATGAGTTAAATAGTCAAAGCAATTGGTTATAAAATGTTCAAAGAATGGACCCTTCTCGCTTTCCTAAATTAGCATTACAGTATCAACCTAAAGGCCATTGAGATAAAGGAAGAACAAATTGAAGATGGACTGACCAACCACATCTTGAGATATCATAGGAACAGGATTAAGCGATCTAAACCTAAATAAGTTCATCATCATGATGACATACGTACATTTATGTATTGCATTCAAGGTCAGCAGATAAAGACCTATTTCCTGCATCTGCTGATGATGGGACTAGTGCGAAAGGCCTACAGAGAACCATTAGTTTTCAAAGTTGAGGAGACGGACGTATTAGGTAACAATTTTATAATTTTAATTATATATATATATATTCTACCGCTGTGGTCTCGAGATAGCGTGCTGCCTTGTCACGCAGCGGGCCCGGGTTCCATTCCCGGTCGGGACAGGCTCCTGGGTGAAGTTTTTCTCAGGGTTTTTCCTCGCCTGAAAGACAAATGTAAGGAAGCTTAGGGCCCAAAGGTCCCCGAAAATCATCCGGCCATCATCATCATCCTTCACCGGTGTGGAAAGCAACGGGAAGCTGCCACGCCTATAATTCCCTAGTAAAGCTGTAAAACATAGCATGAAAATGCTATGATTGCAATGAAAGATCTGCCCAGGGCAGAATTTCTATGGATGGATGGATGTGTATATATATATATATATATACACACACACATATTTATTTATTTATATAAAGTTTCAATACTGTATTCAAAGAATAAGTTTGTAAAATATCTACAATGTTGACTGCAATCTAATCTGGGACATCTGTGATGCTGTTAAAAAGAAATGGCCATATCAATTTAATGAACACTAAATTGGTTATCCCTGGATTCGAACCCAAGATGTTGGAATGCAATATTCCTTCTCTCCCCTTCCAACAGACTTCAGACAGGTTCCAAGCGGTCTGAGAACAAACTTTTACGATCTAAAAACTGTAGACTGTGTGATGTTTCTCTGTATGTTTGTTGCACCTTGTAAAACGTCCGTCACGCAGAACTGCGTAATATAAGCTAATTCGTCAGCGAATCGGATTAATTTTCTGATTTTGCTGGTTTAAGATATATCATCATTAGGGCTCAGAATTTGAGGCAAAATCTTTTTCTTATTTTATGTCTGAAGATGAGGCCCAACTTTATATATATATATATATACATTTTGGGTCATTGTAGGCCAGAAAATGGTGAGTTTTATTTGTCCTTTTTTAACTTTTTTTGGCTTACTGGTTCTTTTCTAACCTTTTTTTTTTTTAAGATTTTATGACTTTTTTTTTTGCAACTTTACCTTTTTTGACAACATTTTTTATACCATTTGTATAAATGAAGAATCCACAGAGTCTAGTCCCAATTCTAACTTATTTTACAAACACTATCTAGTTTGACTCTAAACGAAATAGAAAGGAGAATCACATGGAAAAAATTCTGGGCTCTAAAGTTTATATTACTAGAAAAAGCCATCAGCCTAAAAAAAAAAAAAAAAAACAGTCGTGGACATGTGTATACTACCTGTATTAACTTACGGCTCGCAGACATGGTCATTAACAAAAAAAGGAACATCCATGCTAGCGATTTGCCAGAGAAAAATGGAGCGGAAGCTATTAAACATCACAAGAAGGGACCGATTCAGGAATGAGGACATCCGCAAGATAACGAGGCTGAAAGACGTAGCAACATCAGCAATGGGTTTGAAATGGAAATGAGGGGGTCATGTGCTCCGAATGGATCTTAAAAAGTAGACATGCAATTACTATGTGGAAACCCAGATTAGGGAAAAGAAAAGTTGGGAAAAAAGAAAAAAAAAACGTTGGATTATCTTTCAACTGGTCAAACAATTATGGGACAATACTATGCTAACCTCCTGGACCAACAACAGCAAAAGATACACACAAAACGGCCAGGTTTAGCAAGGAAGAAAGTCTTGTTCCATCAGGATAACACTTGACCTAACAACATTGTAGACTAGAATAGTGCAAGACTGACAAAGATGCAAGCAATTCATAAAAATTCATATTCCCGGGGATGTAACGTAAGCCACCCTGCAGTGGCAGGAGGCCTTTGTCCGAAATGGGAGATTATGGGCTAATTCATCATCATCATCATCGTCCTTTCAAGTATTAGGCCCAGTGGCCCGTTACGGTCTCCCGCCATCTCCGAAAAGGTCGACCCACAGAACTTCTGTCTCGAGGAATGTAGTGAAGAATTTGTTTTGGTATTCTGTGACGATCCATGCGCTGAATATGGGCTAGCCAATTGTTTCTATATTCTTGGAAGTATTCAGATATAGGTACGATGTTTAACTCTCTGGCTATTGTTGAATTTCTTTGGTGGTCTAGAAGGCTATAACCTGCAGTTCGTCGCAGAAATTTCATCTCCGTGGCTGTAATATGACGATCATCCTGAGTTCTGATGGTCCAAGCTACACTGCTATAACAGATTATGGGTCTAGCGAGAATTTTATAGATTTTCATTCTTGTGTGTCTCTGCACTTTTGATGGTTTAAAAACTTGGTTGATAATTCTTAAAGCTTTATTATAGTGCTTTCAAGTCTCCAAAGATGGGCTAATTCTAAATTCTAAAAATCTACTTTGATTTTCCAAAGACTTTTCTCATTGCATACACTTTTGTTCCGCGATGAACTATTGAACACACATAATGTGGGTTAGCTGGATTCATTCTAGGTGGGAAAAATCGTTCATTCTAAATTATCCAAGAACTTTTTTTTAATGAACACAGAATTCCTTTTTTCAAACTATCGTTGAATTATTTATATATATATATATATATATATATACAGCATGAAAGAAGAAGCATTTTCAGTCATCCATCTTTTTCGCAATGCATGTCGCGTTTCATTAGAATTTTATTACTTTTTTAACTTTTTTAAAAATGATATTCATTAAAAATGCATTTCAAACTAATATTATTTAATTTGGATTGCGTTTTTATGTCCTTTTTCAGTTTTTAGGTCTTTTCTAGGTTATATTTAGGTCTTTTTAAAGAACTTTCATAGGCATTTTATATGTACACAACTTCCTAGCCCTAATCACGATCACTTTCGGCACTATGGTCCATTGAGAACCAGGCCTTGTCGATTACTTGTTTCCGCCATTCAAGCCTCAATGCTGCCAACCTCCTCCAATTCTGAATTCCCCAGACAACGCAGATCCTGCTGTATGTTGTCTCGGGCGTCCGACCGATCGGCTTCCTTCTGGTTTTGTATTTAACACTTTATTCTGGACTCTATGATTTCCCATCCTTTCCGGATGTCCCAACTATCTCAATCTGTGAGTTTTGACGTCAGCTAGTATTGCTGGGGCTTAGTAAAGTTCTTCCAATTCACAGGTTGTTCTTATTCTCCATTCACCTTGAATACATACTGCATTCAATATTCTCCGAAGACTTTTCTTTTCCATGTATCGAGAGGTTTTCATTTGTTTATTAATGACCGTTTTTCTGAGCCGTACCTTACTAGGCCTACTGGTTTTATTATAGTTTTACATACTTGCAACTTAAGCGTAATTGACACTAATGAAGATCTTTAAAAAATTTGGAAGCTACAATAACATTTGTTTCATGCTGCTAGTTTTAACTTTGTTTCCTCTTTAATCTCGTTGTTTTTAGTAATAATGCCACTCAGATATTTAAATTGTTCCATCCTCTAATATCCGTCAAAATTTGTGTCAATCGTCCATATTGTTGTAGGCCTAGGTCTATTTCTAGTGTTAACCATATATTTATTTTTTTCTTTGTTTATTGGTGTAAGATATGCTATAGCTTTCTTTTATTAGTTAAACTAGCTAATACCCGGCGTGCGCTGCTACGCCTAAATATTAAATGTGTATAGTTGAATAAATAAGAAGAAAAATAATTATAAATATATGTCGTAATTAGGCCTATTTTATATATCCCGTGCTGACTATTCGGCGTTGCCCGGGAATCTACTTATCCCTATCTTCTTGGCATAATTGAGCTGAAAGACAAAAATGGTTATTGAAAGTTGCCCATAAAAGAATACCCGCCATGCGCTGGTACGCTTGCCCGGGAGTCTAGTTATCCCGATCTTCTTGGCATAAATGAGCTGAAAGATAAAAAGAGTTATTGTGAGTTACCCATAAAAGATAGACATATTTATGTTGTCGCGGCCTTTCTGTATACATTTTGGAGGAAAAATACTGTATTCATTGTTGTTTGAGGATGATCAAATAATTTTTGCAGGCGATGAAGATGATATGAGATATATGATAAATTAACTAATGGAAGAATATAAAAATGGGGACTGAATATAAATTTACAGAAAACAGAATATGTGTTTGGGAAAGGATGTGGATGACCTCATACTCGAAAGAGGGACTATATAAAAAAAGTTAAATTTTTAAATATCTTGGGTCAATAATTACAAGTTTGGGTAGGGCTACATGTGAAAGAGATGTACAAACTAACATTACAATGGCAAAAAATCCAACTAAGTCATTACATGAAATAATTTGGAACAAAAAATATTACAAAGGAAACTAAAATGAAAATTGATAAGAGCACAATACAGAATATTTTGTCATATGGAAGTGAAACTTGGTCTTTGACGGAATCACAAAAGAATAAAATTAGAATAGTTGAATTTGATTATCTTAGAAGAAGCCTTCAAAAAACAAGACAGGATAAAATAAGAAATGAACTCCTTTGGAGATAAATGAATGTCACCACATCTGTTGTTAAATAGGATTGAAAATCAAACTCTTAAATGGTATGGTCATGCACAAAGAATGGAAAATGAATGATGGCCGCAATATATATATATATATATATATATATATATACACACACACACACACACACACTAATGGTCACCTCCTGGAAGAAATAAACGTGGTAGACCAAGATGGAAATGGAACAGTTATGTCAGAACTATAATGGATGATAGGGATTTGGAAGAAGGAGATTGGAATGATAGAAATAAATGGAAACTGAAGACGGCAAGCCTATAAGTGGGGGAAAGCCAAAGAAGAAGAAATAAGAAAAAGGAAAAGTAAGCCAAATCAAGCTAATGGATTCATACCCCATTTATAGAGTAAGAAACCTCTCTTCTCTAATTTCTAATAATTCAACTTAGATCCTTTTTCCTGCTATTTTAATTAGTGGTTTTCTCATTACAATCCCTTTTAATTATTGATTAGGAGCATGAATTGGGTGTAGTCACGCCTCGCGGCCACGAGCCCAATCCAAAAAATGGCGGTATGGTAATAAGAGAATAACCTGATGTGCCGGATCCGGAAGATGACAGCCTACAACTCACATAACAACGTAGAGTAGACTTCATTCCTTTCATCCATAATGCACTGGGATAGCGTAATATTTCTCTCAAGTCGCAGAGCACAGTCTCAATATAGAACTGAAAGAACTATACCCTTCTTTACAACCGATTTCCCTTAAGCAAGAGCTGAATATTTATTTAATAGTATATTACGATGCGAGGTTGGGAAGTGGTTTTTACAGAAGCGAGGAAAAGTTTAAAAACCGAACGATAGCGAGGTTTTTAATTTCCGAGATTCTGTAAAACACTTCACAAACGTGCGTTGTACATTATTTTTTGAGCGATGGTGTTTTGAAAATAATGAATAATAGTAAAATAATATCTTTGTTGGAAATATTTGCGTTCATTATGAACAACTGACTAACGTTAACAGTGTGGGGAATCTTTATTACTTGAAACTACAGCAGGCCGTGACACCAATTAGTAATAAAATGGCGGCAAATACGTATTTATTGTCTTATATTGTTTCAAATAAAGTTCAGTTCATTTAAAATTCAGTGATTTGTTTCGTATAATGTATATTAACACTACCTATTGGATATATTTTGTATATACATTGTACGTAGTATAGGCCCCACATAGAGGGCAATGGTTTTACTTTCCACACGTGGTTTGTAATATGTAATATTACGGTATAGTTATTTTATTACAGTATAGTTATTTAGCTTGGCAACCCCGAAACGTAGGAAGTTGAACTTTCAATCAGGGTCGCCATTGCTGTAAGTACGATAAAACGCACTATCGCGCAAAAAATACATTTAACTTTTTAACCCCAATAACATAATGTTATTAGGACGGAAGTGTGTATGGGTAAGAAAGACATGTAAAATAATCTCGATCCAGTAATTGTATCCGATCTTTTGATATGATCTTGTAACGTGATCTTTAGCTTTCCAGACTCTCATATGTGGCAAATAATCAAAGTTGTGTATTGTTTCAGTTCTGGGAGATCATCTCTGATGAGCATGGAATCGATCCTTCTGGAATTTACCACGGTGACAACGATCTCCAGTTGGAAAGGATAGACGTGTATTATAATGAAGCGGCTCGTAAGTATTGTTATCATTATTTTCATCAATATTTGACAAATTTTATAATATGTGCGGAACATTAAGAAATGCTCTAACAAATAAAACATTAAAAATCACACAATTAAAATTCTGTAAAATTATGGCAGTACCTATGTTAACATACGCTTGTGAAAATTGGATACTTAATAAATCAGATAAAAGGAAAATAGAAGTAGCTGGAATGAAATTCTTATGTTCAGTAGCAGGCTATACATTGTTAGATAAGAAATATAATGAAGAAATAAGAACCGAATTAAACATATACAGTGTTATGGATAAAATTCAATATCTAACCGGCTGCAACATATACAAAGAATGACACCCAATGGACTCCCACAAATTTTGCTCACTACCAACCCAAAGGAATAAAAAATATTGGGCGCCCCATAACTAGATGGAGGGATACGGTCTCTTGATGTGGAAACAGGTCTATGGCCTAACTCCATGACTTAGAAGAAGAAGATCAAAATTTTAAGTCCAAAGGACTAACTTATATCCGTCATTTTTAGTGTAGCATGTATTAACTAACTCACTGGCTCTATCGAACCCATATGTTCATGGCCACGAAGACATAAGCTATCCATACATCCCTATCCTGAGCGAATGGGGGACTATTTTACCTCCGGAGAATTTTACCCCAGTGGAACCCGTATCCGCGTTTCTTGACGGTTGTATTTTTACGGTAAAATATCATCACTCTTTTGATCAAGGTACTTTTCTTCGTCTGGCTTATCGCCTGCCCGGCATGGGGAACACTTTCGGCAGCAATGCTACCGCCGGCATAGCTCTCGGGGCCATTTAAGCAAGCAAGCCATTCCACCATGACAAGGTAAAGATACCATGGAGGGGGCGTGTAGCATATATTATTTTTCTTCATTTCTTTAACAAATTTACCCTCTCACGTTATACAAAACAAACCTCATGACACGACAGGTCCTTGGCCTACCAGCAAAGCTGCTGGCCTCACATCTAAACATGTTAATCATCCATCCAGTTTAGGGGTGACATGTGATCAGCATATCGAGTCCCCCAACCGTTACAGCTGGTTTTCTCAACCTGGAGCTGCAACTTATTGTAGCTACACTAATTCCTCACGATGCTGGGTGGGGTCTGGTCCAATGCTTGACAAAATTCCATGAGAAAATGTCTTCCGCCATGGAGACTCGAACCAACCCAAGTCCGGCAGCTCTGCTCCAAGGCATTCTGTCTTAACCACTCGGCTTCGATGTGGGATCCTCTAATCTTAAAGGTGCTTTCTACATCCCCATACGTCATCTTGGCGATCTGTCGGAAGGGGGAATTTAAATTCAGAATCACACACGTACTTCTTTGACCACACAAGGACATGGAGGGCCTCCCCGAATGAGTGATCAGTTGAATTTCAGTGCCTTTTCCAAAACAACACGAGACACATTCATACTAAACATAGCGAAATTATAATGATTATTATGATGGCCAGATGATTTTCGGGAACCGTTTGGGCCTTAAAGTTTGCTAACATTTGTCTTATAGGTGAGGAAAAGCCATCACCCAGAAAACTTGTCCTGACCGATGATCGAATCCGGGTCCGCTGCATAGGAGGTAGCGATGTTATCCCGAGACTCCAGCGTTAGACGCATATGTTATTTTTAATCGATATTATGCATGGAAAATAAATCACGTAAAATAAGTACTATAGGCCTATGGGGGAAACGTGAATAAACATGTGACAACATTTCAGTAACGCGTATTGTAAAAGAGAAGCATCGACTTAGTAAATATACTAATTCCGAGCTAAGTTCCAGTTGTACCGTAAATAAACTTGTATAAAATACCAGCTAATTCCCGGCGTGCGCTGCTACGCCTAAATAAATGAAAATTAATGTGCTTTAATGTTTAGTTGAATAAGTACGAGGAAAAAATAATTATAAATTTATATTTTTTAGATACCCCGTGCTGATAACCCGGCGTTGCCCGGGAATCTACTTATCCCGATCTTCTTGACATAAATGAGCTGAAATATGAAAATATTAAAGTGTTTTATGTTTAGTTAAATAAGTAGGGGGAAAAATTTATATCCTAATTATTTTAGATACCCCGTGCTGTTTACCCGGCGTTGTCCGGGAATCTACTCACCCCAATCTTCTTGGCATAAATGAGCTGAAAAACGAAAATTAATGTACTTCTTATGATTAGTTGAATAAGTAAAATGAAAAATAATTATAAATGTATATGGTAATTATTTTAAGATTCCCCGTGCTGATTACCCGGTGATGTTCGGGAATCTATTTATCTCGATCTTCTTGGCATAAATGAGATAAAAGACAAAATTCGTTATTGTGAGTTATCCGTAAAAGAATACCCGCCGTGTGCTGCTATGCTTGCAATCAATGAAAAACAAAAACGGTTATTGTGAGTTATCTGTAAGAGATAAACATATGCCGTCGCGAACTTCTTTGTAGAGTTTTTTTTTTGGAGATATTCAATTCTGTGCACATTAATTTTGTGTATTTGTAATGGTTTGGGCAGCGCAATCCATTTAAGCATTTTTTCATGTTTTCCACTACAAAGGGCGATTTTAAGGGTATAGGAGTTGAGTATCACAACTTTCTTATAGCCTATGTTCATCTCGGAAATCTCCTGAACATTTTGAAAAAGCCCCATCACAATCGGATCAAGGGTATGGCCGCGCATAAAGTACGAACAAACAAACATACAAACAAACATTCATTTTTATATATTAGATTATTCCGTCGTCTATTGGGGGAATCGTGGTTCTACTTTTACCCGCTTTATGGATGAATTTTGTACGGAACTGTCATCGATAGAAACACTGTTCTTAACCAACATATTTTAGGGAAATAAGACTGAATACAATGTAAGATGGTACCAATAATAATTGGCAACTTCCTCCATTTCTTATTTATTTATAACAAAAATTCTATAATATACATTATCAGACATAAGGCCTTTACGCTTTCTCCATGATATGGACAGATACCCTTTATTTACAATTTCATTACGAACATAATTTATGCTCCATGCTGACTCACCTGTATATTCTGTCGTTATTTCCACTGATGACTAATGTAGGCTATTTTTTTACTAAAAAATTGAAAACATTAAAAATAATTTGTTTCTCTCCGCTTTTCAAATGGTTTCCTCTCCAATGTTTTAAGAAATTCTAGAGAAAGCGGTCATTTTGAAACGACTGAAATACCAACGTATTATGAATTTTTTCGGGATTTTTCACTCACCTGTAAGACAAATGTCAGGAAACTTAAGGTCCAAACAGTCCCCGCACACCATCTGGTCAACACAATCATTCGCATCATATTCGCCTTGTTCAGTATGAATTTATGAGTAAATTGCTTGTCTTGTCATAAATGTTCGTGTTTTCTCGGAGGTGGCCCTGGCATTGAACTGATCACTCATCCAGGGAGATCATCCATGGCATTGTGTATGTGTGTGGTTAAGAGTTTTTAATCCTCTCCCGAAAAGTCGTGTCACTTTAACGCCTATGTGGCGTGGGGCAAATAAATATCTCTATAAAGGGAGAGTTTAAGCTAAGGTAAAGGAAGAAAGAAAGAAAAGAAATATATAAGAAAGTTAAAGCAAATGACATAGCCTATCGATCATATAATTATACATTTCTTAGTACGTGGGAAACTAAGGCTGGCACATTACGTGTTGCCCACATCTAGATGAATAGCTTCGCGCGACCCTGACCTATGTGAATTTCTCTAGCCTTCATTATGTATTTTTGTACCGTTTCACCTGTTCTAATGTTTAAGAACTGTAATTTTTTAGAAACGACTATTATATTAAACAAATGATGCATGAGGCAGACAAAATGTCTCCAATAAGTATATAATTTGTTATAGACCAATGCAGCCTTAGGTGATGATGCGCCAGGAGAGGCCTTAATGCTAAACTTAATGAATATGTTAATGATGATAATGATGGCTAGATGATGTTCCGGAACCGCTTGGGCTTAAAGTTTCCTGACATTTGTCTTAAAGGTGAGGAAATACCCCGAATAAAACCATCACCTAGGAAACTTTTCACGACCGGGGTTCGAACCCGGGCCCGCTGCGTGATAAGGCAGCACGCTACCTCGAGACCACAGCGGTTTATTTAGCGGGACTCTCCTTTATAGGAGCTTCCATAAAGAAGAGTACTATACATTGGTACGTACGAGAAAGAGTTTTTAAACTCATATTGGCAACAAATAAATGTATATATATACATGGTTCCGGTAATATTGTTATTGTAAATTATAAGGAACTATTGTATTGACTTGGGCTTACACGGCCAGAGTTGCCATGATGATCTCGAAGAAGATTTCCGGGCTGTTGGCCGTGGTCTTGAGGCTTGAAGTTCCCCGACGTTTCACCAGAGACTGCGTCCGGCATCCTCAAGTCTCAAGACAACCCTTGAGGATGCCGGAAGCAGTCTCTAGCGAAACGTCAAGCCTCAATATCACGGCCAACAGCCCGGAAATCTTCTTCAAGATCATTATTATAACGGAATAGACTTAAACAAACATCCCAAATATTTGGGAGAACACCGTCATGGCCGTAGAACCGTCCATTCCCTATCTCTTCTCTATAAAATATTGCACACATCATTACCTAATTATTTATTACACACCTTGTTAGACCCTCTGATACACATAAATTAGGCACACAATCCCATCAGCACATTGTCCTTTATATCCCTCCTCATCACACTACCTGTTACAAACTTTTACAGTTTCTCTTGCTAGAATATGGAATGAATCATCTTTCATCTGTATCAGAGACTGTCGAACTTTAACATCTTTCAGAAACAAACTGCATTTTTTATCAAATAACTGACAGAAACATCTCACTAATAGTATTTTTTAGCAATTAATAATTTGTTTTTCCTTTATTTAATAAATATACTATTAAGATGTCTTATATAGGCCAATATATAAACGATATATTATAAATTACAGTTTATTACTTTCTATGCATTTTTTCATGTATAGTAGATTGGAGCTGCTCTTTCTTTGCGTATATATTGTTTTATTAACTGTAATTTTGATTATCTTTAACTTTATTGTATTGTTAGATCTTATTTTATTAATATTGTTCAGCTTGGTCAGATAATCGTTTAATATCTAATATTATTGTAATTTTTCTATATTTGAATGTAACATAGGCTTATGGTTGTTCTGGTGAGTGGAAGAGAAGACCACATGGCCTTAACACCAGCGGGCTAATAGGTGAAGTCTGAAGTGATACCACTTCAGGCCACAGGAGACTCTATACAATCGGCACTTGATATCAGCCGGGTTGCCAGCCTTGCGTGATGGCCCCATTTACACCAGAACAAGCGTTTGGTACTCATTTCCGTTAGAGTTTGAACCGACTCCAAGGCCATTGATGCCACCTGAATGTTGGATCAGTTTAAGCCTTAATTTGGCAATGTATTCTACAAGATACGTTGGTTTAATTTGTTTATATTAAAAAAACAATAAAAATCAAATTAGTAAAAATTACTTAAATTTTTAATTGGAGTACACAACATAGAGCAATTACTAATGGTTACATGTGATTTTGTTTTTTTCCCTGCGGTCCGTCACGTTTAAATAACTTGCACGAAAAATTAATGCTTTGCCAGTTTCATGATCATCAACTTCACGGATTAGGTCTTTGTCTGTTTCGATCTCACATCTGTTCAGCCCAGCTCTTTCTTGGTCTTCCTATCGATCTTCGTCCTCCAGGATTATACATCAGTGCTATCTTTGGTATCCTATCCTCTGCCATTCTTTGCAGATGCTCTATCCAATTGTTCCAGTGTTGTTCTATTCGTTGAAGAAGTGGTTGTATTTTTAGTTCTTCTCTAATATTCTCATTTCTAACTTGTTATTCTCTTCTACAACCTTTTACAGCCAGTAGGAATCTCATTTGCGCTGTCTGAATTTTACTCTTTGCTTTTCTTTTCTTTGCTTTGCAAGTTCAAGGATTAAAAATTGTAACTGCATTGCGACTCGAACCCTCGACCTTCCGATTTGTAGCGTATTGCCTTAACCAACAACGCTAAGCCGTGCCCCGCACCAGACTAAATAAGTTAATTAAATATAAAATCATGACTTTTTTCGTCTATAGTTACCTTTTATGATAACGTATATAAATCAATCAAGTAGAATTTTAGATATGCATGAAAGTTGTTTTAATAATTTAACACACACACACACAGACAGACAGGTGGCGATACTTAATTAATATCTTGTCAGATCGACCTATAAAGTGTAACCTATTGCAGTCAGATACTGAGTTATGGCTTGTTGCTACAAGGGACATTATGACCGCTCTATTTTGTTTTGCATTCATTAGCACCTCATTTCACAAGCAGTCTGTTCACATAACCCCCTGTTGCGCAAACATGTCATTAAGCGCTCTGCATGCTAATTATTGTGTGTGCTTGCACCTCTAACACAAGATGTGTTACGTGCATTATGCTAGGGCATTCGATAAGTAATGGCAACACTGTTGTAAATCAGTGATCCTTGTGGTGACCATTGTAATCTTGTAATATGTTGTTGGGCGGTCTTTGTTGTATAAATCTGTAATTTTGGAAGTCTCGAAATAATATTATGTGAATACATTAACTGTTTCTCACATTCAGTAAGTAGTACCGCCTTTAAAAGATGTTCAGTAGAATTTGTTTAGAAGGTGGAATTGGGAAGTACTCGGAACATCCACCAAATTCACCTGACCTGAGCTCTTGTGACTATGATTTATTCTCAAAAATCAAATAACTTCTACGAGCCATTCGATTTCAATCAAGAGTTGATATCCAAAAATCTCTATATCGATCAGTGAGAGATATATCCAGAAATGGTACTGTAGATGGAGTACTCCGTCTCCCAGAGATTTGACAACATATAGTTGATTTGGTAAAAAACTATAAATAAAGTTAGTAATATAAAAAATAACCTAAATAATTTTTGTAATGTCATGCAGTGTTTCCATTACTTATCGAATGTCCTAGCATTTAATTAAATTTCGATACTGTTATAAAATGAACCTTATAACAAGTTACCAAATTATGGGAATCATTAGAACAATAAAAATTGAAGAATGTTAATGGTTTGTCTTTTCTGTGCAATGGCAAAGTACCAGATGTGAAATTATAAATCGAGGAGTTAGACAGGGATGCCCATTGCCCCAACTCTTTTTAATATATATATATATATATATATATAGACAAAGTTATAGCAGAATGACAATATAAACTGCAGATTTTTTTAATTATGATGATGGGCACTAAATGCAATATTAACTTGCTTTCAGTCGTGATAACTCTCTTATCTTAGAAATTCAGTTGATAAATTTGTTTGTTGAAATTCTCTCAAATAATATCGTATTTGCGGATGATCAGTTTGTTATAGCAGAAACTGACAATTATTTACAAATAGTGGCACATCTATTGTATAAAGTAACCAAAAAATAGAATTTGAAAAACCAACAAATAAGTACAAAGTCATGGATTTTATGAAATACAAGCTGCACGGTCAAAGATTGTAATAAATGAGGAAATAGTCGAACAAGGTAAACGTTTCAAATACCTAAGGCTGTGAGGCATCCTACTGTTATGAAGATTTACAAAATAAATTATATAAATTTCTACAAACAACATTACAAGATAAAATTAGAAAGGATGCGAAAATGAAATTTTATAAGGTAATTGCTGTACCAATGCTTATGTACGGTGGTGAAAACTGGGCACTAAATAGATGTGACAAACGAAAAATAGAAACAGCAGAGATGAGATTCTTAAGAAAAACAACAGAAAACACATTGAGGGATGAAAAAGGAATTAATTATTTAACAAGAAGTTATTGTGTAGATCTTCAAAAGCATGTGCGGCAGCCCCCGATATATTGAGGGAGGAAATTACAGGGGCAGGCAGAAGCTACTGTGAAATAAGTAGAATAAGAGGAAGTGCTATGAAGAGGTATTGTTAGCAGATTGTTATCTTGTGACCTAGTATCAATATTGTGGTAAAAAAGATACCTTCTCAAATCTGGACGCCAGGTAACTAGAAGTGTAGGAATTCAGAAGATTGAAAATAAGTGAAAGAGAGTTCAATTTATATCGGTCAGTAAGACGGAGCCAAGAGAGGTCATTGAAGTACGAGAACATTCGCCATGTGTTTCGGCTTAATGTTGTGTTGTCTCGGAGGAGGTCCTGACATTGAACTGATCCATCATTCAGGGAGGCCCTCCATGTCCTTGTGTTGTCAAAAAAAAAGTACCTGTGTGATCCACAGTTAAAATCCCTCTCCCGACAGGTCGTGCCACTGTAGGCCTGGTTGTCGTGTGGCAAGTAAAAATACTTATAAGGTGAGTGATTAAACTGCGTCAATGGAATGGAGTGATGTGCATTGTCTTAAATGTTCGTGATGTCTCGGAGGTGGCTCTGGCATTGAGTTTATCACTCATCTAGGAAGGCCCACCATGTTCTTGTGTGATCACAAAAGAACAGGTATTTAATCTAGAGTTAAATCCTCTCCCCATGGTTCGTGTCCCTGTAAGGCCCGCGTGGCGTGGGGCATGTAAAAGTATCTATTAAGGAAGAATTAATTTAATTGCCTCGGTAATCTAATATACGATATAAGAAATGACACAGAGATAAAGTTACAGAAATACAGTGCAATAAATGGAGTCGTAAAAATAACTTTTGTTAAACAAATGTCAACCGCAACCAAATTGACATTACACAATGTGACTGAAATACAGCGACGAAAATTGGATACTAAATTATAAAATCAATAAAAATTTATGAGATTTTTTTAAGTCTGCTCCAAGGTTTGTCAAAAATGGACAAGCAATTAAACACAGAGATACGCGATAAATTAAAAGTTCAAAATATAGTTGAAATTCAGAATTATCATAAGTATGCCAGAGTGATTTTCAATTTATCTAGAGGATTTGGAAATAAGGAGTGGCATTTGTTTGGATTATTTAACGAATAATATTAAGCTGTTTACTCACAAATCATTATTTAAATATAGTTATTTTAAAATATTTATATATTTAATGTAAACGGCGATGTTTGAAAATAAATGAGAAATGTTTGGTTATGTTTCATTTGTTCTTCCACTACAACTTGATCATATTATTTATTGCCAAATAGGATCGCAATATTGTAAGAAAGCACCCTAGTGGAGAAAAAATGAAACACATCAAACTGTATATCATAACCAATATTATAGGTTATTAATTAATTTTTTTAGTAAACAACTCAGTAAAATCATTATCTAAAAACGCAATTATTGAACACACAATTATCATATGTGTGTAGTTCGAAGGAGTCTGTTCATTATTTTCTATATACAACGCATTTGTTGGAGAGTCAGCCATTGCAAAATAATGCTCTGACCTGTTGAGAATATTAAAAAAGGAGGAGCTTTCTTTATTTTGGTAAACAGAATTCGATAAATATTGAGATGAAACACGACTGGCATTGGTTGTAAAACAAAATTAATTGAAAACGTGATTGGTTATTAACTCCCATTTGGGGCATGAGTTAAATAGTCAAAGCAATTGGTTACAACATGTCCAAAGAATGGTCCCATCTCGCTTACAACATTGCAGTATCAACCTAATGACGTCGAGATAAAGGAAGACCAAATTTAAGATGGACTGACCAACCACATCCTGAGATTTCAAAGGAACAGGCTCAAACGACCTATATAAGTTCATTATGATGAAAGTAAGAGGATAAACGTATGTAAAGAAAGAAAGAAATAAAGAAAGAAAGAAATAAAACTGTATTTTTACTTATATTGAGTTCGTTTCTGCAATCCACTGAATGTGTTGAAGCCTATAATAACATTACACGCAAGTCGACCATATAGTCTACCGTATGTAAGAAATGCGACAAAGAAAGGCTGGAATATCGATCTGCTACTTACTGGAGATGTTTATCAGCTTCGAATTAATCACGGGCCTTTACGGCCTGTCACGACATTTTCAACATGACCTTGTTTTTAAAACAATCTTATTGCTTCCTTCAATTCAGATTACTACTGTAACAATTTCGACAGATTCAGTTAGTATTAGCATGCCATCAGATCTTTAGAGGATGAAAAATGCCTACAACTCAATTGTATTAATAAAATGATGATGATGAAAATGTTAGTTTATTCTGATTACGTATTTAATACATAATTACTATAATTATGCAATAGCGAGCATATACTAAGGGCCAACACGTACACTCTATTGAGGAACCCAAGAAACTAGGGCTGGAAATAATCATCATCGTCGTCACTCCAAAAATTAGGCAATTGCCCTTTCCGACTTCATAATGCATCAGCCCAATGTTTTCTAGGTCTTCCGACATCACGTCTTCTTCTTGCTTGATAATTCCTTACTAACAATGAATATCTCTCCTTGCTCATTCCATTCATATGATCAATTCACTTTTGTCTATAATTCGTGACTTTATCCAATAAAGGCTGCACTTTTAATTCTTCTCATATATCTTCATTTCTAATTCTATCAAGTTTTGTACATCCTTTAACTTGTTGAGCAACCTCATCTCCGCTGTCTGTATTCTAGCTTTGTTTTTTCGTTGGAGTCCAAGTTTTACATCCATACAATATTGTGGGGAATTGCCGTGACTTTATATATTTTTACATCACTAAAACTAAATATATGGTCACACATAGAAATACATTATATAATACAAATGGTCGGTTAATGACACATGAGGGGCATTTTGAAGAAGTGACTGAATTAAAATAGCTAGGAACAATAACATTTCCAGTACTCCAAATTCTGTCTCTTTTGGGTAGGAAGTCTTCTTTGCCCAACTTCTCTAAAAAATGTTAAACAAAAATCACCTAAAACGGATATTCTTCCAGTAACAATATGAATGTAAGACATGGTCTCGCACTTCAAGGGAGGGAAAAAAAGTATTTGAGAATAAAGTTTTTAGAAATATTTTGGAGCAAATCGAGACTAACAGACAGTCCTACATCGGAGTAATGGCCGAAATCTTCCTACAGGAACTGAAAAATAAACATTTACTTAACTAATACTTAAATTTAATATAAAACTGATAGTAAGATATGTCGATGACGTACTAGTAATTTATGACAGTGAAAATAGAAAAGAAAAAGAAATATTACAAGACTTAAATAACATGCATAAAAAATCACTTTCACCGAGGAAATAGAAGTTAATAATAGTAAAAACTACTTAGATTTATCTAAACAAAAAATCTACACAATAAACTAGAAATCGGCATCTACCGGAAACTTACAAACAATGCTCTTGCCATAAACAAAAATTCTACACACCCTTTCCAACAAAAAAATAAGTACATTCAGCAGCTTAATCAATAGAATGTTAAAACTTCCATTAAGTAAAGACAATTATATTCAAGAACTCAACTTTATTAAATATCCATCCATCCATAGTAATTCTGCCTGAAGGCAGGTCCTTCACTGCATAGCATTATCATGCTATGCTTTGCAGCTTTACTAGGGAGATTGTAGGTGTGGTAGCTTCCCGTTGCTTTCCACACCGGTGAAGGATGATGATGATGATGGTGATAATGATAAGGGTGATGATGATGGCCATATGCTTTCGGGGACCGTTTGGGCCTTAAAGTTTTCCTGACATTTGTCTTACAGGTGAGGAAAAACCCCGATAAAAACCTCACCCAGAAAAACTGCCCCGACCGGGGATCGAACCCGGGCCCGCTGCGTGACAAGGCAGCACGCTACCTCGAGACCACAGCGGTGGACTATATTAAACATATGTATTAAATATATGACAAAAATCAATGGCTATAATGAACAAATTATAAATAAACTCGTAAATAAACAAAAAAAGAAAGAACAATATATCTAACATGACTAAACTTGAAAGGGAATCTGATAACAAAAAACATGGATAACACATATTATAGCAGGATTTTAATATCATAATAAGTATGGAAGTTTAATTTAATAATCTTACATTTTAAAATTAATTTAATATTTTAATATAAAGTAAATAAAGAAAAACATCTAAATAATTCATTGTTGAATAAAAATGTCTCAGTAACAATTAAAGAAATTGTATTACATAACAGTCTTTCTAAATAATGCTTTTAAAATTGTTTTAAGTAATTGTTGTCAGAAATATAAAGCTTTCTGTTATAACTGTAATAAGAACACCTGCTTAACTTAATATTTTTAAATAAAAGAATACTAAATTCTGATTGGATGTTAAAACAATTAACTTTTTGATTTAACAAATCAAATTTAAACATTATATTAACCAACAGAATTTAAAACCTAACATCATGTGATGTAATAATGTTCTTTAAAATTATACATGAATTACACTGGTCATTCTGCATACAACTTCCAACAAAGATAGAAGCAAGAAGAGTTCTCAAGATAAAATATATATTTAATACAAGAGTAATTTATTTCAGACAAGAAAATAATTTATTTTAATTGAAAGTGAAGAATAATACCACTTAAATTTACTTAATCTGCTGGGAACCTACAAAATGAATAAATTTATAACTATTTCTACAAGAATCAGTTATTAGGGATTTTTAAAGTGTTTTCCTATCCTGTGTACCAACTTCCGACCTTGAGAAGAGATTCCAGCTCTACCGAAAATCAAACCCAACCTGAACC
The DNA here is from genome assembly GCA_030220185.1 of Diploptera punctata. NCBI lineage: Eukaryota > Metazoa > Arthropoda > Insecta > Blattodea > Blaberidae > Diploptera > Diploptera punctata. Next base: position 2,643,743 of record JASPKZ010002337.1, read on the forward strand.
AGTAATTCTTTTTGGGACACTAATCCTTCAAAATGTTACTACAACATCGGGCATGAAGAGAGTTAGCTTCTTCAAAATTGTCGCCACAACGAGGGGCATACTGAAGATCTTACTAAAATACTTCTTCAATATACAGGAAAAGAAACATCAAAATTAGCCAATACACTAAAGAAAGTTGACAAAAGCGTAAAAATAGCATACAGAACTAATAACAAATTAAATAACATAATAAGCAACAACTCGAAGAAAATAACATTTTCAATAGCAAAGGAGTATATAAATTGGCATGTAAAGATTGCAACAAATTTCATATAGGAAGAACAAACAAGTTTTAACATCAGATTTAATGAACATTTTCGTGACTTTATTCACGCAGAAGGCAAATCAAGCTATGCAAAACACGTTATCCACGAAGTACATCGTATGTTAGATATTGAAAACACCATAACAGTAATGCACAGAGAAAATTAATCCAGCGAAGATAAACGTACTCGAGAAGATGGAAATTTTAAAGGCAGTTAACAACGACGACCATCTGATAAATGAAAACGCACCCAGTACGTGTAACCCCCTCTTCCAGATCTTCAGTGAAACGCCAGTTTTGAATCCTGCTGATGATGGGACTAGTCCCGAAAGCGCTACAGTTAATAACTAATAAAATTGAGGAGACGGACCTTTTAGGTAAATATTTAATAATTTTATGTTTTAATTTTGAACAGATAAGTGAAAGAAGAAAACTACATAATAGTGAGATACACGATCTTAATGGGAAACCACATATAATAAGAACAGTCAAAATACTTCCTACTTATTCATCATCATCCTTCACGGTCTTTGCCTGTTCCGATCTCACATATGTTCAGCCCAGCGCTTTCTTGGTCTTCCTACCGATCTTCATCCTCCAAGATTATACATCAGTGCCATTTTTGGTATCCTATCTTCTGTCATTCTTTGCAGATACTCTATCCAATTGTTCCTGTGTTCTTCTATTTGTTGAAGAAGTGGTATTTTTAGTTCCTCTCTAATATTCTCATTTCTAATATGTTCTTCTCTTGTACAACCTTTCATAGCCTGTAGGAATCTCAATTTCCGCTGTCTGAAATTTTATTTATTTTTTCTTCCTTCAGGACCCAGGCCTCGCTTCCATACATCGCCACTGGTAGTGTCATCGTTGAGTAAAATCTTAGCTGCTTATCCTTTATTATTTTGTTCCTCAGTGTTAATCTGATTGTTCTACAAATAAGTTGAAATGTCTGCATTTTCTTATTTATATCTTATTCGTCTTCACAAGTTATATACTTATTAATAGTAAAATACTATCAGCTTTTTAGAAGAAAATTATTTTGATTGAGTGAGTGTTAAATTGCATCGCGGTAGACCATTAGTTTAAAAAAGAGAGAGAGAGAAAGAGAGAGAGAGAGAAAGAGAGAGAGAGAAAGAGAGAGAGAGAAAGAGAGGGAGAGAAAGAGAGAGAGAGAAAGAGAGAGAGAGAGAAAGACAGAGAGAGAGACAGAGAACGAGAGAGACAGAGAAAGAGAGAGACAGAGAAAGAGAGAGAGAGAGAAAGAGAGAGAGAGAGAAAGACTGCTACTACTACTACTGCTACTACTGGGAGAGGGAGGGAGAGAGAGAGGGAAGGAGAGGGAGAGAGAGAGAGTGTTCAAGACCATTTTGATGTAGCTAATGGCTGTTTTGATATTTCCAAATTAAATTGAATCGGAGAACCAGTTGAATTCTCAAACTCTCTTCTAACATGCAATTACCTTCGCGGAAATTACAAATGTATTTTTAATCTCGACCTGTGGCTACAAACATTAGCGGGGATTAAATTCACCTCTAAATTAATACAAATGATAATCCTTCCTGGCCTATTTTGTGCGCTGTGATCTGAATTTCGTGAAGTTAAACATGTATGTGTATATAATTTCCCATTTTACTAAGGTGTAAGGCATATAAAGAGGAAGTTGACATGCCACATAAAATTATTTTAAAAAATAATGCATCAAACTTTAATATTATATTTCACATATATAATGAGAAGTGAATAAGTCAAAATAGCAAACAAAACAATTCTAAACAAGTTTATAACATATACACAGGTATCCTCAACCGAAATATACAATTTGTTTTTCTTCCACATTTCCCGGTCTTGCGTGTCTGCTTCTGTCATATTTCTCTTCTTCATGTTATTTTGAATTACCTTTATCCACGTTGGCTTGTCTACCATGCTTACCTTTTCCAGTAGGTATCCATTTCAATACTTCTTTGTTTCTTTCTGTGTCCCTTCTTTTCATTATATGACCATACCATCTCAGTTGGGTTTCTTCAATCTCTTGTACAAATCCTTCTCTACATTCATAATTCCTCTTATTGTATTATTTTTTTATTTTGTCAAATTTTTATATTTGCCGATCTTAAAAAGTCTATTTCTGTGACAAATAATTTATTTCTGTGTATTTGCTTCAACATCCATGTTTCCGCACCATACAATAAAATACTCTTCACAATTGTGTCATACATTTGATAATTTAGTAATATATCAAACTTTAACCTCAATTAACTCACAAGAGAGGCGGCTCGTTGCGCAAGCGATTAAACGCTCGCCTCTCACCGCTGGGTCCCGAGATCGAGTCTCGGTTACACCATCTGGGTTTCATGATGGACGAAACGGAGCATGAGCAGGGTTTTCTCGGTGTTTCTCCCGTTTTCCCCTGTCACAAATTTCATTCCACCATTTCTCCATACTCATCTCATCCATTGCATTTCAATTTGTTCATCCGCCCCTGTGACTGTGCATCAGGAGTGGTCGGCCGGCACCCTTGTTCGCAGACCTCTATAAATATAGGGATTTTCATCTCATTTCATCCCTCGACCTGACTCTGAGTTGAGGATATTTATTTATATAACTCACAAGGGAACTGTCAACCATTGCATGCCGAAACCTACCCTGAAATTTCTCCCAGAGAAGCGTTGTGATGTACCAAGACCTGACCAAAACATTATTTACTGTATTTTATTTTAAAGCACTAAAATTAAGCGCAAAAACTCTCGTTTAGGCTATAGGGAAGTAATACAACACATGAATTGTTAGATTGGATAACCCTCACTACCTGCCATCCTCGATGCATCCCACCTCACTCCACTCCGCTCTTATTCAAACAGGGAATCCATCTGTCCATACAGTGGGTTCCTATTGCTGGATTCTACTTTCGATTTCGTGCTTTAAATTTAAAAGTCAGATATTTTTTGGACACGGCCTTGGTACATCATAACGGTTCTCAGGGATACATTTTAGGTATGTTTTGGCATGTTATTGTTACAGTTTTCGTATCAGTAAAAACATTTTTATGGGTTGTAAAATTGTAGGCTTTCAAGGCCGGTGTCTTGATTCCTGTTTGGTTCATCTTACGGGCTAAATGGCCGTGGTCCAGTTTTCTTGAAACTCGACGGCTGTAGCCAGAGTTCACAGAGAACACGGTAGAATCTCCTGAAGATGTCTATCGCAGTATTAGGCGAAACGTCGATTTTCAAGAAAACTGGACCATGGTCATTTAGCCCGGAAGACGAACCAGACAGGTATTATTTTATGGATTGTCAAGTTTTTCGCCCACACCCTTTAATTTTGTAATCCTTAAAAGTCTCCTTTCTCTTTAGTTTTTAAGAACTCGTAAATATGTAGGTTATACGGAGCCCGGAAAGCTTTAATATTTATAATTCGTGAGAATATTTTTATTTCTGTGAAGGTCGTAACATAGAGACCTATTACACTAATAGAGAACACAAGAAACTTAGATAAATATTTGAGAAACTTAACCATAAACTTAGATTTTCTGTCGTCGCCGTGTCTCGGTGAAATTTAATGGGGTTTTTAGACACGCCAAGTATCAAATATTTAAAGGTGCGACAGGAATACTTGCAAGGACAAAGATGGCACAATAATTACAATCAATAAGTGACCCAGACAAAGCCTTTACAAGGAGGCCGAACTGCACTGCTATCTTATATGTCAATATTGCTTATTGTAATTCTTAAAAGGTATCCAAGAAGCCAAGTACATACTAACTTCGAAAAAAACATTTTTGGTGAAGGGAATTGATTCAGATGGCAGAGTTTGAGACTTGCTAGGCCAATGGCTGTTAATTGGTTGTCATAATTATATGTGCACACCCAAAGAAAATTAATAAAATAAATGAAACACGGCGTTTCTATGCCACCGACAAATACATTAAAAAAAAGAAGAAAAAAAACAATTTATTGTTGCAGTATGTGAATAATTATTAGAGAGAAATTTATATGTTGATTTTTTCCCTAAAAACTCATAAAAATGCCTTAAAATTAAGTGAGAAGTTGAGCTCAAAATAACCTAAAATCAGTATACAGGGCAAGTCAAAATGTTGTGCAGGTTTTCAAAAATTTATTATGTGAAATGTAATGAACATATAATATCGTGAGACATATTGTATGAAAGGTAAACTCTCAAAGTTTAGTTGTCCACTTCTAAAGTCCCGCGTTCACCCGCAAGATGTCAACAGCAGAGCAGTAAAGGAAAATGGCGTTGACTGGGGATCAGAAGTCTTTCTGTGTGCTTGATTACCATGTAAACAACTCTGTGACTAGTGTTCAACGACATTTCCGTACCAGATACGATAAAGACCCGCCGGATGGGAGATCCATTCGTAAGTGGTCACACACAATTTAGGGATTCAGGCTGTATCTGTAAACGAAAATCGAGTGGCCGTCCGTCGACGAGTGAAGAGACAGTCGAACGCGTTCGCACATGCTTCGTGCGGAGTCCACAGAAATCCACCTACCGGGGAGCGACAGAACTTCAACTACCACAAAAAACTGTATGGCGGATTCTCCGGAAACGTTTACAGATGAAACCCTACCACTTGCAACTGGTTCAAGCCTTAAAACCCGCCGATTATGCTTTGCGAGCGTCCTTCTGTGTTGATTTTTCTCGCATTAATGGAAGAGAATGAGTTCCATGAGAGGGTAGTTTACAGTGATGAAGCGACTTTCCACCTTTCAGGAAAAGTGAATAGACACAATGTAAGGATTTGGGGAACTGGTAACCCCCATGCAACTCTGGAACATCAACGCGATTCTCCGAAAGTGAATGTCTTTTGTGCCATTTCCCATGCAAAGGTTTATGGGCCCTTTTTCTTTCATGAACGTACTGTGAACGGACATGTTTTCCTTGATATTCTACAACAATGGCTCCTTCCGCAGCTTGAAGCGGATAGTCCAGATTTCATTCTGCAGTTGGATGGTGCCCCTCCACATTACCATGGCAGTGTTCGAGACCATTTGAATACGGCTTTACCACAACGCTGGATAGGCCGTGCATCTCAGGGTGATCAACAACTCATTCATTGGCCACCTCGTTCACCAGATCTAACCCCGTGTGATTTCTTCATGTGGGGTCTTGTAAAGGATCATGTTTACGTACCACCACTTCCAACAACACTGCATGAACTGCGTGCCCGCATCACAGCAGCCATTGCTGATATCGACCGCGGACTGCTACAGAAAGTTTGGCAGGAGATTGAATATCGGCTTGACATCTGTCGTGTAACAAAAGGCGCTCACATAGAACATCTGTGAATATTTAAAAAAAAACTTTGAGAGTTTACCTTTCATACAATATGTCTCACAATATTATATGTTCATTACATTTCACATAATAAATTTCTGAAAACCTGCACAACATTTTGACTTGCCCTGTATTTGCAAATAGAATATGTATTAGCCATTGCTCAGACAGTGTAGCCAATTTATCACAAATTACCGCTAACAAACAAGTGAACGCTGAACTAATCTGATATACTAACTGTCATTTTCTCACCTTAATTTGCCCAAACTAATACTAACTTGACCAAACTAACACTAACTTGACCAAACTAACACTAAAACTTGCCCAAACTAATACTAAAACTTGCCCAAACTAACACGGATTTGCCCGAACTAGTACTAACTTGCCCAAACTAACACTAACTTGCCCAAACCAACACTAACTTGCCCAAACTAACACTAACTTGCCCAAACTAACACTAACTTGCCCAAACTAACACTAACTTGCCCAAACTAACACTAACTTGCCCAAACTAACACCAACTTGCCCAAACTAACACCAACTTGCCCAAACTAACACCAACTTGCCCAAACTAACACCAACTTGCCCAAACTAACACCAACTTCCCAAACTAACACCAACTTGCCCAAACTAACACCAACTTGCCCAAACTAACACCAACTTGCCCAAACTAACACTAACTTGTCCAAACTAACCCTAATTTGACCAAACTAACACTAACTTGCACAAAATAACACTAACTTGACCAAACTAACACTAACTTGACCAAACTAACACTAACTTGACCAAACTAACACTAACTTGCCCAAAATAATACTAACTTGTCCAAAATAACACTAACTTGACCAAACTAACCCTAACTTACACAAACTAACACTAAATTTCCCATCTAACTCTAACTTTCCCACTAATGTAAGTGGACTCCTGGGATAGAATCCCTTTATATGTGGGTAAACATGTTGACAACTAGCTCTAGCAGGAATGTGTTATCAGATTGGCCAACATGATGCTAGCAGTCACTTATTCACAGGGGGCACAGTGGCATAGGAATAGCCGTTACGTACTGCAAAAACTGCATAATACAGCAGGCAATTACAATTTTACAATAAAGTAGCTAAAACACAAGTATTGGCGGTGCTGGCAAACACAGAGAAACAAACATAAACAAAATTGTGCACACTTTATAAGTCCAATACGTGTAGGGCCTAATAAATGTATCAGAACTGAATTTAATGTTACTCCCTGAACGTATTACACCGTTATATAATAATGGGACGATACTCCGCAGAACCGCATACTACCCCCCACCTATCACTACTCCGCATAGTATCTAACTGTAGCGCTTGTTTTGGTATATAATATGCTACCCAAATGCCTCACGATGCTGGGTGAGCACCGGTCCAATATTGACCTAAATTCTATGAGAAAATTCCTTTTTCCATGGAGACGCGAACAAACCAAGTACCGTAGTTCTGCGCCAAGGCATCTTGCCTTAACCACTCGGCTACGGTGCGGGAATTTGGGAAAGTTAGGTAGAAAAAATGGGCGAGTTAGTACAGCAGATACATTTAGCGTTCACTTGTAGGATAGTGGGTTTTTGTGATAAGTTGCCTACATTCTCTGAGCATTGACTAATACATATTTTATATTGCAAATATGCTGATGTTAGGTTAATTTGAGCTCAACTTCTCATTTCATTTTAAGGCATTTCTCACATTTTAACCTCAGAGAAAAAAAATATATATACATATATGTTGATTTTTTCCCCAAAAAATATATCAATTGCCTTAAAGTGATGTGAGAATTTGAGTTGAAAGTAACCTAAACTCTCCATATTACAATGTAAAAATGTATTATATTATCAGTTATTGCTCAGACAGTGTAGCTGACTTATCACAAAAACCCGCTAACAAACAAGCGAACACTAAGTAATCTGGTGCACTAACTCGCCCATTTTCTCACTCTAACTTGCCCAAATTAACACTAACTTGCCAATTTTCGCACCTTAACTTGTCATTAATCTTGGGATAGAATCCCGCTATAGTGTATAAACATGTTGGTAACTGGCTGTAGCAGGAACACGTGTTATCACATTGGCCAACATGACGCTAGCAGTCACTTTTTCTCCGATCGAATATTGACAGGTGGCACCAACTAGACCACATAACAGTGAGCTACAAGATCTTTATTGGAAACCAGATTTAATAAGAACAGTTAGGTCTTACTCGACTACGATGGGGAGGCCAAGTGACACGAGAGAAATGAAAGACGGGCATGGAAACTCCTTGTAGGAAAACCAGAATGAAACTTGTAGGAAAATTATGAGGTGATGATAGGAAAATATTAGAGCCGTATAGAGATGTATGGAGGGCTTATATCCCTGTGGCCTTGAACCTCTGGGTTCATTTAGTGCCAGTTTATTTTGACACGAGAAGAATATGTTCAATAATATAAATGTTAATATTTAATTTTAGGAAGTTATATTTTGAGGTTATTTTAATTATATTATTTTTGGTCTGGACATCTTACCTCAATATTAATGTTGATTTGTTCTTGGACGTGTTTCAAAACAATTCTGTTTTATCGTCAGCTTTCCCAGACTCTGGGAATTAATATAATATAATATAAATGTTGTTTTTCTCTAATTTTGTAATTGTTTCGAATGGGTGGTAATTCATTATTCTGTGATTATTTCTATTATGTTTTGTGGATTCGAAACGTTCTCTTTTTTTTTAAAGAGAGAATAACTTGTTAAAGGTTTAATTTGATTCATATTTAATCCTCCAAAATGAAAGAAAATTTTCATATTGAGTATTTGAGAACAAAGTGCTTAGAAACATTTTTGGACCATAGAAAGACGAGCAGTCAGGTGAATGGAGGGAAGTACATAAGTTATATTTAGGGCAAACCAGATGTAATAAGAACAGTTAATTCTCGTTGGCTGTAATTAAATGTCATGTGACATTAATGGGGATGAAAGAGGGAAAGGGAAGTTCTTGTAGCCAAATATGTAGACCAAGAATGAGGCGACAAAATAATATTAATCATAATTTGACAGAAATTAATTAAAGGCCGCAATAGGAAAAATAAACTCCTGGCGCGACAGGCCTACAAGGTCCTTAGCCTATCAGCCGGCTGCTGGACTCACATCCACATGTGTCAATCACAGAGGTAGATGATAATCAGCCAGTGTAGGGGTGACATGTGGTCAGCATGTCGAGTCCCCCAGCCGTTTAGCTGGTTTTCTCAACCTGGAGCCGCTACTTATTGTAGCTACCCAAATGCATCACGATGCTGGGTGGGCACCGGTCCCATACTGGCCGAAATACCATGAGAAAATTTCTTCCCCCATGGAGACTCGAACCAGCGCAAGTCCCGTAGCCCTGCACCAAGGCTTCCTGCCTTAACCACTCGGCTACGGCGCGGGACAATAGGAAAAATGCTGTCGCTAATATAGCGAGCGGGAAAATTTAGAACCAGACTTAGGGCGTACTACCAGCAAAACACGTAAAGTTAAACACGGTATGTGAAATTAATTTAAGATTAACTTAAATTATATAAAAAAGCCAAACTACAAGCTTACCTTTATAATAATAAAAGTAAAGTGATCCCACGACAGGCCTCAGGAGGCCCTTGGGGTAGTGGGAGGTTAAGGCTCCCACTTTTTTCTAGACAATCGGCACTTGATGTCAGCCGGGTAGTCAGCCCTGCGTGACGGCCGCCTTTACCCCCAGAACAAGCGTCTGGTACTCATTTCCGTTAGAGGCTGAGTCGACCCCAGGGCCATAGTGCCGCCAGAAAGTTTGGGTCAGTTTAAAAATCCTGACCCCTCCGGGACTTGAACCCGCGACCTTCTGTTATAATAATAACAGTTTTAAAATATTAATAGTTAATATACTTTATCTCGACCCCAGGGCCATAGTGCCGCCAGAAAGTTTGGGTCAGTTTAAAAATCCTGACCCCTCCGGGACTTGAATCCGCGACCTTCTGTTATAATAATAACAGTTTTAAAATATTAATAGTTAATATACTTTATCACGATATCATCGCGGCATGATAGTTGTAAACAAACGCCATCACTTACACGACTGATCTAGAAAGAAACTGAAGTACTTGGGTCATAGACTGATGTTACAGGGAGAAATTTCAAAACATTCATTCCGGCTTTTGTAGACTAATACGTTATTGCCTCTTCACCGATACTCGAGTCTTGTTTACTATGCGAGCTATTAAAAAAGTAACGCAAAAACGGAGTAAGTGCAATATAAATGCTTGTGAAAATATATTTTATAAATAAAAATGGATGTGAGCCTGTGTGTCCTTTATGGACTCAAAAACTACTTGACCGATTTCAATAGTGTATTCACGATCATTTAGAGAATTTTTTCTGGGACAATTAACATATTATCGCCTCACTATGATGGTTATCCGTTTATATAACAGCGGGTGCCGCGCGACAATGCTTGACAATGGTTGACGTGCGGAATTATTATAGTGGCGGTAGTCGGCATCTTTGCATTTAATTATATATCACAGCTGTGGGGGAAATAAAGCGAGCCGCTGGACAACCATCTTAATGAAGCGATAATACGTACTATAGGGCCGGAGCTAAAACAAAAATGTGGATCGGTGCAGTAAAAAAGCCGCTTTTTGGACGCTTAAGGGTCGATTTCACCAACAGAGTTAACAGTATTACGCCAGTTTTCCCCATGTATAATACATAGCTTAAACTGGCGTAATACGGTTACCTCTTTTGGTGAAATCGACCCTAAATGGCTTACGCTGCCTAAACCATAACAAATACACCAAATTAACGTACACAGAATTGAATAGGAAAAAAAAAAAATCTGCAACAAAGTCCGCGACAGCATATGTCTATCTTTTATGGATAACTTACAATAACAATTTTTGTCTTTCAGCTCATTGATGAAAGAAGACCGGGATAAGTAGATTCCCTAGCAACGTCGGATTCTCTATCATGAGAGACAGCAGGAAATCGCCCGCAATGCCGTAGCCCGTTAACGCTCTACAGGTCCAAATTTTTGTTTCATCAAAATCAAACTTGGCATATAGCAATTAATTAAAAACGTCATTCCCCAATTCCCGGGTAATCAGCTAGTATTTAATAAATAAAACCATCAAAGCTTTATATGATTTTCATAATACATCCAAACGCTTAAAAAAGCTGGACATCAATGTGGCGTTTAAGACGAATAAGACTTTATACAATATAATAAAAAATAAAACTAAAGTAAAAAGAACAGTTGCCAGGTGTATTTAGGCCAAACAAACAGACCGTTTAATTCTCATGTAAAAGAGCATATGAAGGCACATAATATAAATCTTGAAATTTCGAAATGTGCTAACCACTCACTTCAATTTGCATCATTGTTTTAATTCAGATTTTAAAGTTTTACATGTTTGTCATCATCATCATCATCCAGGGATTAAGCCTGTTGGCTCGTTCCGGTTTCATGAAAGCTAGAATTGTTAAAATTGTTCAGACCATCTTCTGTGTGGGCGTCCAACATTTCTCCTTCCGTGCGGTTTATAATTTAGCAATAATTTTGAAAATCTTTCTTCTGGCATTCTATCAACATGTTCTTTGCAGGCGTTCGTATATTTAATTAGTCGGTCTGTAAGTTTGAAAATATTTAGTTACTTTCTTATATCTTCACTTATTTTCTTATCCAGCAGAGTAAAGGTAAAGTGATCCCACAACAGGCCTCAGGAGGCCCTTGGGGTAGTAGGAGGTTAAGGCTCCCACTTTTTCTAGACAATCTGCACTTTATGTCAGCCGGGTTGTCAGCCCTGCGTGACGGCCGCCTTTACCCCAGAACAAGTGTCTGGTACTCATTTCAGTTAGAGGCTGAGTCGACCCCAGGGCCATAGTGCCGCCAGAGGGTTTGGGTCAGTTTAAAAATCCTGACCCCAACGGGACTTGAACCCTCGACCCTCCGGCTTGTAGCTCAGTGCCTTAACCACTACGCTACGGCCGAGTATAGCCTGCTATATTTCTTAAAAATCTCATCTCAGCTGCTTCCAATCTTTGTTCTTGTCTTTTAGTGATCGTCCAACATTCTGATCCATACATCAATACAGTAACAGCCATTACTTTATAAAATGTATTTTTTGTTTCTTTTCTTGTGTTTTTAAGGGTTCTTTTAATAGTGCCACACATTAGATTAAATTTATTTTTTTGTCTTTAATATCTTCAATTTTAACATATGATAAATTGAAACCTAGATATTTAAAATTATTAACTTGTTCTAAAATTTTATCATCAATTACTATTTTTGCTCTTAAGGTATAATGTTCCTTAAATGCTAAAATTTTAGTTTTATTATTTGAAATTTTTAAATTGTAATTGACACTTATTTTTTCCAAATTAAAAACAGCCCTCTGTAGATCATCTTCTTCTGGAAATCACTACATGTTTGTGTAAAAAACCTTTTAGAAGCCTTAGAAATATATAAACTAAAGAAAAGTAATCTTTAGTTTATATACTTCTAAGGCTTCTAAAAGGTAAAGTAATATCCAAAACAAATAACAAAATACAAACCTAAAGGCACTCGAGATGTGGGCAGACCTAGAAAGAGATGGGCTGAAGTCGGAACGGGTCAACAGACCTAATCCATGAATGCAGATGATGATGAAGAAAAGTAATAAAACCCAATTAGATTTAAATTATTAACATCTGTTAAACTTATAAAAAAATATGTTTTTATACATTGCTACATAATACGGTACAGTTATAAGACAAGTTGTAACATATTCCAGTAAAAACTTGGACACTTAAAGAAGCAGAAAAGCAAAAGATTTTAGTCTTTGAAAGGAAAGTAATAAGAAAAATCTTTGGAACAATAAGGAATCAGGACGGATCAAGGAGAATTCGAAAAATGAAGGAATAAATAGAATTATCAAAAACAGAAATATAATTAACTTCACTAAAACACAAAGAGTAAGCTGTAATAAACACATTAGAATGAATGATAAAAGGTTGGTAAAAAAATATATACAAATAAAAGCCATTAATACCTAAATATATTGGACGACCCAAAAGAAGATGGGAAGATGATGTAATTGATAAAATTGGAACAAATGTATCCAGAATGTAAGAGTGTGGAAATAACTCGTTGAGAAGGCCAAAACATTTTCCAAAACATTCTCCAATTGAAGCTGTTGCGTATTACTACGAGTAAGAAGAGAGAAAATATACTTCATTAATGTATCCAGCCTTAGCTGATGACACGAATCCATCGTAAACTTACGCTATAAGTTGCAATGGGGCTGCATTTGAACATGCAGCTTATGTGGGCATTCAAGGTGAGTGTCCACGAGGTTAAAAGAAAGATATAGGAAAGACAGAAATGAACCCTTCGGCCTCGAATAATCTAATACCATCAGGGTCGAAGAAAACAAGAGGTCAGGCAAGGGAGACTGGATAGGAAAGTAAAAAGAGGGATCTGGTATTAGAAAAGGAAGAAATACCAGATCGGTTAAAGATAAAAGTAAGGAGCAAAACACAAGTAAGTGGAAGCAATGTTTTGCTCAGCTTGGGCACCTTGTGGTCGCCATCCACATATCCCCTAGATGGGGACCCCTGAGGGTAAGAAGAGAGAAGATATAACGTGTTTATATTTTGTTTATATTGTATTGCTTGGTTACAAAGAAGAGAGAGGATATAATGCGTTTATCTTTTGTTTATATTGTACTGCTTGGTTACATTTGTTCATAGTTGACTATACAAGTAAATAGAAAAAAAAATGTATTTATGACATTCGTCTAAGAAGATACTGTATTGAAACAGCTGTTACATATCTATTATACTGTATAAAAATGAATGTTTGTTTGTTTGTTCGTATTTTATGCGTTGTCATACCATTCATCCGATTGTAACGGGGTTTTTTGCAAAATGTTGAGATTCCCGGTATGAACATAGGCTATAAGAGAGTTGTGATACTCAACTCCTACATTCTTAAAAATCACCCTTTGTAGTGACAAACGTAAATAAGTCCCTTTTTGACGCTTAAATGTCTTACTCTGCCCAAACCGTAACAAATACAAAACAATTAATGTACACAGAAAAAAGCTCTACAAAAAAGTCGGCGACAGCATATGTTTATATTTTTACGTATAACTAACCATACCGATTTTTGTCTTTTTATTGATGGCAAGAAGATCGGGATAAGTAGATTCCCGGGCAAGCGTGCGCTGCCATCCGATTGTGATGGGGCTTTTTGCAAAATGTTCAGGATTTTCCCGGGAAGGTTATAGGCTATAAGAGAGTTTTAATGCTCAAGTCCTTCACCCTTAAAAATCACCCTATGTAGTGAAACACGTGAAAAAAAAGTAGCTTTTTGTACGCTTAAATGGCTTACGATGCCTAAACAACAAGTACACCAAATTAATGTACACAGAATTGAATATATATAAAAAGCTATACAAAAATCCGTGACAGCGTATGTTTATCTTTTACGGATAACTAACAATAACCACTTTTGTCTTTCATTGATGTCAAGAAGATCGGGATAAGTAGATTCCCGGGCAAGTATAGCAGCGCACGGCGGGTGTTCTTTTACGGATAACTCAAAATAACGAATTTTGTTTTTCAGCTCATTTCTGCCAAGTATATTGGGATACGTAGATTCCCGGGCAACGCCGGGTAATCAGCACGGGGTATCTAAAAATAATTACGATATGGCTTTGCTTATAGTGGTTGCTTAAATATTAAATTTTGAAAGATGAAATTGTATTTACTATTTGGATTGTATGAAAAGTAGTTTGAAAATAGAATTAATTAGTTTATTGGTTGATTCAGCTGCAATAACGAAGAGAGCAAATTTATAAATATTTTTCCTTTTACTTATTCAACTTAACATAAAAACACAATTTTCGTCTTTCAGCAAATTTATGTCAAGAAGATCGGGATAAGCAGATTCTTGTGCAACGCCAAGTAATCAGCACGGGTATCTAAAAATAATAACGATACAAATTTATAATTATTTTTTCTTTTACTTTTTCAACTAAAAGCAAAAACACGTGATCATTTATTTAGGCACAGAAGCGCACGCCGGGTATTAGCTAGTGTTAAATAAAATTAATTATTTATGAAAATCATATAAAACTTTGATAATTTTATTTATTAAATACGTGATGCATTTTCACCAAGTAAACATTAAACCAATCGATTGCTTGTGTAAATGACATAATTCGAACACTCACATAATTGACTCTTACATACTATATTTCAGGGTTTGAAATCGATAATTAAAAATAAATGAAAATTTAATCAGGTTAAAATTTTTATCTAGCAATTTTTAGAATAATTTTATGATTTTTATCAAGAGTGATTTTGTCTTGTGATCAACAGCTGAAAGAATATCTTCATAATTACTTATAAGAAACATATTTTCGATCAATAGTAATGATAAATTTGTGAGCAATATTTCTTAAAATTTGAAATATAAAGTTTGTTTAACATTTACTTTTACTGACTGGTTGTAAAACTTTCTTTTCGTTTTAGCGAATTTTCTTCCTAGACAATTTTGACAAGTTTCATGTTACACACATAAACACCAATAATAATTTTTTTTACAATTTTTCGACTTACTTGTGTTTTCTTTAGAATTTATATGGAAGAGTTCTCGGGGAGTTTTTACTACCGCTGCTTATTATCTCCAATAACTTGTAGATTATAAACGATGTGAACACACTGACAATCAGGAATAAACTGTTTGCTGAATTGTTTACATAATTCGGGATTTGTTAGCAATGCTCAGAAAAAAAAAAACATAGCTTGTTTGCTAACTTAGCAGCCCTAATCATTATTAGAGTTAGGAACATAGAAGGAGAGAGAAGCATAACAGTATTAACTTAATACTGTTTAATATTCCAGAATTACCATTTATGTAAACAACGTTAGAAAAAAATACAGAAACAACTGAAAATCTCACGTAAGAAGAATGAGCAGAACAAGAATACCACGTCGGATCTTAAATTACCAGCCACCAGGCAATAGATAATTGGGCAGACCCTTCAAACGTTGGATTGAGACCGTAACACCGCTAGGTGTATCACATGAAAGGAAGAAGAAGAAGTTACAAAAAAAAACGTATTTTTATTCCGTCTGATTTTTACTTTTTCAGCAATTTTTTTTTCGATCTAGAATTAATCATATTTTTTAATTGAAAAGAGTATCACTCAGAGAGTGGTCATTATTTTTACTTGAATCAATACAACTCAGAGATTGAAGTTTATTTTTATGGATAAATCAGACATACTTTTTATTGAAAATAATGATTATATCATGATTTCTTGGAAAATAATTATCGATTTCAAGTCCTGCTATATTTTATTTAACAGAACATAGATCATTCTTCATTACAAACCACTAGGACAGATAAATGTAGGAAGACCCAGTAAACGATGGACAGGTCAATTCTAACATGAGATAGGAACAGACCTCAAGGTCTAATCCTTGATGCTGACGATGAAAGATTAATATAATTTTTAAATGTTTAGAATGTTTTCGTGGAGCTTTTTAAGATTTGAGCAATGGTATTAGTTTTGAGCAACACGTTCTCCAGATGATAATAAAATTCATAATAGAATTCCATCAAGGTGAATGCTCATAAAGTAAAATATTAAAATAAATATCTTGGCAGGTGCCGTCGTCCTCAACTAGGTTAACATTTTTAAAAATGTAGGCCTTTCAGAAACCGACTTACATCTTCAGCAGAAGGGTATGAACTCCTGACTGCTGAAGATGGAAGCCAGTTTCTGAAAGGCCTACAGTTTTAAAATGTTTACCTACTTGAGGACAACACCTTCCAAGGTATTTAAGGATTTTACTTTGTGATATTTGTCCGCTTTTGGATAAATGATAAAAGTAAACAAAAGATAGGAAGTAAACTAGAGGCTATGTATTTCAGAGCTACTGTCGGCCAAATCAAACAGCACGAAGCACCACTTTAAGCGAATTCCGAAGAAATGAAGCTATTGAGGTTGTTCTCATGAAAGTATTATTGAAAACAAAATACAGATCTTCACCGTCATCTTTCATCAAGATCTATCGATTGCATATATAAAACATTAGTGTGAAATAAGTTAGTTATAGTGAATATATATATATATATATATATATATATATATATATATATATATATGGTATTAAAGTAAAAAAAAATAAGTAAATAATGCAATGTCGGCCTATACTCGTCAAAAAGTCAAATCAAAATATAGAGATCGTATGAGGTCGAAAAGACTTCTCGAGAGCAATCCAGTGGTACCCATAAAACATCATATGACAGAGTAAGCGGTGCCGGGAACATAAAATAATGAAGGCGTCCGAGCGGATGAACGACGGCGCCAGTATATCTGCAGCTGGGGCGGCCGAGCCTGTGCAAGTGGATGATGTAATCGCTTCTATATCAACTCCGGACTGTATTACCCATTACGTACACGTATTCACGTAAAAAAAAACACGGCCGTGTCCACGACACAGTCACATCCCAATTTTTTGTTTATATTCTCGAGATGTTTAACCAGTAATATCCCCTAGTATATGTACTGTAGATACCGGTCTTGGTGCAGAATCTGTTATTACATAACCATCTGCAAATATTTTTATGGATTATGTAGCACCAAGTCTTTCGTAGGATTGGTTCCCGGAACGGCAGGATACCGGCAAATAGAATAGGAATTTACCATTAACTAACTCACTGGAACTATCGAACCCGTTGGTTCATGGCCGAGCGGACACAAGCTCTCGATACATTACTACCATCAGTTAATGTTTTCCAATCATCCCCTATAACAATTTACCTCCATCAAAACATGGTTAATGTTATTCTTCCTCCTCATTCTTGGTCTACCTACTGGGCGCTTTCCCTCTGATCTCTCTCTTTCATTCCTCATATGTGCCACATGTCCTGTCGTTTACACTCTACCAGACTTAACTGTTCTTATTATATCTGGTTTTCTATAAAATCATGTAACTCACTGTTATGTAGTCTTCTCCATTCACTCCTCTGTTCATCTCTCCTTGGTCCAAAAATTTTCCTAAGAACTTTATTATCAGATACTCGTAATCTTTTCAATTGTCTATAAAGTGAAATATTTATTTAGATCTTGTTTTATTTTACAGGTGGAAAATATGTCCCTCGAGCCATCCTAGTGGATCTTGAACCAGGGACCATGGATTCAGTGCGATCAGGACCATTCGGACAATTGTTCAGGCCAGACAATTATGTGTTTGGACAAAGCGGAGCAGGTAAATATTAACCTCAGTTACAACTAATTTTTAAATTTAGTTATATTTTTTTTCTAAATATATGCCCTTATACATCCACCACTGTGGTCTCGAGGTAGTGTGCTGCCTTGTCACACAGTGGGCCCGGGTTCGATCCCCAGTCAAGACAGGCTCCTGGGTGAGATTTTTTCGGGGTTTTTCCTCACCTGTAAGACATGTCAGGAAGCTTAGGGCCCAAGATCCCCGAAAATCATCTGGCCATCATTATCATCCTTATCATTATCATCATCATCCTTCACCGGTGTGAAAAACAATGGTAAGCTACCACACCTATAAATCCCTAGTAAAGCTGCAAAGCATAGCATGAAAATGCTATGATTGCAGTGAAAGACCTGCCCTCAGGCAGAATTACTATGGATGGATTATTATTATTATTTTACAGGATGCATTGCCAATTTAAGGGTTAAGGTCTACATTTTATTTCACAGCTGAAAGGTGGAGTATGTGTTTACACCTAGATGGCGGTCATGTAGAAAGCCGGTAGAATATGTGTAAAATTCACAATAACATTGCCTTCATTTTAAAATACAATAGGAAGTAACATTAAGAGGTTTGTTTAATAATTAAGACATTTTGTCAGTACATTCTTATCTCTTATAGCTGTTTTTGTCGAACATATATTTCAAGGCTTCTGAGCTCCATTGTCAGCGATTACAGACTCTGTAGATTAGTCTGTATCGCTGATGATGGGGCTGAGAAGCCTTGAAACATATGTTCAACAAAAACAACCATAAGAGGTAAGAATGTACAGACATTGCCTTCCTTCATTGAAATGGATAGTGACTTTAGAGACACCTGTACATGTGTATATATGACAACTGAATGTTGTGCAGGTAACAACTGGGCAAAAGGTCACTACACAGAAGGTGCTGAGCTGGTGGACGCTGTACTGGATGTTCTCCGCAAAGAGGCTGAAGGTTGTGACTGTCTACAAGGTTTCCAGTTAGCACATTCACTGGGAGGTGGTACAGGCTCAGGGATGGGCACTCTCCTCATATCCAAGATAAGGGAAGAGTATCCTGACAGAATCATGAACACATTCAGCGTAGTTCCTTCCCCCAAGGTAATGTCTGTTTCTATCAGAATTGAACTTATCATAAACATTGGGGTGTCCCAAAAAAATCTAAGTCTTTTATATTTAACGCATACCCTCTTAATTTATTTGTATATTGTTAAAATAATTGTAAGTACAATTTGGTGTACGTAGGCCCACGGCAACCCATGCTGACTTGCTTCAAAACATGTCAGTACTTGCTAACGAAGGCAAACTAAATTTTAATATTTTTTTTATTGTAAAATAGTAAATAGTTATATGTTTTGTGCATATTGATGTTTTATTTACTAAATAAACTTTTAGTTCTAGAATCCTTCTATACTACTCCAGTACAAATTTTCAAGTCTTATGTTTGGCATCAAGTCAACACAGGTTGTCATGATCCAATCACAATTATATTTTTTGTTATTTGAGTTATTAAGGTCAAACAGAAATAAAAAAGAGGGTATTCATATTTGATATTGCAAAAAAAAACTTTTATGTCTTGGGACACCCTAATAAACATTGTCCTTTACCAATTCTGAGCTGAGTTCCAGTTGTATTGTAAACAAACTTGCATAAGGTTACTTCTCCGACATCATCTATTGGGGGAACTGTGGTGCTACTTTTACCTGCCATATGACTGAATTGTGTACAGAACTGTCATAGATAGAAATGTTGTTCTAAGGTTATGTTGTATATTACAAGAAATAAGACTGATTACAAGATATGATGGTACCAATAATTAGGAACTTCCATTTCTTATTTACATATAACAAAAAATTATAAATGGGACTATTTGTAATATTTTCTGTTTATTGTAATTTAGATGTAAGAACAATTTTTGTATTTTTTTAACCTGATTGAGTGGTAGACAAGGCCCTAAAGTCTTAACTCTGTCAGGTAAAATAAAGTTATTATTATTATTATCTAATCAGATGTTTACACGTTTCTCATGATGTCGATAGTTATCCTTAATTTATAATTTCATTACAAGCAGAATGTTTGCTCCATGCTGAGTCACCTGTAAAATCTGCTGTTATTTTTGTCACGTCCTCAATAGTTAATGTAGGATATTTTTCACTAAACTGTTTGAAAACAGTCAAAATAATTTGTTTCTCTTCACTTTTAAATACTTTCCTTTGCAATGTTTAATGTTCCTTTAATTAGACAGAAGTGGCCATTTTGATACAACTGAAATTCCAAAATATCCAACATTGCACAAGCAAAAGAATAAAACAATGGTTATTTAGTGTATGAAAATTGTAATAACTTATTTTAAGATTCTCCCATATAACTTAAATAGCCATGTGCTAGATAATAAATATTTTTATTTTCTCTATATCAAATGTTAGATAGAGAAGTACATTTTCTTACACACTCAAAGAAAAAATTGTTATTCTCACAATGAAAATTTAGTCATACAATACTCTGCTCACATTACAACTGGAAATTAGCTCAAAAGAGTTATAGGATAGTGTTCTTTAAACAAAATGTAGGCTTCATTCAACTTACATAAAAGTAGGCATTTTTGCTTGTGCGTTTTTTATCCATTTTCTTTCACAGTAACAATGCTGAAATCCTTACCAAAATTTAGATTAGGAATAGTTAGAATACATGTGGTCTTTAAAAGTTGTTTTGTTTTCCTCATCATGTATTTTGTAACTCCAAATTCTTCTATTATTCTGATAATAATCCAGCTCTGAGACACTTTTGTTAAAATTTGTACATTTTCATTGTTACTACTAACTCACTCACTGGCACTATCAAACTTGTAAATTCATGGCTGCATGGACATAAGCTCTCCATATATCCCTATCCTGACTACTACTACTACTACTACTACTACTACTACTACTACTACTAAAAACTCCATGGTGCAACAGGCCTAGAAGATCCTTTGCCTATCATCCAGCTGCTGGCTCGCATCAACATGTTCATCACAGAGGTGGACGATCATAAGCCATGTGGTCAGCATATCAGGTCCCCCACCAGTTATAGTTTCTTCAACCTGGAGCCACTACTTATTGTAGCTACCCAAATTTATCATGATGCTGGGGGAACTAGTCCATTACTGGCTGAAATTCCATGAAAAAATTTCTTTGCCCAAGGAGACTCAAACCAGCGCAAGTCCTTTTAGCTTTGCACCAAGATATCTTGCCTTAACTACTCGGCTATGGCACAGGACACTACTATCACTCCTACTGTTGAATTCTTTTAACTATAGAAATGTTTCTGAGTCAGAAGTTTCAATAGGATTTTCTTCGCTTTTACTCATTTCATATTTAACATATTCTTTTATATTACTTTCATCTAACTCACTCGCACTATCGAACCCATGGGTTCACGACCGAGCGGTCATAAGGTCTCCATACATTCCTATACTGAGCTAATGTTTTCCAATCATCTCCTGTATAATCTACCTTCTCAAATCATGGATAGTTATTCTCCTACCTCATTTTTGGTCTATCAACTGGGCGTTTTTTCTCTGGTTTTCCTACAAGAAGCTTCCATGCCCCTCTTTCATTCCCCATTCTTGCTACATGTCCTGTCCTTCGCAGTCTATGAGACTTAATTGTTCTTACTATATCTGGTTTCCTATAAAGACCATGTAGCTCACCGTTATGTAGTCTTCTGCATTCACCTGTCTGTTCATAAGTTAATATTAATACTCGCAACTAATTTTGTCGTTCATTGTTGAACTGGTCTACAGTTCTTTGAAATACTAGGGCATTCGATTAGTAATGGCAACACTGTTATAATTTCACAAAAAAATTTATTTAGGTTATTTTGATATTACAAACTTTATTCATAGTCTCTTGTCAAGTCATTTTGGAAGATGATTCACTCCATATGCAGCACCTTTTCTGGATCTCTCTTTCATTTGATCGATCTAGAGCTTCGTGGATATTAACTCTTGATTGAAATTGAATACCTCATAGAAATTCTTTGATCTATGGAATAAGTTCAGTCACAGGGTGAATTTGGTGCATGTTCGAGTACTTCCCAATTCCTCCTTCTAAACAAATTCTACTGAAAATCTTTTTTAGGGCGGTATTACTTACTGAATGTGAGAAATGGTGAATGTATTCACAAAATATTGCTATTTTGATACTTTCAATATTACAGATTTATACAATGAAGACCGCCCAACAACATACTACAAGATTACAATGGTCACCACAAGGATCACTGATTTACAACAGTGTTGCCATTACTTATCGAATGCCCTAGTATGTGAATGCTTTGCTTCATTGAGAGGATTGTAGCAGAAGAGTTTTTCTCTCATACTAGATATTATAAAAATTATTTATTTTATAATTTTAAAGTCTATAATTGAAAAGTGTTTAGAATATTGAAATGTATTATATTTAGAGTCTAATATAGACCTGTGCAACTAATTCCATTATTCTGAGCTCTTCAATAGTTTTTTTGTAAGAAAAATGATTGTATCCTATAGAAAATTCTCTACCATTCTTTGCTGCTTTCTTTAGCTTACTGGTTTTGTGCGTTGCTTATTGTTTTGTTGAATACATTCATTTGTGCTTTTTAGCATTCATTGTGAAATTTGCATCATAAATCAACATAAAATGACTCATAAAAATTGTGAACCAGATAACACCTTCTAATCAGCATTTCCAGCAACTTACTTTTCAATCTTATCACTGGTTATAAACCTTAGAGAAGTTATCTTGTCTATCAAAGTTATTTTCATTTAAACATTTTTATGAGTACTGGATGATGTAATTTTGATTGGATTATATGAGGTAAATTACATTTTCTATCAAAAAACAGTAGTTACATATGCTAGTGAAATTTTGGTCCTAAAAGAAACAATAAAACAGAAATTATTAATTTCTGAAAGGAAAATTCTAAGACAAATATTTGTATCAAATAGAAGAAATGATAACTATTGGAGAATCAAAACAAATAATGAACTAAACAAATTAATCAAAAATCAGAATATATGAGTAGTAAACCATGTAAGATCACTCAGGATTGGTTGGCTTGGACATTTGAAAAGAATGGATGATCAGAGATTGGTTAAGAAGCTCTATAAATGGAAACCTATAGGAGGCAGAGCAGTTGGAAGACCGAAGATCAGATGGGAGGATGACACAATGAATGATCTAAAGAAAATGGAAGTGACTTACTTGAATATGGCAAGAGACAGATTGGCATGGAGGAGGATTGTTGAGAAGGCCAAAACTTTCACCTTTTGAAGTTGTCGTGGCTTAGGATGATGATGATCAAAATCATATTGAATGGGGAATAAAAGAGGGGCATGGAAACTTAATGTAGGAAAACACCCAGTTTTATTATTTAATATCCGAAATTTATAAACCCCTATTTCATGTAAGGTACATTAGGGTTATAGTTTGTTACAAAGTTGTGAGTCATTATATAATTTTATCTAAAATTATAGTTTGTTATGAACTTTAATTATAAAAACATTAAAAAGTCTGCAGTTCTTTTCTTTCATAAACAGTTCTGTAATGAATGGGTGGTTCACTTAAACAGGTGGTGTTAATTAGTTGGTAGACTAAGAAAGAGGTAGGATAACAACAATAACCATGATTTGAGAGGATGATTGGAAAAAATTAGCTCAGGATAGGAATGTATGGAGAGCTTTATGTCCTTGTGGCCATGAACCTATGGGTTCGATAGAGCCAATGAGTTAGTTAGTTATCAAAATCATATAACCGATAATTTAGAACATTATGTGTTAGGAATCAAACTGAAAGAAAAGCTTGGTCTCAAGCAGTAGCATTTGGGAAGTCCCGGGTTCAAATCCTGGTACCAACCAACCTAACTGAAGTTTTTTCCAGGTTTCCCTCAATCATCAAGGCAAATGCGAGTTTGAATTTCATCATATTCATCACTTCATATCATTAATTATAAATAAAAATACAAACAAATTATATAACTAGATGCTATATGGCCTAAGGTGTTAAAAGCTTCTCAAAAAGAAAAAGCTTGGTGATTGTACAGAAGATGGCTTCATACTCTAAAATACAATCCACTAGGGAGTATGGTTGTGTGTCTGGACTGGTAATCCGACCACCTAAAACTATCCAAACTCATCTCTCTCACAGTATCAAAAAATCTGACTTTTTACAGTACATTTTCACAAGTGCACCTTACTTTTGGGCAAATACAGTGCTTGGGAATTTGAAGTAGAGCCAAAATAATTATTAGAATATATGTTTGTGTGTGTCAAGCTGCTATGTGTGTTGTTGTGATGCTTATTGTTGCTTACAGGTGTCCGACACGGTGGTGGAGCCATACAATGCAACTCTCTCAGTCCACCAGCTTGTAGAGAACACAGACGAGACATTCTGCATTGACAACGAAGCTCTGTATGACATCTGTTTCCGCACACTCAAGCTCACATCACCAACATATGGGGACCTCAACCATCTTGTTTCTGTAAGTATTCATGTTTCAGGTATCTGAAGTTGTGCTGGAGCCGTATAATGCAACACTTTCTGTCCATCAGCTCGTGGAGAACAGCGACGAGACATATTGTATTGATAATGAAGCTCTTTATGACATTTGCTTTAGAACTTTGCGTCTTTCAAGGCCAACATACCCAGATCTCAATCACCTTGTGTCAGTGAGTACAATCAATTATTTTTCACTACCTAAAGACCAGCGTGCATTGCTACGCCTAAATAAATGAAATATGATTTTTAATTTTAAAAATACAATAGGAAGGGAAGTAGAAAAATATGCAGTGGCTGTTTACGTTTGGTCAGAAAAACATAAAATAGATGTAAACATAAGATTATTAAAACAGAAAGCAAAAAATGAACTCACCACATGGGATAAAATCTACATACAGAAGAACAAGGAAAGAATTATGAATTTTGAAATTCCCAGAGAAAGGAACTTCATTAGCAAGTTCATTGGACCACAGGCAGAAGGAGCAGAAGTCAAGAATCAGTCTGTGATCACTGGCAATGGGGCTCAGAAGCCTTGAAACATACATTCAACAAAAACAACTATAAGAGGTAAGAATACACAGACCAAATATCTTAATGATTTTTAAATTGGGTAGCGGATGAGAACCTTCTATGAGGCAGTCTCATCAAAGGATCTAGCATTCCTTCCCTCATGAGCTGCAGGTCACATTGTCCCAGTGTGTAGTACCCGATCGAAGGGTCCCTTGTACAGGGTAACATGTGAAGACCTCAAAGGACAAAAATAAATGCCCAGAGGTACCCTTTTGTTCAGGAGAATAATTTGGAGACCCATTCCTGGGTTAACAAGGGAGAAGTCCTCAACGATCCACAGGAGAGGGAGATGCAACCCTCCATTTGGGGTTTAATTAAATCTAAATAAACAAGTTTGGTCTTTATTCATGTTACCTCATAAATTGTTTTTTATGATATGTTTCAAAGCTTCTGTGCTTCATTGTCAGTCGGTACAGACTGAATCTTCTTTAAGTTATCAGCCCTGAATCTCATAAAAACCTAAGATAGATGTAAGCACAAACTTATTAAAACAGAAAACACAAACTCACCATATAAGAAAAAAAAATTACATACAGAAGAACAAGGTAGACTTTCATCCAGCTATTGAAGAGTTGACATGTGGTCAGCATCTTGGGTCCCCCATCTATTATAGCTTTTTTCTCAATCTGGAGCTGCTATTTATTATAGCTACCGAAATTCCTCACAATATTAGGTGGGCAATGTTGTCCAACTGACCAAAATTCCATGAGAAAATATTTTAATAACTATTCCTTTCCTTTGCATTATATAATACTAAGTCATAAAAATATGTATGCATCAAGGGTATTTTTTATTATATACAACTTTCCTCATTAGAAGATTGCCTCAAGGACAAAGTGATACAGACAATTAATTTTTGAAATTGATGAAATACATTATACTAAAGTGTGACCTACCAAGCCTTGGCCTGACAACCTATCGCCCTCAGGGCACAATATTCATTATAATTATAATTTTAGAAAGAAAAATTACTGGGAGTCAGTGATAACAATGACTATCGGTCTTTGGATGAAAAGAGAATTGTATACCCGGTAAGTGGAAAGAAATTTGATGTTCCTATTGGAAGTTTGAATGGTGTAACGGTTATCTCACTGACATGCAGAGTTAGAGATCTGGGGTTCGACGTAATTTTTCTTTCTAAAGTTAAAACTAAATCCAATTCTGGAAAGTGTAATTTTAAAATATAACATAAAAATGTCCACTGCTGTGGTCTCGAGCTGCCTTGTCACGCGGCGGGCCCGGGTTCAATCCCCGGTCGGGGCAGTTTTTCTGGGTGAGGTTTTTCCCCACCTCTAAGACAAATGTCAGGAAAACTTTAAGGCCCAAACGGTCCCCGAAACCATATGGCCATCATCTTCATCCTTATCATTATCATCATCACCATCATCCTTCACCGGTGTGGAAAGTAACGGGAAGCTACCACACGTACACAATTCCCTAGTAAAGCTGCAAGCATAGCATGAAAATGCTATGATTGCAGTGAAGGACCTGCCTTCGGGCAGAATTACTATGGATGGATGGAACATCAAAATATGAAGCTTTACCACTTAAAAGTAATATTTAAATTTTCAATAAAAATACTTTGAATAGAAGTCGTCAGATGGCATTTCAGATGAAAGAAATTTGACATTCCTATCGGAAGTTTGAATGGAGTAACGGTTATTGCACTGACATACAGAGTTAGAGATTTAGGGTTCGACTCTTGGTTCAAATGTAATTTTTCTTTCTAAAATTAAAACTAAATCCAATTCTGGAAAGTGTTAGTTTAGAATATAACATCAAAATTCATTATAACACCCCTAGTACATAAGTAATTATTCTGTAATAAGTAATAACATTCAATAATGAATTACGAGTAAATGAAAGTTTGCATGTGGTGATTGCAACAAACTTTTGTGTTGACAGGTAACAATGTCAGGAGTCACAACATGTCTCAGGTTTCCAGGACAACTTAATGCCGATCTTCGCAAATTGGCTGTAAACATGGTGCCTTTCCCTCGACTGCATTTCTTCATGCCTGGTTTTGCCCCTCTAACAGCCCGAGGCAGCCAGCAATACCGTGCTCTAACAGTGCCCGAGCTCACACAACAGGTAGGAATCATTCACATATATATATGAATCAGTTATTATTTTTACATCTCTCTCTATCTCTCTCTCTCTCTATCTTCGGGTTTTTACAGCTGCTGCCGTCTTCCCGTGCCAAACCTCCAAAGCCTACGGTCTTGGGTCTTCGATGCTTAGCCCTCTAGCTTGCATTACTGTCTTCATGTTTTCCTTCCATGTTAACCTTGGTGTCTTCCTCTTTTCTTCTTTCTGTTAGGATGCCATTCATATAGTTGCTTCGGCCATCGCTCATCTTCCATTCTTAAAACATGTCCTAACCACTTTAATTCCTTTTCCTCAATTCTTTCAATTATGCTTTCTTCTGCTTCCATTTTGTTTCTAATTTCCTTATTTGTGACACGTTCTAATTTAGACTTTCTGGCACTTCTTCGTAAATAATCCATTTCTAGAGCTATTAGTCTATTCTTGTAGTACTTATAAAATCTGTTATTTTCACAGGACCGGTTTCAGAAGGTATCCCTTCTATTCTCAACTAAAACTCTGGCTTCTTCTCTTTGTTTTAGGTCCATGACCTGTTCAATCCAGAATTAAAAGTCCTTCCACGTGTCCTTCTCCCATCCTCTGGTAACTTATCTCTTGCTACGCATTCAATTCTACCTGGTGTCATATATGTTTAATCCATTCAAATCTCCTTTTTTCCACTCATTCACCTATTGCCTGAATTTTCAGCTATTTTATTATTTCTAATTGATCTTTACTTAATTTATGAACAATCTTCCTCAAAATGTTCATTTTTGCTTCTTTTAACAATATCTGCCCTTGTTTCGGAGGCATAGATCAATATCAGACATGTCACGGTTTTATATATTCTTGTTTTGGTATCATTATTTAAGTAATTGTTTTTCCATATGATATCATTCATCTTGCTTAATAATTTCAAACTTTGTATTATATGGTGTTACCTTTTTGACAAGATTATATTTTAATTATTTCATTTTAGAGATAGTTTCATCTAGTATATTAAGATGCGAGGTTCAGAAGTGGTTTTTACAGAATTGGGAAAAATGCTTAATTTCCGAGATTCTGTAAAACACTTCACAAATGTGCGTTGTACATTATTTTTTGCGCGATGGTGTTTTCAAAATAATAAATAATAGTAAAATAATAACATCTTTGTTGGAAACATTTGCATTCATTATAAACAATTGACTAACGTTAACAGTGTTTATTAGTTAAAACAACAGGAGGCCTTGAGAACAATTATTGATAACATGGCTACAAGTACATATTTATTGTTTTATATTGTTTCAAATACAGTTCAGTTCATTTAAAATGCAGTGATTTGTTTTGTATAATGTATATTAACACTACCTTTTGGATATTTTCAGTATATACATTGTACGTAGTATATATAGAGGGTAGTGGTTTTACTTCCCGCATGTGGGTGTAAATGTAATATTACAGTATAGTTATTTAGGTTGGCAACACCAAAATGTAGGAAATTGAACTTTCAATAATGGTCGCCATTGCTGGTAAGTACGACAAAATGCAGTATTGCGCAAAAGTCATTTAAATGTTTTTTTAACTTTTTTATTGTACTTTTCTACAGGATGAACTGTTTGTTGTTCTTTTAATGTATTTTACTATTCAATATGTGGGCATTTTAATTTAACAACATTTTATTTATATGAGAGAGGAAAATAAGAATAGAAACTTCTGTTGATGCTGCCAATTTTTCAACTGCCATTTGATGCCAGTTTGATGAACTTTGAGATTAAATCTTGTAACTGTAAAACAGTTTGAGAAAATATATATTATTTTTTTTATGACACAACCATCCGGCTGCTGGCCTCACATCCACATGTGTTAATCACAGAGATAGACTTTCATCCAGCTATTGAAGAGTTGACATGTGGTCAGCATCTTGGGTCCCCCAGCTATTATAGCTTTTTTCTCAATCTGGAGCTGCTATTTATTATAGCTACCGAAATTCCTCATGATGGGGCAAAGGTGCCCAACTGGCAGAAATTCCATGAGAAAATTTCTTCCCCCAGGGAGACCCAAATCAGCGCCAAGTCCTTTACTCTGCACTAAGGCATCTTGCATTAAATACTCGGCTATGGCACAGGACTAGATAAACATTCTGAAGAACATGAATTTTGAAGTTCCTGGAGAGCAATATTTGATCTCAAAGTTCATCAAACCAACACCAGATGACAGTTGGTGGTGATGGCAGAAGTTTTGACAGTCAGAGTTTCGACAAAGGATGGAAGGGATGCCTTCCGATAATGGCCCAGTGAAAATCATGGAGTTTTATGAGGTGAGAAATAAAAATAATATCTGAATCATTTATATAAATTGTAAATTACCTCACAGTGTTACTTCCCATGTAATTTTTATTAAAAAAGTTGGGTATAATTTAATTGTCACACATATTGAATTTTTTTTATTCAATGCCCCAGGTTATATATATATATATACGAGGGAGAATCAAATATAAACAGGCCTTTTGTTCCAAAACTTTTATTCATGAAGATTAATTGAAATTAACATTTTTCTTACTTTTCTACATATTCACCCATCTTTACTATGCATTTGTTCCAACGGACAGGCAGTTTTTTATTGCCAGTTTCAAAGAAAGTACGAGGACAGGTGCACAGCCAGTTGTGCACGAAGTTTTTCACCTCCTCGTTGGTTGTCAAACGATGTCCTCCAAGAGCTTCTTTGAGTGAACCAAACATGAAGAAGTCACATGGTGAGAGATCCGGGCTGTAGGGTGGATGTGGATGGGCAGTCCAGTGAATTTCGGCCAATTTTCGCTGTGTTGCTGCTGCGGTGTGTGTCTGGCATTGTCCTGCAGAATCAACACATTTCTGATTGGACTGCTGTGCTGTTTTGACCGGAAGGCAACTCGAACTTGACTGAGAAGGTCACAGTAGTAGGCAGCATTAATGGTCCGTCGTCGTTGTCCTTGTTGTTCAATGAAATCAATCAGAAGGACACCTTTTGAGTCCCAGAACACTGTGGCCAAAACTTTCCCTGCAGACAGTCGTGACTTGGCTTTCACCGGCGGTTGCTCCACTCTTCCTCCACTCCAGACTGGCCCTCTTTGATTTGGGTGTGTAATGATGCACCCATGTCTCATCACAAGTGATGAAAAGCATCACCTTCCTCTTCGTAGCGCGTGAGGAGCGTGCGAGACATTTAAACTTGCACTGCTTTCTGTTCTGCAATGAGCAACCGCGGAACCCAACGAGCTGACACTTTTCTCATTTTCAGCTCCCCTCGAATGATTGATTGCACACTCCCATAGCTAATGAGAAGTTCTCGACAAATGTCAAGCACTGTGAAGTGGCGATCCCCTTCAATGATGTCTTGAACAGCTTGGATGTTTTCTGGATTGATGCTGGTGCATGGGCGGCGAGGGTGGGCCAAGTTTTCAACATGTTCACGTCCTTCATTAAACTCGCGGCACCAATGTTTTACTCTGGACCATGAAAGGATTCTTTCCCCAAACTGTGGGAGTAACCGACGGTGAATTTCAGCTGCACTGACATTTTTTTCATTGACAAGAAACTTGATGATTACTCGTTGGGCAACAATTGGATGCACCTCTCTCTCAGACATCTCCACAGCAACTGAGGAACAAAACAAAACGAGTTCCCAAGGCTGCGGTCCCCTTCCAGAGACCCCACAGCACCTGCTGTAAAAGCCTCCAACTCATATCGCACTCTACGCGTGAGCAGTAAACAAAGGCCTGTTTATATTTGATTCTCCCTCGTATATATATTTTTTACATTTCTGGTGTTTTCTCCTGGCATTGGCATAATAGTAACCAACTTCTGAGGTTGAGCGCTTGGAAGGCAGGGTTATGCTGCCCTGTTAATATAATGGGTGGTGATGATAATAGTAGTGTGTCAGTAGAGTCCCTAATCAAAATTTAATCCAAGGTGAATATGAATAATGATTATGATGTTCAGGCATTGTTTGGACCTTAAAGTTTCCTGACATTTGACTGGTTTCGAAACTTTCTTTTTCAGTTCCATCTTTCAACATTGTTATGTTGTCTTGAAGAGCCACCTCCTGCTCCCTCTGTTGGTAAACTGAAGAACCTCGAAATCAAATCATTTTCCCCAGGAATTTCAAAGTTCATTAATTTCTCTGCAAAATCTGCAGTAGCAGCCCATGCATGGTCAGAAAAACATCTTATCGAAAGAAAGACTAAATTATTAAAAGAAATAGAAAAAACCCAAAGAACTCAGTTTGGGGAAAAAAAATCTACATTCAAAAAAATGGAAAGGAGAAATTAATGAACTTTGAAATTCCCAGGAAAAAATATACGAATTCAAGGTTCTTCAGTCTTACCAACAGAGGGAGCAAGAGGTGGCTCTTCAGGACTACAAAATAATGATTGTGAAAATACTGAGGATGGAACTGAAGAAGAAAGTTTTGAAATGGTCTAGGAAGAAGAGGAATATAAGGTGAGGTGATAAAGTTTTACTTAAATAAATAATACGTCATAGTGATGTTTTTATTATTAATTTAACACTTCTCACTGAAGGATAAATTATATTTGAAGAGAAAAATTTTCTCCTAGACCGAGAATCGAACCTGGGACCTTCTGCTTTCCGGGCCAAATGCTCTACCAACTTAGCTACCGAGGTGAGTTTCGATCTAGACGCAAATTTTTCTCTTATATACAATCTAATTTCCTCGCACCAAATGCTTTGAAACCTTTGTTTCCATCTTTACAAATGGCGGCTTCTTAGTTAAGAAGACATTTATTGGGAATTTGACACTACTTTATAAAGCCAGTAGGACTTTTATTGATGTTTTATTATTAATTTAACACTTCTCACTGAACGATAAATTATATTTGAAGAGAAAAATGTTCGCCTAGACCAAGACAAAGGTTTCAAAGCATTTGACGTGAGGGAATTACAACTTATATAAGAGAAAAAATTGCATCTAGATAGATCATATCTCACCTTGGTAGCTCAGTTGGTAGAGCATTTGGCGCGGAAAGCCAAAGGTACCGGGTTCGAGTCTCGGTCTAGACGAAAATTTTTCTCTTCAAATATAATTTATCCTTCAGTGAGAAGTGTTAAATTAATAATAAAAACATCAATAAAAGCCCTACTGGCTTTATAAAGTAGTGTTAAATTCCCAATAAATGTCTTCTTAACTAAGAAGTCGCCATTTACAAAGATGGAAATAAAGGTTTCAAAACATTTGGCACAAGGTAATTACAACGTATATAAGAGAAAAAAATTGCATCTAGATCACAACTCGCCTCGGTAGCTCAGTTGGTAGAGCACTTGGCCCGGAAAGTCAAAGGTCCCGGGTTCAAGTCTTGGTAAAAAATGTTCTCTTCAAATATAATTCCTCATAGTGTTAATTCCTAAGAAGTAATTTGAAGACTGATATTTAATATTTACCTTAACAGATGTTTGATGCAAAGAACATGATGGCAGCATGTGATCCACGACATGGCCGTTACCTCACCGTCGCAGCCATCTTCAGAGGCATGATGTCCATGAAGGAGGTTGATGAGCAGATGCTCAATGTCCAAAATAAGAATTCCAGGTAACTACTGAACATTAACAGTAAAATTTACTATTAATTCTAGTAACAGTTTAAGATGGGCATTGAACAGGTCACTTTGAATGAAAACTCAATATTCACATTATGTGAATCTAACTAGCTCTTTATTCCTCTAACATTCCAAGCAGCTACTTATATTTTCCTATTCACTATTCCAGTTTAGAGCTGCTTTCTTTGGTATTGGTATCCGTCTGGCTTTATTTCTTGTAATTTTTTCAATGTCAAATTTCCCTGGAGCAAAGATATTTCCAGTAGTGGGAATGCCAACTTTCATCTAATGGACAGGCTTGTGAATTTTTTTTGTCCGATGCCACCAGGTTGTCTTTTATGACATTTCTGGATTTCCCTCCTGGCATTGGCGGAATTGTGATCCATTTCTTAGGTTGGAGCACCTCGAAGATGGAGTTACGTTACCCCGATGACATGATGGGTGATAAATGATAATGAAATGCCAGGGAAGTCCTTAGCCTAAATTTCAGACCATGGTCTTGATCTTTCCACCAATGTTTTGGTCTTCCTTAGTCCCTATGTCCAGTTGGAATACCAATTTTGGAAGTCTATCTGGATCGCCGAAGGAACACTATTATCAAAGAAAAATTTGGAGTACTCCTCTTGGAAGCATAGTGCCTTTGTGAAAGCACACAATCCTGCTGCTTTACTTTCATTTTAGTAGATTTAATAACGGGTTTTAACAAGTGTGTATTATTAGCCCACAGCTTCCAATTCTGACGATGAGGTTACTAATTAGGCAGCCAGACCTGCCTTCCTCAGTTCTAGAGGCAGAGTTTAGACATTTCTTTCAAAACTCAATAGTATGGCTTTCTGCCAATACTCGGGAGGCTGAATGCAGTGGAAATCCACTGGACGATGGAGTCGCCACATCCCTACGCCATTTATCATTTAGTACGAACATATAACATCACAATATTAGCTTTACAGCTATAATAGCTAACTCACTGGCACTATCGAAACCATAGATTAATGGCATGGACATAAGTTTTCCATGCATCCCTATCCTGAGATGTTTTCCAATCATTACCTGTATAATCCACTTCCTCAAATAATGATATTATTCTCCCACCTCATTCTTGGTTTACCAATTGGGCATTTTCCCTCTGGTTTTCCTACAAGAAGCTTCTATGCATCTCTTTTATTCCCCATTTGTGCTACATGTCCTGCCCTTCGCAGTCTATGAGACTTAACTGTTCTTATTATATCTGGCTTCCTATAAAGATCATGTAGTCTTTTCTATTCATGTCTTATTTTCCAAATAACTTTTTTCTCAAATACTAGTAATCTTTCCTCCTTTAAAGTAAGAGTCCATGTTTCACATCCATATAACTGGTAGAATAACAGTTTTATATATTTTCAGTTTAACATTTTTTGAAAGGAGTTGGGACAACAAGCGTCCCTGCAATTCATAGAAGCATGCATTTCCAGAATTGAGCCTATATTTAATTTCTTTTTGCATCTCATTCCTATTTGTAATTATTGTTCCTAGGTACTTGAATTCAGCCACTTCCTCAAAATTTCCCTCATTCATCATTAATTGTCCATTTCCATTATATAATACATTTCTATGTGCGTACATATATCTAGTTTTATTGATATTTACTTCTAATCACAATTTCTTAGTGTTACTCAATAGTGTGTGCGTGTTGTCCTTTAGTATCTCCTTGCTATCGCCCAATAGTACTACATCATCAGCATAAACTAATAGCTTGTTAATGCCATTGAGTTGTAGGCCTTCTTCATCCTCTAAAGATCTGATGCCTTGCTCTAGTACAAAATTGAATAGTAGAGGAGATAGTGCATCTCCTTGCTTTTACAGTTATAGTAAAAGTAAAGTGATCCCACAACAGACCTCGAGAGGTCCTTGAAGTAGTGGGAGGTTAAGGCTCCCACTTGATGTCAGCTGGGTTGTCAACCCTGCGTGACGGCCGCCTTTACCCCCAGAACAAACATCTGGTACTCATTTTCGTTAGAGGCTGAGTGGACCCCAGGGCCATGGTGCTGCCAGAGGGTTTGGGTCAGTTTAAAAATCCTGATCCCATCGGGACTTGAACCCTCGACCTTCCAGCTTGTAGCGCGTGCCTTAACCACTAAGCTATGGCATGCCCTACAGCTATAGTAGCAGTATTAATATCCCATCAGTCTTCTTAAGTGAGAACCTACCCAGTGATATCAATCAATTTACTTTTCTTGTATAATATGTATGCGTTTTGCTGCTACAGGCAAATGGGATTGTATAGTACGCCTTTTCACTCCTTAATGGAGCATAGGGCCTTGATGAGAGCTTTCCACCGAATAAGATTTATTGATATGGCCTTCACTTCTTTCCATTTCATCATTAATTGTCGTTCTCATGATCCTCTTGGTCTTCCCACTCTTCCATATTCCTTGAGGGTTCTAATCCAATACTTGTTTTTTCTTAGCGTGTGATGTATCCACCTCCATTTCTATCTTTTAAATTTAGATGCAGGACTGTATAAGAAAGAAAAAAAAACATCTAAAATGAGATTCTTAGATAGCACTGTTGATTTTTGTGTTAGTACACAGAACTAGAGATCTTGAGTTCAAATTCAAGCTCAGGCAAAGGTTTTCTCTTAAAAAATTAAATTATGTTAATGGATGTTGTCATACATTGTAGTAAATAAAGGACTACATGGTTCTCCTCCATGGTATCTTTACCTCGTTGTGGAGTGACTTGCGTGCTTAAATGACCTCAAGAGCTATGCCAGCAGTATCATTGTAAGGGTTATCCATGCCAGACAGGTCGAAGTTGATATGCCTGATGATGAAAAAAGTATCTTGGTCGAAAAAGTGAATAATCTTTCACTGAAAAATACAGCTGTCTAGAAATGCATGAGTTCGACTCGGGGTAAAATTTTCCAGAGGTAAAATAGTCCCACATTATGTTCTCCTGGCAGGGATTACTTCAGGGAATCCATGTTAAAGGCTCAAACACAGGGACATGTTCCTAGGAACATGGAATATTAGGACATCATATAGTAGTGGGGCTCTAAAAATATTAACATTAGCACAGGAATTAGATAAATCATCCTTGGATGGCAGTTGGGAATTAGGAAGTTTTGCATTATGCTATGGGGATGCACCTGAATTTGGAATGGGTTTTTAGTTCGAAGGAAGATGATCTATGCTAACATGATAGATTTTTAGGCATATATGAATATATCTTTATGGCAGATATAATAAGAGTAAAGTCTCGTAGACTGTGATGGGCAGGACATATGGGACAAATGGAGAACGAAAGAGGGGCATGGAAGCTCCTTGTAAGAAAACCATAAGGAAAGTGACCAGTAGGCAAGCCAAAAATGAGATGAGAGAATAACATTAACCATGATTTGAGAGAAGTTGATTATACAGGGGGTGATTGGAAAACATTAGCTTAGAAGACTTTCACCAACTATTGATATTGGGTCACTTTGATCCACAACAGAAATTTTACCGTTTAATCCATTATAAATCCCTTTACTGAATACTGCAATCCTTCTATCTTCAGAAGTTACCATTACTTGAGCTCATCATGGAATATTATAAAATCCATTATAATCAAGCTCTACAAGGTCTCTTTCCTCTGGTTAGGGATGTATGGAGAGCTTATGTCTGCATGTCCATGAACCTACAGGTTCCATAGTGCCAGTGAGTAATGTCTACATGATTCAGAACCCTGTAATGTTCAATATTCTGCCTTTTTGTAAAAAATTATTTATTCATTGAGAATTTTTTCCAACCAATCTTAATAATTAAAATATATAAATACTATGGATGTATAGATTATCAGTTTGTAATATACATTCATAAATTTCCCTTCATTAAAATTTTCCATCATGCTGTTCTCTGTGTCTTGATCCATTACACCAAATTTCCTCATTGAATGTTATTCTTCCAAGTGGTTCTTGGCCTTCCTTTTCTGCTCCTTCTTTCAATTTTCCGTGTATAGACTGCGTTTGGTAGTCTTCCATCCTGAATTCTTCTTAAGTGTCCATACAACATTAGCCATCTGTATTCAATCTCATCCATTATACTTTTTCTTCATTCATCCATTTTCTAATTTCTGTATTTCTAATTCTTTTCAATCAAAAATTTTCTGGCACCTCTTCTCCAAAAACCTATTTCAACTGCAGTTATTCTGTTCGCATGTTGTTGTGTCATTGTCCAAACTTCTGATCCATATAACATATATAAAATTATAAAGTGTACTAAAATGAAATGTAAATGTTATTTTGCAGTTACTTTGTGGAGTGGATTCCAAACAACGTGAAGGTGGCAGTGTGTGACATACCCCCACGAGGCTTGAGAATGTCTGCCACATTCATCGGTAATACAACAGCAATACAAGAAATTTTCAAACGCATTTCTGAACAGTTCACTGCCATGTTCCGACGCAAAGCTTTCCTCCATTGGTACACTGGAGAAGGAATGGATGAGATGGAATTTACAGAAGCCGAATCAAATATGAATGACCTTGTATCAGAGTATCAACAGTACCAGGTAAACTACATTTTACACACACTTAT
Organism: Diploptera punctata; assembly: GCA_030220185.1. Lineage (NCBI taxonomy): Eukaryota > Metazoa > Arthropoda > Insecta > Blattodea > Blaberidae > Diploptera > Diploptera punctata. The sequence goes on from JASPKZ010002337.1 coordinate 2,680,911, forward strand.
TTATGAGGTTACAGAAATGTACACAAATATATAAAAATTACTGTTTTTCTCATTCCAGGACGCCACTGCTGAGGACGATGTAGAGTTTGAAGAAGAAGAAGAAATGGTAGAGGAAACTGAATGATTTTTACACTTTACTCTTATGTCTTCCTCAAATTCACATTTCTTACAATATAAAATAAAAATCATTTTAATAAAATAAATACATTTGATTTTTTCTTCTTTTTAAAATAAAGATTTTCTTTAATACAAATGATCCTCTTCAATAAAACAGTTGAGTGCCTCAGTGCCGTAGGTGCCTAACCCACAATTAAAAAAATTATGCTTTTTCCTTAATTGCACTAGAAATAATCATCTCTGTCAAAGCCACATATGCATATAACATTATGAATGAGTTAAAACTAACACAGAAATGTTATAGGCAGATGTGGCTCTGACAGGGATGATCATTTTTAGTGCAATTTCAGTTTTTCTGGGTGAGGTTGTTATCGGGGTTTTTCCTCACCTGTAAGACAAATGTCAGGAAAACTGTAAACGGTCCCCGAAATCATATGGCCATCATCATCATCCTTATCATTCACCGGTGTGGAAAGCAATGGGAAGCTACCACACCTACAATTCCCTTGTAAAGCTGCAAAGCATAGCATGAAAATTCTATTATTGCAGTGAAAGACCTGCCCTCAGGCAGAATTACTATGGATGGATGGGGAAAAGCATATTTTTTTTTAAATTGTGGGTTAGGCACCTATTGCACTGAAGCACTCAATTTGATATACATGGAACCTTTAGAAAACAAAATTTCTGATTATAAGTCAAGATGGATGCAACATGTTCATCGAATGAAAGATCAGAGGATATCCAAGTTATCAACCTGCAGGAAGAAGTCTGGGATGCCCTCTCAAAAGACTTTTGGATGGTGTTTCTATTGAGACTGAAACAGGTCAACATATGGCTTAAATTCGTGAATGGACTATGACGATAGTTTGCATTACATCTCTACTGAAAAATAATTCAGAAGTCTCTGACACTTTGAACTTCATTCTAGGGTTCAGCACCACCAGAAAAAATGATTTTATTGAACATAATTACATTTTTATTGTAGCAAAAATTCCCTCAAATAACAAAATTCAAAAAGGTAACTGCTCCACAGCCCAGCATCATGAGGAATTTAGATAGCATCAGCAAGTAGCGGCTCCAGGTTGAGAAAACCAGCTATAACAGCTGGAGGACCTGATATGCTGACCACATGTCATCCCTACACTGGCTGGATGATCATCTACAGTTCTGGCTTCTTTAGCCGCTTTTGAGGGGTCTATAGTGTATGGTGTGGTAAGAGGGGAGGGCAAGTTGCCAGTACTACCGACAACTATCCTTAGTTTAGAAAACAATAGTTACTACACGTTGGGTTTTCTTATTTACTAATTCTGTGTTAGTGAATATTTTTATCTAGTAAGTCTACAATGTTCATTAAATGACAGTGTCATTTTTATAACAATTTATTTTATTATTATCATTAATAAGAAAATGTTTTTTTGCATGGCTAGTAGTTCCCTCCACCACTCAGCAGTGTTCCCTCCTGCCACACACAAAGATGGCCACAGTTATCGGAACTGGACTATACCTCTGTGATTAACACATGTGGATGTGAGGCATGCAGCCGGCTGATAGGCTAAGGGCCTAGTTTAAGTGCTCCACAGTATTCCTAAAGGATGTTTATGGCTTTTAAAATTTTCCAAACTGTGAGTTATTACAGCAGTTGTCCATCCCTTTCCTAAAAGTGGTTCAATAATTTTCATTACTACTGCTGAAGTTTTTGTTGTGTTAGGAGAGATGAATGTGGACTGGATTTCAGAATCATTGCTTATGCAAACTATGAAAGAGCAAAGATAACCAGATAATAACCTACTCAGTTTCAATGTTTTAATTTAAAAAAAAAAAACTTGGAAGATTTTAGTGATGAATGTCCCTGTTAGGGATTCATCAATTGATAGATTTTTACCAGGAATATAATATAGCTGAAATTTTATATTTAAATTTAAAATATAGTTATATTTTGTACTACTCGAGATTAAATTAAAATACTTCATACCTCACCTCATAGCCAGTCTTCTAATTATACTGCAGTTTCAAAGCCTTGGCAGCTTCATCTTCAGTAATATCTCGTCGACTGATGTTATGTTGATCAGAATTACTTCTTCCATCCTCTGTTGATGGACCAATCAGAATCCATAGGAATTTCGAAGTTTATAAGTTTTTCTTTCTTGTTTTTCTATTTGTTTAATTAGACTGACTTTTGTATCAATTAGATGTTTTTAGCAGAAGCTGCTCATGATCGGTCTGAAAAACATCTAACTGAATCAAAAGCCAATCTAATTAAACAAATAGAAAAACACAAAGAACTCACGGTTTGGAAAAAAATTCACATTAAAGAAAACAAGAAAGAAAAACTTATAAACTTCGAAATTCCCACAATTCTGACTGGATCCGGAGGTTTATCAGTCCACTAACAGAGGGAAGTAGTTGCTCTGATCAACATAACATCAGTCAATGAGATATTACTGAAGATGAAGGTGCCAAGGCTTTGAAACTGCAGTATAATAGACTGGATATGAGGTGAGGTATGAAGCATTTTAATTTAATCTTAAATTAAACCTTATAGTGATTTTTTTCCTATAAAGTTCAATGTACTATTCACCTCATATTTGTGGCTTTTTTTAAGACTTCAAGTTTCTATGCCTTAGGCATCATTGTCGGTTTTTCCAACTAATTCTTTTTAAGTTCGAAATAATTGACAATGATGCCTAAGTCTTCAAAAAGCTATAAATATGAGGTGAGTAGTACATATCCAACATTTAAAATAAACCTCATAGTGTTATTTCCATGAAATATGAAATTAGATTTGAAAATTTGAGGGTTGAAACCCCAGTCTAGGGATACATTTTTTCTTAATAAAAAATTAATCGTATCTCATCTCATACTTTGTATTCTTCAAGCATGGAAACTGCAGTTTTCAAGAGGAATCACTCCCATATTCATCCATCATTACGACTGTCGAATTTCGGTTTACATTTTCATTTTTGAAGTTGCCATCTGGTGTTGATTTGATGAACTAAGAGATCATTCAAAATTCATATATCTATTCAAAAGAACAAATTTAGATCAAATTCTCAGCAAACAAGATTTGAAAAAGTTGATCAAATCAACACCAAATGCAACTTTGAAGATGAAGATGTAAACCAATAATTTCCTCTTGAAAACTACTGTTTCTGTGCTTGAAGAACACAAAGTATGAAGTGAGATAAGACTTGTTTTTTTTATTAATTTATATTAATTGGAAACCTCAATGTCCTTTCCCATAATTAATTTATGAATAATTTTTTTCTCTTCAAATATAGAACATAAACAGTGAATGGTAATTTGCTAGTTTGATAAAAAACACAACTGAGAGGAAAATATAATGGATTTGGTATTTTAAATTAATTTTACATTTTTTATAATGAAATAATTAAGAAATAGTATATATTCAAATTTGTTCATACAATAGTAATACCATATTCTCTATTTAAATTACATCAACCACACTACAATTATTCTTGTATTTTGTAACATTAACATTAGAATATAACGGAAGATAAGAAAAATGAACATCCATCCATCATCTTCAATGTTTTTTTGATAATTTTTAGCATATTTAAAATAAAACAAAATTTTATAGGTAGGATATATACAATTGTCTCTTATAACATAATTTTACTACTGTAACTAATTACAATAATTGATTTTAAAATTAACATACTTACTGCCATCATGAAAAATATGAGCTATGAGGGTGAAAAACATGATAAAACACATTTCTCAAAAAATATTTTTCCTACATTGTCAACCTCTTTATTAAGTTTTGAAACATGTTTTTATTCAATACTTTTAAAATACATGGTAAATCACCATTGATATTGATTAAATAAAAATTTTAAAAATAAAATTGAAAATGTCTAACGTTTGACGATACTTTATAAGCAGAAGTTTATTTTAGTTGAGGATGATTGATACACCAGGTAAGAATTTTATAATTTTAATGCTATTATTTGTATAATATGTCCCTTGCCGTAGCCAAGTGGTTAAGGTAGGATGTCTTGGCACAGAGCTGTGGGACTTGCACTGGTTCAAGTCTCCATGTGGGAAGAAATTTTCTCATGGAATTTCAATCAGCATGGGATCAATGCCCATCCAGCATCATGAGGAATTTGGGTAGCTACAATAAGTAATGGCTCCAGATTAAGAAAACCAGCAATTACTGGGGGACCCAACATGCTGCCCACATGTCAGCCTTACACTGGCAGGATGATTGTCTACATCTGTGATTAACACATATAGATGTAAGGCCAGCTGGTAGGCCAAGAGCCTTCTAGGCCTGTCGCATCATGGAGTTATGAGTTTGTAATATTATGAAAGAAAAAAATTCAAAACAGATTTACCATCAGGTTTTTTTATTTGATTTATTTCCTGTAATTCCTAAATGGAATATTAGGGCAGCAGTACAGTTCCTCCAGTGTACTCTGCTTCCAGCCAGCCATTTCACTTGTTTCCAGCATTTCCCTCTTTCCTTTGCTTCCTCCTCTACTGATCGCTTCCAAGTTTTCCTAGGTCGTCCCCTCTTTCTTACTCCTTGCTGTTTTCAATCTAGTGCAGTCTTCTCGATGGCTTCGTCTGGTTTTCTCAATGTGTGGCCTATCCAATTCTACTTTCTTTGTTTTATTTGGTGACATATTGGAGATTGGTTGGTTTTCTCCACAGTTCATTTGATATTATTTCCGGCCATCTTATATTTAAAATACGTCTCAGACATCTGTTTACAAAGGTCTGCCATCAGGTAGAGGGGCTATACCATCAAGTTAAGAATGTACCAACGGAAGGTGGGCATATCTTTGACCTTGCAGTGTCCTTTGAATACACCAGCAATATGATGTACAGGTGAAGGCAGTGCACTCTGCTTCAGAAGCAGATAGATCAGGAGAAAGAAAACAATGTCTATTCCAAAGTATCTTTTTGGGCTTCTTAATCGTGTCTTCATCCAAACCAACAACTGCTCTCCATCTGTTGATCTCAGCTCTTCATTCTGCTTCTTGTTATTTATTATTTAAAAATAAATACTACAGCCCATGTTTCACCAAGGGTATATCACGAGATATTTATAGTTTTTGTTATATAATTATTTGGCAATAGGTGAGACATGGTTCTATTCAAATTAATAGAAACCTAAAAATAGACTCCTTGCTTTTTTCAGATGATTTGGTATTAATAGCTCCAACAGAAACAGATTTACAGTATTCTATACACAATTTTAATATAATTGCAAAAAGGCACAATTTGAAAATCAATACAAAGAAAACTAAAGTGATGGCCTTTTGTGGGAATTACCCTATACCTAGCAAAATTGTTTTAGATGATGAAATTTTAGAACGAGTAAATGAATTTTATTATTTGGGTTATAATTTAACATTTCAAGATGAAGCTGATATATCAAAAAAATCACAAATTTCATAAAAAACAATGGGAACAATTAAGTGTATAAAGAAACCATCTTTAGTACAAAAGAACATAAGATTACCTCTTTATAAGGTTCTTGCATGACCAGTATTAAGATATGGTAGTGAAGCATGGAGAATACAAAGAGGAGATGAAAATAGAATAACAGCAAATGAGATGTTATTTATGCACCGTACAGCAGGCTACACAAAATGGGACCCTAAAAGAAATGAGGGAATTATGAAAGAGTTGGATGTAGAACCCATTCTCCATCATTTATCTTCAATGAATGCCATCTCACAGAATTCCAAAAACCATGCTTCGTTACTGCCCCACAAGGCAAAAGATCACTGGGACATCCAAATAGCGCTGGATGGAAAATTCCTCTTTGAGACCGTAACAGGCCACATGGCCTAATACTTGCATTGATATAATGATATACAATTATTTTTGTTGTAGTTGATGGAAGATCTTGAGGAATTCAGCAACGTTGACTGTGTTGAAATGAATTTTCAGAATATTTTGCAGATGGAGAATATGTTGCAATTAGTCATCAGTTTGCAGTGATTTTTCTGGGAATTTGCAATAAAGTTAAGTAGTTTTGTTCATTCTGTGTAGGAAAGATGTAGATCATCTATGGTTGGTGAGAAATTTGAGTAGTTATGCCAAAGAGAAAGGCATGTTGGGGATGAAAATTTTGGTATGGGAGGTATCATTGGATTTGGTGTAAATTGAATTCCAGAATTTTTCGTAGTATTATTTTAATAACTGCTTGCCTCGCGTTAAAGGCATAGAGTTGTAGTCGGTAGAAGTTTTGAAGCTGATGACTATTTTAGTGAGATAACTCTCTCATTCCCTCAAAGACCTGCATATACCTTCTTTATGTTTCATTACCTACTGTGGGTGATATCTTCAGAAGACCTTCGTTCAATCTGCTCTCGAAGTGAACAGACAGGTGTCATAGCTGTGTCTTATATACCCAGATGATTGTGTAATAGCATGCATGCTACTACTGTTTCTTGATTGGCTAGCGGTTGGGTAACCAGCCCATTGGTTATTCTTGGGCCCATTATCTTTTAATCAAACCATACATCAAGGTAAACATAGGTAATGGGCCTTAACCTCCTACCATCCCAAGATCCTCTTGAGCCTGTAGTGCGATGACTTTATTTTGTGAGTTGTCAAGTTTCTTGGCTACACACCTCATGTAGTGACCAATACATACATTATACATATATATTAAGGATTTTTCTCTACATTACAGTAGTTATCATTCAGCCCAAATGTATTTTGCTCTGCCACATATTTCTATCCTCAGCATCATCTTCTTTGAGGTCTCTGCTGATCATGTTCCTTCTGACTTCATCCATTCACCGTTCCTCGGGTTTCCCCATCTCCTCCTGCCTTCAACATTCCAATCCAGCATCATTCTTGGGATTCTATTATTCTCCATCCCTCTTCAGATGTCCATACCATTTCCATCTTTGTTCTTCTATTACTTCTATAATATTATGTTTAACATTCATTATTTCTCTAATTTTCTGGTTCCGAATTTTCGTTCTTGATGCCCTTTGTCAAAAATCCATCTCTGTTGTCAATAACTTTTTGCTTCCTGTCTACCTAAAGTCCAGGTCTCTGCATCATACAACATAACATTTTTTACTAATGATTTAAATACCAATGTCTTGTTTTATTTGTAATATTTTTACTCCATATCACTGAATTTAACATTCCAATTACTTTTCTTTCTTCACTAATTCTTTTATCAATTCCATTATAACTTTTTCCATCTGAATCTAGAATTGATCCTAAATATTTGAATTTTCTTAATTTCCACAAAGTAATTTCTCTTCATTCTCTAGTTCTGTCGTGAGATATTCACTTTTCTTAATATTTATATTTAATCCCTATTTCTTGTATTCCTCAATTGATTTCCTTGGCATGTACAATGCAGCTTCCATGTCCTGAGAAATCACCACTTGGTCATCTGCAAATAGCAGATGGTTTAACACATAATCTCGTATAAGACTTGAAAGCATAATAATGGTCCCTTTGATTGGTTGCTGGCCAAAGGAAGGCAAGACCAGTGAGGGGGCTGCCATCTTATAGCCTCTGGTCAGGCTTTTCTGGAGAAGAAAAGAAAATAAAGGAAAGAAATGGGAGAAAGGAACGACTCCCTAAACCCTTGGATGCCCTAATAGCGTCGGGGTCGAAAAAACAAGAGTTAACCAAGAGAGGTAGATAGTAAAGTTAACAGAGTCTGGATCGCTGGGCCATCCTATGAAACGCTGGAGGGAAAATTTTTCTATAGGATCGTAACAGGCCTTGGCTTAATACTTGGAAGGAAGAAGAAGAGTCATCTAAATAATGAAGTTTATGAAATTTGAGGATAGCAGAAAAGTTTTTCAGTGGCAAATGAGGTGGTAAAAGGAAGAATAAGAAAGGACCGCTCTGTAAAACTATACACAAAACATATCCATATGTACGTTTGTGTGCTCAACTCAAAACACTATTTGTATGGGGGAAATATGATTGTATTAGATTATACACATCTTTTTAAACATGCCTGGTATCACTGGAGACCATAATAATATAAAAACATGACACATACAAATCAATTTCTATAGATATTGAAACTGCATCTTCATATGAATAAATTCTGGAATACCAAGACAAACACTGGATTTTAGATTAGGAGACCAAGAGGTTAGGTGAGATTTGGATGGAAGAACAAGTTAAGACGAATTGAAAGGATGGAAATGAAGAAGAGCAGACATGGAATGACTAACAAAGTAACTGTCAATCACTGCATACCGAAACCTACCTTGAAATTTCTCCCCGAGAAGCACTGTAATGTAACATGCCCCTATAAAAAAATATCTACCACTTTTAACTGCAAGGCACAAAAATCAAAGCCAGAATCCAGCAACGGCAACCAACTGTGTGAAGGAGATGGACGTCTCTGCTTGAATAGAGCAGTGTGGAGTGTGGCAGATGTATTACTTCCCTGTAGTTTAAATGAGAGATTTGGTGCTGGATTTTAGTGTGATGCAGTTAAAAGCGACAGATCATTTTTTGGACATGTCCTTAGTATATCACAACGTTCCTCTAAGAGAAATTTCAAGGTAGGTTTCATCATGCAATGGTTGACAGTTGTTAAATTCCAAATCGGAATTAAAAATTTTACTAGAAAAATTGTAAGAAAAAAAAAACATACCCAGCCAACTGATGTGATTATATTTTTAACATATGTAATCACTCAATAATTCTAAATGTGCACCATTGTTGTTTTTTTTCTTTACTATTGTTTTATTCCTAATGTTATTCTTCTAATCCAAAATATTCAAAAAGAATAATCTTTCTAATTTTCATCATGCTTCAATGAAAATTATCAAACAAATTTATATCAATTATTTTTGTATAATTACAGAAAATAAATAATTATATGTTCTCAAAGATCTTCTACAGGATGGTGCATTTAAAGTAAATTTAAATTACTTTAAAAAATTGTGAAACTCAAGTCAATTTAAATATAATTATTAATTAAATAAAAATAAAACTTAGTTTTATTTGATTTTCATATGTATAAAGAAATAATACAGTGACAGCTGTTTTGGTACAATGTACCTTCTTCAGACATGTTAACAAATTATGAATTGTGTTATTATAGTACATATCAAAATATCAACAATTCATAATTTGTTAACATGTCTGAAGAAGGTACTGAAACAAGTTGATATGTACTATAATAACACAATTCATAATTTGTTAACATGTCTGAAGAAGGTACAATGTACCGAAACAGCTATGTCACTGAATTATATCTTAATAAATATGAAAATTAAATAAAACTAAGTTTTATTTAATTAATAAATATGGATTTTCATCAAGTAAACACCAACTCAATTGATTATTTAATAATATAATATTTTACTTATGGAATTATGAAACTTTTAATAGAGTATTAAAGTTTTCTTCTATATAATGATTTAACAAAAGCCTTATAATTTATAATTAAAAAACGTCAAGTTCGTAGGTAACCTCATTATGAATATTGAATCCAATTTTATGCGAGGTTACTGAAATCTATGTTTTATCAGTAATTTCATTCTGTAAAAACAGTTCCTTTAAGAGATTGATTGAGGATTTTGCCCAAAACTTGATCCCCAGAAGATATGAGATTAGAATTAAAAATCAAGACATCTCATATTTCTCACTGGCAGTAAATATGTTAGTGGAACTAATAAAACATGAAATCTAACTTATTGTGCATTTGTTATATTCAACAAGAAAAACAAACTTCTCTTGATATGGGGTATTGCAAAAAAAAATTAACAAAATTTGAGGGGTAAAAGAGAAGGTCAAGATGAACAACTTTTTTATTATTTCCAAATGAACAGAACTACTTACGATTGTTCTTATGAATTTTTTTTTCATAGTTCCTACTTACTAGACACTGATATAAAATGACAAATATATATATATATATATATATACAGAGCGATTCAAAAGGTTGCGCACAAATTTCAGGAGCTTGTAGAGGGGTCGAAATACAACAACTTTTGATTAGTAAATTATGGTCTGGAAAGTAATCCTGGGTCAGTATAAGCCTGGGAAAGTCGGGAACTTCAATGTGGGTTTAAGCTTACTTTTCAGAGAGGCACTAGGTTCGATACACTACTTTATGAATATTAATCATTAAAAATATCTCTGCAGGCGGATGCATCACGAAGCACAGCTTGTTGATACACATGACATAATATAAGACCGTGTACAGTGGGCAAAGAATCAAAGTTGCCTTTGCAATAGCACTTGTAACCATACTGTTTGTTCTTTAACAGTGATTTCATTTCGATACAACAATTTGTATTATAGACCCACATTTGTATTGTATAAGTATGGAGATGTCTAAAAGTCTCCAAGAAAAGTGATTAATTCACAAGACAGAAAGATAATTTACATATTGCAATGTGCACTGCCAACAAACTTTCTAATAGGCCTGCACTGTCAGCGTCCCGTGTCCCATTCCCCTCTTCACTTCATAGATAGCAGTGTCATGTGTTCTATTCCGGCATAAACATGACTGCAGCGCCCTCCATTAACAACTGTGCTTACTCCTTAAACGGGTAATACATGAAGAGCTCTGTCTGTTGTCATACCATTTGGTGCAGTACAGTACTTGTGTACTCTTCTGTTTACATCTGATAGTCATTCATGCGCTCTGTAGGTAGTTTTCATTTCAGCACGGTATCTGCAGTGTATTGTAGAGGTCCATTACAGCATTATCTTTGAAGATTTGTGATTTTTTGTGAAATGGAATACATGTCAGAACTTCGAGGCATGCATTTCATGTATGGTAAAGCAAATGGTAATGCATGCGAAGTACAAGGCCTGTATAGCACACAATATCTGAACAGACATCAACCGCATCCCCAAACGTTTCAAAACGTTCACCACCGACTCGGGAGACAGGTTCCTTGTGTTCACAGCATCATGTAGGCCAGCCACATATGATTCACAACAGTCGCTACGGAAGAGGAAGTTCTTGATCATCTGGAAGAACATGCCTGTATTCAATGTGGTGGTAGGCATTTTGAATACCTAGGGTCGCATGCAAATACATTAGTCTCTACTCCAATCACTGGTGAGCTGACTCACCGTGAGCAAGTGCAAAGATCGAATTAGTTACCCACTAACTAGTCATGCATGAAAGTCGTCGTTTTCGTAATATTGGCAAGAAATTACCCAGAATTCTCAGCGATAAAACCACTTCCGTTATTTTAGTCTGCTAGAGGCACGTATTTACACTTGCGTCATGCAAATAATACCGTATACAACGACATCTGCATCGCGCAATATTACGCCGATTTTCCTGTTCTTCCAATTGAATTCTTTGGTAGACTCTATCAAATTCCGCTTCTCTGCTTATACCGAAAACAAGATCGAAGTCATCAAGGTCCGACATCTTGGATAAAGCAGCAAGGTTTCAAACTACATCAGTTACCATCGGTTCCCTTCAGGATTCTCACGATTCGTTTCTCTCTTAAGTTACCTTGTCAGGTAGCTTACGAATTTCAACAATTATTATCGCATGAACAGATTTCTGAGTAAGCAAAATCGTATTAGGATACAACTTTCTCAGCAGAGAATGCCTTTTACAGTCTAATGTGTTTATAGATTCGAACCCTAGTGTTGTAAAACCAAATTGGTGAATAAATTTACATTGCTTAAGTGTGTACAAAATAATTTCTTGTTCATCCAGACATTCCAGGGCTTGTACTGACCCAGGATTACTTTCCAGACCAAAAGTTACTAGTCAAAAGTTGTCAAATTTCCATCCATCTATAAGTTCCTAAAATTTATGCGTAACCTTTTGAATCACTCTGTATATATATATATACACATGTGTGTGTGTCCATATGGCCAGCCTCATGCGTGTAGTTAAAAAGCTTCGATTCACAGATCACACTGGAACTTTACCTTAAATAAAATAATACCTGTAGTTTAAGTTTAGATTTAAGGACCCTTTTGGTCCTTTTTTATCATTTTATTACCCATCACATTATTGGGGTAATGTAACAATAAAAACATGACAATTTTATATTGTGGCCAATAGATTTATTTTAAATAATTAACTTTAATTCTTTTATTAATTCATACATATCCATTCTGCTGTTAAAGACAGTGATATTATGCATTTAAAAGCCTAAAGTAGTTTACATTTAGATCTACAATGTCATAACAACCCAATGTTGGCTCTTAGCCTCTTCTTTTATCAGGAGTTATTAGACCAAGTTAATTTAGTTACTATATGTCATGAATGGTATGCAGTCAATATATCAACCCAAGACATCTAGCAGGCAACTAATGTATTATTATGATGATGAGGTCGGTAAATTTTGCTTAAAGGCCTCTTTACTCAGGTTTAACAATCTTTTACGAGACTGAAAATCTTCATACTTGGGACCCATATATTAAAGTCCCTTCCAGAGGACTTGCTCCTTGGATTTTTCCATCCTAAAAAAATCCATCGGCCCTGGCCAGGTTTAAATCTGCTACACTCAGAACCAGAGGCAAGGAACACAACTAGTATATCATGGCCAACTACTTTTAGATTAAAATATTTAAATTTCAGTTTAGCCTGATTGGCTGAATAGTCAATACTAATATGAAAAAATTCCATTGAGATATTAGTCACAATATAAAATTTAATACCCGTAAGTTCAGCTTTCTTAAACCAGGTTGAAGCTTTTTAAAATTGTGTAGGCTTTTCAGTTCCAAAATTGATAGGAAGTAACATTAATGAGGTAATTTATCAAGAGATTCATTTGGTAATGTACACCTCACCTCATATTTTCTCACGTGGAACATGTTTCAGCAAAAATCTCTGCCATGATCACAGATTTACTAAATGTAAACTCAATGTTCTTCAAGTATAGGACTCCAGTTTCTAGACACATCCCTCCTATCTTCAGCCATCTTTACGACTGTAGAATTTTCATTTACACTTTTATCTTCAAATCTGCCATCTGGTGTTGATATGATGAACATTAAGATCAAATCTTACCTGCTGGGAATTTCAAAATTCATAGATCTAAATTTGTTCTTCTGAATGTATATATTTTTTCCCAAACTGTTAATTCCAAAAGCTTTACCAAATGTTTCAAAAGTTTAGTTTCTTTTTCAATTTTACGATTGTGATAAACTTTTGAGAAGCGGACTTAAAGAAATTTTACATCTTCCGATAGATGTCCCGGATCACATGTTAATATATTGAACGTCGGAATAAAGGACTTGGTTTATTTTGTGCAACATGGGAAACAAAATTACAGCATATAAACATTTGCCATATTCTTTACCAAGACAATAAAACATACATTACTATTCTCCGAAACCTTAAAGAGGAAAGTTTACAATGTGTGAGAGACCTTAACATTGAACCTAGTGACATAAATATTAATACTCAAAGTCTTCTAGCAGATGCAAGGGAACTCAGAAAACAACTAAGAGACAAAGAAGCAGTTCTCTGGAGTCAACTTCCTCATAAAGGAAAAGGTGTTGTTCTCTACAGTGAATATACACCAGCAAATCAATGGATTCATGTTCATCAGGGATTGTCTTGTTCCGAATGGAGAGAAGCAATTAAAATGCAAGCCAATGTATCGGCGGTGCATTCTTTGCCAGGCAGGTCTAGGGAAAATCCCTCGGTAGAGTCACAGAGAACACGAAACCCTTGCACACGTCCTTGTGGCTTGTCCATTTGGATCCCTCTGTACAGTCACAGAGAATACGAAACACTTGCACACGTCCTTGTGGCTTGTCCATTTGGAGAATCACAGAGAAACATTCGGCACCACACTATTTAAAACATGATGGAAGAAGCATTGCGATATTATGGATACACAGTTTATGAGGAAGTTCATGGTGTGGCCACTAATGGAAGATAGTCGAATAGATATTATAGCATTTAGACCATCTTCTAAAATTAGTATGATATTAGATCCCACAATGTTTTGAAACTCATAGTGGCCAATCTGAGGAAGTTGACTGTGAAAAGAAAGCCATATATGAGCCAACAATTGACTATTGCAAAGATAAATACCAATTAGATAGTATAACATCACAGGACTGATGATCGGGGCAAGAGGTACTATACCAGGATTCTTAGTTAAATTTTGGAATGCCTTAGATTTGGACAGGGTTGTCTTTCTAAAATTGCCATCGCTGCCATTAGTGGATCAATTTCAATTTTAAGATACCATCTTTACAAAATTTCTACTTTATAGTATGTATACTTCAATTACAATTTGAAATTTTTAAATGTATTTACAAAATGTATTTCATCAATTTCGAAAATCAATTGTCTAATCACTTTGTCCTTGAGGCAATCCTCTAATGAGGAAAGTTGTATATAATAAAATATACACCTGCATATTTCTAAAGTTTTTTTTTGTCCAATGCCAGCAGGTTGTCTTTTATGACATTTCTGGTCTTCCTTCTCCCCTGGCATTGGCAGAATTGTAATCAATTTCTTCAGTTGGGGCACCTGGAAGGCAGAGTTATTACCCCAATCATAAGATGGGTGATAAATGATAATGAAACACCAGGAGTGTCCTTAACCTAACCAGACCATGGACAACCACAGGAATAATTGCTTTTAAAGAAAAATTCCTATGGTCTGAATGGGAATCGAACCCAGGACCTCATAAACTATAGTCAGGAACACTGATGGCTGATCTATTTCTAAAGCATTCTTTCTTTTGTGCGAGTGTCTAAAAGAAACTAAACTTTTTAAATATTTGGCAAAACCCTTGGATTTGACAGTTTGGGAAAAGATATACAATCAGAAGAACAAATTTAGATCCATGAATTTTGAAATTCCTGGTGAGCAAGATTTGATCAAATCAAATCAACACTAGACGACAGCTTTGAAGATAAAAGTGTAGACGAAAATTCAACAGCCATAAAGATGGCTGAATATAGGAGGGATGTCTCCAGAAACTGCAGTCCACAGAGTTTATGAGGTGAGATTTTCACGATTCACTATTATTTATTAACTTGAAAGCCTCATAATGATATTTCCTACAATTAATTGATGAAAAAAAAAAATTATTTTTAAAAATGAAAAGTTGTTCATCCCTTAAACAATGTTTCATTTGCACCACTCTAAATATTAAATGCAAAAATGCTTAAATACTAAATTAACAGTTTCACAGGTAAGAAATGTTTCCGTTTAACAATCACACCAAAACCCAATCTATTTCATAATAACCACTTCATCATTTCTATTTTGGCAGTGTTGTTTAAAGTAAAATTATTTTTATTTACAAACAAAATATTTAGTACAAATTCATGGAAGTTGTATCAAGCCAAGCAAGAAATTAACATTAACTACTACTAAAAAATGACCACAACTACGAAGAATTTGTTTTTCCATTAACTACATCAAAACATAATTTTGAATATACAATTTTAGACGTTCCATTTGTTATTTTTTAAATGTACATACCCTATGTGTACCATGTGGGGACGTTAGTGCTCTCTAGCAAGAATTTCTTAACCAAGCTAATTTAATTATGCTTACTTACCTACAGATGTCAACGAGTGACATGTGGTTAGCACATTTCCTCAATGAGACATCTAGTAGGCAACCAAGGTATTAGTTGGAGGTATAAAAGTCGGTTAAATTTTGCACAGAAGCCTTTTTATTCAGGCTTGAGGTTCTTTTATGAGTCTGAAAATCTGCAGACTAAGGACTCATGTCTTAAAGTCCCTCTCGGTCGACTTGTCTCTTGAATTTTTCCACACTAAAAATCCATCAGTCCCATTCGGGTTTGCGCCTGCAACCCTCGCGACTAGAGAGACATGGAACATTTTTTTAAATGCCAAGCAAATATCTGAAAAGTAGCATTACCTTATGTTATTCTTATTTGGAGGATAAGGACTCAACGAAGGAATTGGAGCATACCCTATTCTGTGCTAAAACCTTCATACAGCTCCATGTCATTCCTTCCCTTCTGGCTTCCTCTTCCACACTTCTCCATGACAGTTGTGGGTCTTCCTCTTTTACTATGGTCTTGAGGATTCCAAACCAGAGCTAGGATCTTGATTTTGGCATTTGACAGTGATGCCATGAAGAGATTGCTTAAAATATGTTTCACTGATTGAATGTGAATTGAACTGCACTGCATGTATGTTTGATACATAAACAAACTTAAAACTAAAGCAATAAGTATTCAAGCTTCAAAATTGAGTGGGCAGACAGTTGCTGGGGAAAATTTAACAGTGAATCAATGAGTTTCTTTGTGGGGACCTGATTTTCATAGCTCATTGAAACATCTTGTACCGTGTATTTTCATTTTAAATTTTAAAAATTTAATTAAAGAAAAGTGCCCCAACCTTTGCACAAAAGAAAATTTCTTAAGTAAACTGCCTAAGGTGAGTCTGTTTTCATCTTACCTCATAGAAATAGAGTTCTTTTAGAACACGTTTCAAAACAAAATTGTGTTTTATTTTCAGCTTGTCCAGACTGTTGATTTTTACACTGTTGGCCTTGAATGTCAACCATTACTCCATCTTTTTGTGGTTCAAAGAACTTGCATATCAAATCTGTTTCCCTGGAAATCCTTGTTCTTCTGGATGCAGATCTCCCAAACACGAACAAGGACAGACAAATTTGTCCTACATAAGAATTTGATCACTTATAGCATAGAAAATACAAACTTACAAACTACATGTTAGCTGCAGGAATAGTAGTCATTACAGGAACTTTGGAAAAACAGTACTACCCCGCTTTTACATCATTCTTTAAAGGTTCCTTCAGATTCCCTATATTCACAATGTATTAAAAAACCTCGCTTTTACATTTCTGCAATTTTATTTTCCAGCTATTTATGTCACATCACGTCGATCTTCAGTATTAAAATCAAAGATTTGATCAATTATCTCGTTACTGTACAATCAATATATAGAACAGCAAGTTCATTGAGCCAACAAAACTGGCTCAGAGCTTTCAAACATTTCTGAAATTCAACATGTATATTTCTATGGCAAAACAATTTTTTTTTAAATCTCCCAATATAGATTTATAATGCTGCTTGCTGAACCTCTCCTTGTTATTTACTTTTTTAAATGGTGAAAGTAAAAGAAAGGAAGTAATTTTATGTTTACAGCAGTTCAAAACACACATTACATTGAACTATTATAGGAAAATAAAACACCACAAGTTTCAAGTTTCAAAATTTTTTTAAAGATTTCAACATAAGGTTAGCACCCAAAAATGACTACAGCATCAGCAGACTGATTAGACCTAATAAGAATGAGAAAATTAAAGAAGAAAACAAATCAGGGATTTATCAAATTAAATGTGAAGAATGTGAGAAATTCTACATAGGAAAAACTAAAAGAAATTTGAAAACTAGAGTTAAAGAACATCTCAGGAATGTCAAGAAAGGGGAAGTAGAAAAATCTGCAGTGGCTGCCCATGCATGGTCTGAAAAACATCTTATCGAGAAAGAAGCAAAATTATTAAAACAAATAGAAAAACCAAAAGAACTTACTGTTTGGGAAAAGATCTACATTCAAAAGAGCGAAAAGAAGAAATTAATGAACTTTGAAATTCCCGGTGAGAATGACCTGGTTTCGAGGTTTTTCAGTCAGCCAATGGAAGGAGAGAAGGACAACTCTTCAAGACGACAGAACAACGGTCGTGATGTTACTGAGGATGGAACAGAAACTATGTTCCGAAACTAGTCTATAATCAAATAAGAAGAACAATATGAGGTGAGTGATAAACATATTCTACCTTAATATTATAGGAATATCACTATGAGGTTTAATTTAAAACAAAATTCTTTACATCTCACCTGATATCCTGTCTTCAAAATAAATAAAAGTCAGGATATGAGATGAGGTGTGAAGAATTTTATTTTAAATGAAAAGAAGTATTACATAATTTAGCCAATATTGTATACTATCCCAGTCAGTGCATTTTTTAGAATGGTTGCAGAATATGAGGGTCAACATTTTCTTGCTCCTCCTCGTTTCCAATCATTTATACCAATTTTCCTCTGGTCCCTTGAAAAGTCTAAAAGAGAGGTAATACTGTTGTATATGTTGGCTGCATTGAATAGCTAAACCACATCCTGAATAGCAGATCTGTATATTGGCAATAGGAGATTCCAGGCTATAAGACCATGGCCCATAACTTGTGTTTATCCCATACATTTCTCCCTCGATTACAGAGGGCATCTTCAATGGTTACTTCTTCTAGGTGGTGTTCCCTGGTGAGAAGTTCAGTTGTATATGAGCAGTAGATTGCTGGAACCTGCTATTTATTCCAATCAGCTTCGACTACGTCTAGCCATTTGGGAACCAGCAGTCTACCGCTCATACACAGCCGAGGTTCTGACCAGGGAATACCACCAAAGAACTCGCCACTGAAGATGCACTCGGTAGTCGAGGGAGGAACACCAGTTATGGATTTTGATGTTATATTTAAATTTTAATACTTTCCAATATTGGACAATATTATTACAAAAGAAAAATTAACAGGCCTCAACATGAACACGTCAGTGTGCAGGTCTCAAATAGGTATGACATATTGTATACTTGGGGACATTAAAACATCAATATTGACTAATTTAAGAAAGACAAATTAACACTTTAAATGGGATTTGAAACATGGATCTCTCGTCGTCGACAATGTATCGTCGTTTGAATGGTGTAATGGACAGCACACTTGTACAGAGAACGAGAGGTCCAGGGTTCAAATCCCAGTTCAAGTGTTTTTTTCTTAATTTAGATTCTATCCAGAATTGAAAAATGTTAATTGAAAATAAAAACATTGAAAAAATTCAATGTTGACATTTGTACCGTGTCATGATACTGCATACTGATGCACAGAACCAGAGGTCCGGAGTTCAAGCGTTAATTTTTATTTTCAAAACAAAACTAGTTACGACATTGACCCTATAGTGCAGAATCTTCTAATACCATGATTATCAGCCATGAAAACCTGAATTCTGCAGATGCTGTATATTATTAAGAATTTAAAAAAGTTATAATAATAAATTACAAAATATATAAAATAAGTGTTATTAAAATGAACTGTAACTCTACAATTTGCCATAACTTGTGTTAGGTATTTTAAAACCTTTGTTGTATTCCAGAAACTTGAGCCAAAAAAAAAAAAACTATTCTTCTTAAAATTTAAAATAAAATTCTTTCCATCTCTCCTCAAATCCTGTCTTCTAATTAGACCAGTTTTGTAAACTTGTGGTTATATGGTGAAATTAAATGTTTTTTACCTCTCCTCATATATACCTTCTAAGTAGATTGCGATTTCGAGACCACAACTGTCTCATCCTCAGTACCTTCTTGGCGACTGATGTTATGTCGATCGGAAGAAACTCTTCTTCTTCCCTCTGTTGGTGGACCGATGAACCTGATCCAGAGGATGAGACAGTTGTGGTCTCGAAATCACGATCTACTTAGAAGATATATATATGAGGAGAGGTAAGAAACATTTAATTTCACCATAAATTAAACCTCATAGTGATTAATTCCTATAAAAGTTAAATATTGTGGTTATATATTCGGTAATTAAACGAATGATGTTCTGTCATCAAGGAGCATTGCTTCTTACTCCATCTGTTGGTGGATCGATGAACCTCCCTATCAAATCAACTTCCTGGGAATTTCAAAATTCATTAATTTTGCTTTCTTAGTTTCTTTATGTGGATTTTTCCCCAAACAGTGAGCTCCTTATTTTTTTCTATTTGTTTTATTAAAATAGCTTTTTTTTCCAATTCCCCATATATGATATTCTTAAGGTTTTTCTCACTCTGGTTTTCAAATTTCTTTTTGTTTTAAATCACAGGAGAACTGGTATTTTGATGAGATAAAATTTACATAAGGAAAACTTTAAATTATTAAAACAGTTAGAAAACACTACTAAAAGACCTCACCATTTGGGAGAAGATCTACAACCAGAAGAATAAAAATAGATTTATAAATTTTGAAATTCCTGGGGAAAAATTTTATTTACTAGTTCTTCGGTCAACCAAAAGATGGAGTTGATTCAACATACAGGGCCGGCAACATGAAATTCAACAGTCTGGACAAGCTGACGATGATATGGACAGCATATCGAAACACAAATATTTATGAGGTAAGATGCACCAGATTCAATTTATTTATTTAGATTTATAAATTTACTACCTTAAAAGTTAAAGACTGAAAAAAATAACATAATGTGAACCCAATTTTTTTTGCAGTCATCCTTCATTTGATTGTTTTCATACAACTTTCTAAGATTGGAGCAAAGGGTAAGTTTTTGGCAATGGTTTATGTTCTGTATTTATCATGTCACATTTTGTTCCATTTTTACATAAAATGCTAAAAATAAACACAAGATAGGAACTAAACTAGAGACTACATACAAGGGTTGGAACTTTAATAATGGCAACACTGCTGTAGAGACTCCATCCAACAGAACATAATAATGCCACTGATAGCACATGTCAGTTACATACCTACCTTACCTCAGAACATATAAACTCACCCTTCTCACTTAATGTGCATGTTAACTGGCGAGAGAAACAGAGCCTCGTGTTAGCTGGCGGTCTAATGTAGTGTTGTCACAATGCTTTTGAAACAGGAACAATGGATTTAATTAATGTTGGGAAGTAAACATTATGAGGTATAATCATTAAAAATCATCGGAGAACATATTGTTTAAATAACTCACCTCATAGGATTCATGCTTCCATGATATCGCGATTTCAAACATAATCATGTTCATCGTCAGCCATAACTCCGACTGTTGAAATTCTTCGGCCGTCAACTATTCTATTGTCGCCATCTTCAGTGCTGCTATCTATGGTTGAATTTATGAACTTCGAAATCAATGTAATTTCCGTTAGGGATATCAAAATTCATTGATCTATTTTTGTTTTTCTGAATGTATATTTTTTCCCAAACTGTCAATTCCAAAGGTTTCTCTACTTGTTTTAAAAGTTTAGCTTCTCTTCCAATTTTATGATGTTCTAATAAACTATGTGCAGCAATTGCAGATTTTTCAATTTCACAATTTTTAATATTTCTGAAATGTTCTGAATTTGGAAATTCGGACAAAAGAACATTTCAGAAATATTAAAAATTGTGAAATTGAAAAATCTGCAATTGCTGCACATAGTTTATTAGAACATCATAAAATTGGAAGAGAAGCTAAACTTTTAAAACAAGTAGAGAAACCTTTGGAATTGACAGTTTGGGAAAATATACATTCAGAAAAACAAAAATAGATCAATGAATTTTGATATCCCTAACGAAATTACATTGATTTCGAAGTTCATAAATTCAACCATAGATAGCAGCACTGAAGATGGCGACAATAGAATAGTTGACGGCCGAAGAATTTCAACAGTCGGAGTTATGGCTGACGATGAACATGATTATGTTTGAAATCGCGATATCATGGAAGCATGAATCCTATGAGGTGAGTTATTTAAACAATATGTTCTCCGATGATTTTTAAGGAACAATGGAGTTGGATAAAGATTGAATGTGCCAGAGGTCATACAGCAAGGAAGAATCATCGTCTTCAAGAGGCTTGCAGAAACAACGTGCTCAGAACAGTGGCATGTTGGGTGGCTTTTACCCACTGTACCACTGTTCTGTAAGGCAATGCAGGTTCTCTGCAAGCCTCTTGAAGACTTTGATGACACTGCCATGCTGTACGACTTCTCGCACATATAATCATTAGTGAACTCCATTGTTCCTATTTCAAAAACATTGTGGCAACACTAAATTAGACCGCCAGTTAACATGAAGCTCTGTTCCTCTTGTCAGTTTGCATGCACATTATATGGGAATGGAGAGTTTATATGTTGAATAGATATGAGATCCTTATAAGTCAAGGGGTACAAGTGATAAATTGCTAATTTTGAAGTTAAGTGTAGATTTTAGTAGTTAAAGCAGATACTAATCTGAGTGGTCAATGGACATAAGTATATATCTGTCTGGTGCTGAAATCTAGTGGTTGAAAAGAAAACTGCTAACACACTCACATATGGAGTGTCTCAGCTTTGAACATCATTTACTCAAAACTGACCTTTCCGTTACTTATACCCCTCGGCTTCTTACATTTACCATCAGCGACATCATTAGGTTCTGTCACACGGCATCTCTACAGCAGTGTTGCCACTATTAAAGTTCCAATCCTCATATTTCAGAGTTTGATCAAAACAAAGCCCTTTTTGTTTATATTCTCAAGAGGTTTTAATGTACCCCAGTGTACATTTATGTCAATTAGTTAGGAAATTAAATTAGGGGCACTTAGAGATCAAATAATGGGATGGCACAGACAAGTCATGAAAAAATATTATCTCCTTTGCCTGTTATCTGCTCAAATTATGTTACAGGATAAACAGAATTTTAAAGAGTGTATTTTACTTTTCTTATATTGTACAATGAAATTCTTCAAACCCTTTTAAAAACAACCATACAACAATGTAAACCGCTAGAACCAGCAAATATTGTTATATGAAGATATGACTATTATATATCAAGACTTATCTGATTTATATAAACTCTGTAGTTTCTTCATCATCTCCCTCTGAAGGTGTTCTGTCCGCGATGCAGGTCTAAACTTACGGGCAGCAAGTGCTTTTGCCTTCATTCTTACAATGTAATCATCCATTTCCCCATCACCAGCCAGGTCATTTAAAACTCGATTCACATCAACACAAAACGAATTTCCTTCAAACGATTTTGTGATACTTTCTGTTGCGTCATTACTAGATGCACATTTATCTTTCATCAAACCACCTGCTTCTATTAACCCATTTATTCTAGTTTCATATTGCACTCTATTTACTTCATTTGTATTTTTCTCTGCCAATGAAATCTCTTTTAAGCCAGAAACTCCTGTTTCTGAACTCCAACTGTACCTCCTAATTCTTGATCTTTCCATTTTTTTATTTGCCAAAGAGTTATTAGAGAAAATTCTTGTATTATTCTGAACTTGGATGTAAGTTTCAAATTCACCTGCTTTAATTCCATTTGTTAAAGTAACACAAGCAATACTTTTACTCTCGCTTTTTGACCTTATTCTAGGTATACGCTTCTGCCTCGTCAAAGTACTTGTTTCATTTCCCTCTATCTGTTTAGGTGTGTCATTTTGAATTTTGTTTTCACCGGCAGATATTTCTAAACGTATCTGTTTAATTGAAGTTTCTGCATTTCCTAGAACAGTTTCAGAATATCTTTTCAGGAGAGATTGCGGAGATGAAGCTTTCATTGAATTACTTGCTTTAGGGGGTGTAAGCTGTGGGTATTCAAATAATGGTGAATAATTCTTTATTATTTTGTCTCGTAAATGAGGCCTGCTTCGTGTCTTGATACCAGACCTAATGTATGTTTGTGACCCACTCCTAGAAGTAACTTTTGAACTAGCAGATTCAGACATATCTGACATTACTTTGGAAGTAGCATTCCTTGAAAACAAGCTTCTGTTGTACTTTTCTTTCAGCTTCTTTACAATTCTACTGTTTTCATTTATGTCTTTTGAACTTACAGCTGTATCCGTATTACTAATTTTAGATGCATTAACTTCTTGAGGATCTTCTGAAACTCTTCTTTTCTGTTTACTTCTCCTGAAAAGCTTTTCCAAAGAATGTTGTGGATTTATAATTATATTTGAAAATGTACGTTTTTTCCCTTTCAAAGATCTTAAACGTCTTTCTCTCTTGCTTCTAGTAAGAACTGTGGTCTGTAAAGCAATGTCAGTGGTATCTAATGCCTTCATTTCATAGTTTCTTTTTGCCTTTTTATTTGGAGAACACTGTAATTCTTTTGAATTATTAATTTTTTTATCTTTTGAATTTCTTTCACTTTCATTTTTAACTCTCTTCTTCTTGCTATTGTCCTCTTTTTTTGGGTTTTCATTAGAAATTCTCGATGCTGAAGCACTTCTAGCTCTCTTATTCCCAGCTGTTATAATTCTACTACTATTTGGATATTGTGGCACTTCTGGTATGTTAACCCTTGATCTGGTATGTTTTGAAACTGGTGAAGTATTTGATTTTGTAATCCACAATGCAGGTAAGCTTGTATTCATCAATTCTCTAGAACTTCCATACCTTGAAGATGATGATGCACTTCTTGATCTTTGAATTCCTGATTCAGATATACTTCTAGATCTTGTGTTTGATTGATAAGTAACATTTCTCAAATTATATGTATTTATAGATTTTGTTCTTATAGTGTTTGATTGAGAATCAATTTTATAGTTTGTATATCTTGTTTGGGATCTCAAGGTAATTGATTCAGATAAGCTTTTGGATCTTGTAATTCGTGATTCAGGTACAAAGATTGCAGAACTTATATTTCTTGATTGGGATAGACTTTTAGATCTTGTATTTATTGATAGAGATATACTTCTGGATCTAGTGTTTGTTGGCAGAGATATACTTCTGGATCTAATATTTCTTGACTGTGAGATACTTCTGGATCTAGTATTTCTTGACTGTGAGATACTTCTGGATCTAGTATTTCTTGACTGTGAGATACTTCTGGATCTAGTATTTCTTGACTGTGAGATACTTCTGGATCTAGTATTTCTTGATTTAAACGTACTTGTAGACCTTGTACTTCTAGACTGAGATATGCTTGTAGATCCTGTATTTGATTTAGATCTACTTCTAGAGTTAGTACTTCTTGATTTAGACATACTCCTAGATCTTGTATTATTTCTTGATGTAGATATCCTCCTAGATCTTGTATTTCTTGATTTAGACATACTCCTAGATCTTGTATTTCTTGATTTAGACATACTCCTAGACCTTGTATTTCTTGATTTAGACAATGATTTAGATCTACCCCTAGATCTTGTATTTCTTGATGTAGACATACTCCTAGAAATTGTACTACTTGACTGCAATTTACTCCTAGCCCTCGTTTGTATTGTTTCAGAAATAGATCTAGATCTAGCAATTCTTGATTCGGAAACATTTCTGGATCTTTCTCTACTCACAGAGTCTGACATTTCATTCCTATGAGATGGGAAATTTCTTCCATCTGAAGAATTTCTTTTTTCATGCATGGATCGAAAATAATTATGCCTTGTGTTTGTTCGAGATCTTCCTCTTGAAGATGTATCAACAGTACATCTGGTAACAGATGGACTTCTTTCTCTTCGTTGTCTCATTGATCCCAAGGGTCTTTTATGAGTACTCTTTTTTCGTACTCTATATTCCATTGGCACTTTACTTTTCTTTCGGCTACGTTCTTTACTTCTTTCTAACATTGTAGCAGTATTATTTTTTTCTTTTGGAGTTATGTTATGCGAAAACTGATTACTTCCATTTTTTTTGAGATTGCTTCTCAAATTACCAAATCTTATGACAAAGTTGTCACATAGCACCATCTGAAAAGTACAAAATCTGTTTAAATGTTCATGTTTTCTTACTCTATTATGTCACATATGGCATGCATTGGCAGAACATACTAATTTGTAAGACAAAAATATACATATGGTTATTAAAATGTAAGAAATGAACAAAGAGAATACAGGATGTATAAAAAAATATGGCTGTATGTTGTGGGTTTATTTGAAGGAGAATGTTTATTCACAGAAACTTTAAGATGTCAACTTGCTGAAAATATCAAGTGAGAAAGAAATTCATGCTAGTCCAATTAGACATCTAAAATAATGCAATAGGAAATTGAATTGCTCTAAATTCTACAGAATCATAGAACGCATGCGAACTGAAAGAAAACTTTGCTAGATGGCGGACAATGTGTGAAACTGGTATGACCAACTTTCACAATAAATTCTGAAATATTACTTCTCCCTTCTTAATCTAACAAAATTAATTATGTGCATATTATTTAATGAAGAGTAAACTAATCTTATTACACTAACTTGTCCTATTGGAACCTAACAAAATGAAGTGAGTGAACATCCATTTCTTAAAATATATTTCCAATTTCACAGATATCTCTGCCATATACAGAAGTTTCTTGAAGTACTCATATATGTACACAAGAGACAAATGCAACAATTCTCATACGAAAATAAATTCATAAATTAATTATGGCAAATAACATTATGAGATTTTAATGACTGTCGAGATGATGGCTGAAGATGGGGGGATTCCTCTTGAAAACTGCAGTTTCCGTGCTCGAAGAACACGAAGTATGAGGTGAGATATGACTCATTTAATTGATTTTTATTATGTAAACAAATACTGAACAATTGTAAAAAAAATATTATAAGTAACATTGCAAAAGTTTAAAACAGTATGAAATGTCAGTAGACAGAAAAAGTTTGTAGAGTAAAATTATTACAAGAAAATCATAGGTCGAGGTATTCTAAACTTGAGCCAAGCGATGAATGGCTTTCGATGTTTTTATTATTAATTTAGCACTTCTCATTGAAGGATAAATTGTATTTGAAGAGAAAAATTATACGCTGAGACTGGGGTTTGAACACAGGACCTTTGGCTTTCTAGACCTAAGAAACTCCAATCCAAATGCAAATTTTTCTCTTATACATTAATTCCCAAATGCCAAATGTCACGAGCATTTGCTCGCTCATGTAAATGGCGGCTTCTTATTAAAGAAGACATTTATCTTCTTCTTCATCCAACCAAGTCTTAGGTCTAGAGGCCTGTTACGATCTAACTGATGAATTTTGTATCCAGCGTTTCCTTGGATGGCCCAGAGATCTCTTCCCTGTTGCACAATAATGAAGCATGGCCTTACCAACTCTATCTGAACTCATTCATTGCAAATAATTCATCCAGTTGTTCTGGTATCTATGTATGTACTCAATGACCGGTTTTAAATGTAGTTCCTTCAAAATATTGTCATTGTGTTTGTGATCCCATTTGGTATATCCTGCTGTATATCTCATGAATCTCATTTCACTAGAAGTTATCCTGCTCTCTTCTCCTTTCCTTAAAGTCCATGCCTCACTGCCATAGCAAAGTGCAGGTCTTGCTGAGGCTTTGTATAACCGTACTCTGGTATTTCTCTGGACTAGCGAAGGTTTCATTACTGAATTTATTATTCCCATTATTTTATTAAAATTAATAATTTTATTTGCTATGTCTACATCTAAATATGTTAATGTGTATTCCAGGTAGGTAAATGAATTTACTCTTTCCAGTATTTTTGAATCTATACAAATTTTGCTATGTACAGGGTATTTTCCTTGAAAAGCCATTACTTTTGTTTGCTCTGTATTGATTTTCATGTTAATTTTATGGCTATTTTGTTAAAATTATATACTGAATATTGTAATTCATCCTGTGAGGGTGCCACTAATACATCATCTGCAAAAATTAACGTATCTAATTTCATATATCTATTTAACTAACTATCTGATTCCTATATATGGTAAATAAAAGTATTGGGAATTTAAACACTACTTTATAAAGCCAGTAGGGCATCCTTTGATTTTTTATTTTAAATTGTATTTAAATTCCCAATAAATGTCTTCTTAAATAAGAAGCCGCCATTTGCATGATCGAGAAAATGCTCGTACTATTTGATGCTCAGGAATTAAAAATGTTTAAGAGAAAAATTTGTGTTTAGATTGGAATTTCTCAGGTGCTCAGTGGTAGAGCATTAGCCTAGAGTGTGAAATGTCCTGGGTTCAAACCCCAGTCTGAACGTACAATTTTTCTCTTCAAATATAATGAATGACTTCCCAATTGTACTTGGACGTATAAATGGTGAATAGTTCAGAGGCAATTAAGTAACTTGGTTAGTATTGCTGTGATTTAATTTAATTTAAAGAAATATCTTCCCAACAATACTGTTAAAATGCATGTAATAATATCATAAGATGCAACAAAACATACAGCAATATTTCTGATACACACTGTATATCAAAAGGCATTATCTGGTCCAGACTTGTGATGATGGTTGCCCATTGGTGCTGAAAGTCGAATGGATATCCAGTTTAAAATACACAAAATATATACACCTTAAAAAAACTTAAGGTAAGATTTTGCTTAGGTAGGTCTACAATAGAGCAAATTTTAGTATAAAACAGATCCAGAAAAAAAAAAAAAAAAAAAAAAGGGAGATGGCACTGTACATCAACTATATGTAAAATTAAAAAATAGGGGCATTCTTTGACACCTATATGAATTCAAATAAAAACATGAAAAACACACACAATTTATTGTTGCAGCATTTAAATAATTCCCGAGAATATATATATATATATATATATATATATATGCTGATAAAAAAAAAGGAGAAATGCCTCATAATGAAGTGAGCTCAAAGTACCTAAAATCAGCATATTTGAAATATAAAATATGTATTATTTATTGCTCAGACAGTGTAGCCAACTTATCATTAAAACCCACTAACAAACAACTCTAACTTGCCCAAATTAGCACTAGCTTGCCTATTTTCTCACCCCAACTTGCCCACTAATGTAGGTGGACTTTTGGGACAGAATCCCCCTATATGTGAGTAAATATGTTGGCAATTAGCTCTAGTGGGAACATATGTTATTACATTGGCCAACATGATGCTAGCAGTCACTTGTTCTCCGATCGAATATTCACAGGTGGAATGATGGCATAGAATAGGGTGGAATTCCATAAAGTTAGTTATACTTATTTGAATATGTCTAAAAGCCACAAAGATTATGGTGTGGATAGGTAATAATCAATTTTCAGAAACTTTTGAAATACACAATGGGTTAAAGCAAGGAGATGCACTAATCTCTTCTGCTATTCAATTTTACACTAGAAAATACAATCAAATCCTTAGTGGATAAATAGGGCATACAACTCAATGGTACTAATCTGTTGATAGCATTTATGTTGATGATATAGAATTACTGGATGATGGCAAAGAAAAAGAATGTGAAAAATTCTACATAGGAAAAACTAAGAGAAATTTGAAAACTAGAGTGAAAGAACATATCAGGTATGTCAAGAAAGGAGAAGTAGAAAAATCTGCAGTGGCTGCCCATGAATGGTCTGAAAAACATCTTATCGAGAAAGAAGCTAAGTTATTAAAACAAATAGAAAAACCAAAATAACTTACTGTTTGGGAAAAGATCTACATTCAAAAGAGCAAAAAGAATAAATTGATGAACTTTGATATTCCAGGTGAGAATGACCTGGTTTCGAGGTTTTTCAGTCAGCCAATGGAAGAAGCGAAGGACAGTTCTTCAAGACGATAGAACAACGGTCGTGACGATACTGAGGATAGAACAGAAACTATGTTCCGAAACTAGTTTATAGTCAAATAAGAAGAACAATATGAGGTGAGTGATAAAAAATTCTACCTAACACATTCAGTACCGTAAACCAGTTAAGGCATTTAAAGAGACTACTGTGTTTGCGGCCGTCGGTCAGTTAACTAGTTTTAGAACGGGCATGAACAAACCGCGTTTATATTTGGCACCTAAATTTTGTATTGGCTTAGTATGTTTTAGAGATCATAGATGGTATGTAAATGTACATTTTCTATTCCCGTTTGACACGTTTAACCTTGGAGAATCCCCTTTTATTTTTAAAACAAACAACACATGGAATTTGTTCACCCAAACTTGCCTCCAGGCTCCAATGCAGTTGTATGTCTTTCTCGTTATCACACTGTTGTTTGTGCATGAGTGAAACCATGGCGAAAGAAAAATATCTCACTGAAGAAGAATTAGTGAATATTTTGTATAATGATGATTCAGGTGATGAACTGATTCCTGAATTAGAAGATTCACAAAGTGAAAGTGAAGATGAACTTCCACTTCCTGAAATTGATACGCCGATACCATGTGTCGTGAGTGATGTCAATCACCCAAGTTATTTTACCATCAAATCCTACTAGGATATCTCCTTTAGTTATGTAAAAAATTTGAATTTTCTAGGACTAATAGTTTGTGAATAATGGTCCATTTTCTGAAGTGCCACGAAAAGGGTAGCTGGGATATTTAAATAGCTGGCCTGTGGGTTTAAATGCCCTGTTCAGTGCCTGGTACTGAATGTGTTAATAAATACTAAATGCCAATACACATATTCTAATAAATACCACGAAACTGGGACTGGAAGTAAACATCAATACAACTGAAAATGTCACACACAGAAATACATTAATAATAAATGAGAAACATTTTGAAGTGGCTGAATTCAAATATTGTCTGTCCAACAGACCTGTGCCCCCATAAGATATGCGAACTAAAGCCTACTTCCTTTTCTGCCTCGATAAATCATTTCCCCCCCTGCATTCCTTCTCTCTCTCTTGCACTTGCATTCCAGTGTTGTCAACTCAACTCCAACCTTGCATTACACGTATTCAATATTCAAGAGCCATGACACTAGGGGAAGTATGGCAACATCCCTACTCGAGTGGCTGCCATTTGACATAGTTGTAGGGGAGCGTGGGGAAATGGTGTAAGTATAGATGTGTACTTTTCTAAGAATGATGTCAGAGCTATAGGGGCACAGATTCGTTGGTCTGAGTATACCCAGGAAC
This sequence comes from Diploptera punctata, assembly GCA_030220185.1. Taxonomy (NCBI): domain Eukaryota; kingdom Metazoa; phylum Arthropoda; class Insecta; order Blattodea; family Blaberidae; genus Diploptera; species Diploptera punctata. Next base: position 2,711,445 of record JASPKZ010002337.1, read on the forward strand.
ATAATTACAAACAGTAATGAGATGTAGAAAGAAATTAAATGCTTAACTCTGATAATCCGTGCTATTATGCATTACAGGGACTCATCCCAAACTTCTCTCAAAAACATTAAGTTACAAATATATAAAACTGTTATTCTTCCAGTTACAAGGATGCAAAACATAGTCTCTTACTTGGAGAAATAATTACGAGTATTTGAGAATAAAGTTGTACACCGCTGTGGTCTCGAGGTGGCATGCTGCCTTGTCACGCATCGGGCCCGGGTTCGATCCCGGTCGGGGCAGTTTTTCTGGGTGAGGTTTTTATTGGGGTTTTTCCTCACCCGTAAGACAAATGTCAGGAAAACTTTAAGGCCCAAATGGTCCCCAAAATCACATGCCCATCATAATCATCATCATCGGTGTGGAAAGCAACGGGAAGCTACCACACCTACATTTCCCTGAAAATGCTATGATTGCTGTGAAGGACCTGCCATTGGGCAGAATTACTATGGATGGAGAATAAAGTTCTTAGGAAAAGAGAAATAGGTGAATGGCAAAGATTATATAACAGTGAGACACATGACCTTTATGAGAAACCAGATGCAATGGGCAGGACACATGAAACAAACGAGGAAGGGAAATGGAACGTGCAAACTTCTTGTAACAAACCAGAGGGAAAGTCAGTACCTAGGCTAAAAACGAGATGGGAGAGAATGGCAGGACATATGACACAAATGGGGATGGAAAGAGGGACGTGGAAACTTCTTGTAAGAAACCAGAGGGAAAATGCTGGTAGCTGGGCCAAAAATTAGATGGGAGAACAATATTAACCACGATATTAAGGGAGATGAATTGTACAGGGAATGAATCTAAAAAAAATATGCTCAGGAGAGGGGATGGATGGCAGAATTTATAATGATCTACACATATGTTTGGAATTAATAATTGAGCTAGAATTTAACACCTCACCTCATAATTGTAGATTTCTCAATGACAAGTTTCAACACTTCTGAGTATTATCTTCAGTTTTATCTAACTGTTGTATTTGTGGTTGGCGATCCTATAGGTTGCTTCCTACTCCTCCTGGTGACTGACCGATTAACTTCCAAATTAAATCCCTTTCCCTGAGAATTTCAGCCAGATATAATGAGAATAGTTAAGTCTCGTAGACTGTGATGGGCAGGACATGTGGCACCAATGGGGAATGAAAGGTGTGCATGGAAGCTTCTTGTAGGAAAACCAGAGGTAAAACGCCCAGTTGGTAGACCAAGAATGATATGGGAGAATAACATTAACTATGATTTGAGGGAAGTAGATTATACAGGGGATGATTGGAAAACATTGGTTCAGGATAGGGATGCATGGAGAGCTTATGTCCGCGTGGCCATGAACCTACGGGTTCGATAGTGCCAGTGAGTTAGTTAGTTCCCTGAGAATTTCAAAATTCATGATTCTTCTTTTATTTTCTGGGTGTGAATTTTCTCCCAAATTGTGAGTTCCTTTGACTTAACTGTTTCAATAATTTGATCTTTGTTTTGATTCTGTGTTTTTCAGCTACCATAGCAAGTAGGAATAACCTAAAGGATCGCCAACCACCAATTCAATAGTTAGATATAGCTGAAGATGTTACACGGAAGTAACGACATGTGTTTGAACATACAATAGGAAGTAACATTATGAGGTTTTACTTAACAAGTTTTGTCTGTTTAATTCTTACCTATCAACACTTTTAAATTCATATTAAAACCCCGTTGAGGTTATGTAATAAAATATAAAATTTGTAGCGATTAATATGATAGGAGACATATAAACTAAGATACAACTCTAATATGCATGGATCTGAAACTAAAATGTTCCGAAATATATTAAATTGTTATTGAAATTAAATAAATCTATAAATAATGAAAATAGAATATATTACTAATATCACTATAAAATATGTATGTGGAAAAGTAGAAATATATCCAGGTAAAAATTCCACGTACATTTCTCTAGAATAAAATACTGTAAAACTTTACCTGCTATACAAATGACAAATAATAGAATAAAGAGGTATTGTCAGAACTCTACCTACTACCCAAGTTACAAATAATATAGGAACACAAAAAGGGTATTGTCAAAAGAATATAACTAATTCCAATTAGCAGGCTATACAACTAATAAGAAATATTCATTCTTTAAGAAAAGATAACATTAGTTATCTATTAAAAATATTAAAAATCTATTGACCCAATTCTTAGAAACCAATTAACGTTACTAAGCAATTCCAAGAAATGATGATAAAGAATTACTACCTGGCTAATACAGACAACAAAAGACATTCATTCACCTCTAGAAAAGATAATCTCTTAATATCGACAGTTTACAAAGAAAACCTTTATCTATTAAATATCAAAGAACCAATTTACCCAGTTCTTAGAAACGTTATGCATACTAGTAAATAAGATTATTGTAACATAAATATATATTCAATTGTAAGGAGTGGATTCCAGAGAAATAGGAGGAGCCACCGCCTTTATAAGCGAGAACTTATATCAAAATACTATCATTCTCAGTGACTCTTGTGTTCAGTGTTGGAACATCGTAGACATGCAGACCGCGATCTCCGATTCAGTTTAAATATTAGATTCGTCCGAGAAATAGTTAAATTTAAAGTTATAGTCCGTTAAGCATTTGGACTTTGAAAATATTGATTCGAGCACGTGGACCTCTAAGTAATTCATCGACTCCACTCATAGATAAAACTTTGTAACTGTATTATCAAAAGTGTATTTCTCCGTAAATAAACAGTTTCTTGGATTCGTTAAAATTGAGTGTACATTTGTACGTTGTTCTTTTGCTTATAAAGAGTTCATAACCCTGAGATCTCTTGCCTACCACCAAGCTCCGGTACAAATTGGTACCTGGTAAGTCAGTCGTTCTCAACTAAATTATTAAACTTCATCAAGTAGTTCCAATATGGAGGCCTTTTAAAAACAATGTTTCATCTTCTGCATTTTACTGGTACTGATGTTGTATAAGATGTACAACTGGTTTATGTCTGCGGGTGTGTTCTCGTTGAGCAGGTCTGTATTCTTTGCTTCTTTTAGAATCTCTATATCTTCAAAGATGCTGATCCTGTTGTTGTTATACTCTCTACTATGTCAGTACTACACAGAGATTCCTGTCTAAAGCATCTTGTTCCCTCAAATCTTCAAAACTTCAGTACTTCTCCTCACTTTCCAACATTCTCTAGGTCTGCCTCTCCACTTCTACCATTAGCTTTTCAATCAAGGATCTTCTTCATAAATGCTAATCTAAATTTTTCATCATACAGCTAAGCACCATAAATGTTCCTGTTCTTAGACTGTTGATGCATAAGGAAAATAACTTGCAATATCCAATACTGTAAGTTTGGCACTACAAAAAATAGTGAAGATTGACTTATATTTCAAACGCATTTTTCTCAAAACTTACATAATGATTCACAGCTGATTGATGCATAAAGGCATCCAATTATTGCAGCAATTTGTGAGAGAATAGTCACTGAAAGTTTACAGAATCAAATAAAATTATTTTGGAAGTTTTCGCAATCATCTGTTGTGTAATGAGGAAAGTTTTATATAATAAAAAACTACGAGAAAAAATGTGAGAATGACCACCGGTAGCAAGCCATCAATACTTTTTTCTAACATTGAAGGCAGAGAAAAAAAGAGAAAGACTGTCTATGGCTAAATTACCAGTAATTTAATATTAAAAATGTTCATCTCACCTCAAATTTGTCCTCTTTTTTCATTATCAGAATATTAATTCTCCATTGTCAGTATTTACTCGACCATTGTTCAGTCATGTTCATTCTTCTCCATCTGTTGGTTACCCAATGAACCTCCAAATCACATTCCATGGAAATTAGAAAATTCATTAATTTCTCCTTTTCTTTCTTATGTGGACTTTTTCCCAAACTGTTTAGGTTTTTCTATTTCTTTTATTAATTCAGCCTTTCTATCAATGTGATGTTTTTCTGATCAAGCACGAGCAGCTACTGCAGATTTTTCTACTTCCAATTTTTAACATTCCTAAGAGGTTTCTTCTTCTTCTTCTTCTAGATCTACAGCCCTTTATGGGCCCTGGTGGCTGTTAAGATACTCTTTCACGCATTCCTGTCCAATGCCTTCTTTCTCCAATCCTGCACCCTGAGTTTTCAGGTCCTCCTCTATTCCATCCATCCGTTTCAGCTTCGGTCTTCCTCCATCTGGTCTCAGTAGTGTACGTTTTCTAGTGGTATTCTCCTCCTCCATTTTCATTATAGGGCCCACCCATCTCAGTCTGCCAATTTTAATAACATTTACAATATCAGGGTCTGATTACAAGTTGTAGATTTCATAGTTATATCTATCCGCCATACTCCAACATCATTTATGGGTCCCAGGATCTTCCTTTCAAAGATTCTCAGTCTTTCTTCATTATCTATACTAAGCGTCCAGCATTCACTGCCATAAATAGCAACTAGTCCCAGTATGGTTTTATTGATTTTTAATTTTGCATCCAAACTTAGAATTTGGATTTGAAAGATGTTCCTTCTAACCTTCAAATTTCTTTTTGTTTTTCTTATGTAGATTTTATCATGATCCCCACATTTTCTCTGATAAATCCTTGATTTATTTTCTTCTTCCATTTTCCTCATTTTTATGGATTTAATTATTCCATAGAGACAAAAGTCATTTTTTGATGCTATTCTAATGTTGACTTCTTTATTTTTTTTTTCTAAAAGAAGAAAATATAAAATTCGAGCAGTTTACATATCAACCATTGAAGCACCATTCCAGCCACCATGAACTTAGAAGTGAACGAATGAAAGTAAAAAAATAGAACTGGTACCTGAGATCTCAGTCATCCTCAACTAGGTAAAATGTTGTAAAATACAGTGTGTCCGCAGTGAGATTCCCTCATTTTAAAAGTCTAATTTTTTTAATTTCAGGTTGTACAACTGTGAATCTTGAAAGAACAGAAACAGCAACTCAAAAAAGTTTATGTGGTAATGTTGTAGTGCGCACAATATCCGTAGTGGCGCTGCAACATACGATTGTTTCTAAAATGGAGATTCCAAACGAGCGTGCCCAGGTTGTCTGGTGATATGCTGAAACGAAATCCATTATTCAAGTGCAACAAAATTTTTGCCGTGTTTACAATAAGGATCCTCCATCACCCAAGACTATAAGGAGTTGGTGTAAACAGTTTTTGGCAACCTGCAATGTTTTGAAAGGACACGGTGGTGGTAAACCCAGAATCCAGGAAGAGACTGTATAAAATGTGCAGAGGTCATTCGAAAGGAGTCCACGGAAGTCAATAAGACCAGCAGCAAGAGAGCTTGGTATGTAACGGTCGACAGTTCACAAAGTTCTTTACCATAGACTGCGATTGTATGTACACAAGGTTCAAATTGTGTAGGATATCAAGCCTGATGATGCACCAAAGCGAGAAGCATTTGCAATCACTATGCTGGATCGCATTGCTGAGGACGAAACCTTTTTATCGCACGTGATGTTTACAGATGAGGTCACCTTTCAGTGAAAGTGAATCGCCACAATGTGTGTATATGGGGTTCAGAAAATCCCCATACATTCATAGAACACATCCGTGACAGCCAAAGGTAAATGTTTGGTGCGGTCTTCTGCAAAATCAAATTGTTGGGCCATTTTTCTTTTAAGAGAATACGATCACTGGTAACATTTATTTGGATATGTTGGAGAACTTTGCTGTGCCACAGATAGCACCCATGCAGCCAAGAATAATCTTTCAACAGGATGGTGCCCCACCCCATTGGAACCTTAATGTCCGACAGTTCTTAGTTCTTAAAAGACACATTCCCAGGTCGTTGGATAGGCCGTGGTGGTCCTATTCCTTGGCCTCCGCGTTCCCCGACATTACCCCAAAGATAGAGTGAACGATGTACTGGATTTAAAACAACGCATTAGACATGTTATAAACTCTGTGACAGAAGACATGCTGTTCAACACATGGCATGAAATTGACTATAGGTTGGATATTCTTCGTGCCACCCAAAGCGCACTTGTCCAAGTGTACTGAATTAGAGTTTGTCACAAACACAAAATTAAAACTTTATAAGTGATATTATAATTTTCGTGTATAGTAATTATAGTACACAACATTTCCTTTGCGCTATGTTTGTTTGAAATGAGGGAATCTCACTGTGGACACCCTGTATTTTGAAGGCCTTTCGGAAGAACGTATGTTCCATCAGCTTGTAAAGTACCGCATAGGGAAACTCTATTAAAAAACTCACACATTTAAACCAGAGGAAAGTGGAAGAAAAGGCAGACCAAAACTGAAATGGTTACATGGAACATAAGATCGTAAGAAGCTTGATATTTGAAGATGGAGAAAGAAAATGTCTGAAAAGGATGAATGGTGGAAGGTCTTATCAATGGCCAGGGCTCACAATATATATATATATATATATTCAATGGCGTATGTGGTAAATATTTAAACTGTTTATTATTATGAGAAAGAGTGCATTCACAATTAAAAAAGGGATTTTAATTTTTTTTACATAAAAATACCAATGTACACACCATATGGGAGCTGAATTATTACAGATTGAGATAAAATAAAAATATTTAATAATGAATACTAAAAATAACTGAAACACACAAACGGAAAAGGCTGTAAGTGCCACACATTACAAATCATTTACCAAATTTTAAAAGAATATAGCTACCTAGTTAACTTCGAAAAAATTAAGAATAAAAAAAAATTCAATCCCACTTACTAGACACCAAAAATTATGATGAAAAAAATTAACTCATTCATCTCCCTGTTAACACTTTCAAAATCAATCTCAGCATACAACAACAATAAAAAAATGAGTTCATTAACCAGCAAAATCAGTTCATTTGGAATTTGGAGTAATCTGAAGCAAAAATAAAAGTCATTCTAGCGGCAGATTTTTTTTTTTGCATCAAGAAATGGCATATGCCATTGAAATAAAATGAAGTTATTTCCAAAGATCTGCAAAATCAAACCATTAGGAGTAGGGGTTTATCTAAAACTTGAACATTATCCTAGCAGCTGCCTTTTTTTTTGCAACAAAAGCTAGCATATAACATTTGGATAAGGAGAGTAAGATTGAGTTCGTTAATCAGTAAAATTGGAGCATTGGGAGTGAAGGTTAACCTGAAATTTTAGTGGGAATATTTTCAAAGATCTAGTAGCAATGATTTCGTTGTCTTGCAACAAAACTTGGTACATAAAATATACTTTAGGAATTAACACTACAGGATCAATTTGTTTAAGAAAAATTGCATCATCTTACCTCATATTAGACCAATTTCAGGATCTTATTAGGTACCATCTTCAGTATTTTCATGAGCATGGCTATAACTTCTTGAAGAATCACATCCTGCTCTCCATGTTTGTAGACTGATAAACCTCGAAAACAAATCACTTTCCTGGGAAATTTCAAAATTCATTCATTTCTCTTTCTTTTTTTAATGTAGATTTTTTCCCAAACCGTGAGCTCTTTAGGGTTTTCTATTTGTTTAATTAATTTAGCCTTTCTTTCAATCTGCAGTAGCCGCCCATGCATGGTCAGAAAAACATCAAATCGAAAAAAAGGCTAAATTAATAAAACAAATAAAAAACCTAAAAAGCTCATGTTTTGGGAAAAAATCTACATTTAAAAAACAAGAAGGAGAAATTAATGAATTTTGAAATTCCCAGGGAAAGTGACTGGTTTTGGAGGTTCACCAGTCTACCAACAGAGGGAGAAAGAGGCAGTTCTTCAAGATCAACATAACAGCTGTGAGATTACTGAGGATGGAATCTAATAAGGTCCTCAAACCGATCTAATAAGAAGGATATGAGGTGAGTGATATAACTTTTATTATATACATAAAATTTAATTATTAAAAGAAACACTCAAACTAATTTCTCTGTTCTAACACTCTTTAATAATAATTAAAACATTTTATCTGTTCATTCTTACCTCTTAGAGTTGTTTTTGTGAAACATATGTTTCAGAGCTTCTAAGCCCCATCGTCAGCGATTACTTTCTCATGTTGTCGGCCCTGATTCTCGATTCCTGCTTTGCCTCTGGTCCAATAATTTACAAATGAGGATCCTTTCTGCGGGAATTTCAAAGTTCATAATTCCCGCAGAAAGGAACCTCATTAGTAAATTCATTGGACCAGAGGCAAAGAAAGCAGGAATCAAGAATCAGGGCCGACAACACAAGAAAATTCAGTCTGTAATTGCTGACGATGGGGCTAAGAAGTTCTGAAACATATGTTCGACAAAAACAACCCTAAGAGGTAAGAATGAACAGACAAAATGTTTTAATTATTAGACAAACCTCTTAATGTTACTTCCTATTGTATTTTAAAATAAACTCTCTAATAAACTTCACAAATTTGACTTGCTGAGGAATTCAGTTGGTTTATGTACTCCAATGCGATGGACATTTTTCAAACACAAATATTGTTCCATACATTATCACCAATGCCATAGTATCAAATGCAAATGTCAAAGCTGAAATCCTTAGTTCATACAACCGTCACCATTATTTCCTACATATATTTAATAAGCCATTACCACATACAGAAGAACTAGGAGAAAATTTTGAAATTATCGGGGAGAGGGACCTAATTAGGAAGTTCTTTGGACCACATAAATAGTGAGCACAAGTCGAGATCCAGGGCTGACAACTTGGGAAAATCAATCTGTAACTACTGAAGATGAGGCTAACATGCATTGAAACATATGTCTAACTGAAACAATGACATGTTAAGAATTAAACAGACCTAACTTACTATTAAGTAAAACCTCATAATGTTACTTTCTACTGTATTTTCAAATAAATCATCAGATATTATAGACATTAAAGTAAACAAAATGAAATATGCAGGGCATACATAGAAGATGACAAAAAATGTAGTTAGAAGAATTATAGATAAGCCAGAATGAAGATGGAGAACTGGAAGACCGAACTTGAGATGGATGGATGGAGTACTATAGGATGACAAATCTTTAAAACTCAAGAATTGGTGTACAGTAGTCAGAGATAGAGAAGCCTAGACAAAAATTCTGAAGGAAGCCCTGTGCTAATGATGATGGTTTCTTTAACTCTTCTTCAACATTTCTCTTAACTTGTTCTTCCCATCTATATCTCGCCAACTCCTTGGTCACTTTCCTCCTAATTTAAATTCCAGTGCTTGTCTTGGCCATTTGTTATCCTGTTTCAGCCTCCATAAAAATTCCAACGATCAATCTTTTGAGTGGACATGTCATCCTCTGCTTCCTGTAGGATCTGCTTCTGCAGTCTGTCATCGTCCATTCAAAGAATATGCTGTATTCATCTACTTTATATTCTAAAATGGGGGTATGGAGTAGCAATATGTAACTATTCCTAACCACTCTCAACCTTACTTTGTTGTAGTATAACTCGAGACTCAGGGACTAAGTCACAGCAATGGAACCGTTCCACCTAACATTGAACAAATGCAGTATTGAAATGCTTGTCAAAAAAATATTTGACAAACACAACATTACTTTGGCACCAATAAATAAATTTAGTCTGGAAAAACTTCTAAATACCAATAAAAAAATCAACATCCCAGACAGTAAGAAATCTGGAATTTATCAAATAAATTGTAATGATTGTATCAAAGTATACATAGGAAAAACAAAGAGGAATTTGGAAACATGCACTAAAGAACATTTTAGAAATATTAAAAATTGTGAAATTGAAAAATCAGCAATTGCTGCATATAGTTTGCTAGAACATCATAAAATTGAAACAGAGGCAAAACTTTTGAACAATTAGATAAACCGTTGGAATTGACTATTTGGGAAATGATATTCATTCAGAAGAATAAATATCGATCTATGAATTTCGATATTCCGGTGGATAAAAATTTAATTACAAAGTTTATAATTCCAATGAAAGATGGCAGCACAAGAGGTGATGTCCTTAGAGAATCAACAACCACAGAATTTCATAAGTGGAAGCCATGACTGAAGAGGGACAAGATATTGTCTGAAACCGTTGGTATCAAAGAAATTTGAAATCATATGGGGTGAGTCGTTAAAAATATATTCACTCACTATCTAGGCCATGCCAACTTCATTATCCATAAGCTGAGGCTCTCATCTTTCAATTCTTCCCGGAAACTTTTTAAAAATAAATATTTGTTAGCACATGATGTTAAATAGAATTCCTGCCAGTCTTAAAAATGGCCATATATTCAATGCCATGGGAAACCTATCTCTATCTGGCAACAGCAGTGCACCGATGCAACGTACACGAGTTGTGGGGATTCACAAGCTTGCTAACACTGTCTCCCTCCTGCCCCACCATCACACACCCAGAACATTATCTAGCCTATGATGAGTCATTGCAGTCTACTATGCCAGCAAACTTGAACAAATGTATGATAGATGAAACCAAACATGAATTAACGGCGAGGGGAGCTTTAAAACGACACACAATCAAACAAGTGTGTCAGTGGTTAAAACAGTCATGGTCTAGAGTGAGAGATATTATTGTTAAATTGTTAAATCTTTCAAGAAGAGCGGCATAAGTAATGCTCTTGATGGCAGTGAAGACCATCTTATATATGAAGAGGACAATGATGACGACGAATAGGAAGAAGAAAGTTCAGGTGACAATTTTCAGGGATTCTAAAGATCAGAACGGTTTTATAAACTACGATTTTTTTTATTCTGGCTTTGCAATCCAATAATAAAAATGGTAGAAATGCAATTTTTTAAGAAATTGCTTAAAAATTAAGATGTGTCTTATAGTCCGTAGCATCTTATAGTCCATAAAATATGGTACTCTTTTTTTTTACAACTGTGATAATAGTACCTAGTTATAATAGTGTTACGTCATGTTTAGAGCATTTAAGTGCATCTCATCATCCAGGGATTAAACCTGTTGGCTCATTCCGGTTTCATGAAAGCTAGAATTGTTAAAATTGTTCATACCATCTTCTGTATGGGCATCCAACATTTCTCCATCCGTGCGGTTTATAATTTAGCAATAATTTTGGAAATTTTTCTTCTGGCATTCTATCAATACGTTCTTTTCAGTCGTTCCTGTATTTAATTATTTGGTCTGTAAGTTTGAAAATATTTAGTTCCTTTCTTATATCTTCATTCCTTTTCTTATCCAGCAGAGTATATCCTGCTATATTTCTTAAAAATCTCATCTCAGCTACTTCCAATCTTTGTTCTTGTCATTTAGTGATCTTCCAACATTCTGATCCATACATCAATACAGGAACATCCATTACTTTATAAAATTTCATTTTTGTTTTTCTTGTGTTTTTAAGGGTTCTTTTAATAGTGCCACACATTAGATTAAATGTATTTATTTTGTCATTAATATCTTCAGTTTTAACATATGATAAATTGAAACCTAGATATTTAAAACTGTTCACTTGCTCAAAAATTTTATTAAGTGCATATTTTTGTAAATTTTACATCATAACTACATAATTTCATGTGCATATTTTGGTGTTTTTTAGGTCATAAAAATCCTACCCCTAGTGATTATGTTCTGCTTTGAGCATCATTTATCTTCGTTCCAAGTTGTATACTCCTTAAAGGTATCACAACCACCACTTTAACTACTTGACATTGGACCAATAACCCATAAGGAAGCTTAAACTGTACTTATAGGTCTAATAGACTTATATTTATTCCATAAATTAAAAACACAGCTTGCCATTGAAATCCAGAATGACAAAAAACATTTTCATTTATATATAAGTTAAGAAAAAGTTAAGGAAATTCAAACAGAAAAAAAAAAAAGACTTACAGCATACACTAGCCTACAAATTGTTTGTAAGGAAAAGAAAATATTCAAGAAAATTATTTACCATCCTGAAACACAATTGAACATCTCGAAATTTTTTTTTGACAAATACAATGTTACATTGGCAACAATAAATTAATTTAATCTAGGTAATTTTCTAAATACTAATAAAAAAGTTAATGTCCCAGATAGTAAGAAATATGGAATTTATCAAATAAGTTGTAATGATTGCAGTAAAGTATATATAGGAATAAATAATAGTTTAAAAAAACTAAAACAACACGCTTTATTAGAAAACCAAACTAAAAAATGAAAAATAATTTTAATTTCCAACATGCTTGGGATAAAATTAAAGTGGTCAACATAAAATCATCTCCAACACATATAGAATAAGACTAGAGTTATCAACAAAAAGAAAATAATTTTACCATCAAAAGCGTGGGGTGCTCTATATCAATTAATATATTTGATAATAAACAGATATTGGTAAAAGTAAAGTCTCTAAGAAGAAAATGTAAAAATCATAAAAAGCACCCCACGCTTTTGATGGTAAAATTATTTTCTTTTTGTTGATAACTCTAGTTTTATTCTATATGTGTTGGAGATGATTTTTTGTTGACCACTTTAATTTTATCCCAAGCGTGTTGGAAATTAAAATTATTTTTCAATTTTTTTAGTTCGGTTTTCTAATAAAGCGTGTTGTTTTAGTTTTTTAAAACTATTATTTATTTTTTATTTTTTAGTTTTAATATTTTACAGAATAAGATAAAAATGTAAATATCTTTAAATTCGATACTATTGTAGTATGAGCTAAAAGTAATACTCTTCTAAAAAAAAATCCTCCCAGCCAGATTTGAACCAGCGACCTATGGATTACTGAAATTATATACCACTAGAGTTCACCGCTCTACCAACTGAGCTCTTACAACGACTGACTAAAAAGTCGACAAGTCCGCAACCTATTATACCAGTTTTAATTTTTTTGATTTTCTGATGATTCTGGCCAGGATTTTAGAAACAAAATATGAAATTATTGTATTGTCACGGGTCCTTTACAAGTATACAAAGTTTCAAGTCGATCCAATGTTTCTAAGTGGGTGAAAATCGTGTTCAAAGATTCCGTTACATAGATACAAAGACACTTTTTTTGATTTTCTGATGATTCTGGCCAGGATTTTAGAAACAAATATGAAAATATTGTATTGTCACGGGTCCTTTACAAGTATACAAAGTTTCAAGTCGATCCAATGTTTCTAAGTGGGTGAAAATCGTGTTCAAAGATTCCGTTACATAGACAAAGACACTTTTTTTTTTTATTTTCTGATGATTCTGGCCAGGATTTTAGAAAAAAAAATGAAATTATTGTATTGTCATGGGTCCTTTACAAGTATACAATGTTTCAAGTTGATCCAATGATTTTAAGTGGGTGAAAATCGCGTTGAAAGATTCCGTTACATAGATAGATCAGGTCAAGCTAATATAAAGTGTGTAAAAACCAAAAGGAGTTTGGAAACTCACACCAAAGCCAACATTTTATAAATATAAAAAAATTGTGAAACTGAAAAAAAAAACAGCAAATGCAGCACATAGTTTACAAGAGAATCACAAAATTGGAAGAGAAACAAAACTTTTAAAATAATTGGATAAACCTTTGGAACTGACAGTTTGGGAGAAGATATGCATTGAAAAGAATAAAGATAGATCAATGAATTTTGATATTCCTAACAAACAAAATTTAATATAAAAGTTCATAAACTTGACCATAGATGGCAGCTCAGAAATGCACCAGTGAAACCTACATTACCCTGACCAAATGTTAATTAAAAAAAAAATATTAAGAATCCTAGTTCTCCAAACACGTATTTTGCAAATTTGTCTCTAATAATAGCAATGCCTTAATTCTCATATGCCTGAAAGTTGTATAAAATGTTCACAGTACAAATAGAAATAGTACAGTGAGCGTGTCTTTCAGTTTTTAGTGGTTAATGAACATTACTGCGATTGGCACTTTTAAATTTCTACATCTAAACATCACAATGTCCATTCAAGAACTTCCTCTTGAAGATGTATTAACCAACATAATATGGAATGACTTCTTTTCTTTCCCTTAGTTGCTTCATTGTCAATTTACAGCATAGTCAAACCTGCCTAAATGGTCACCTTCACTTACCGGTCACTTTATTAAATGACATTTTGTTTTGTTTTCTTTGGAACCAGTTAATCTACCCATAAAGCATGTGTTAATATCCTCTCCCTCTAACAACCATCTCATACTGTAGTCAGCAACATTACAAATTTTACAAAATTACCTGTATTAAATACGCAATCACAAATATTATGAATAACTTGTTCGCTCCCGAGGCTTTAACACAAAAGTCTGACAGGTGGCAAAAAAATAAATCTCAGTTAATTATTACAGACTCAGGAAACATGGGGACACAATGTGTTTGGTGTAATGTTACTATTTTAAAACTTCTTCTCAGATAGAATTCCAATGTATTCAGTCGGTGAATATGTTAGGAAAACTATAAGTGTGATAAGTAAAATGTTTTCAATATTTTAATATTAACTTTATAACTTATATTAAAAGAAAAATTAATTTAAGATTTAAATTAAAATGTTTTATACCTCACTCCATATTCAGTCTTCTAATTATACCTGTTTCAAAGTTTCATCTTCAGTTAATTTCTTGTCGACTGATGTTATGTCAATCAGGAAACGGCTTCTTCCTCTCTCTGTTAGTGGATCAATGAACCTCCAGACCTAATCAGAATCCCCGAAAATTTCAAATTTCATAAGTTTTTCTTTCTTGTTTTTTATGTGGATATCTTTCCAAACCGTGAGTTCTTTTTGTTTTCTATTTGTTTAATTAAACTGGCTTTTGTATCAATTAGATGTTTTTTCAGACCAAGCATGAGCAGCTACTGCTGACTTCACCATTTTTAAGATATTCTTTCACCCTTGTTTTCAAATTTCTTTTTGTTTTTTCTATATACATTTTGTCACAATTCCTGTATTTAATCTGATATTTCCAGATGATTTCTTCTTCATTTTTTTTTTCACTTTTGTTGGTTTTAATTATCCTATTTAGGCTGTATTCATTCTTCGGTGCCAAGATTAAAAAATATTTTAAAAAGTTTAACATAAGATTTGCATCGAAGAATGAATGCAGCCTAAATGGGATAATTAAAACCAATAAAAATTAAGAATTGAAGAAGAAAACATATCAGGAATTTATCAGATCAAATACAGGGACTGTGACAAAATTTATATACAAAAACCAAAAAGAAATTTGAAAACAAGGGTGAAAGAACATCTTAGAAATGTCAAAAATGGTGAAATGGAAAAGTCAGCAGTAGTTGCTCATGCTTGGTCTGAAAAACATCTAATTCATACAACAGCTAGTTTAATTAAACAAATAGAAAAACAAAAAGAATTCACAGTTTGGGAAAAAATCCACATTCAAAAAAACAAGAAATAAAAACTTATGAACTTCGAAATTCCCAGGGATTCAGATTTGGTCTGGAGGTTCATTCGTCCACCAACAGAGGGAGGAAGAAGTGGTTCTTCTGATCAACATAACATCAGTCGACAATAAATTACTGAAGATGAAGCTGCTTAAGCTTTCAAAGCTTAAAATAAACCAGTATAATTGAATCACTGAGTTGAAAAGAGAAGAAACTCTACAGCCTTCGAAAGAGCAATAAAATATGTTTGCAACACAGAAATTATGAATTCTTGCTATATTTGCATTCCGTGTAAGCAGAGGAACAATATTGTAATTGATCAAGAATTTATCAGAGTAAACTGTAAGAAATTAGGTTCTCAAAAGTAGGGTGCTTGGAATTTCTTCTTTTTTCAACTCAGTGATTCAATTAGAAGACTGCATATGAGGTGAGGTATAAAACATTTTCATTTAAAAATTAAATTAAACCTCATACTGCTTTTTCCCCATAAAAGAAATCTAAATTGGATTTTGAACCCAGGATCTCTGGAATTCCATTCCAGTGCTCTATCCATTAAGCTATCTACATTCCTGATACAGACATTGGTTTTTCTCTTATATAATCCCATGCACTTGGAGTCGAGATTATACGAGTAAGAATGCACAGGAATATAATTAATGTCTAAATCAATCTAAATAGTCCAATGGATAGAGCAGTGGGATGAAAGTACAGAGATCCTGGTATAAGCATTAATTTTTCTCTTAAAATATTGATTTGCCCTTTGATGTAAGTGATGAATTTAATATTAAAACACCGAAAATATAAGCTTTACTAGAAGAAGAAGAAGAAGAAGAAAAAAAGATAACATCAAAACTGAAGTGTTGCTTTAATATTGGAGAAAAGTGATTTTTAAAGTGAGAAAGGAATTTCTGCAAGGAAACTTGATAAAATTTTCGAAACTGATAGGATGGAAGTGAATAATGTTCTAAAAAATAAAACAGGCATTTTAAAAGAATGAAAAAAAAATGGAGTCTTATAGGGAATTGAACAATTTCATTTACAATGGTTCATGCACGCATGTGCTAGGAAACTGCTGATCACGCAAGAAAAAGCATAACAGATAGTGAAATAACTAAATGTGCAATATTTTATAGCTACCAATGGGTGGCTTTCATTTCATTTTGTATCCCAGAAAGTTTGTGGTGCGACGTTTGAATGGAAGTGCGAGAAATATGTTTGTTTCTTTTAAGGGGGGGCAATGGGTCAAATTCCTATTTTTCACAATTTTATAGATACAAACCTCATTTTTTGTATCTAAATCCATGTTGGCATAAATAATGAAATGTCTAAGCTTCATTTCTGTAGTATCAATAGTTCTTAAATTATTCAGATTTTACTTATAACAAAAGAAAACTTTTTCAAAATCTACCTCCAGTGTTATGACTGAGGTAAAATGTTTAAAAAATATATAATTAGATTCAATAAGATGTGTATAATAACTAGGGCTAGGATTTGTTATAATAAAAGATAAGATTGCAATGCAGATAGTATAAATTATTCAACTGTTTGTATGTGAAACCAAGACAAAAGACAGGCAGAAGTCTAACTTCTCATTATATTATTCAACTGTTTGTGTGTGAAACAAAAACAAAAGATAGTCATAAGTGTAACTTCTCATTATACTATGTTGCAACCTTAACTTTTGGCACATAAAAAATCCTAGGTCTAATAATAACACATTCAATTCAAATTTTTCATTATTTTCCTAGGAGAGATTGAAAAAAAAAATTAATATACTCGACATTCTTTTTTTTTTTTTTTTAATATTTTTGGTATTGATCAACACATATTTTATTTTTATAAATTCTTAATATATAAAAATTACGACTACCTCATTTCATTAATTAGAATGTCCAGAACATCCTGTAAAAAATTTCAGACCCACATTGTAGAAATTATGGATGAAGCTAAATTCCGAATAAAACAAAAAGTGCTTTATATGGAAATATGAAAAAAAAATTATTTTCAAAGTTTTTAAGCATGTTAAGGACAGTAATTTGAAAATAGACTATAAAAAGTCTGATCAGATACCATGAGAATTCAAAATTAGAGAAAATACTAAACTTGACAGACCAGGAAGACAATACCCACCAATTACAATATTACCATTGTAGCTAAAGCCCCTATAATGGGGATTTAAATAGTGCAGCCATTTAAATATGTCATCATACTATGTTCTAAGTGTCATAGGTTCACGAAACTTTGCCAAATATGTAAAAACAAAAATTGTGATTTTTAACCAAAAAGTCAATTTTCACCCACTGCTCTGCTTAATATACTTTGGGTCCTACTGTAGCTAATCATGTGGCAAATCTATCCAATTCAAAAAATTTCATAACCTTAATTTAGCAATCACATGTATTAACGACCTTTTCAAGCATAACTTTAAATGACCGCTTTATACAGGTTTGACTATAATTTTATAATTATTTCTTTTTTTTTATTCGCTTCACATTCAATTGGCTTTTGTCTTGTCCTCTGACTAAAGTCTTTACTTGTGATACTGTAGCAGTACTTTTATCTTTTGAAGTTACATTGTGGGATAACAAATTACTCCAATTGTTTTCATGATTACTTTCCACAATACCGAATCTTATGGCAAAGGTATCAAACAGCACCATCTGAAAAGTACAAAATCTTTGTAAGGGGAGTATGAAAGCGTAACTCAGTTATTTTAAGCTCAAAACTGATTGGATGCAACACTATTAAGGAATTTTATCATAAGTAATGCCACGAGTGATTTCCAAATTATCTAGAGAATTTGGTAATCAAGAGTGGCATTGGTTAGGACTATTTAACAAATAAAATTAAGTTGTTTACTCACAAATCATTATTTAAATATAGTTATTTTAAAATATTTATATATTTAATGTAAACGGCGATGTTTGAAAACAAATGAGAAACATTTGTTATACTTCATTTGTTCATCACTGAAACCAGATCATATTTATTGCCAAAGGATCACAATATTGTAAGAATGCACCTTAGCGGAGAAAAAATGAATCAAACTATTTATAACCAATATTATAGGTTATTAATTTCTGATGTCCCATGATATAAATATGTCAATTATATTTTTTCTGAAACGTAAATATCTAGGAAATAATATGTTTAAGAAAGTGCAAACAGTGGTTTCTTTTTTTTGTGGTATAATCAATTGCTACAAATACTTTTGTATTATATCCCGCACGCAGAATCTGGTTACATTCGTGCACTATATATACAATCTGGGAGGCATTTGTATTCTATGCATCTTAATATATAAATTGTTATATTCAACGCATTTCTTAGAGAGTCAGTCACTGCAAAATAATGATCTGACCTATTCAAAACGAGGAGCTTGATTTTAATGCAATAAAATTAAATTGGTAAAATTGAGGTGAAAAATGACTATGATTGGTTGTAAATCAAAATTCACTGAAATGTGATTGTCATTGACTCCTATTTGGGGCATAAGTAAAATAGTCAAAAAAATTGAATCAGTTATTTACATATCACATCATATTTTGCTGCATCATCTGGGAAATGCTTCAAAGGTCATTTCCTCCGTTTTCAGTTAAAAACCAATTGTTGGGATGACTAGGAAGTCTTGCATATTCTCTCTCTGGTATTGGGGAGATGACTTCACAATCTAATTCTACTATCTGGGAATTTCAAAATTTGTTATTTTTTAATTTGAAGAGGACAATATACTTAAATAATGGAGTTAGAATTTAACACCTCACCTCATAATTGTAGATTTCTCCAAGACTAGTTTCAATACTTCTGTGTACCATCTTCAGCTCTATCTAACTGTTGAACTGGTGGTCGGTGAACATGCATTACACCACAAAGTTAACTTCGCACGGGCAGAGGGGAAGAGTTTAGCGCTAGTGTCCCCGAACTACTGAATCTGTGGAAGGGATGTAGGAGAAGACTGTACATTCGATCACGTACTGAAATTGATCAGTTTTAAGTAAGGGCGGAGAATCTCTAAACATGTGTGAAAGATCTTAACATGGTTGTCAAATTAATAATTTAAGCACGGAACGCTCAAGCGGTTGCATAATTTAAAATCACAGTATTTGTCTTATCTCCGTTTAGGAGAAGACTGTACATCCGATCATGTACTGAAATTGATCAGTTTTAAGTGTGGGTGGAGAATCTCTAAACATGTGTGAAAGATCTTAACATGGTTGTCAAATTAGTAATTTAAGCACGGAACGTTCAAGCAGTCGCATCATTTAAAATCACAGTATTTGTCGTAACTCCGTTACCAGCCTCACAATGAATCACAAGTGACATTCATGTGATGAGAAGGGACAGCCCATTCCTATACGTAACCTCAATAGTAACAGGGTTGTGAAATTAGTCATTTTGCAAATGACCGCCTAGAAAGATGGACCATTGAAAGCCATAGTTTTTGTCAGCTCTCTACCTGCCAGACAAAGAACATATACAGAGGACAGGAAGTGGCAACATAGTAAGGAAGAGAAAGAGAAAGACAGCATGTTAGTTAACATATTTTCCACCTGTGCAGATTACTTGTGGAGTAATAGGTTACTTCTTACTTCCTCTGTTGGCTGACCAATTAGCTTCCAAATTAATTTTTTCCCCAGGAATTTAAAAATTCATGATTTTTCTCAATGTGAATTTTCTCTCTGATTGTAAGTTCCTTAGACATATATAATTGTTTCAATAATCTGGCTTTTGATAACAAATTGATTGCAAAGATTGTGAAAAATTATACATAGGAAAAACAAAAAGGAACTTGAACACAAGATTTGAAAGAACACCTTAGAAATGTTTGAAAATGGGGAAATCAAAATATTTGCATTTGCAATAGCTGCACATGCATGATCATAAAAACATAGAATCGAAACAAAGGCTAAATTATTGAAACAGTTATGTCTAAGGAAGTCACAATTTGGGAGAAAATTCACATCCAGAAAAATAATATAAAAATAATAAATTCTGATATTCCTGGGGCAAAAGATTTAATTTGGAAGTTCAATGGTCAGTCACCAGAGGGAGTAAGAAACAACCTACAGAATTGCAAACTATCAATTCAACAGTTGACAGAGCTGAAGATGATATACAGAGGTCCCGAAACTTAAGATTAAATTAAAATGCTTCATACCTCACCTCATATCATCTATGAAGCATTTTAATTTAATCTTAAATTAAACCTCATAGTGATTTTTTCCTATAAAAGTTCAGTATCGAAACTAGTTGGAGAAATCTACAATTATGAGGTGTTAATTCTAACTCAATTATTAATTAAAATTAACCTTATAGTGTCACTTCCTATAAATATTAAGGGAAATATACACCTAAATCAGGATTTGAACCCAATATATATCTGGATCCGTACACCAGCACACTTACATTTTAAGCTATTAGGCTTCCAATTTATTCATAGATTTTTTTCTCTATACTAAAACAATTCCTGTGCGCTAGAGAGCAACTAACATTTGTTCCATCAATCCCACCTAGCAACTTCCTAAACAAGGAGACTGTAAGGGCGATAAAATGTAGTGTTAATTCCCATTTATTCCAATGTTATATTACTGTACGTCAGTTTTCTAAGCTTCATGGAAAAATGGCTTACATATTTTTTCTCTGTACTCTTCATATTTAAAGAAAAATGGCTTATATATATTTTCTCTGTACTCTTCATATTTAAAGTACCTTGAAATTTATTATATACAGCATCTTCATATGCTGGCTTCCATGGGCTTCATGTAATTATTGGAACCACCTTCCTATTAACATGCTTACTTTGGTGTTTTGCGTCAAACCAAAAAAATTGCTGCGATTTTTAATTATAAGTAATCAAAACTGAGACCCCAATTTCTTGAAAAAGCTGTGAAATATATATATAAGCTGGAGACACATAAAAACAAAGAAAAAATTATGAATAATTACAGGAGCCCATTCCGGTCCTCTTTTCTTTACTTAAAAGAAAGAAGGATTATGTTGATGATGTCAATAAGTAATTTAAAATTGTCAGTCACGTGACGTGACATAATCAGAACTGAAACTGATACTGTAAATTAAATAGATTACAACTGATATTGTGTTTATAAATTTTATCCTGTTTTTATTCAATCAGTAACTAGTCTTGATAATGATAGCCTCGCTATCAAAACACGATATTTTAATATTTTGGTTTGGTGATTTCGGTTTTATTGATAATGTGTAATAAAACTAAACTTAGATTAATCATTTGGCATAAGTAATGGGAGATAGCAGATAGTGAATGACGTTGACAAGCTGTCAAACTACAAATATTCTGATCATGACCTTGCAGTTAGAACTCACAGCTATTAGGTTCTCTCTTAAGTAATGTTGGTTTTTATTGCGTGTCTGGTGGAATTTTGAAGATGTGATTCACTGGGAGTTTGTTCCAAATGAGCGTGCAGTTCTTTATTCTCAACAACTTGATTGGGTTCATTAAATTTTGGAAGGTGTGGGTTTAAACCCAACTGGAAACCCATACTGCATGAACATGACAACAATTCAGGAATTTGGAGGAATCTTACTGCTACCACACCCACCATATAATCCTGATCTTACACCTATAGATTACACCTGTTTCGATCCATGATCCATTTCTTGAGCGAAATTTAAAAAACACTGAAGCTGTAGAAGTGGGTCTCAAAGAATTCTTCGCATCAAAAACCAGAGATGGGTACCATTGCAGGTCAATAAATCTTATTTTAAATTTGTCACTTACCCTGAAGGACAAATTAATATTTTATGAGGAAAATTTATGCCTAAACTGGGATTTGAACCCACAAATTCTGGTTTTCCATACCATCACTTTAAACCATTGTTTCCCAACTTGCGGTTTGCAAACCTCCAGGCAGTTCGCCAAAACTATTCCATAATGGCGGGTTTCGAAGTTAGGTCTATTATTGTTTCCTTTATTTCTGCAGCATTCTAATAGTAGTAATAATAATAATAATAATAATAATAATAATAATAATACCGATTCCGATTGAGGGTCTTTCCACTTTTCAGCGGTTGCCCTTTTACCAGCCGGCTGCTGGCCCTTCACATCCACGTGTGTCAATCACAGAGGTAGATGATCAACAGCCAGTGTAGGGGTGACATGTGGTTAGCATGTCGAGTACCCCAGCCGTTATAGCTGGTTCCTCAACCTGGAGCCGCTACTTATTGTAGCTACCCAATTGCCTCACGATGCTGGGTGGGCACCGGTCCCATACTGGCCAAAATACCATGAGAAAATTTCTTCCCCCATGGAGACTCGAACCAGCGCAAGTCCCGTAGCTCTGCACCAAATAATAATAATAATAATAATAATAATAATAATTTTATTTATATACAGAATTTTAATGTTTACACCTCTTTCTGTGCCTAAAGTTTTATTTTTGTTCTCCACTCGTCTATCCATCCACTCCATGTTCTCTTGTTCTCATTCCAGTTCTTATTTCTTGCATCCACGAGTTTCAAGATCTTCCTTTTCTTCTTCTTCAAGATGGACACCATTCTAATGTTTCCCTGGGTAACCTTTCTTCTTGCATTCGTTGTAAGTGCCCATACCAATTTAATTGCTTATCTTATATATAAAAATTAATGTTTGTTTGTTCGTACTTTATGCGCGGCCATACCGTTGATCCGATTGTGATGGGTTTTTTTGCAAAATGTTCAGGAGATTCCCGGGATGAACATAGGATATAAGAGAGTTGTGATACTCAACTCCTACACCCTTAAAAATCGCCCTTTGTAGTGGAAAACGTTAAAAAAGTAGCTCTTTGGACGCTTAAATGGCTTACGCTGCCTAAACCATATGAAATACACAAAATTAATGTACACAGAATTGAATATCTCAAAAAGCTCTACAAAAAAGTCTGCGACAGCATATGTTTATCTCTTACGGATAACTCACAAAAACCATTTTTGTCTTTCATTGATACCAAGAGTCCTTTATCTCTTACGGATAACTCACAATAACCATTTTTGCCTTTAATTGATACCAAGAGTCTCGCGCCGTAGCCAAGTAGTTAAGGCAAGAAGTCTTGGCGCAGAACTATGGGTCTTACGTTGGTTCGAGTCTCACGGTGGAAAACATTTTTCTTATAGAATGTCGGCCAGTATGGGTCAGAAATGAAATCTAGCTGAGAAAAAAAAACTGTTTTGACTCTCATCAATTTATCTTTTTTTTCACTCTGATATAATTGTTATATGACGGTTCTTAGCTTATCTGCAAAGGAGGGTACAATTCTAATGTTCATGACTATGTGACGTCATCATTCACACTTCTTGAGCCACAACAGAAGGCTGTACGAGGTTTTCTTGCGAACTTATTTAATAATATCTAATTATGTCCTAATTTCTGAATTTTATGGTAAAAAAGTAACATATTTTTATTGTCCGCCCATGACATGAGAATTGAATGTTCGGGCAGGACGTCTGTCGGGTACGCTAGTATCTTATATAATCTACTATTGAATAACTAATATTCATTTTTTCCCATATGACAATATTTCTTATTTTGAACATCTTGCTGCTCTCCCCAAGAATTCCATTTCCATCGACATAAGTTTTTGTTCTACATTTTTGTTGAATTTTCAAACTTCAGGTCAATATGTGACAGTACTTCTCATTATTGTATTATATATTTGTAACTTATTTATATAATAATAATATTTTAAAATTAAATTAACCCTATAACACCCCTTGTTGCATATGTGTAACATTGGGAATTTATCACATTATTTGCACAATAAATTAATATTTACCACGAATGCCTGATTTACAGTTATGTAACAATGTAAGGAATGCATTTGATTTCGCTACAACTAGGCCTACATGTTGTGTAACTTTTAAGCCGTAACTAGAGTAGCTTTAAGTTTTAACCGTTAAGAGATGAGTTAATATAATGTTAATAGTGAGTGAAGAACATATTTTAATCGACTCACCTCATACATTTTCAAACTTCTTTGATACCGACGGTTTCAGACAATATCATGTCCTTCTTCAGTCATGACGCCATGACTGAAGAAGGACATGATATTGTCTGAAACCTTCGGTATCAAAGAAGTTTGAAAATGTATGAGGTGAGTCGATTAAAACATGTTCTCCACTCACTATTAATGATATAACCTCATAATGTTTACTTCCCAATACCTTTTGCTTGGAATTAAATTTTATGTATGTCTGCTGTATGTATATTTAAAAGTCAGTGGTTCACCCAACTCAGATCATTGTGCAAGGGGTTCATGAGTCGAAAAAGATTGGGAACCATTGCTCTAAACCATTGGGCTATCTAGGCATCCCAATTTAGACAAATTTTTCTCTCTCTTATATAATCCCATATGCTAAAAGCCAAGAACCTTTGTTCTACATACCAATCTAGCAGCTTATTATTCAAGAAGACATTTTAGTAGGATTTAACGCTACTTTTATGGCTTATATCAATTATGCAATAAAACTACAAATATGAGGCATGTCACAAATAAGTAAAATAAACCTCATAGTATCACTTCCTTTAAATATTAAATATATTTTAAATGTTGCTGAAAGATGGCTCAAGACCATAGAATCTCATGGTCTCTACACTGAAGAGTATTTTAATTTGTCAGTTGAAAAATAAAAATAAAATATTGTCAAAAAAAAGTTACATATTGAGAGATCATGTGCAATTTTTTACTATGTTTACAAAATGACCATTTACCCAACAAAATTTGAAGGCTAGTTTCAATATAGTCCCGTGCCGTAGCTGAGTGGGTAAGACAAGGGGCCTTGACGCAGAGCTAGGGGACTTGCACTAATTCGAGTCTCCATAGGGGAAGAAATTTTCTCATGGAACTTCAGCCAATATGATACAGAAGTCCACCCAACATCATGAGGAATTTGGGCAGCTACAATAAGTAGCAGCTAAAAACCAGCTATAACGGCTGGGGGACCCAACATGCTGATCATATGTAACCCCTACCCTGGCAGGATGATCATCTACCTCTGTAACATGTAGATGTGAGGCCAGCAGCCAGCTGATAGGGCAAGTAAGCATTATCTGCCACACAAGCTTTTGTCACCGCTCCATATATTCCTTAAAGATAATACACATGCACAAGACACAATGCCATTGATGCTCAGTACTGTCATCCATAGAGGAATGTTGACACAATAACTAACTCACTGGCACTATCAAACCCAAAGGTATATTGGCTGTGCAGACATAAGCTCTCCACTCATCCCTATCCTGAACTAATGTTTTACAATTATCCCTAGTATAATCTACTTTCTTCAAATCATGGTAAATGTTATTCTCTCATCTCATTCTTGGTATACCAACTGAGCGCATTCTCTCGGGTCTTCTTACAAAAGTCCATGCCCCTCTTTCATTCCCCATTCATGCCACATGTACTGTCCATTGCAGTCTACGAGACTTAACTGTTCTTATATTTGGTTTCCTATAAACATCATGTAGCTCACTCTTATGAAGTCTTCTCCATTCACCTGTCTGTTCATCTCTCTTTGGTCCAAAAATGTTTCTAACAATTTTATTCTCAAATCCTCGTAATCTTTTCTCCTCCCTTAAAGTAAGATGTTGATGCAATATACTAATTCAAATTTCAGACAAGTAAGTCTATACACTTCAATGTACCACCATAGATAAATACATGCATTGAACACCCTTCACTTTGGTATGTACGAAAAACACAACTATTAATTATGATAAAAATTCAATATATATTACCTGCAAAGTATTTGGATTGATGAGTTTGAAGCGTAAATCAGAAAGAGAAATGTTACTGGATATCACTCTATTGTCACTATATTGGCCATCACTTCTTGGTTCATGGCTACTCTCTCTGAAATAAATTACAGTAGCACATTAAAAAAAGTCTTTGTTTCACAATATGCTTAAATCAAAATAATGGCCCAGTTCAATCAACCTTCATTAAAATATAACAGCTTGTTAAAAGAATTTAATATAAAATTAACAAAATTTAATATTTAATCAACATTGATTAATATCAACAATCTGTTACCTTAACTTCCCTCTTCCAAGCACTTAAAACCTGTCATAGTTAAATATGGGAAATAATCTGAAGTTTTAACCTTTAATTATTTATGGTGAAATTAAATGTTTCTTACCTCTCCTCATATAAATCTTCTAAGTAGATCACGATTTCGAGACCATAACGGTCTTATCTTCAGTACAATCTTGGCGACTGATGTTATGTCGATCGGAGAAACTTTTCTTCTTCCCTCTGTTGGTGGACCGATGAACCTCTGGATCAGGTCAAAATTTGCCGGAATTTCGAAGTTCATAAGTTTTCTGTTTTTCTGAAAGTGGATCTTTTCCCAAACTGTGAGTTCCTTTTGTTTATTTGTTTAATTAGACTGGCTTTTGATTCAATTAAATGTTTTTCGGACCAAGCATGAGTAGCTACTGCTGACTTTTCCACTTATGAACTTCGAAATTCCCGCAAATTTTGACCTGATCCAGAGGTTCATCGGTCCACCAACAGAGGGAAGAAGAAGAGTTTCCTCCGATCAACATAACATCAGATGCCAAGAATGTACTGAAGATGAGACCGTTATGGTCTCGAAATCGCGATCTACTTAGAAGATTTATATGAGGAGAGGTAAGAAACACTTAATTTCACCATAAATTAAACCTCATAGTGATTAATTGCTATAAAAGCTAAACTTTAATTATTTGTTAATTAAAATTTAATATGGCTGGTGCATTAGAATGCACAATTTCCACAACTTGAGGGTTTGGAACATAATAGGCCTTAATTAAATTATTTTCAGCCTGATCATCTTACCAATGTTGACAAGCTGGACAAGCTGATGATAAAGATGATAAAACAGAATTGTTTTGAAACTTGTCCAAGAACAAATCAACATTAATATTGAGGTAAGATGATCAGACTGAAAATAATTTAATTAAAATAACCTCAAAATATCACTTCCTAAAATTAAATAATAATAGGCCTTTTCAAGAGATGGTTAGAAACAGAAGATATGATTTCAGTGATCTGTCAGAACAATAATTCATACAATGGTACAAGCTATTGAAAAGTGTTGTAAGAAAAGTTTGAAAATATGTTAACATATGTTTTTAATAACCAAATGTAAATAATGATTGCTTTAGATAAGTTAAAATTGAATAGTTACCCCAAAAACAGATCTAACCAATACACTGCTACTCATGACTTGTCTAACTTCTTCCACCATTTTGTTACATGTAGATCACTAGGGACCGGATTATATGCATTTGCATATTTAGACTTTTTTCACCTGTTATTGCATATTTTAACTAAAAACTAGTGATAATGCATATTTTTGCGCTATATTTACTTCAACATTTTAAAAATATGTGTTGTTTTACAATGAACATTTCTTGAGGCCATCAAAAATGTAGTAAACAATTTCGATAGTGCAGAGGCTTTGGCAGTTCGTCAGTGCAAGGAAGCATTTAACGATTCCAGTATTAAAAAATAAAAAAACATAGCTGTGATTAGCACTAATTTTTTCCATATACCTGCAACTATTAAAAAGCTTGAAACTCAAGGTTTGGCATTGATTGAATCTATTCAGTTAATGGATAAAATCTGCCAATTGAACTCCTTATTGCCGAGGAAACTTAAAGAAATGTTTGAAAACATTTTGAACGATAACCCAGGCTTTGAACCTTTGTGTCAAATTAATAGTTTTATAAATTGGAAGGGCGAGCTTTTGCCAGAAATAATAAGTGCCAAAATAGCACCCAAATTCAAATACTGCCAAAGAATTTCAACAGTCGGAGTTATGGCTGACGATGAACATGATTATGTTTGAAATCGCGATATCATGGAAGCATGAATCCTATGAGGTGAGTTATTTAAACAATATGTTCTCCGATAATTTTTAATGATTATACCTCATAATGTTTACTTCCCAACATTAATTAAATATACTGCCAAATTACTTCAGTTGACGTAAACGATTTCGATAGTGCAGAGGCTTTGGCAGTTCGTCAGTGCAAGGAAGCATTTAACGATTCCAGTATTTAAAAAAAAAACGTAGCTGTGATTAGCACTAATTTTTTCCATATACCTGCAACTATTAAAAAGCTTGAAACTCAAGGTTTGGCATTGATTGAATCTATTCAGTTAATGGATAAAATCTGCCAATTGAACTCCTCATTGCCGAGGAAACTTAAAGAAAAGTTTGAAAACATTTTGAACGATAACCCAGTCTTTGAACCTTTGTGTCAAATTAATAGTTTTATAAATTGGAAGGGCGAGCTTTTGCCAGAAATAATAAGTGCCAAAATAGCACCCAAATTCAAATACTGCCAAATTACTTCAGTTGACGTAGAACGGTTCTTTTCTGTTTATAAACATATTTTGAGCAATCTAAAATTAATTAATTGGAACAGTACCTGATCGTTTCTGTTTACAATAGTAACAAAATGTAGAATATTTAATTTGTGAAAAATACTTTTGCCTGATACTGATTGATAATTTATCATTTATCAGTAATAAATGATAATATTAATAAATAGATAATAAAATACTAATTATTATGTTAATTTAGAAATAAAATATCTAATAATGTAATAATTATTATGTTTTTTTAATATTTGGTATTGAATATATTGAAATTTTTCATGCATATTTTAAGCATTTTTCAGGCATATTTCGAGCTTTTTGCATATAATCTGGTCTCTATAGATCACTATTCGCTTGAATGCAAACTTTTAAAAATAAATAGAACAGGTCTGGAAGAGAGCAGGGATAGTTTTACATGCACTATGCAGTGATAATCTCCGAATAAATCACTAATCCACTGAAAACTCAACTTTCGAAATTTTGTGGGTTAGATCTCTTTTCGAGGCAACAATTCAATAGTTGATTATTTTAAAGGCTCGGGATCAGAGAGTCCTTTGCAACATAATATTAAAACTGAGATAAGACTCTCTAAACCAAAAGGTATCAATGTAAGAAAGAAATCTATAACAAACATAAACAAATTATTCTGCCATCTGTTGAGAAAACTTGATAAAACTTTGAACAGTGAAAAGAATGATGCCAGAGAGCTCTGTAGATGGCTGTATCACAATTTTTTCCATAACGTGGCATAGGACTTTTGGTCCCAAGCCCTTCATTTATATCTGTAACTTTTTGTGAACCATTAGTACTAATGATGTTTCTTGAAACACTTTTTAATACTTACTGGACAATTAGCATCTAGTGGATCAATAAATACGAGGGTGTATCAAATATAAACCGGAATTTGTATCTGGAGGCTCTGGTAGTGAACTGCAAAGGTTGCAGTTTGGAGGGGAAGTTGGTGGGGGTGTCTGGAGTAGGGATCTTGATGTGTCGCACTCCGAAGAGCGGCCGCTTGCTTCAATACGCCATGAGCAAGCAAGAGGTACACACGTCTGTTGCGACACGCATTATTATTAAGTTTTTGGCGAAAGAAGGCACTAAACCTTCTGAAATTTTGAGAAGGCTCCATGCGCAGTTCGGGGAAGCAACCCTTTCGAAGTCGCAGGTGTATGATTGGCGCAAAAAAATTTTAGTGGGCCGGGATTCAGTGGAAAATGAGCCCCACCAAAGATGGCAACGAAGAAGCATCACTGCAGACAACATTCGTGCTGTATGGGACCTTATTGAGGAGGATTGGCACGTAACAATTTCTGAAATTGCTTCACACGTTGGAATAAGCTTCGGAAGTGTTCAAGCCATCATCAGTGATGAACTCAAATTCCGAAAATTGTCTGCCAGGTGGGATCCTCGGCTCCTCAGCCAGGAACAAAAAACTGACGAAAATGCATTGGACACCTCTGGAAGATCCTCCTTACAGTCCAGATTTGTCACCCTGTGACTACCATTTGTTTGAAAGAAGACCTGGGAGGAAGGCGGTTTGGTGACAATGCAGCGGTAGAGGAGTTCGTGCGCAACTGGCTGACTACACGTCATCCCTCATTCTTCAAGGATGGCATCAAAAAGTTGCCAACTCGATGGCAAAAGTGTGTTGGAAATGCAGGAGACTATGTAGAAAAATGAGGTGGTGGTTTTGTATTTTTTTGTTAATTCAATAAAATTGTAAACAATAATTCCGATTTATATTTGATTCACCCTCGTATGCTTTGCAACACACCCTCAATCTACATTTTTAGAGCCCATATAAATTTGAAGTGTATTTTATTAGCCTACTAAACCATCAATTGTAATGAGATTTAATATACATAAATTCTTACCTGCTTCTGATAGATTTGCGGCATTGTTCTGAACTGGTTGTAAGAGAACGGGAGGTCGGGGTTGAATTGGCACATAATTGGACCCCATGTACTGCTGGTAGAGCTCCTGAGGAATGAATCCCACCATGTACTGCGGTTGAGCTGCTTGTGGGAGAGACCAGCGGCTGTTGGGATGGGAAGAAACACACTAGAGAAAGGAGAAAAAGAGAAGAAAACCCTGTGTAGTTTGATCATTTCTTCTCTTCTTGCACAGGGCAGGTACGGCTAAAGCTTGGGCAATTATGAAAATAAGAGATTCAATTGGATAGGACATATAGCTCAGGTGACCCTTGGAAAAACCATTATAAAAATAAGTTTTGTCTGTTTAATTCTTACCTCATATCGTTGTTTCTGTTAGACATATATTTCAAGTTATGTAGATAGGAAATAACACTATGAGGTTCTTTAATATTGTTTATTTTTTATTATTTCACTCACCTCATACTTCATAATTCATAGCAGACCCTGGGTTTCTTCACGTAATTTGTGACATTGTCAATGCTGCGTCACGTTCACAACTGACGTCCAACGGCCTTCTATCCTGCTATGAATTATGAAGTATGAGGTGAGTGAAATAATAAAAAATAAACAATATATTTCAAGGCTTGTTAGCCACATCTTCAGTAGTTATAGACTGGTTTTTCCAAGTTGTCGGCCGTGGATCTCAACTTCTGATACCTCTTTCTGTGGTACAAAGAACTTGCTAATTAGGTTCCCCTCCCGGGAATTTCAAAAATTCATAATTCTCTCCTTGTTCTTCAACCTAATTAGAAAGATCTTTGGACCACAGAAAGAGGGAACAGAAATCGAGATCCAGGGCTGACAATTTGGAAAAAACTAGTTTGTAACTGCTGAAGATAAGGCTAATAAGCTTGAAACATATGTCTAACAGACAATGAGGTAAGAATTAAACAGACAAAATTTATTATTAAGTAAAAGCTCATAATGTTACTTCCTATTGTATTTTAATTAAAAAAGTAATTATGAAATTACAGTAAGAAGTAACATTATGAGGTTCTTCTTAATAAATAAGTTGTGTCATCTTACCTCATATTCATTGGTTTCTTTCAGAACACATTTCAAAACATCTCATATTTTATCATCAGCTTGTCCAGACTGATGATCTCTACGTTGTCAGCTCCGGATGTCAACTCCTACTCCCTCTTTTTGTAGTACAAAGAACTTGCATATCAAATTTCTCTTCGCAGGAATTTCAAAATTCATAACATCCAGGTCAAGGCCTGCAACGGGCTGTAGAACCAATGATGATGAGAAGAACAAGAAGAATCATGAATTTTGAAATCCCTTGGAGAGAGATTTGATATGCAAGTTCTTTGGACCATAAAAAGAGGAAGTAGGAGTCGACATTCAGGGCCAACAACATAGAGATCATTATATTTAAAAAGAAAAATATACGCCTAGACTGGGGTTTGAACCCAGGACCTTTGACTCTCTATGTCAGTGCTCTATCCAAGTGAGCTACCTAGGCCTCCAATCTAAACGTGTATTTTTCTCTTATACATAGTTAAATCCCTAACCCCAAATGCTACGAGCCGTTGCTACAATTTTTTTTTTGTTGCAAAAACCCTAGTCTAGGCATATATTTTTGTTTTCAAATACAATCTGTCCATCATTAAGATGTTTAAAAACGAATAATATAAACATAGAGATCAGTCTGGATAAACTGAAGATTAAACAGAGATCAACAATTGAGTTAAGATGACAACAGACTCAACTTATTTATTAAAAGAGTAACCATTAAGCATACAGAGGACAGTGGATAATACTTGGATGTATCTTAGGGAATTCCGTCTGGCTTTCTTCTCTTTAGGTTTTTTAGCATTGTATATTTTTCAGTAGAATGAGGAGCTGCCCCATTGCTACAACCCCCAACTTGAAGGACCAGTAATTAACATGCTTTAGACAGGAACCTCTGACGACAAATCACTTTGGGTTGAAGAAGAAACACTGCATTGTGGAATATTCCTAACAAAAAATCTTAGGGAACTGGTTATTAGACATATGAACGGATTCAAATGGATGGGGATACACACAACTGAAGAGTCTTACAAGCAAACATCTAGTCAAATAAAATTTTAAAAATTTGTTTTTTGAAATATACAGGGTGTAATGCAAACAATAGCCCAAACTTCAGGCATGGTCTTTTCATATGTAGAAAAGAAAAAAATGTTATACAGTGATACCTCTTTAAAGGGATTAACTAAGTATCTCCCTCAATACAAGCCTGATCTTTGAACTGTAATTGCAAAATGTTAACATATGAATTGCAATTAATTAATTAATTAAAACCATATTGTTAAATACAGATGTTTTCAGGTATGATAATTAATAAATAGCAATTTAAAGGAGCAGAGTTCATTCAGAGAGAAGTAAACTCCTCCAAGCGCAACAGGCCTAGAAGGCTCTTGGCCTACATTACTGCTGCTGGCCTCACACCCACATGTGTTAATCACAGAAATAGACGATAATCTAGCCAATGTAGGGATGACATGTTATCAGCATGTCAGGTTATAGCTGGTGTTCTCAATCTGGAGCCGCTACTTATTGCAGCTACTCAAATGACTCATGATGCTGGGTAGAAAATTTTTTCTCTTTCTTATACAATCCCCGATCATCACGAGGCAGAGAACATTCATTCCCAATGCCATCTGATGGCTTCTTACTCAAGTAGGCATTTTAATGAGATTTTAAATAACTGTTATAGACTGTTAAGCTTATAATTTTGATGTTTTATTTAAATATATATACAATATTACCCTGCTTTTACATTTTCCTGCCTTTTACACATTTTTTAAAGGTCCTTTCAGTTTCCCTATATTCACAATGCATTAAAAATCCTGCTTTTACATTTCTGAAATTTTGTTTTCTTGCAATTTACGTCACAGGATGTCGATCTTCAGTGTTAAACATCGAAGTTATTCGATTTATTTGATCGATTATCTCGTTTCTGTGCAATCGATATATAGCAGGGCAAGTTCATTGAGCCAATGAAGCTGGCTCAGAACTTTAAAACGTTTCTGAAATTCAACCCTTGTACTTATATGGCAAAACAATTTTTTTTAATTTCTCAATAAAGATTCATACGCTGCTTGCTGAACCTCTCTTTATTATTTATTTTTTAAATGGTGAAAGTAAAAGAAATAAAGTAATTTTATGTTTACAGCAGTTCAAAACATTGAACTATTATAGGAATATCAACATGAGGTTTAATTTAAAATAAAATTCTTTACACCTCTATGATATTTTGTCTTCTAAATAAATAAAAGACAGGATATGATGTGAGGTGTAAAGAATTTTATTTTAAATTAAAATAAACAATACATTATTTAGCCAATATTGTATATTATCCCAGTCACTGCTTTTTTGCATGTTTTAGAATGGTTGCTGAATGGAGGGTAAACATTTTTTTAGCTCCTCCTCGTTTTCCATAATTTATACTTTCCCCAAATTTACACTACTTTTCCTTGTATAAAGTGTAAAAGAGGGGTAATACTGTAGTATATTATCCCCATCTGTTTTTTTTTCATGTTCTGAAATGGATGCAGAGTATGGGGGGGTCAACATTTTTGAGCTCATCTTCATTTCCCTCAATTTACACTTTCCCCTAATTTAATTTTCCCGTAGTCTCTTGAAAAGTGTAAAAGAGGGGTAATACTGTATATTGTAAATTAATATGTCAAAAATACAGCATTTTTCTTTCTCTATCACAAGGTAAAACTTTGTAAGTGGTAGCTCATTTCTTATGGTAGGTATCACATTATCAGAAGTATTGTAAATCTCCAATTTATTGTAATATTTTTTTTATAATAAGCTCTCATGGAAAGTTATGTTTTCAAACTTACGTATTGAAATTTATCAGAGAACATTTGTTGGCAACTCACCTCTTAATTTTCATGTTTTTCACAAAACTGCGGTTTCAACATAGCCACAATTCCGACTGATGAAATTCTTTGGCCGTTAACTCTTCTATTGTTACCATCTTCAGTGCTGCCATCTATGGTTGAATTTATAAACTTCAAAATCAAATTTTGTTCATTAGGAATATCAAAATTCATTCCTAATGAAACAAAATTTGATTTTGAAGTTCATGAATTCAATCATAGATGGCAGCGCTGAAGATGGTGACAATAGAAGAATTAACGAGCAAAGAATTTCATCAGTCAGAGTTGTGGCTGAAGATGGGCATTATTACGTTTGAAACCGCAGTTTCATGAAAAACACAACATTTATGAGGTGAGTTGTCAAAAATGTTCTCCGATGAATTTCAATGATTATACCTCATAATATTTACTTCCCAACATTAATAATTTAATGTAAAACTTATGTACATTTAACCCTTGCCACAGTATTTTTGCTTGAACTGGGATTTAAACCCGAGACTCTGGTTTTATGCACCAGCACTCCCTGGCTTTGAGTTATTCAGGCTCCCATTTCAAAAGGAAAAGTTTATCTTTCTTATACAATCTCTGATTAATTGGGAGATTGGATAGTTCACAGGCAGAGTGCTGTGCATAAAACCAGAGATCTCGGGTTGAAATCTCAGCTCAGGCAAAAATTGTTCTCTTTAAATATTAATTTTTTCTTCAGTGTGAGTGATACATTTAAACGAAAACATATAAAATATAAAACATTTTAAAAATACAATAGGAAGTAACATTAAGAGGTTTATTTAATAATTAAGATAATTTCAAAAGACTTTTGAAAAATTAAATATTGGTTTAGTACCAAAGAATGATTATAGTTTAAATAAACTAACAAAAACAAACAAAAATGTAAAGATTGATGATGGTAAAAAAATCAGGAATATATCAAATAAAATGTGCAGACTGTGATAAGATATACATAGGGAAAATAAAAAGAAATTTAACCATTAGAACTAAAGAACACATAAGAAATGTAAGAAAAAAAGAGGAAGTAGAAAAAAAATCTGCAGTGGCTGCTCACGTTTGGTCAAAAAAAACAGAAAATAGAAGTAAACACAAAATTATTAAAACAGGTAGAAAACAAAAATGAACTCACCATATGGGAAAAAGTCTACATACAGAATAATAAGAATACAATCTTGAAATTCCCAGAGAAAGGAACCTCATCAGCAAGTTCATTGGACCACAGGCAGAGGGAGCGGGAGTCAAGAATCAGGGCTGACAACTTGAGAAAAATCAGTATGTAATTGCTGAAGATGGAACTCACAAGCCTTGAAACATATGTTCAACCATAAGAGGTAATACACAGATCAAACATCTTAATTATAAAACATATTTTTAAAGTTATAATGTTATTTATGATTATCCTAACAAAAGTAAACAAACTCACCATGGTTTCAGGTTGTTGGACCATGACCATAGTAGGCTGGCTCACGACAGTTTGACTGCTCTGTGGAATCATAGAAAAATTATATATTAACTCTATTTCAAATACATCCAATAAATGTTTTGGTACATAATTTTTCTTTAAGACAATGCAAGTACATAACAGTTGTAGTGGAACATAGATCATCCAAACACCAAATAAGCCAACTTACTTCTTTCTCCATTTGAAAATAAATAATTTTATCTGATTTTTAAATATAAGCACAGTGAATACATAGTAATTAATAAAAACTGAGTTGTATCTCACCTCGTATTTCGTGTTCTTCAAGCACGGAGCTATGATTTCTGGAGGCATCCCTCCCATCTTCAACCATAATGATTCATGGTCCTTGAGTATGGTTATGGCTGATGATGGAAGGGATACCTCCAGAAACTGCAGTTCCATGTTTGAAGAACACAAAATATAAGGCGAGATATGACTCAATTTTCATTAATTATTAACTTGAAAACATCATAATGTTATTTCCCATAATTAATTTTATGAATAGTGAAATACATGTTCTTATTATTAATTTAATACTTCTCACTGAAGGACAAATTACATTTGAAGAGAAAAATATAAGCTCAGGCTAGGGTTTGAACCCAGGACCTTTAGCTTTCTATGCCAATGCTCAACCAACTGAGCTACCTGAGCATACCAATCTAAATGCAAATTTTTATCTTATACATTGTTAATTCCCGAGTGTCAATGCTACGAACTGTTGCTCAATCATGCAAATGGCAGCTTCTTTTTTTTAAGAAGACTTTTATTGGGAATTTAAACATTACTTTATAAAGCCAGTAGAGCTTCTTTTGATGTTTCTATTATTAATTTAATACTTTTCACTCAAGGACAAATTATATTTGAAGAGAAAAATATATGCTCAGACTGGAGTATGAACCCAGTCTGAGCGTATATT
The DNA here is from genome assembly GCA_030220185.1 of Diploptera punctata. Classification (NCBI taxonomy): domain Eukaryota; kingdom Metazoa; phylum Arthropoda; class Insecta; order Blattodea; family Blaberidae; genus Diploptera; species Diploptera punctata. Next base: position 2,748,290 of record JASPKZ010002337.1, read on the forward strand.
TTTCTCTTCAAATATTGTGAAATACATATTTACTTTTCCCTAACATACTTACAAAACATAACATGAATAACTACCACAATGTGATTTTAACAGAGAACAAAATATCCTTCATCTTACAAAAATTACTTTGTATTAATACTGTACGCAACCTTCTGCATCCCGAAGAAAAGTTTAACAAGATATATACTCATTTTTGTACTTTATGGGTTCCTAGGGGGGAGTCCAAAATCATTTGGGGGGGGATGCTTCTATACGGGTTCTGAATTAAGATTTTGTCAATTATAATATTATTTTCACATTTAATAGGTTCAAAATGTCAAGAAAAAATTAGGGGGAGCATTAAAGAGATATGTAAAGTTTTGCCCTTTAATTGATGTTGCCACATGAAGACTGCAGTTGAAAAAAAAAAAAGCTCACTGTTATGCAAGTCTGCTCCATTCACCTGTCTGTTCATCTCTCTTTAGTCCAAAAATTATCCTAAGAACTTTATTCTCAAATATTGGTAACCTTTTCTCTTCCCTTAAAGTAAGAGTCCATGTTTCACATCCATGTGATATAACTGGGTGAATAACAGTTTTACATATTTTCAGTTTAACTTTTTTGATTAAATTTAGGATTAAGAACCCTCCTGGCGCACATCAACTATCATCATCATCACCCATCATACCATCGGGGCAGCTGTAACCCCACCTTCCAGAAGCCCCAATCGAAGAAGTGGGTTACAATTATGCCAATGCCAGGGGAGTACACCAGAAATGTTAAAATGACAACCTGGGACATTGAATAAAACAAAAAAAAGTTTCCTTTTTTTGAGAGAAGTTGGAATGACAATATTATTCTTATAATGCATAACAGCATGCATTTTCAGAATTAATGCCTATGTTTAATTTCATTGTGCATTTTATTCCTGTTTGTAATTATTTAAGTATTTCAATTCAGCCACTTCTTCTGTGTGTTTAAAATACAAAGTAGAAGGTTGACATGACCCAATTCAAAGAATGACATTGCATGATAAACAGTTGTTCTGCTATACTACATCACTTTATTAACAATGTATAACACTTGTACCTTATTTTGTGGAATATTTGTATCATCATAATAAAAGTTTCATTTTTTATCACTTATTTACAGTTTAAGCAAGTCTGACATTAAGAAAAAATATGTGTGAACTTGATTATAAAGCAAAAACTTGAACCTATAAGTAAACTGGATGGTCTGTTGCACATGTTTGTGAACTGTGCGGTGTAAAGAAACAAACTGGCTCAGACATTCAAAAGAATAAAAATAAACTTCTTTGGTATCAGGATTTGAACCAAAATCCTCCAGCTCAGTGGTATAGCTGTAGAGTGTAAATCTGGTGGTCTTGGGTTCAAATCCCACTTCAGAGAGAATTTTTCTTGTTGTGTTAATTCTGAGTGTAAGGAAAGAATGGGGTTTTATTTTAGAAAGAAAAAATTACCTTTGAACTGGGAGTCGAACCCCGGATCACTGACTGTACGTCAATGTGATAACTATTACGCCATTCGAACTTCTGATAGGAACATCAAATTTCTTTCCACTTATACAATTCTCCATCCATCCAATTGTGGAAAGTATTAATTAGATAACTCTGAATGTCAGAAAAGTTAAGCCTATTGTTAAAGTGCATTTTCAACAGTTCCACCTTATTTGCATTGAAATAATCCACTCAATTTAGCCAGTGACAGACACCAGTAAGAATTAGCAAATTGAACAGTGAAAGAAAGACAGAAGAAGAAGAAGAAGAAGAAGAAGAAAAAAGTGGAGGATTCTATACAACTTATCAGCCTACTTAAATTCAGATAAAAAAACAAACAAAAATTGCAGCAGTAAGTGAATAATTACCTAAGAAATATATGTGTTTATTATTAAATTACAATAGGAAGTAACATTATGAGGTGGTTCTTAATAAATTGAGTGATATTATGATCTTGAAGATTTTCGGCCTACAACCCAAAATCTTCAAGATCATCATAGCAACTCCGGCTGTGAAAGTCTAAGTGAATACATGAGTGATATTATATTTTGAACCGAAAGTACCTTTTTGCGGTTCAGTGTAGTATCTTTGTTCTCCTCCCTACTACAAAACATTTGTGAACTATGCCAATGTCCTCTGTTCCCTGTGGCTACCCTTTCCCTGTGCATCCTCTTTACCGCGCATCTCTACAGCGCATATCCCCTCTACCGGTGAACCTTTATAGGCAGCGTACTCTTACCGAACATCATCATTCGATCGGCCTAGCAAGTGGCGCTTAGTTATTCCAAAAGCGGATTCAATACGCGAATCCAGCTTTAGCTCACCATGCACTTAAAGAACTTGAATTGGTGATCTGTATATAGACAAGTGGATTATGACTAAGAAGAAGTCGACTTTGAGTTAATCCAGCTATGGACAGAAGAAAAGGATTCCTGAAGGCTTGGATGTGTGAATGAGATTATGTGTATGGTATGTTATTCATTTAGTTATTTTCGTAAGCTATGCTTGATAGAATGATCAAGAGATATGTTTTGTTATTCAACTTATTACTTTGTTTTTACGCTTGAAACTTGTTTATATTAAAAGCTTATCTTTTATGTTACGCCCCTTGTTATTATTCAAGTATAGTAATCACTCTCTATCCTGTAACAAATCATTCGCTGTATGCAATTAACTATCAGTATCTATATTTGTATCTATTTTCATCTAGGAAAGAAAGGTGAATTAATAGCTGCCTTTCATGGGCCCGAGGCAGGCTGCTTTCTACTTGATAACTTCTTTGTATCTCTCGAACACATTAATAAGTACAGCATTAACAAAGCTAGATCCCGGACAAGTGGTGGCAGGAGTGTTGTTCTCTCACCTCAAATGGTGCGTAGAGCGTGGTTTATGGTTTAAGGGTTCCTCTCTTAAGCACAATTGGTTGCAGTTAGCGTGGTTTAAGTGTTCTCTTATAAGCACAAATGGTAGCTTGAGCGCGTGGTTTTGTATCTTTCACATTTGAAAGACATGCTGTATTTTATTAACTGTGGTTCTTGTAGTATCGATTTGAAAGTTTCTATTCAAGTTTTGGAGTTTTGGTTTCAAGTACCAAAACAAGGGTATAAACTCTGTATGGTCCTTAATGAAATTTGGAATTAATAAATTGACTTTTTTTCAGAGATATTACCCTGCGGATAATTACTTGTTTTCGATACTTGGTATTTATGTTAAAGTTATTGAAAAGCATTAATTTACGCGTTGGTATTATGTCACGTAAATATATTGACTCATCTTTCTTTATACATAAACAGAGAGTGATTTATGCATACTAAACTACGTTCCCTTATAATTGTTTACATCTTTTGTTCACTATACTTTGTAAACATGCCTAGTTGGATAGATGTAATATCTAAAGATAATCTCGTCCGAGAGTTAAGCTTACTAGGTATTGAAGTTGAGGGCGATGTAAATTTATTACGTCAGCGACTAAAAGATTATATGAATTCTCTCTCCCCGGCTGAACAAACATTAATAAAACGTAAGTTCATTGTAGACAGCGCAATTCAGGAGGATTATTCTGCAGAACAGAACAAGAATATGAGTGATTGTAAACTTAGCTCCATCAAGGATTTTACTAGTGGAATAGTCTCCAACCTTTCTTCTTGTATGGAGGAAAATAATCAGCGAATTCTCCGAGAGTCAGTAATCTACAATGTTGGAAATGTCAGCGTTATGGGTATCTTTCTAGAGAGTGTCGATCTTAGTTTTTTACGTGGTTTGTTTGTATATGTATTTGTTTTGGATATTAGAGTGAACTACTTGTGTATATTTGTATATGAGCTGATTATGCCATCCTTTTGGTCGTAGGAGTTGCTAAAGTGAGTTTCAGTATATGTGGTCCAGGTTTTGCTAATGAGACGCAGACTAAATTCTAAAACGAGTGTAACTAGAAGTTAGTAAGCGTCCATGGCCACATTATAAAACAACATGTCAGTCAAATTAAATTATGTTATGCTATGGAGTAAATCCAAGCATGTTTGTAATAGGAATATCTGTATGTTAAACGAGATATTGGTTATAGAAAAATATTTTGTACTATGGCACATGTTGAATTAGTATGTCTATGGTTCCGTTTTCCTGTTTTCGCCTTCTTGTGTGTTTCAGTTTACCTTTCCTTAACATTGGCATTACTACGCAGCCTGGAATGTTCGGCAGTCGAGCGCTTGGAGGATCCGGCCGACCCCCGAGTGCCCAGCTGACCGACATAGTGGCTTTGGAACTACAGATTCCTGGAAAGCGGTGGAACGGGATTGCGATCCGGCAATCCAATTAGAGTATCGTCACCCGGTCTTCACCTGGAACACCGCAGAGTTGTACTATGGCGACTGAGTCCAATTGGAGTTAATTTTCAGCGCATGGATAGTCAACGTGGAAGCGGGCGTGGTGATTGTGATATTGGGGACGATGAAAGATTTGTGTTAATATTTACCGCTGGAATCTGGTAGTGTTTCTGTGCCCCTCCCAACGTGGGATCCCTTTATTAGACATTACTTTGGGATTTATGGACTGTTTTCTTTTACCCGGAGGGCGTAGGGGGAGCTATTGAACCGAAAGTACCTTTTTGCGGTTCAGTGTGGTATCTTTGTTCTCCTCCCTACTACAAAACATTTGTGAACTATGCCAATGTCCTCTGTTCCCTGTGGCTACCCTTTCCCTGTGCATCCTCTTTACGCGCATCTCTACAGCGCATATCCCCTCTACCGGTGAACCTTTATAGGCAGCGTACTCTTACCGAACATCATCATTCGATCGGCCTAGCAAGTGGCGCTTAGTTATTCCAAAAGCGGATTCAATACGCGAATCCAGCTTTAGCTCACCATGCAGTTAAAGAACTTGAATTGGTGATCTGTATATAAACAAGTGGATTATGACTAAGAAGAAGTCGACTTTGAGTTAATCCAGCTATGGACAGAAGAAAAGGATTCCTGAAGGCTTGGATGTGTGAATGAGATTATGTGTATGGTATGTTATTCATTTAGTTATTTTCGTAAGCTATGCTTGATAGAATGATCAAGAGATATGTTTTGTTATTCAACTTATTACTTTGTTTTTACGCTTGAAACTTGTTTATATTAAAAGCTTATCTTTTATATTACGCCCCTTGTTATTATTCAAGTATAGTAATCACTCTCTATCCTGTAACAAATCATTCGCTGTATGCAATTAACTATCAGTATCTATATTTGTATCTATTTTCATCTAGGAAAGAAAGGTGAATTAATAGCTGCCTTTCATGGGCCCGAGGCAGGCTGCTTTCTACTTGATAACTTCTTTGTATCTCTCGAACACATTAATAAGTACAGCATTAACAAAGCTAGATCCCGGACAAGTGGTGGCAGGAGTGTTGTTCTCTCACCTCAATTTGAAGAGAAAAATTATATGCTCAGACTAGGACTCGAACCCAGGACCTTGTGAACTCTTAGTCGAATGCTCTACCAAGTGAGCTACCTGAACGAGTTCTAATGTAAACACAAATTTTTCTCTTATATACGCTGTTAATTCCCATGCACCAAATGCTATGAAACCTTTGCTTCTTTCTATCTTGCAAATGGTGGCTTCTTATATTATTTTTGGTCTGGACATCTTACCTCAATATTAATGTTGATTTGTTGATAAAACAGAATTGTTTTGAAACATGTCCAAGAACAAATCAACATTAATATTGAGGTAAGATGTCCAGACCAAAAATAATATAATTAAAATAACCTCAAAATATAATTTCCTAAAATTAAATATTGGTGGCTTCTTAATTAAGAAGACATTTAATTGGGAATTTTACATTACATTATAAAGCCAGTATGGCTTCTTTCAATGTTTTTATTATTCATTTCATACATCTCAAATGATGGATAAATTATATTTGAAGAGAAAAATTATACGCTCAGACTGGGGCTCGAACCCAGGATCTTTCGAATTCTACCAAGTGAGCTACATGAACGAGTTCCAATCTAAATGCAAATTTTTCTCTTATATATGCTGTTAATTCCCATGCACCAAATGCTATTAAACCTTTGCTTCTATCTTGCAAATGGTGGTTTCTTAACCCCTTAACTGGGGACCTAGCTAGTGCAGTTCTACAGCTCTGTGGGGAGCCTTTTCTTCCTTTAATTTAAAATATTATAAAAAATACAGGGAGTAAACATTTGTAACATATCCATCAAATATTATACAAAACAACCATTCTCTTTCATATGGTCATATTTTTTAATCGAAATTTCATATTTTTATTTTTTCAACTTTAGTACAAAAACGGCACAAGTGTCTTCTCGTGTTCAATTTAAAAGTAATTTGGAAAACATTATTTATATTACATGTAATGAATATTAAAAAGTATGCAAATCTCTTAAATGCAATAAATGTTAACTCTGGCCTTACATGGTGTCTGTCATCAGTGGCGTTATTTCAAGTCTTACATCGATATAAACTAAGCATTTAGGATATATGTATAAATTTATTTATTTATTTATATTGGCAATTTACTCCGAAGTTTATAATGTAAATATACAATCTCTTTTAACACTGCGTAAATATTAAAATTTTACGACACATATGACCAGTGGCGTTACTAAATACTGTCAGTTTTGAGTTATTACAAATAATCGCAATTTTTTTTATTTTTAGAACTTTAATATACTGTAAAAATATATATCTGTACAATTATTAGTAGTTTTTATTGTAGTAATAGTGATTATTGGCGTCATCAGATATTATCAGTGGCGTTATTGAACACTGGTGTGTTGAGAAGTCACTGGTTATTATTGTTGTTAGTATTATGAATGCTACATAACTTCATTTTAGAAAACACTCATATTTTCAGTAAATTGTAAGTAGCTTATAAAAAAATATGATGAAGTGAAAAAAAAAAAAGAACTAGAAGCGAAATAAGACGTTTGAACTAGTTACTTCAAGACTGGAGAATGGAGGGTAAAAGTTAGCAACCCCAATTGAATGTTTGTGCAATATTTTTCTAATGTGATAAAAGACAGACCTCTCATTTAAACGTGTGAATGAGAAGTTACAAGGAACTGTACCAGAGTTATTATTTTTTCATTAACTTAGACCGTTCTTGCATTAAGGTTTAAGGCTAATCTGAGTTGAGAGATATATTATGTTGAGCAAACAGATGGTGTCTGTTTTTTTTTTCTGAACACGTCTAGTGAATAATATTTTATCATGAATGTTATATAGCTGGCCAGTTACCGATATATGTTAGTCCATTCTTGCGCGCATACATGATATGTGATTTTAACTCTCGTAATAAGAAACTGTTAAGAGACCGGTCAAAGGGGGTTGAAAAAATTCACACTAGATGTCATACCCATACAGAACAGATCTTCAAAATTTTGTGTTCCTGTATCGCCAAATAACTTAGAAAAAAATATATATATATCTCGTTGGATATATCCGTAACTCCCACCGAGTGAAGGCTTTCTTGAGACGGATATTCACGGAATGCCCACCCAACGGGTTAATTAAGAATACATTTAATTGGGAATTTTACATTACATTATAAAGCCAGTACGGCTTCTTTCGATGCTTTTATTATTCATTTCGTACATCTCAATGATGAATAAATTATATTTGGTTTCATAGCATTTCATGCAATGGAATTAACAGACATAAGAAAAAAATTGCCTTTAGATTGGAACTTGCTCAGGTAGCTCACTCGGTAGAGTGCAAAAGGTCCTAGGTTCAAGCCACAGTCTGCGTATAATTTTTCTCTTCAAATTTAATTTATTCTTCATTGAGATATATGAAATTAATGATAAAAACATTAAATAATAAATTAAATAATATCTAATTAACAAATATGGATTTTCATCATGTAAACACCTTCTCAATTGATTAAATAATGGGCTGTTAGAAGGTTTCAATAAGATAACTCTGAATGTCAGATAAGTTGGTCAATTGTTAAAGTGCATTTTCAATAGTTCCACCTTAATTGCATTGCAATAATCCACTCAATTTAGTCAGTGGCAGACACCAGCAAGAAATTAGCAAATTGAACAGAGAAAGAAAGACAGAAGAAGAAGAGAAAAGTAGAGGATTCTATGCGACTTATCAGCCTACTTAAATTCAAATAAAAAACAAACAAAAATTGCAGCAGTAAGTGAATAATTACCTAAGAAATATATGTGTTTATTATTAAATTTACAATAGGAAGTAACATTATGAGGTTCTCTTTAATAAATTAAGTGATTCCTGAATCATCTTACAGCAAACTCCCGATTATCCGTGCATGACTCTTTCTTACTGTATTTTTAAAAAATGAAGATAAATACTGTACTGTATTTTGTATTGTTATGACAAAATTCTTTACTTTCAAACGTGCTACTGTAAACTGTGCTTAGAAACTAGCATACAACTCCCTCCCCCGACACGTTTAACGGTACGAACCAACACTCTGAGAATACAATACAATTTTGGAAATTTCCGTTGTGTGAGTCACTGAAAGTTTGTTGTTAGAGATTGAAACCACACATATGCTGTGGCAGTGGGTTTATCGCTGGTTAGTAGTGTGGTTATCGGTAGTTATCGTTGGTTGTTAGTGTGGTTATCGGTGGTTACTAGTGTAGTTATCGCTGGTTACGATGACCATTTTGAATAACTGTTGTAACCAGAATGGTCATGACAGGAAATAATCCCACTTTTATTTCATATTTACGAGTAAAATAAATTCATGATAATTACGACTCGCACCTAAAAACATTTAATATAACACTTTCCGATTGCATTTAAGTAGTGTTAAAGTGGGTGAATAAATTTCTGGACAATTTCCATGGCACCAAATAACTTAATTGCATTATCTGTTGATGTTTTTACAATTCATTTCATACATCTCAATGATGGATAAATCATATTTGAAGAGAAAAATTTTACGCTCAGACCAGGGCTCAAACCCAGGACCTTTGGCTTTCCGGGCCAATGCTCTACCGAATGAGCTATCCGAGTGAGTTCTGATCTGAGTGAACAATTTTTCTCTTCAAATATGATTTATCCATCATTGAGATGTATGAAATGAATAATAAAAACATCAAAAGAAGCCGTACTGGTCTTATAATGATTTGGAGGTTAGTCAGTCAGCCATCAGAGGGCGCAGAGGTCGACCTACAGGAGAGAAGGCTGTTGGATGTTAATTGTGATCATGATATAGCACTGAGAATGTCACAAATGCAGTGACGAAACTCCAGTCTGCAAGGGAGTTAAGAAGTATGAGGTGAGTCAAAAACAACTCAACATAAATTAAAATAAACCTTATAGTGTTATTTCCTACCTACATAACTTAATACATTGCTTTATTTACATTAGAACTGGAACTTAGCTCGGAAGAGGTATAATATTAATATTGTTAGTAACTACGTAGTTATACCTAGCGAAAGTTAACTGAAAACTTCTGAAACATCATGGGGGAGTGGTAACAAAGTGAAGAGAATGTTATAGAAATGATTTAAAACACTCTCTTACCAGGTAGGTAATATAATTGCCTAGCAATGCTGGAGCACTGAAGGAATGTAGTGATAATGAAATGGAGTGAGAAAGGAAAATCAGGGAAAGACTGTTGTTTTACAGAAAATGAACTGTTCTTATTGGTAGATGCTTCAGTTTAAAGATGACATGAAGGAGGAATGTTTAAGGGTTTAACTGTCAGCCAGGCTTTTATATATCCAGTGCCCAGTAAGCCACTTGTTCTCTGTTGCAAGATTCATAGACTGATATATCGCATAGAATAGTCTAAAGTAAAATAATAAAAACTCACTAATGACTGTTGTTTGAACTGATCCTCAGACATCATCATCATAACCGCTGGTTGTGATAACGTCTGCCCAGTCTACAAATCAGGTCAAAAATATAATAATGAAAAAATATATCTATAATACAACTATACTGCTGAGAAAATAATATAAAGAGATAGTCCAAGGATGGTAAATAACTTCAGAGACCAATTTTATTTCCCAGCCTCAACTATGAAAGAAAATACGATAAAAATATAAAAATTATGCCATTCTTCAATCGACATAAACTGATTAATCAACAATCTACACTTCACCTTTTTTTATTTTGCTCTCTCACTGGAGATGTTTCAACGTCACCTCCTTTATTATCAGCAGGGTCCGGATTTCTATGTAATTACATATTTTTTCCTCTCTATGTATCAGTCTGAGATCTTAAAATGTTAACGAGTCAGTCTACTTGGACCATTATATTTCACGTTCATAACTAACTCACTGGCACTATCGAACCCATATATTCATGGCTGCACAGACATAAGCTAAGCTAATTTTTTCCAACCATTTACTTACAATCTACTTCCTTCAAATGATGGTTAATGTTATTCTCCCACCTCATTCTTGGTCTACCAACTGGGTATTTTCCCCCTGGTTTTCCTACAAGAAGCTTCCATGCAAGTCTTTCATTCCCCATTTGTGCCACATGTCCTGTCCATTGCTGTCTATGAGACATAGATGTACTCATTATATCTGGCTTCCTATAAAGACCATGTAGTTCATTGTTTGTAGCCTTCTCCATTCACATGTCTCTTCATCTCTCTTTAATCCAAAAATTTTCCTAAGAAATTTATTCTCAAATACTCATAATCTCTTTTCCTCCCTTAAAGTAGGAGTCTATGTTTTTGCACCCATATAATATAATTGGTAGAATAAGTGTTTTATATATTTTCAGTTTAACATCTTTTGAAAGGAGTTGGGAAATCAGAGTCCCTGTAATGCATAATAGCATGCATTTCCGGAACTGAGCCTATGTTTAATTTCTTTGTGCATCTCATTCCTATTTGTGATTTTTATTCCTTACTTACTTACTTACTGGTACTATCGAACCCGTAGGTTCATGGCCGCACGGGCATAAGCTCTCCATACATCCCTATCCTGAGCTAATGTTTTCCAATCATTCCCTGTATAATCTACTTCCCTCAAATCATAGTTAATGTTATTCTCCCACCTCATTCTTGGTCTACCAACTGGACGTTTTCCCTCTGGCTTTCCTACAAGAAGCTTCCATGCAAGTCTTTCATTCCCCATACGTGCAACATGTCCTGCCCATCACAGTCTACGAGACTTAACTGTTCTTATTATATCTGGCTTCCAATAAAGACCACGTAGTTCATTGTTATGTAGTCTTCTCCATTCACCTGTCTGTTCATCTCTCTTTGGTCCAAAAATTTTCCTAAGTACTTTATTCTCAAATACTTGTAATCTCCTTTCCTCCCTTAAAGTAAGAGTCCATGTTTCGCACCCATATAATATAACTGGTAGAATAATAGTTTTATATATTTTCAGTTTAACGTTTTTTGAAAGGAGTTGGGACATCAAGAGTCTCTGCAATGCATAATAACACGCATTTGCAGAATTGAGCATATGTTTAATTTCTTTGTGCATCTCATTCCTATTTGTGATTATTGTTCCTAGGTATTTGAATTCAGCCACTTCCTCAAACTTTCCCTCATTTGTCATTAGCTGTCCATTTCCATTATATAATGTATTTCGACATGTGACCATATATTTAGTTTTATTGATATTTACTTCCAGTCCTAAGAGTTTTTAGTGTTACTCAATAGTGTGTGCGTATTGTCCTTTAGTATCTCCTCACTATCGGCCAACAATACTACATCATCAGCATAAATTAACAGTTTATTAATACCATTCAGTTGTAAGCCTTCCTCATTCTCTAAAGATTTAATGGCATGCTCTAGTACAAAATTAAATAGTAGAGGAGATAGTGCATCTCCTTGTTTCAACCCATTCTGGATTTCAAAAGTGTCCGAAAACTCTTTGGCTACACGCACCCTACTCTTTGTGCCATTTAGACACATTCGTATAAGTCTAACTAATTTTTTAGGAATTCCGAACTCCAGCAGGATACTATATAACTTCTCCCTCTTAATTGAATCATATGCTTTTTTGAAGTCTACATATAGTTGATGTACGGTACCACTATATTCCCATTTCTTTTCTAAAATCTGTCTTATACTAAAAATCTGATCTGTTGTAGACCTGTTTAGGTATTTGAATTCAGCCACTTCCTCAAAATTTCACTCATTTGTTATTAGCTGTTCATACTTCCAGTCCTAATTTCTTAGGGTGTGTGCGTGTTGGCCTTTAGTATCTCCTCGCTATTACCCAATAGTACATCATCAGCATAAACTAACAGCTTATTAATACCACTGAGTTGTAGGCCTTCTTCATCCTCTAAAGATTTGATGGCATGCTCTAGTACAAAATTAAATAGTACTAGAGATAGTGCATCTCCTTGCTTCAACCCACTGTGGATTTGAAAAGTATCTGAAAACTGTTTGCCTACACACACCCTACTCTTTGTGCCATTTAGACACATTCATATAAGTCTAACTAATCTTTTAGGAATTCCGAACTCCAGCAAGATACTATATATAAAACTTCTCCCTCTTAATTGAATTGTATGCTTTTTTGAAGTCAACATATAGTTGATGTACAGTACCATTATATTGCCATTTCTTTTCAAAATCTGTCCTATACTAAAAATCTGATCTGTTGTAGACCTGTTTCTTCTAAATCCACCTTGATGATCTCCTAGGATGTCATCAATATAGGGAGTAAGTCTGCTTACTAACATACTTGTCAGTATTTTGTATACGAAATTGAAAGTAATTTTTGTCTTTTAAATTTATTTATTTTCTTGTGTACCATTTTTTTTTCTAAGCTGTTTTCTGTTGCTACATTAATTATGGTGAAGTGGAAAAGTTAGCAGTAGCTGCTCATGCTTGGTCTGAAAAACATCTAATTGATACAAAAGTCTAATTAAACAAATAGAAAAACAAAAAGAACTCAAACAGTTTGGAAAAAAATCCACATAAAAAAGAAAAGAAAAGAAAAACTAATAAACTTCAAAATTCCCGCAGATTCTGAGTTGATTTGGAGGTTTATCGGTGCACTAGAAGAAGCAGTTCTTCTGATGACATAACATCTGTCAACGAGAAATTACTGAAGATGAAGCTGCCCAGGCTTCAAAAATTAAAATCCCCACATATTGCATAATAAAATAAACGGAGTGAATAACATACAGTCAATCCAGTAGAAATAGAAGACTGGATATGAGGTGAGGTATGATGCATCTTAATCTTAAAACAACTCATAGTTTTGGGAGAATATCTACATCCATAAAATTACTAAAAAAACTGGAAAGATCAAACAAACTCACAGTTTGGGAGAAGATGTACATCCAGAAAAACAAAGACAAGATAATGCATTTTGAAATTCCCGGGGAAAAGCATTGGATTGTGAATTTCTTCTGCCCAAAACCAGATGGTGAGTATGCGTAGATCTTCCAATGCCATCTCAGCAGTTGTTTTGGATGATGGCGATAATGACCATTGAAACTAGTCCAGATGAGAAAGCAAAATATGAAGTAGAGTGTAAACTATTAAATTTCTTTGATCATCATAGTATCTTGTAAGTTATTTTTGTAACTATTTAAAAAAAATCTTACATACATAAGATTCTTCAGTAAAGAAAATTTTAAAAGTCCTTGCAACTTTCTAGTGCCAAATATTTTCTTGGCTAGGATCATTCCATGTCAAATCAACATAGGCCACAACCATACCCCTTTCAATTTCAATAAAATTTTCCAAAATTGAAACTAGCATGAAGGTAATTACATATATAAGATATTGAATCTCTGTATCAAATACTTTTTTATAGCAGGTATTTGAATTAAAAAAAAATGAATTTTAGGTAAACAGCTTAGTATTTAAAATGAAATAAGACATGATATTTTAATAAATTACAATAGGAAGTAACATTATGAGGTTCTTCTTACTAAATAAGGTGAATCTGGTTAGCTTACCTCATAAATACTTGATGTATCATTTGACACGTTTCTAATGTTGTCCATACCATCGTCAGCTTGTCCAGACTGTTGATTATTGTATGGACAACATATCAAAACATTTTCATTAATTACTTAATGTTTAGGAAAAAATCTACATTCAAAGAAGCAAAAAGGAGAAATTGATGAACTTTGAAATTCCCTGAGAGAATGACCTGGTTTCGAGGTTTTTCAGTCTGCCAATAGAAGGAGCAAAAGGTTCAAGATGACAAAACATCAGGCATGAAGATATTAAAGATGGAACGGAAACAAAGTTCTGAAACTAGTTTATACAAAAATAAGAAGAATAATATGAGGTGAGTGATACAATTTTACCTAAATAAATTTTCATAAATATTTAAAAGAAGTGACACTATGAGGTTTATTTTAATTATATAATTGAGTTAGAATTTAACCCTTATCAATTACGAGGATAGGATAACAAAGGGAGCTTTACAGTGGTATGGACATGTACAACAGATGTCGGATGAACAGTGGTCTAAACGGGTGTTAGATTGGATGATACCAGGCAGAAGGAAGAGGGGGAGAAGTAGAAGAACATGGTATGAGGGAATATGATGCCATGATGAAGAGGGGTATGGAAGAAGAAAATGGGAAGATAGGAATCTCTGAAAAGCAGGAATTAAGGACGAACTGCTGTAAAGTGGAAAGCCTGTATTAAGTATCAATTATGAGGTGAGGTGTTAAATTCTAACTCGATTATTAATTGGACAGTTTGTGCAACAACAGGCTAAGTGCCATTTAAAAAATATTTTGATGCCATCACTTGAACTGGCTCATCAAATAAGTATATGCAAACTTTTAGCACCAAATATTTAAATACAGCCTTATTGTTAAAGAAAAATGTAAATGCCATCAGTCCTAACAGAAATGGTATGTTTTGCAATAAATGGCTATGAAACCAGATCTTCATAAATGCTAATCTAAATTTTAGCATCATGTAGCTAAGCACCAAATGTTCCTACTCTTAGATTGTTGATGCATAACTGTCCAGTATAGTCACTTGAACTGGCTCATCAAATAAGTATATGCAAACTTTTAGCACCAAATATTTAAATACAGCCTTATTGTTAAAGAAAAATGTAAATGCCATCAGTCCTAATAGAAATGTTATGTTTTGCAATAAATGGCTATGAAACCAGATCTTCATAAATGCTAATCTAAATTTTAGCATCATGTAGCTAAGCACCAAATGTTCCTACTCTTAGATTGTTGATGCATAACTGTCAAGTAAGTTGCATAACTGTCCAGTATAGTTAGTTTGGGGCTACAATAAATAGTGATAATAAACTTTAAACATATTTTTCTCAAAACTTCCAAGTATTTATGATGTAAGATGACCAGATTCACCTCATGATGTGTTGGTACATTTTAAAGCACATGAAACACACATTATCTTTAAGTATATTACAATATGTGACTTTGAACATTCAAGGTCATAGTACGATTAGTCTTTACATAAAATCAGAGGTCCATTCTTAAGCTTTAAGGTAAAACAAAGTTGATTTCTTTAACTTTAGTTGTTGAACAACTTTAAAACATTTCTTACACCTTACATACCAAATTTTACTGTTTCTTCATATTTTAATGATCAATAACTCCAAAAATATTAACATTACACTTTCTATATTCTGTATTTTTACTTTCTTTCCATGAACATTATCTCACAAAAATTTCATTAAAATCTAAGAGGATCAGTGGAAAATGATACACAAGTGTGTTGATTTGACATGGAATGAGCCATTAGGTAGGTAAAAGTTACAAGAAATTTGCAAACTGAAAGATAGAAAAAGAGGAATCAATGATTCCCATTGTTTGATATAGCTTGGCAGCAAACAAAATACAGTGTTAATACATTCTTGACTGCACATCTCCCAGTATGCAGACACTGTTCTCTATATCTCTTTTTAAACCAATCAGCATCATCATCCCTATCACTTGAAATGGAGCTAGAATCATCATCAAAACAATGCTACATAATAACCAATGCTATTGATTCCGATGTAAATTGATACCTCCCAAGGTTAGTAGTAAATTTATAATTGAGTTAGATAAAATGTTTTCTCATCTGACCTCATACATAAAGTTCCATATTTTCATGATACCAGTTTCAAATACTATTTTTTGCCTTAATCTTCAGTCAAACTCCAACTGTTGAAATTTTACCATTATCACCATCTTCCAAACTGACATTTGGTGCTGATTATTTGAACTTGAAGATTAAATTTTATTTACCAGGAACTTAAAAATTCATGGTTCTATATATGTACTTGTACACCGCTGTGGTCTCGAGGTAGGGTGATGCCTTGTCACGCAGCGGGCCCGGGTTTGATTCCCGGTTGGGACAGGCTCCTGGGTGAGGTTTTTTCAGGGTTTTTCCTCACCTGTAAGACAAATGCCAGGAAGCTTAGGGCCCAAAGGTCCCCGAAAATCATCTGGCCATCATCATCATCATCCTTCACTGGTGTAGAAAGCAACGGGAAGCTACCACACCTATAATTTCCTAGTAAAACTGCAAAAGCATAGCATGAAAATGCTATGATTGCAGTGAAAGACCTGCCCTCGGGCAGAATTACTATGGATGGATATATGTACTTCTGAATGAATATCTTTTCTCAAACTGTTAATTCTTCTCTAAATGTTTTAAAAGTTTGGTTTCTCTTCCACTTCTGTGATTCTCTAGCAAACAATGAGTTGCAATTGCAGATTTTTCAATTTCACAATGTTGGTTGGTTGGTTGGTATCTAATGTCGAGCACTTGATAATGAAATCATTCGCTCTCTTGCACTCTAATATTTAGCAGAAAGGCTGGTCTCTTCTACGAAGGCTGCACAATGATTAATGTTTCTAAGTGTTCTTTTGTACTCCTGTAATTGCCGATTTTTCAATTTCACAATTTTTTATATCCCTAAAGTGTTCTTTTGTACTCATAATAAAGAACACTTTAGAAATATTAAAAATTGTAAAATTTAGAAATTGGCAATTGCAGCTCATAGTTTATTAGAGAATCACAAAATTGGAAGAGAAACTGGACATTTAAAACATTTAGGGTCGGTTTCACCAACATAGGTAACTCTATTATGCCAGTTTTCCCATGTATAATGCATAGCTTAAACTGGCATAATACAGTTACCACTGTTGGTGAAAGTGACCCTTAGAGAAGTCTTTGGAATTAACAGTTTGGAAGAAGATATTCATTCAGAAGAACAATTTTTTTTGTCTAATACCACCAGGTTCTATTTTATGATATTTTTCTGGCTTTCTCCCTGGCATTGGCGGAATTGTAATCCATTTCTTAGGTTGGGGCAGAACCTTGAATTCTGAAATTCCTAATAAGCAAAAATTTAATCTTTAAGTTTATAAAATCGACACCAGATGGCAGTTTGAAAGATGGCGGTAATGACAAAATTTTAACAGTTGGAGTTTGACAGATGAGTCCACTGCAGTGGTCTCGAGTTAGTGTGTTGCCTTGTCATGCAGCAAGGCCAGGGTTTGATCCCCAGTCAGGACAAGTTTTCTGGGTGAGGTTTCATTCGGGGTTTTTTCTCACCTGTAAGACAAATGTCAGGAAACTTTAAGGCCCAAACGATCCCCCAAACATCATCTGACCATCATTAACATGTTCATTAAGTTTGGGATTAAGGCCTTTCCTGGTGCAACATTACCTATCACATATCATTGGGACAGTGTAATTCAGCCATCCAGGCGCTCCAACCTCAGAGATGGGTTACAATAATGCCATGGCAGGAGAGAATACCAGAATGACAAAATGATGTGGTGGCATTGAAAAAAAATAGTTTGACTGAAGATGAAGGCAAAATGGCTTTGAAACCGATATCGTGAAAACACAGAAC
Source organism: Diploptera punctata (assembly GCA_030220185.1). Taxonomy (NCBI): domain Eukaryota; kingdom Metazoa; phylum Arthropoda; class Insecta; order Blattodea; family Blaberidae; genus Diploptera; species Diploptera punctata. The sequence continues at coordinate 2,766,059 of JASPKZ010002337.1, forward strand.
TTTACAACGTGAGAAGAAAAAACATTTTATCCAACTCATTTATGAATTAAAAATTACCTCATAGTGTTACTTCCCACTGACACTTTGATTAAATTACAAATGAATCTCCTAATCATGGACTAAAGCTAAATGGAAAAGAGCATTATGTGATAGAATTCTAGTGCATGCATAATATGACTGCATTTTGTTTGCTGACACGCTAGAGAATCTTATAAATTAAAAAAAAACTTACAATGGCAGTTGTTTGTGGAGATGGTTGCTGTGACATCATGACTGGTTGACATTGCTGGTTAACTGGATTCTGCTGTTGAGACATTACGACCATTTGCTGTTGCTGTGGCATCATAATCATTCCTCCTTGGCCAATGCTCTTATTCGGCATTATCATCATCCCAGGTTCACCAACAGTTTGCTGCTGCTGTTGTTGTTGTGGCATCAACATAACTCCTGTCTGCTGCTGTTGATTTGTAGAGATTGTCGACTGATTAACAGATTGTTCCTTCCGATTTAAGATAATCATTCCAGTTTGGTTAACCTTGTGTTTGTTTGTTACCATGTCTAATTGTTTATTGGTTTGTTGTTGCTGCGGAAACATAACCATTCCTCCTTGACTAATGTTCTTTTTCTCTATTATCATCCCGGATTGACCAACAGTTCTCTGTTGTTGTGGTACAATTTTAACTCCTGTCTGCTGTTGCTGATTCGTAGAGTTTTGAGTTAATGTATACATTCCTTTTTGATAAACCAATTGTTTCTGTCTGTCTGTCACCATGCCTATTTGTTTACTGGTTTCTTGTTGCTGAGCATTATTCGCTGACATCAAATTCTGATTAATTATCTTTTGCTCCGTCTCGGATGATTCTGCCAAGTAATTCTGCAATATATTCTGTCTGTTAAGAGGCACTGGATTAGAAACTCTAATTCTTTTAGCTGGTTGTTCTCCTTCTGAATTTGAATTGGAGTAAGTAACTTTCAAAAGACCTGCAGGCTTAGGTTGACCATCAGATATGGGCCTGAGAGTATTGCTGCTACCGGTCTGTGACCTCGGAACCACATTATTTGGTAATCTTATATTGTTTATTGCTTTGCTAAGAGATGATGGTAGGTTACTGACTAGATTTTTTGAAGGCTGGGGAGAGATATTATTCAAAGTTATTTCTTCTGGATCACGCATTTTCACATTAACATCACCTACAATACAGAAATCTTCACCTTCAGGAATCAATGGGACGGTCGGTACTTTTACTACAGGAATGGCTTTTCCATCACTCGTGAGAACTACTGGACCCGTGTCAATTTTCTTCCTATCTGAAATGCTATAATCATTTACAATTTGTATGTCGTCGTCATCATCACTTAATTCAATAACCATTATGGGAACAGGAGGAGAAACAGGACCCGGTGCTGGGGAAGACGCCTGCGATGAAGAAGAATCTGTCGACGCTGCAGGTGGATTTTCTTCTACATTTCTTGATATTCTCAAATTTCTTCTTCTTCCAGGACGTCTATTCCGTCCAGAATATTCAGATAATGTATCTACTCCAGACCCACTTACAGTAGGTTCTTCATCTTGTTGTTCATTTTCATAATCCAAATTTGGTCGTTCTTGTGCTTGTTTAAGCATATTTTTACACTCATTACATTCCCATTCTGGATTTGACCATTTGAGTTGACCGCAACCAATATGTACACCCTGAGAACCACAGTATTTACATAGCACAAGTTCCCATCTAGTCCCTGTCATCTCATGGGAACGTCCTTTGGGGCAATGACACTTTGGGGCATCACAACGATTGTGCCTATGGAGAAGTTCCTGATACGCATTAGGAACAAGTTCCCAAGAAGCATCTTGTTCTGGGATGTAAATACCAAAATCTAACATTGCTTTTTGAAATGTCGGCTTATTATTACATAATGGGCACTTAAAGAAATATCCAGCACTCATAGCAAGTTTCTGTACACAGTCTCTGTGGAACCATGCATTAACACGGCAGCATGGAGCCCACAGTGTAGTTCTAAAAGCTGTAGGATCAACTTGATCATAACAAATAGGACATGTTGCTGGTTTATTCTTACTTTGTTGCAAAATATTGGCATCTATCTTCTGCAATGGTCTGTGAGTTGCACAGAATGACCTACAAAAAGAAAAGTAAATTATATCTAATGTCTTTAACAATAACAATAGCAATAATAATAATAATAATAAGTTTTATTTATTCTGGCAGAGTTAAGCCACAAGGCGTTCTCTTCCACTCAACCAGCACAAATTACAAGTATATATTTGACAATATATATTATATTTACACTATAACTCTTGCGCTGGTTCGAGTCTCCTTGGAGGAAGAAATTTTCTCATAGAATTTCGGCCAGAATGAGACCGGTGCCCACCCAGCATCATGAGGCATTTGGGTAGCTACAATGAGTAGCAAATGCAGGTTAAGAAGACCAGATATAACGGCTGAGGAACCCAACATGCTGACCACATGTCGCCCCTACACTGGCTACCTCTGTGCTTAATGCATGTGGATGAGGCCAGCAGCCGGCTGGTAGGCCAAGGGCCTTCTAGGCCTGTCACGCATTGAGTTTTTTTATACTAATTGAACAATCCATGAAAATGTCATACCGAGGTAAAAATTTATAAATTGACGCAGGAATAATTTTTAAAACGTAATATATATATATATATATATATATATAATCTTTAAAGATCAAATTTTCTGATTTTATAAGATAATGTTTCAAATGTGTATTATTTTAATCTAATATTAGTGGAAAAGCTTGTCATTTTCCAAACCTGTATAAACATGCAGAATTTTACCAATTTTTTGTTTAATGATTTGGTCGTATTAATTGGTTTTACATCACAAACTCTTTTTGTTAAACCATACTTTGGCCCTCCTTAGTGGTAAATGTAATAATATTAATAGCATTATAATGTTGTAGATACCTTAAATGTGTCCTACAATTGTTAACTGTAAGCTATGGCCATTCAGTCATGGAAAATGTATAAAAATTATTGTACACAACGTAATAATTGATGGATTAAAATTTCCTCTTGGATTCTACATTACACAACTAACAAAAAGGTATTGATGACATTTTCTTGTTAAGTCATTATTTTTCCCGCTAGAGTCCCGTGACTGACTGACTATTCGTCCTCTCATTTATATTGCTAATATGCATGATGCAGTCAGTTGCTTGCTGCACTCTGCTGAGGATTAACATAAACATGGTTTAGAAAATCTGGTAGACTGTTCGGTTCAGCTGTTCCATAAAATAATTACAGGCCCTACTTCTGTGTCAATTTGAGCTAAAAGGCAGTCAGCAGAAGCATTTAAATATATTCGGGTAAATGTTGCAATAAATGAAGCAGCCATACTTGTTGATTTCTCAGAAAATTATATCTACAAAGAACAAAATGATTGTAACAATAAGCATATCTTCATATTAACTGCTGTTGCCTAGTTTAGATGGAAGGTGACAGAGAAATACAATGTTCTAGTGTTATGTGACACATGGCACATAGTAGTAAAACTAAACAAATAATAGTTCAGGAGGTGACACAAAATGAGGTAGAAGACGGGAAGAGATATTTAGAAAAGCTATTTCAACATATTGTAATTATCCCGGCAACTCATTGAGTTCACCATGTGAAAGTGTTGAAGCCGTATGTTATAGAATATGCACAAATTTCAAATGAACAATCAGTGCAAAAAATTCACAAGTTTCGTGTGTGAGAGAAAATTATATTTTTATTAGTGGCATTAATTCCTCGTTATGCGATTCTTCAATATGTATGTTATTAAGTGGGTTGCTAGAGTATTGTGCTGTACCGCAATTAAAAATAAGTGTGTGGAATCTTACATGTTAGAAAATTATTGATGCGTGTGGACGATCATGTATGTGGGTCTCACATTAGTTTGACGTGTCATGTGTGTTGTATTATTTTGGGGATCCACAATCCTATGTTGCCACAGTTCCATTATTGTGCTAGCATTGCAAGTTGATTGCAACAACAGCTTTAAATCATATGAAGTTACTTGTATAAAAAAATACAATTGGCATGGCGTGTATGCAATTAAGTATAACCGGTAGTATAAAGGAAAATAATTATTGAGTGTAGCATTATTTGGAAACCGACAGAGTGAAAATGCATATGACAATGCTGTAATATGTGCGCCGGCTGGGAACAGACACGTCAGTCATAAAGTAAGATTTTGCACATTGTAAGAGATTTGTTTTAATTGTTTAGTTTAAAAATAGAACTCATGTCAGCAATGTAATTTGTAATCAGTTGTTTTGAAAGAATTATAACAGCATTTTCCACATTTAAATAAAAATTTTAATAATTTGTATACTGTACTTTTTCATTATTTCTGTGTCTTTAAAGTTTAGATGTGTGAAAGTTACTTTTAGTGTTCTGGAACGAACACTGCAAATTCCACATCGGTATTTTTATTTATTTCAATGGTCCAATCTAATAACAGCATCAGCTAAATTGTAATAAGTTAATATGGATATAATAAAATTATATGCATATTTAACTAAAGAGAAGGCCCTTTGTTATTAAGAAGTTAATATTTTCTTTATTTTGTGAAATTTAAAATGGTACATGGTAACCAAGTTAAATAAATTACACTATTTTAATTAATCTTTTTACAGTATATCAAATTGTACATTTCCTATACATGGTAAAACATGTGTAGTTCTTTATTCATCTCCATATTATCACTTTTTATCTATTATAATTTCATATTATTTTGTAATATTTGCAGCTCCACAATATCAAATTCTCGATAAAATCAGATGTCAGTCAGTCACAGAATGTAGTCAGTCAGTCACACATCACATATTAGGTTATAACTCCAGTCTTAATTGTGATTTTTGTTTCGTTTTTTATTGAGAACGTAACTTGAAATGTGCCCTCCAAATGGTATTTTGGAAAATTTAATTAGGAATCACACTTAAGAGAATGATATACATGAACATGTTAAGCTGCATGATGAGTTGACATTTATGTCAGTCACACATACTTATATAGATAATAAATAGCATTGTTTTTCTTCAGAAGTTGTATGTTTATACACAGTCTTAATCACACACTTTTCCTCTATCGTATCACATAGATAACACCTATAATTTCAATCAATTGTAATATTTACGCAACCATTTTACTGCAAAAGTGTATTGTAAATGTCAATCAGTCACATATGGAATTGCTCAATTATAAAGAATTAAAAATATATTAAATGTTGCAATGGAAATTTCATGTACAAACAACATTTTATATGAATATAATAATAACAATAATAATTTCATATAATAGTGTTGGGAATTTTATAATATGAGGTTTTCTTAATAAGAATCATGAATTCTTCTTACCTCACACATCTATGTTTTTTAACACAGAACTGCAGTAACGGGAAACATCATTCCAATCGTCAGCTATTTTCACGACTGTCAATTTTTCATTATGCTGGTAATTTCTAATAGAAAATTTCTTCTAGAAACATCATTCCCATCATCAGCTGTTTTCATGACTGTCAATTTTTCATTATGCCGGTAATTTTCTAATAGAAAATTTCTTCTAGAAAATTACTGGCATAATGAAAAATTGACAGTTGTGAAAACAGCTGGCGATGGGAATGCTGATACTGCAATTCTGTGTTAAAAAAGAGATATATGAGGTAAGAAGAATTCACAATTCATTCGATTCTTATTAATAATAATAATTCTTATGATAATGACGATAATTATAGTATAAGTATGATAAATTATAGGAAAAACACCAATTAATATATGTGCAACCTTAGAGAAACAAATGAGTCATCCGCAGATTCTATCAACCGATCGGGGAACTTCGTGAGCGCTCGCAGAAGCCGTATTCACATCAACACGTTTTCAGTAATTGTACTGGGTTGTTTGTTAATTAACGCAGTGCACACTCAAGCAACATGAAAGAGAGAGCTTGGCTTAGCATATTTCTGTGGTCGAGAGGTTTAGCAGACATCATCAGCATTTGTTACCTCACGGGTTCAATTCCCGTTCTACTTTTTCTTTTTTTTAAGTGAACGTTAGAATAGCATTTTGTCTGTAATATAGTTTCATATTTAATTTTATATATGAGTTTTATGGCTTTAATGCACACACAAAACACACAAAAACATAAATTAAAACCTTCTTCTAATAAATAAATGAGGAAAGAAAATAATATCTTCTAAAATGAAAACTTTAACAAAAACAAAATCAATATCGGGTGTACGAACCCTCAGCATCTATTACCGCCCTCAATCTGCGGGGCATTGATGCAATCAAATTTCTACAGGCACGTGGATGACCGGCTAGAGCATCCCAGGTGTCTTGAATTTGTGCCCATAAGCCATCTTTTGTCTTTCGTGCATCTGCAGGCCAATTAGAGTTCATCTCTATTTTCATCTTAGCCCACACATTTTCAATTGGATTCAAATCTGGTGAACAGGAAGGCTAGTCTATCACTCTGATATCCTGCCTCTCTGAGAATCAATCTGAAACCACTTGACAAGTGTGGACAGGATGATTATCCTGTACGAATTCAATAATTCCATCAGGATATGTCATCCTCACAGATGGAATCAAGATGTTCCCTAGTTTAGCCTTATACTGCACATTGTTCAGTGTGTCATCCAACTTCCACAATACACCCAGACTGTCCCATGATATCCAGCCCCAACACGACAGATATGCGACCATGACGAAATTGTCTAGCCACATATTCTGCATCGTATCGAGGCCCCTTTGGACAACTGACAATCACTTTGCCGTCATAAGTAGAAGAAAATGTCACCTCGTCTGGGAATATTATATTATTTCAATAACAGTTGGAATTTTCCTCTGCAAAGACAAGCCAAAACAATCTGTGATTGTCTGTCAGGTGTTCATTCTTTGCTGCTGTCCGTGCAAAAAATCCTGCATCATTTAAATGCTGCAGAGCGGTCCGAGCTGATCCAGGGAATTGTGAATTTGCTTTCATTTGAGAAGCAGTTTGAAAGGGGTTCCTATGGGCTTCTGCAATTAAAACTTCATTCTCTTGGGGAGTGGAAACATGTCTTCTTCCTGAACCAACACTACAGTTTTCAATCCCTTCCCTGGATAATCTCACCCACCTGAGCTGTAAATGCAGGGACTCTCAAACGCCTTCCAGCCTCATGGGCAGAAAACCTGCAACGTTTACCACTGCAAGGAAAGATTGCCTTGTGCCTATGTTCTTGTGTGTGGTAAAATTCAATGAGATTCATTACAAACAAACTTGTTAAAGGCTGTTGCTTTTGCGCAGACGTCTGCGCATCACAGTCTATTGAATGCAATACATTGAAATTCGATGTTTTTATTATTAATTTCATACATCTCAATGATGGATAAATCATATTGAAGAGAAAAATTATACGCTCAGACCGGGACTTGAAAAGCACTTGGACTAGAAAACCAAGGGTCCCGGGTTCAAGTCCCGGTCTGAGCGTATAATTTTTTTCTTCAAATATGATTTATCCAACATTGAAATTTCCTACAACAAACCCTGAATGTGGTAAATATAATTGTTACAATAACGACATTAACATTGATTTAATTCAAATGTCAAAAAATAAAATGTATTTAATTCATAAAACATTTTAATACAAATATCACGAAAAAAAACTGCATATTTAAGGATACGAACCTGCGACCTTCATTAACAGAAACCGTGACTGCATGCTTTACCACTGAACTAACAGAACACGTAGGAGTGTCTTCAATTCATGCCACATAAGAACAGTAGCTCAGGGACTGCACAATTATGACTAGTTTCCTAGTTTGAACCCAGCGCTGTGCCGAGTAGGACTTACAGAAATGTGCATTCAAGAGATGACTCATTTTTTTGTCTAAGGTTGTACCTTACACTGGGTAATGATGAAGTTGAGGTTACAGCAAATATACACTTATATCTGAAGAGAAAAATTATACCCTCAGACTGGGGCTCGAACCCAGAACCTTTCGAGCCCCAGTCTGAGCAAATAATTTTTCCCTTCAAATATAATTTATCCATCACCGAGATGTATGAAATGAATAATAAAAACATTGATACATTTAGATTCCTTTTAAAAGATGCCAATGTCCGGCAGCCCTGATTTCTTGTGGTAGGGAATTCCAGTTGCAAGAAGTGAAGATAGTACATGACATGGAGTAATGTGATGTCCTATGTTGTGATACATTAAGCAAGAGACTATGTTGTGATCGTGTATTCTTCAATTCATGCCACATAACAACAGTAGCTCAGGGACTGCACAATTATGACTAGTTTCCTAGTTTGAACCCCGTGCTGTGCCGAATAGGACTTACAGAAATGTGCATTCAAGAGATGACTCATTTTTTTTGTCTAAGGTTGTACCTTACACTGGGTAATGATGAAGTTGAGGTTACAGCAAATATACACTTATATCTGAAGAGAAAAAGTATACCCTCAGACTGGGCTCGAACCCAGGACCTTTCGAGCCCCAGTCTGAGCAAATAATTTTTCCCTTCAAATATAATTTATCCATCATCGAGATGTATGAAATGAATAATAAAAACATTGATACATTTAGATTCCTTTTAAAAGATGCCAATGTCCGGCAGCCCTGATTTCTTGTGGTAGGGAATTCCACTTGCAAGAAGTGAAGATAGTACATGACATGGAGTAATGTGATGTCCTATGTTGTGATACATTAAGCAAGAGACTATGCTGTGATCGTGTGTTTAAGTTATGGTTGGAGAATACTGGAAATGAGAGGATAAATAATCGGGAGTCGAGGTATGTATGATCTTAAATAAGAGAACCAGACAGTATAATTTTAATTAAGGTAGAATTTTTTTATCACTCACCTCATATTGTTCTTCTTATTTGACTATAAACTAGTTTTGGAACATAGTTTCTGTTCCATCATCAGTATCTTCATGACCGTTGTTCTGTCGTTTTGAAGCGCTGTCCTTCACTCCTTCCATTGGCTGACTGAAAAACCTCGAAATCAGGTCATTCTCACCGGGAATTTCAAAGTTCATCAATTTCTTCTTTTCGCTCTTTTTAATGTAGATCTTTTCCCAAACAGTAAGTTCTTTTGGTTTTTCTATTTGTTTTAATAATTTAGCTTCTTTCTCGATAAGATGTTTTTCAGACCATGCATGGGCAGTCACTGCAGATTTTTCTACTTCCCCTTTCTTGACATTCCTGAGATGTTCTTTCACTCTAGTTTTCAAGTTTCTCTTAGTTTTTCGTATGTAGAATTTCTCACATTCTTCACATTTAATTTGATAAATCTGAACCGAAAGTGCGTTTTTTGGCTCATTACTGTAGCGTCGTTCTCCTCCCTAGACTGGGATATTCATGAACTATGCCAATATTCCTTTCTCCTTGCATTTACCCACCCACTCTCTCCCTCTTTACCTCTCCTGCTGCGCTGTGTCTACGGCGCATCTCCCCTCTACCTCGGAACCTTCATATACGTGGTGCACAGGCAGAACGTTATCATTCAAGCAGATCATTCATTCAGCATTCAATGTTTGAATCATCGATCCAGTCCGAGATGGGATTGGAACTCTAATATGGACAAGGTCGTCTGAAGCCGAGAAGCGGCATAGTTTTAGTTGGTCCTGTAGACCAGGGAAGAAGCCGCCCCTGGCTTGGACTCTAGCATGAGTGTGGTATGTGGTACGATGTGGTTTTTTTTGTCTTGTAGAAATACTATTATTTATTTATTCACTTTATATTGTTTTTCTTTCTTGAATGATCCAAATGTTTTTCTTGATTTTGTTTTTACTTCAGACAACTTGTTTGCATTAAATATCATCTTTTATATAATTCATCTGCTATCTGATTTATGTGCACGTAGCTGTTTAGATATCCTATACGGAAACTCACTCACTTAGGAAATCATTTCCAGTTCCCTTACTTTTGCTGTCTAGCTTTCCTGATTGATAATTATTGTGAAAACCATCATTTTCAGTCTCTCTGTGGATTTGAGAATCCTTATTTATTCATGTTAATATATCTAGGAAAGAAAGATGAATCAATCCTTGCCTTCCATGGGCCCGAGGCAAGTAATTTTGTGATTAATAACCTTGGAGGTAATCAGATCTACGCTAATAGAGGCAACAGCAACAAAACACGATCCCGCACAAATGGTGGCGAGTAGTGAGGAGGTTCTCACCGCGCCTGCACAAATGGTTGCGCAGAAGCGTGGTTTATTAGAGAGGTTAACTAATCCCTCACCCCACCCGCACAAATCCCTGATTTGTTTTCTTCTTTAATTTTCTCATTCTTATTATGTCTAATCAGTCTACTGATGCTGTAGTCATTTTTGGGTGCTAACCTTATGTTGAAATCTTTAAAATTTTTTTTGAAACTTGTGGTGTTTTAATGGATGATATGTGAATTTTCTAAATTTTACATTTTCTTCTTTTACTTTTAGAAGAGTGCTTTGATTAATAAAATTTTTGTCTTTTGAACTTGTTTATTTTCTTGAGTATAATTTTTATTGCAAAACCATTTTTCGTGGCTACGTTGATTATGTGTCTTTTTTCTTTTTCATAATTTTCTTTGTTCATTGGTATGTTCACTAAATCTATGTGTCAAACTATTGAAAACTGCTTCTTTGTGAGCTATGTTATTGAAACCTGATGCTTTTATGTAGTTATCTATATGTGTCTTCTTTCTGTAAATTCCAAACTCTATCTTATTTTCTTCATTCCTTTTTAAGTTGAGATCTAAAAATGGCATTTCTCCATTGATTTCCTTTTCCATAGTGAACTTTATAGTTTGACTTTGAATGTTCAATAATTTTAATAAGAAGAACAATATGAGATGAGTGATAAAAAAATTCTACCTTAATGAATATACCTCTTAGTGAGAATTTCTAAAATAAGTAAGTATAATTTTCTTCTATCTATAAGATGTAACCATGACAATTGGCAGAAAAATGGAGAAATGTGATCATATTTTCTGGACATTAAATATGAATCTGAATCACATACTATGGATATGTTGCAGTTTGTCACTTGTCAATTAGTAGAATGTCACAATAGGCAAAATGCAGCATCACTAAATCAGACAGACAGAAAATTAAAACAACAAAAACTGAGTAATTATTGTTTCTAGGTACTGAATTCAGCCACTTCTTCAAACATGGATAAAATAATACAATTAACTAATTCACTGGCACTATTGGAAAATGACCACATGGACATAAGCTATTCACACATCCCTGTCCTGAGCTAATGTCTTCCAATCATACCCGTATAATCTACTTCCCTCAAATCATGCTTAATGTTATTCTCCCACCTCATTCTTGGTCTACCAACTGGGCATTTTCCTTCTGGTTTTCTTATAAGGCCCCTCTTTCATTCCCCATTAGTTCCACATGTCCTGCCCATTGCATTCTACAAGACTTAACTGTTCTTATTATATCTGATTTCCTATAAAGCTCACGTAGCTCTGTTATGTAGTCTTCTCCATTCGTCTGTCTGTTCATCTCTCTTTGGTCCAAAAAATTACTGAAAAACTTTATTTTCAAATACTCATAATTTTTTCTCCTGCCTTAAAGTAAGAGTCCATGTTTTGCATCCATATAACTAGGATAATAACAGTTTTATATATTTTCAGTTTAATTTTTCTGAGATAAGTTGGGACGACAAGAGTCCCTATAATGCATTTCCAGAATTGAGCGTATATTTAATTTATTTGTGCACCTCATGCTTATTTGTAATTAATGTTTCTAGGTACTGAATTCAGTCACTTCTTCAAAATTTCTCTCATTTGTTATTAACTTATATAATGTTTGTCTAGTTTCACTGATGTTTGCTTCTAGTCTCAATTTCTTAGTGTTACTCAGTGTGCATGTTGGATCTTAGTATCTCCTCACTATCACCTAATAATATACATCATAAGTGTTAACAGCTTATTAACACCAATTTTTTAAAATAATTTTTATTTTTTAAAAATGTCTGAAGGAAACAATAGCTGTACATTACTTACTTGAACTGCCCAAAAAACTGATGCAAGGAACCGGCTCTGCGACCACAAGGTAAATGAAACACCTTTTTACATCGAGAAGCGCAACAGCCTAGGGTTGCCCCTAACAATCTGCAGTATGAACATGCCTGCAACAAATTGACATTCTTACAATATAATCAGTATTTACACTTTTGTCGGCTGCGGTGGATTAGTGGTTATGCTCCTTGCCTCTGGTCCCGAGGGTCGCAGGTTCAAACCCGTCCGGGGTCGATGGATTTTTTTAGGATGGAAAAATCCAAGGAGCAAGTCCTCCAGGAGGGACTTTAAGCCATGGGTCCCGAGTCTGAAGATTTTCAGGCTCGTAAAAGATCCTTAAGTCTGAATGAAAAGGCCTCTAAGCAAAATTTACCGAATTTTCCCGTCCTAGTATTACCTTGGTTTCCTAGGTGTCAGTATGAGGGGGAACGCTGACCACGGACCACTCAATTGAACATCTATACGAAAACAAGTGTAACTAAACTAGTATGGTTCAAATTCTTCCCTGTAGGGGGAGAGCGCCTAAATTTCTGTTAAGGGAAACATGGGCTTACAAGATACAAGAAGATTTACACTTTTGAAATTCATGGTAGAACATCGTTGAGGTTAAAACTGTGTTAAAATTTTTTAATTTGTACCTGATAAAACAGTCATGCTCAACTAATTAACTTCTCTTGTAAAATGTCATCACACTATTACAATCTAGGCCTTTCAAAGAACATGTTTCATCTTCAGGATTTCTCATGGTACTGAATTATTTCTATATTTCATATAGAGGGTTCTGGTCGTTGGGTGTGTTCTCATTCAGCATGTTCGTATTTTTTGCCTGCTTGATAATTTCAATTTCTTCAAGAATATTGAACAGACACAAAATCAACATTCTCGAAGAAATTAAAATTATCAAGGAGCAAAAAAAATACAAATATGCTTAACGAGAACACGTCCAACGACCTCAACCCTCTATATGAAATTACAAACAATTCAGTACCATGAGATCCTGAAGAAAGCTCTTTGAAAGGCTAGATTTTAATAGCGTGACAACATTTTACAACAGAAGTTAATATATATTGGTTAAGACTTTCACGGCTATCATTATGCATATTAAAATACCTTTTCGGGATTCTTGGCCTTGTCTTCTCGACGTTTCATCACCTTCTGTGGGGGACATCTTCAGGAGAATTTGCTTGTGTCTTCAGAAGATTTTTCTTGTGTAGATTTTCGTAGTAACTGTTAATTAGCTGTTAACTGATTTTACCGTAACTATGATTTTTAGTAAATAATTTCTAATTGGTTGAGTTAAACATAGAGTAGCTCACCCATTTGCTGTTGTCGTGGTATTTATGTCATGACTTACTACATTTGTCAATAAGGTTTTATTCAACACTTTTCTAAGGCAGGATACCAAGTTTTATAAATTCTCAAACCCTCCTCTTTTCTGTTAAAATTTTGTTTATATTTATATATCTCAATAGCTTCTCTGTTTAATCGAGTATAATAATGTATGGTATTACATAAAACCTGAGTGTCATTAAATAAAATCATGTGATTAGTATTCCTCATAAAACCTCATGATGATATTATTCTTCTTAATAGAATGCTACAGCATCAATTGAAGAATTCTTTGGCCTTCTCAACGAGTTATTTCCACACTTTTCTATTCTGGACACATTTGTTCCAATTTCTTTATCTTCATCAATTTATTTACATCATCTTTCCATCTTCTTTTGGGTCGTTCAATATATTTAGGGATTAATGGCTTCCATTTGTAGATCTTTTTTTACCATCTTTTTATCATACATTCTACTGGGTGTCCCAATAAGAACGCCAGATTTGAATTGGCCGCCATTTATTTACTATGAGGTTGGCAGCACTCTACCTACACTTTTTGTTTTCTATATTTGTTGCAGTTACTGGATATGGAGTGTTACACTGCTGAACAACAAGTTTCAATGGTGAGTGTTATGCTCAAACTGTTTGAAGGCTTCGTGCACTCTTAGGTCGGAATAATGCACCTAATGAGTCAACTATTCGGAGGCTGATGATGAAATTCGAGGCAACAGGGAACGCTGCAAACATTCCAACACCTGAATGCACTCGTCGTTTGCGGTCTGTTCAGAACATCTTCATTGTGAGAGATAGTGTTCAAGTGAGTCCGAACAAATCCATTCGTCGATGTTCACAGCAGTTAGGCATTTCAAGAAGCTCATTGCAGAGGATTCTCGTGAAAGATCTGCACATGCATGCATTTAAAGTGCAGTTAACCCAAGAACTGAAACCAACAGACCATTTGCACTAGCTGCGGAGCATCTTGTAGTGGACATATGCCAGATGTCATTTTCCATACTTAAATCGGAACGTATACCCTTTGTGTTCATGTATGAATATATATGTCATTTCTTTCAAATATAGTTTATTTTGTGCATTATTAAAGCCGGCGCTCTTATTGGGACGCCCTTTATATATATATATATATATATATGTGTGTGTGTGTGTGTCCAACATAATGGAAGTTGAGTGGAAGGCCAGCTCTCTTGCATCATAAAATGGTAATTGCTCAGAAATCTCATGTTGTTATGAAATATTTCCCCTTCTTTGATCCACAAAAAGATTTTTGGGATGAATTAATGTTTCATAATTTTTTTAAATTTGTTGCCATAATGAGCCCCCAGAAACACCAAATTTTCTTCCTGCTGCACAGTTGTCCGTAATTTCTGCTTCTCTAATTACCATGAACTTAACATTAGCATCATCACTGTGAACCAGTCAAAATCTGTATTCATCACCCGAACTGTGTTTTTCAACAGAATATGAATTTTTAACACTCTCAACTTTACTGCTTCCATTATAATTTTTTACTGTCATTGTCAAGATTATTTTTACCAAAGCAATTTTTTGAAATACTTTACAATATATGACAAGAACATTTTTTCTAAAAATATTTTGTAAGTTCCAGCCATTCACCGTGCACATGTACCAACAGACACAAAGCAGTTTACACTATGGAATCACGGGATGCAGTCAACATATACACAATATTTGAACTCATGTTGCCAATGAAGCTAAAAGCTAACGTAATGCAATTTAAGTGCTCTAACCTGTGTAAAACTAACCTAATGCAATTTAAGTACTCTAACCTGTGAAAGACAAACCTAAAAGCTAACCTAACACAATTTAAGTACTCTAACCTGTGAAAGACCAACCTAAAAGCTAATCTAACACAATTTAAATGCTCTAACCTGTGTGAGACCAACCTAAAAGCCAACCTAATGCAATTTAAGTACTCTAACCTGTGAAAGACCAACCTAAAAGCTAACCTAACACAATTTAAGTACTCTAACCTGTGTAAGACCAACATAAAAGCTAACCTAATGCAATTTAAGTACTCTAACCTGTAAAGAGCAACCTAAAAGCTAAACTTATGCAATTTAAGTACTCTAACCTGTGAAAGACCAACCTAAAAACTAACTTAATGCAATTTAAGTAATCTAACCTGTGAAAGAATACACGCTGATTTTATTTAGTGTAAATTAATTGACACATTCAGTACCGTAAACCAGTTAAGGCATTTAAAGAGACTATCGTGTATGCGGCTGTTGGTCAGTTAACTCGTTTTAGGGTGGGTGCGAACAAACCGCATTTATATTCGGCGCCTAAATATTGTGTTGGCTTAGTATGTCTTGGAGATCATGGATGGCATGTAAATGTACATTTTCTATTCCCGTTTGACACATTTAACCTTGGTGAATCCCCTTTTATTTTTAAAACAAACAACACATGGAATTCGTTCACCCAAACTTGACTCCAGGCTGCAATCACGTCGTATATGTTTCTCGTTATCGCGCTGTTTTTTGTGCGTGAGTGAAACCATGGCGAATGAAAAATATCTCACTGAAGAAGAATTAGTGAATATTTTGTATAATGATGATTCAGATGATGAACTGATTCCCGAATTAGAAGATTCACAAAGTGAAAGTGAAGACGAACTTCCACTTCCTGAAATTGATACGCCGATACCATGTGATGTCAATCACCCAAGTTATTTCACCATCAAATCCTACTAGGATATCTCCTTTAGGTATGTACAAAATTTGAATTTTCTAGGACTAATAGTTTGTGAATAATGGTCCATTTTCTGAAGTGCCACGAAAAGGATAGCTGGGGTATTTAAATGGCTGGCCTGTGGGTTTAAATGCCCTGCTCAGTGCTTGGTACTGAATGTGTTAACACAGACTCTATGTTGGCTGCACTGGAACACAGAATATTCATTAAAAACAATATGGCTGCCACATCTTCATGTAGTTCAATATCGTGAAAAAAATATATTCAAATAATCGTTAAAAAACATGTAAAAATCATTGTAAATGGTGGGAAATAATTTGATCACTGGGCCGTCCTATGAAACGCTGGAGGGAAAATTTTCTATAGGATCGTAACAGGCCTTGGCCTAATACTTGGAAGGAAGAAGAAGAAGAAGAATAATTTGAAAAATGAAACCCTAGGAATAAAATTTGAAAGGAGTTTATTAAGTCATTTAAAAAGACATGTCACACATTGTAAAGTTTAGCCCAAATTTTTCCAGCCTTCCTATTTATTGGCTATCAAGCTACAACAAACTCCCGATTATCTGTGCATGACTCTTTTTACTGTATTTTTTAAAAATGAAGATAGATACTGTACTGTATTTTGTATTGTTATGAAAAATTTCTTTATTTTTAAACTGCGCTTAGAAACTAGCATAATACAGTAACCTTCACTCACAACCCCCTCCCTTAACGTGTTTAACGGCGCCAACTAACATTCTGAGAATATAATACAATTTCGGAAATTTCCATTGTGTGAGTCACTGGATTGAAACCACAGATATGCTGTGGCAGTGGGTTTATCACTGGTTAGTAGTGTGGTTATAGCTGGTTATTAGTGTAGTTATCGCTGGTTATGACAGCCATTTTGAATAACTGTTGTAACCAGAGTAATCATGACAGGAAATAGTCCCACTTTTTTTTTCATATTTACAAGTAAAATAAATGAATTATAATTACGACTCGCACCTATATACATTTAATACACTGTTCCAAAATGATGGACAGGGTTTTAAGTAGTTGGTATAGCTTTACAAATGAAATTGAATGGGTGATTATTTGCTAAAATGAAAGAAAAACTGTGAAAGTTTCATATCCTATATGCAGTAATTTGTTTGTCATTATTACGTCAGCGTTAAATTTGTAAAAATGGCGATTCCTGTACAGAAGTCATTCTGTGTGTTGCAATTTGCGAGGTCTGGTTCCATTGCTGCAGTGCAGCTAGCTTTCCGACGGTAATTTGGAATTGATCCTCCGACAGATAAAATTATCCATCGATGGTATAAACAGTTAAAAACAACTAGACGTATCTGTAAAAGGAAAAGTCCAGGACATCCACGAACACCAAATGATGCATTGATCCGGATGACATGATTCATTCCCATACCCCCCACGGTCTCCCGATCTCACAACTTGTAATTTCTTCCTGTGGGGGTATGTGAAGGACCATGTGTACGTGCCACCACTTCCGGTCGACCTTCCAGACTTGAGAAGGATTGTTGCTGCTGTTGAATCCATTACTCCAAATATGCTGACCAAGGTTTAGGAGGAATCCGACTATCGGCTAGATGTGTGCCTTGTGATAAAAGGTGCTAACATTGAACACTTATAAAGTATCTTATAAAAACTCGAAGAGTGTTTCTTTAATCCCATGTAATTTTTGTTCTTCTATATATCATGTTAGGGAAATTAAATAACTTTGAAATACCATCCATCATTTTGGAACACCCTGTATAACATTTTATGAATATTTGTTGCATTTTAGTGGTGCTAAAGTGGGTAAATAAATTTTTTATTAATTATTAAATTGATATTGAGAAGCTAAAGCTATTACTATGATAGAAATAAGTAAATTAATGAACACAATTAAATTATTGTAAATCAATGGCGAAGAGAAAATTTTTTGCCTGAACCGGGAATCGAACCTTTAGCTTTCCGTGCGGGGTTCGATTCCCGGTTCAGGCAACATTTTTTCTCTTTACCATTGATTTACAATAATTTAATTGTGTTCATTAATTTACTTATTTCTATCATAGTAATAGCTTTAGCTTCTCAATATTAATTCAATAAATAATGCTATAGCTGTGTGGAGTCCCTTCATGTCTTCTTAACATAGAAGCCATTCATTGTGTATTTGTGAATGATGATTCATTGCAATTGAATGTGGGACCAGTAGAGTAAGGTAAAGGAAGGATTTCTGCTTGGATGGGAATGAAGCCTGGATTAGAGCTCAGTGGACAGAGCATTAGCATGGAAAGCTAAAGGTTCGGTGTTCGATTCCCAGTTCAGGCAAAAATTTTTCTCTTTACCATTGATTTAAAATACATTTCTGATCAACTTCCATAGTGCTGAATAACTTAATTGGATATCCGCATTTTTTTTTATTTTCCTTGCATATCTCGATCCCAATTTACACGGATAATCAGGAGTTTGTTTCAATTTCAGTCACATATTATTTGTCCAGTGTTGCATCTGTGAACATTTACAAGCAGGAAACTGTATACTATACAGCATTTTGACATCTGATCTCAACAGTCAGCAACTATGTAGCCTACTATGCAACACAAAAACATTGACCTCAACTGGATTTATATCTTAGTTGATTTTTTTTTATTTTAGATTTTAGAAAAAAAAAGTCTTACAATCGAGTAAATATGGTCCATTGTTCATATATTGTTTCAACACAATTACCAACATTTCTTTAACATAATTTAATAAAATGGAATGAATATTCACAAAGAAATTATTTCAACTCACCAATTGTCTCCCCCTCCTTAGCTCCTTCAAGATATCTTTCCTCAAGAAGCCAAGAATACCCTCATTGTCATCTCCATTCTGTTCCATGTTGGAAGATAACAACTGGAAAAAAACACATCTCGTCAATGTATTATATTGCTATATAAAGAGTCATTAAATTATTGCATTATTTCATGCTATACATTTTAATTGAGTAAATACCATCTTAAGATTTAAACTAAAACTCTTTTTTATACCTCATCTCATATCCAGCCTTATATTTATACCAGTTTCAAAATCTTGGTGGTTTCATCTTCGGTAATATCTCATCGACTGATGTTATAATTTTCAGAACTGCTTCTTATTCCCTCTGTTGGTGGACCGATGAACCTCCAGATCAAATAAAAATCCCCAGGAATTTAGAAATTTACAGGTTTTTATTTCATGTTTTTTTGAACGTGGATTTTTCCCCAAACCATGAGCTCTTTCTGTTTTTCTATCTGTTTAATTAAAATGGCCTTTGAATCAATTAGATGTTTTTCAGACCAAGCATGAATAGCTACTGCTGGCTCTTCAACTTCACCATTTTTTGACATTTCTAAGATGTTCTATTACACTTGTTTTCAAATTTCTTTTTGTTTTAGAAATGTCATAAATGGTGAAGTGGAAAAGTCAGCAGTAGCTGCTCATGCTTTGGTCTGAAAAGTATATACTGTATTTATGCATGTATAGACCATGTGCATGTATATGGTCACATCTAAGTTTTGCGATAATAAATTGGGGAAAAAATATTTGTCTTATATTTTCGCTAAGAAGCAGTGCAAAAGACAGAAGTAGGCATACAGCATTTTTAAATCTGGCAATGGTGTAAATTCCAGAGCTTCTGTTGCCAACTATGTAACGGTATATTCGGACTATGGCTCAGTCATTAACACAAGGGTAAAAGGGACGGTTAGTTGGTAGGTGTGGTATTCATTGTCATTTGTGTTCACTTTGTGTAAACATGGGTCAGTGCAGAGCAATTTATACCTCCAAATTCAAGCTACAAATGGTGCGCTATTCAGCAGAATATGGAAATAGGATAGCAGGAAGAAAGTTTGATGTGGATGGAGAGAGAAAAAAAAAAAAGAAGGGTGGATCCAAATAAAACATGCACTTGAAAACACATCACAACATCAATAATCCTTCTGCGGAAAGAAACGAAATAACCTCAGTTAGAAAGAGTTCTTCTGGATTACGTATGGAAAACAAGGGCAGGTGGATTTCAGTTTGAAGGTCTTAAGATAGCCAAGAATATGGAAATCCCATGCAATGAATTTAAGGCAAGTTATGGCTGAGCAAGGCAATTTATGACACGTCATGACCTAGTAATTTGGCTGCATTGACAATAAAATTTTTCTAAAATGAAGCACATTTTCTAGTTATTTCATGTATAAGCCACATCCTAATTTTGAAACTTATATTTTAGGTAAAAAAGTGTGGCCTATACATGCGCAAATACAACAATAGATACAAAAGCCAGTTTAATTAAACAAATGGAGAAACAAAAAACTCACGGTTTTGAAAAAATCCACATAAAATATTAATTCTGAAATTCCTGGCGATTTTGATTTGCTCCAGAGTTCATCGATCCACCAACAGAGAGAGTAAGAAGCACTTCTCCTAAATGAAATAACATCAGTCGACAAGACATTACTGAAGATGAAACCACCTAGGTTTTGAAACCAGTATAATTAAAATACTGGATATGAGGTGAGATATAAAGAATTTTAATTTAAATCTTAAATTAACCATAGCGATTTTTCTTATGAAAGTTCATTGTAAGTATCGTCTCACCTATCAGAAAACACTTTTTTGACATACTGAAGTTCAACTGCATTACTTATAAATATTTTCAAACTGACTCTTATAGATACACATTAAATTTATTTTTAAAATATTGTGATTTAAACAATTAAAACCATTTGATTTAAATGGTAACTAATCCTAATTTTTAACAATTTTATATAAAAAGATTCAATGTTGTCTTGTAAGTTAATGTATATTTTGCAATTTAAATCCTGCCTATTTCTTACAAGATAACTGTCAATTATTGCATGCTGAAACTTACCTTGAAATTTGCTCCAGAGAAGTGTCGTAATGTACAAAGGCCAAGTCCAAAAAATTATCTGCCGTTATTAACTGCAAGACACTAAAATCAAGTGCCAAATCTCTCTTTTAAACTACAGGGAAGTAATATAACTCCTGTATTGCCAGATTAGAAAAACACTCATTACCCTACCTTACGCACTGCATCCTGCCTCTATCCATTCTGTGCATAACTCATGCAGGGATGTATATCACATCCATGCAGTGGGTTACCACAGCTGGATTCTGGCTTCAATTTCTGTACCTTGCACTTTAAAATGGCAGATAATTTTTTGGACACGGCCTTGGTACATCACAATGCTTTTTTGGAAGACATTTCAAGTAGGTTTCAGCATGCAATGACCGACAGTTTCCTTGTTAACTCACTAACTCAATGGCACTATCGAACCCGTAGGTTCATGGCCATGCGGACATAAGCTATCCATACATCCCTATCCTGAGCTAATCTTTTCCAATTATTACCTGCATAATCTACTTCCCTCATATCTGGGATAATTATATTCGCTGGACGCAGTCGTTGGTCTACCAACTGGGGATGTTCCCTCGGTGTGTTGTGTACAAGAAGTTTCTATGCAGGTCTTTCATTCCCACAGTTATGCCACATATCCCGCCCATTGCTGTCTACGAGACGTAACTGTTTCTATTTACATTGGGGGGCGTCCGATAAAGACCATGTAGTTCACTGTTATGTCTCTTCTTCTCCCTTCTCCTGTCTGTTCATCCCCCTTGTTTGCGCCAAACAGGGTCCGAAGAACGTTATATTCGCAAAGACCCGGAATCTCCTTTCCTCCCTTAAAGAACAGATGTTGCGCATCCATATAACTGGTAGAATAACATGGTTATACAGTTGCGGAATGTTGTTGGTGGAAAGGAGTTGGTACGTCAAGAGACCCTGGTAATACATGTCCAGAATTGAGCCTAGGCTGAAGTTCTTTGTGCATCTCATTCCTATTTGTATTATTGTTCCTACGTATTTGAATTCAACCACTTCAAAATTTCCCTCATTTGTCATTAGCTGTACATTTCCATTATATAATATAGCCTATTTCTAGTGTGACCATATATTTAGTTTTACTGACATTTACTTCCAGTTCCAATTTCTTAGTGTTAAATGAATAGTGTTTGCATGTTGGCCCTTAGTATCTCCTCATTATCGTCCAATAGTATTACATCATCAGCATAAACTAACAGCTTATTAATACCATTGAGTTGTAGGCCTTCTTCATCCTCTTAGAGATTTGATAGCATGCTCTAGTACAGAATTGAATAGTATAGGGGATAGTGCATCTCCTTGCTTAAACCCATCGTGAATTTCAAAAGTATATGAAAACTGTTTGCCTACACGAACCCAATTCTCCTTGCCATTTAGACACATTCGTATAAGTCTAATTAACTTTTTAGGAATTCTGAACTCCAGCAGGATGTTATATAACTTCTCCCTATTAATTGAAAAGTATGGTTTTTGAAATATACATATAGTTGATGTATAGTACCATTATATTCCCATTTTTTTTCTAAAATCTGCCTTATACTAAAAATCTGATCTGTTGTAGTCCTGTTTCTTCTAAATCCACATTGATGATTTCCTAGAATGTCATCAATATAGGGGATAAGTCTGTTTACTAATATATTTGTTGACAATTTCATTGTTAGTTAAAGTAATTCTCATAATAATAGATACATATCGACGGTAGGTAATGAAAACCTTGTAACTCCATCAGTCATTGAAAACCACATAACTCCACCAGCCAGCATAGAAATATGTGATGCATAACCTGTTGAGAAGACGGACTTCAAATTTATTAATAGCTTAACTAGTATTCTGTAGTAAAATATGTCGAAACTATTGCTGTATCAATTTTCATAATTATTTAAAACAGTTGTTTGTTTCTCCTGTAAAATTTACCAAAATGGAGTTTCATTGCCCACCACTGATGTGATGTAAAATCAAAGACTCTCACCAGGCAGTAGTAGTGGGTGACAATATCACCATCCAATTCATAAAATTTTCCATATTGTAGTTCATTATCTTCATACTGGTTACAAAATAAGCAAGTCTTTGGTTTGTCAGAATCCTTCACCTCCATGACTCTTCTCTCTACTAATACCAAATTACAACTGCAAAAAAAAAAACAAAATAAATAACATTTAATTGAATCAAAAGCCAGTCTAATTAAACAAATAGACAAACAAAAGGAACTCACGGTTTGGGAAAAGATCCACATTCAGAAAAACAAAGGAAAACTTATGAACTTCGAAATTCCCGCAAATTTTGACCTGATCCAGAGGTTCATCGGTCCACCAACAGAGGGAAGAAGAAGAGTTTCTTCCGATCGACATAACACCAGTCGCCTACAAAGTTCTGTGGATGAGACAGTTATAGTCTCAAAATCACGATCAACTTAGAAAATTTATATGAGGAGAGGTAAGAAACATTTAATTTCACCATAAATTAAACCTCATAGTGATTAATTCCTATAAAAGTTAAACATAAATATCATTTATATATCAAAGTAATAATTCAATTTTAACATTCATAAGATGGATAAATTATTAATTTGTAAAGAAAATTAAAGTCTGAACCAGGATTCGAACTCTGTATATCAATGGGCATCCATTACACTAATCCAGGCTTCAGGTACAAGCATCCTTTTCCATCATATACTATTCTCTACATCTGAAGGAGCTAGCCATTGCTAGGAGTCTGACTGGATGGCTTATAGTTCAAAAGACATTAATGAGAATTTACACAAGCGAATGTTAAAATTTAATTATAATTTAATCAAAATTGAAGACCTTATTTCCAAAGTGTCTTTAATCCAAAATTCGTGATTTTCGATATTTTTATGTGACAAAAGTCTTTATTCCATCAGGTATCATGTTAACATGGTGTTATGTTCCTAAGTGTCTTATATCCGCTGTTAAAACGGTTTGAAAATCATGTTTATTTCCAAAGTGTCTTATATCCCAATTGTTTTTATTTCCAATATGTCTTATATTCATTTGATCAATCCGCTGAATCGGTACAAAGCACGTGACTCATCATGGAGGCTGCTATGGCACTCCTTGTTACATGGCGGTGAACAACAGTAAGCGGTGAATTTCTGTGGTGTTTTTTCTGTTTATTTGTCAGTGAAAAACAAATGACTAGTTGTGAAGAAGACCTAGTAAGTCATTTAGGACGTACAGCGAGAAAAAGAGCACTAGTACCGTCAGAGTGGGCTAAAAACAAAGATAAACACCGTAAATACGCTAGTGATGGTAGTATACCGAAAGTGGCATGGAATCACTAGAGTCCAGATGTTAGGCACTTAAAAAGTTCAAAATAGCCAGGCAAAAAGGCACTAAAAATCAAAATAGTCTCTTACAAAAAATGGACTACATCAATTTTACAGCCTTACGTAAATATAAAAATATCCTATCAATAGCATACGAAGATTGAAGAAGTATTTTAGTAAGATCTTCATTATGCCCCACGTTGTGACGACATTTTGAAGAAGTAATTCTTTTCCCATCTTGTGACATCTTGAAGCAGCTAACTCTCTTCATGCCCGATGTTGTAGTAACATTTTGAAGGAATAGTGTCCCAAAAAATAAAAAAAGAATTACTGGTTCAGGTTGGGTTTGATTTTTGGTAGAGCCGGGCGGATTCTTGTCTTAGGGTCGGAAGTTAGTACACAGGATAGGAAAAACACTTTCACAATCACTGAAAACTGATTCTTGTAGAAATAATTGTAAATTTATTTACTATCTAATTTCCCAGCAGATCAAGTAAATATAGGTGGTATTATTTTTCACCGTCAATTAAAATTAAATTATTTTCTTTTCTTCTCTTGAATCAACTATTCTTCTGGTATTTAATATCACATTTTATCAGAAGAGCTGTTAATGCTTCTATCCTTGATGAAAGTTATATGCTGAATGATTAGTGTAATTCTTTTATAATTTTAAAGAACATTATTACATCACATGATTTTATATTTTAAATTCTATTGGTTAATATAATGTATAAATTTGATCTGTTAAATCAAAATGTTAATTGTTTTAACATCCAATCAGAGTTCAGTATATTTTTATTTAAAAATATTAAGTTAAGCAGGTGTTCTTATTACAGTTATAACAGAACGCTTTATTATTCTGACAACAATGACTTAAAAACAATTTTAAAAGCATTATTAAGAAAGACTTATGTAATACAATTTCTTTAATTGTTACTGAGACATTTTTATTCAACAATTAACAGCATAGAATTATTTAGATGTTTTTCTTTATTTAAGTTATATTCAAATATTAAAATATAAAATTATTAACTTAAACTTTCATATTTATTATGATATTAAAATCCTGCTATAAGAGATCGGAGATGATTTTGGAACTTGTTTTGCATATTCTTAAGTTTTGCAGTGTGTACGTGCTGCGAAACAAATCACTTCTCGCAATTCAACGAAATTTTACACACTTTGCAAATGAATATTGAATCATCACTTGAGAATATTTCCGCACCAAATTCTTTCACGAAATTAGTATGTTTGTCTTTTACTGTTGTCCATTCTTTAGGTATCGTGAAAAAAAAAACTGTTTTAAAGGGGGGAAAATAAAAAAAAACACTTGTCGCACCACTATGTCTTTGAAGCACCTGTCTGTGAATGAGGACTACAGACTGAATTCAGTGTTATCCATCCATACATAGTAATTCTGCCCAAGAGAAGGTCCTTCACTGCAATCATAGCATTTTCATGCTATGCTTGCAGCTTTACTAGGGAATTGTAGGTGTGGTAGCTTCCCGTTGCTTTCCACACCGGTGAAGGATGATAATGATGATGATGGCATATTTCGGGGACCGTTTGGGCCTTAAAGTTTTCCTGACATTTCAGTGTTATCAACATCAAAAATAATGTCAGTCAATTAAAGGTTTCTGTGCAATGATATGTGTCATGACGTTTGTCCATTTGAATTAATTTTATTGAAATACTAAGTTAATTTGGAGGAAAGAATGGTCAATAGGCATTTATAGGCATTGTAAGCTGAAAGACATTTATAGGCAAAATGAACTTAATGGAAAACAACTCTAGGGTTGTCGGTATGAACTTATATGAGGTCAACTTTTACAATATAAATAATTATAGGCATTTTTCCTAATATCCGGTCTCTAGTCATCACAATGATGGATTTTGTGAAACGTCAGAGCTTTCTACTGCAGACTAAGCGTTTCCATTCATTATTTTATAACAACAAAACTAAGGTAGAACAAGATTCATTTGTAAGTAAGTTAGGTATTACCCAGCACCATCATGCAATGCCATTCTGGCAAAAAGTATTTTGAAATAGTGCAGCAGATGCAGTCAATGACTCTTCTGATAATGAACTCTGAAAGATTGTGATACCTTCCTGTAAGCAACATCGAAACTTAATAAATTGCATACTTATTATTGAATATTAGATTTTACTATCTCGTACTAAAACTTCCCTTAAACTATGTTTACTTCCAAAACGTCTTATCTCCAAGTCATGTGACACTGTTACTACCACTTGCAATGGTGGAGGATTTTTGAGAATATGTGCTAATATTGCCAATGCAGTTACAAATAAACATAAAGGTACGTACACACTTGTTTTGATTGAGATAACATTTATTTCTTTGTAATTATAATGTTAAAACTTATTGATCTTTATAGAAACAAACAATTATTGTGGAATTCTCAACATAAGGATCATTTTGAAAATCATTGAAAGGAGATGCCTGGAGGGAAATAGGAGATATCTCCGGATACATGCAGGAAGAAGATAATTACTTTACTTTCTTCCTACCGGCGAGAGAAAAGTAAAATATTATTATATTGTTGACACATAACTTAGTATTGTTGGTTTAGCGCTTGTAATGCGAAATTTCCCTCCAGATTGTTCTAGTTTCAAATATTAACTAGACATATCATTAAATCTAGATAATATAATTACAGGCCAATAAGTTGAGATAAAAATGTAATATAGAGAAACATAACGAGTTTGGACTTTAATTAATCAGAATTTTATTAGAAATCCAATGATCATATTACTGAATCGATTTTATTAATTATATAAAAGTTGATTTCCTCTTAGTAAAAATTACTTAGAAAACGCTTGTGGTTAAATTTGGGTTATGCCAATATGATTGAAGCCAGAAAGTCTAGAAGCCATAGGGGATGACAAAGGTAGACCCAGATACCTGAATACAATAGATACCAAACCTTTGTTAATGAAAATGTGTCAGGACGTCTATTTCAAATGAGATTAAAATATCAGTCAAAATAATATATATATGAGTGACAAGGGAAACATCACTATGTCAGGATAAGTTTCAAATATTAATTTAGATACTGATCAGTTAAAGTATTACTATGAACTACACATAAAAATTAATTTAATAAAAAAAAATACTCAAAGGCCCAACTAGAAACAACTTGGCAACATTGTAGACAAGTGGCTCGAAAAGCCACAACTTTTTATATATCTGTAATGTATGTGCTCATATATTTGAACCAATAAGAAAAAATGTATCCCTTCTGTGTAGCGATCTGACGATCGAAAGAATACTGAGGTTTTCAAGAGAGACCAAATTGAGACGCGTGCAGTAACAGAAGTCTCCCAACTAGCCAAGGGAGAACATAAAAAGTTTATTGTATCGAATACAAGTATAGTGAATGTATAGTGAATACGATTTAAATAAATCGAGTGATTTATATACTACAATTATTGAAAATACTATTGCTGCCCGTACAGTTCTTTGCGTTATTCCCTGAGATAAGTTTTCCTGATCGCTCACCGAACCCAACCTGACTAGACCGCGAGCATGAAATTCTCACATTCCGAGGATTCCTTATAATAAATCCTTGTATTAAACCCACATCCTGTGATAAGCCACCACTTCGTTCACCCCTAGATTCTGTCCCACGCTACAATAAATAGTGAAGATCGTCAGATCAAATTGCACGTTGATGTCTATCGATAATTTTTAATCTAAGGAATAAAAAAATGATTTCACAATATTGTTACAGCATGCCTGTTTTTTTTTTCCCAATGTTATGTGTTTTTTTCGTGTGTACTAAACACGTTCATTTCATAATGTTATATATGAAGTATCACAAAACAATAGAATATATAAACACATACCAGTAATAAGCGTATTGTGTAAGATGACCAGACGTTCCGATTTTGGCAAAACAGTCCCGATTTTTAACAATTTGTCCCGCGGCATTTTAAAAAAAGTCCCGATTTTTGGGAAAGAATGCACGATAAGCTAGGGAACGGAAAGGGAATATATGGTTTTTGGCACCCATGTAGTTATTTCGCCAGGATATGAGTTTTATATTATTTTTGTTAATTTTATAATGTTAAACTTTAATAATAACAAATCATTGTTGATAACTGCTTATCAAAGTTTCATTGTTGATTCGACCACCATTGTTTGGTAAATAAAGTGTGGACATAAAAAAAATCGCAATTGAGTGTTAAGACTTTGAAAGTTATTTTATGTGTGAAATATAATTTAACAAATTCTTGTGAAAAAGTCATGACCTTTTAAACAACGACAGCAATCTACTTAAAAAATTCACTCAAATGAGAAATATGCCAAAGAATAAAATAATACTGGTACTATACATAATTTTGTAATGTATTACATTTGTAAATTGTACTTATGTTGATATTAAAATTAATATATTATAATACTATTTTTGCGTTCTATAAAAATGTTTATTGCTCCATAGAGTATCTTTACATTTTATAATCTATAGAATCAAATACGACCAACATATTTTTTTTCCATATTTCATAATATTTTGGCAAAATGTTCATATTTTAGTAAAAATTTAATATTCCTTCATATTTTTCAATTTTTTGAAAATAAAATTTCAATAATTGGTTAAAAACATTTCTGAAGTGTAGGCCTTTGTCTCTGCAAAATGTCTACTGAAATGTTTGTGGGTTTCCTATGGATTGCAGGAGGTTCGTCGAAATTAATAATTTCGACGATCATAACACGAACGGCGCGCGTGTTCGTGGCGTGCATATGTGTATGTACCTTAACATATAATGAAAATTCTACTTAAAAATTAAATATCTGAAAATAAAAATAACAATTTCTGGAGTTCGGTATTTCATGAATTTAAGATACTTTGGAAATAAGCTCTTCAATTAGTGGGAAGTAACACTTAGTAGGTAATTTTCAATCTTTAATTAAGTTGCATTAAATGTTTTTAAATCTCCCCTTCATAAAGTTTGCATTTTCATGAAACCGATTTCAAATACCTTTGCTTCATCTTTAGCCAAATGAGTTTGAATGATGATAAAGGCAAAGGTCTTTGAAACTGGTGCTGTGAAAACATGGAACTTTATGAGGTGAGATGTAAAAACATTTTATATAACTCAATTATGGATTTAATTATTACTTTGAAATAAATAGCTTTACTGGCTATAATAATTGTGTAAATTCTCATTAATGTCTTCCTGAACTGGAAGCCATCCGATCGCACTGCTAGGAATGACTACCTGCCTCAGATGTAGAGAATGATACATGAGTAAAGGAAAATTGATACTTGCACCAAATGTGCAATGGAAGCACACTGACATACAGAGTCAGAAATTTGGATTCGAATCCCAGTTCAGACAATTTTTTTTTACAAATTAACATAAATATCAGCTTGGATGGTGTAACTGGTATCATTCTGACATGTATTCAGGAATCCAGTGTTCAAACATTAATTTTTCTTTCCAAAATAAAACTGTGTCCGATTCTGGAAAGTGTTAATTTAAAATATAACATCAAAATATGAAACTTAACTGCTTAAAAGTAATGTAAAAAATTCTCAATAAAAATTTTCTGTATAGTTGTCACTGGATGGCATTGATGGTAGCAATGACTATTGGCCTTCGGATGAAATAGAATTGTAATAATAATAATAATAATAATAAATTTTATTTAGCCTGGTGGAGTTAAGGCCATGTGGCCTTCTCTTCCACTCACCAGGACAAACATATGTTACATATGAATACAAAAAAAATTACAATAATAGTCATATTAAACAATTAATTATCTGTCAAATTGTATAAGTGGAAAGAATGTTGACATTTGTATCAGAGCTCAAATGGTTAACTGGCAACTGACACACAGAGAAAGGGATCTAGGGTTTGAGTCACGCTTTCAGTTCACTGTGTCAAAAGGAGACTTACGTCTTTTAATTCGTATCAAGTGTTCTGTATCAAAATAACTTTCTCCAACCAAGTCTTAGGCATATAGGCTTATGATATGACTGATGAATTTTGTACCCAGCGTTTCCTGGACGGTCAAGAGATCTCTTCCCAGTTGGACAATAACAAAGCATGTCCTTGGTAATTCTATCTGAACTCATTCGTCGCAAATGGTTCATCCAGTTCTGGTATCTATGTATGTATTCAATGACTGGTTCTAAACATAGTTCCTTCAAGATATCATTGCATTTGTGATCCCATTTGGTATATCCTGCTGCATCTCATGAATCTCATTTCACTAGAAGTTATCCTGCTCTCTTCTCAATTTCTCTAAGTCAAAGACTGCCATAGCAAAGTCTTGCTAAGGTTTTGTATAACCGTACTCTTAGTATCTTTCAGGACTAGTGAAGGTTTCATTACCTTTAAAATAACTTTCACGTGGCATATATGTTCAACATATCACTGTTCATGAAAAAGAAAATGGTTTGGGTTAGTGTCATTGGAGTGTCACAGCGAGTGAGAGGACATTTGACAACACTGTGATCTTAACACCAGCTGGGAGCAGAAACACCATTCACTTTCTTGCATCTCATGCAATTGTAGTGGAAGTTACATTAAGCATTCATGCATCTTGCACGTACACACTGGAAATCTGTAGAACTTCATTGATAAATACATAGCACAATTTGCGCACATAAATAAATGTAATATATAAAACCAATGTTTGTTTGTATTTTATGTGCTGCCATACCATTTATCCAAATGTGATGGGGCTTTTTGCAAAATGTTCAGGAGTTTCCCAGGAAGGTTTCAGGCTATAAGAGAGATGTAATACTCTACCCCTTAACCATCCTTTGTAGTGAAAAATGTGTTTTGCAGAACTTTTTGGACACTTAAATGGCTTACGTTGACTAACCATAACATATACACCAAATTAATGTACACAGAACTGAATATCTAAAAAAAAGTCATATTGGAAAAAGTTGGTGGATATGCTATCCTTCGGGTCGCACGAAAATTTTTCTAAGTTCTATAGAATCGCAGTGCGCATGCGCTAGTGCTCCAATTATCCCAGGTAGATAAATGCAACCTCCAGCAGTTGGCGGTATCTGTATGAGAAATCAGTATGACCAACATTGACACAATAATCCCAGATGAAGCCACAACTGTTCACCATCACCTTCCCTGTCCATTCCAGTTTACGAATCAACTTTGCAGTGTGAAGTGTGTTGCCGGTGTAAATTAGAAGTGTAAAGTGTGTTCCTGGTTATAAAACGAAATTCATGTAATAATGCCTAGATTCATCAGCCTGATAGATTTAGCCGTAACCCTAGATCTATTTGATCGTAAAGAATGTATTAAATTCCTGTTCGATGAAGGGCTTTTAAGAACAAGAATGGAATGCCCTGAATGCAATGCTCGCCTCACTCCAGTAAATAGGCAGAGCAAGTTATACCCAATATTCAATTGTAGAAGAGGACACCCGGAATTCTTCCAGTCGGTCACGAAAGGAACTTGGTTCGATAAATGCAAAATGCATCCATTCCAAGTTATTTGCTCAGTTCATTCATTTGCGCATAAATTTACGTATAATCAGACAATTATGCAGTGTACTATCGGGAACAGAAGCGTATCTCCACGCACAGTAGCTGATTGGTTCAGTTACTGTCGAGAAGTGTGTTTATTATCCATGGAGAATAAATACGCAAATCGTGGCAAAATTGGAGGTCCAGGGCATATTGTCCAAATAGACGAGTGCAAAATTGGTAGGAGGAAATTTGAACGAGGGCGTGTAGTTGAAGGAACCTGGATTTTGGGCATGATCGATATCCAAAGTAAAGAGGTACGATTGGAAATTTGCCCAAACAATAATAGAGATGCTGTTACCTTATTTAATTTGATAGCACTATTCACACAGATTGCTGGAGAGGTTGTAATGGGTTACTGGGTGGTGGTTTTGCCGCCCACTTAACAGTAAACCATTCGCAAAATTTTGTGGATCCTTTTACAAATGCTCACACGAATAACATAGAGTCCTTTTGGTGGACTCTACGATGCAGACTATCTAGGGAAGGGATCAAACGCGATGTGATGGGTATACATATTGCGGAATATTTATGGCACTTCGACTGTAAAAATCGTAATGCGGATCCTTTCCAAGAACTCATTGAAGATATTAGAGTGGTTTACCGTATAGTTTAGTTTCATTTTAGTTAATATGTTCAACCAATGTCCAACATCTGGTGTATTTTGTGTTGTTGGTGGTGGCAACGCTGGAACAACAAAGGAAGTGGAGGGAAAATGACAAAGAGTAGGAAGTAAGCAATGTAGCACGACCGTGTTTTACGCAAATATATAAATATGAAAACAAAACTCGTTGGAACATTGGAAGATGTTTAAAATGTGTTTAAAAGTGTTGCAAAATGTTTTAAACGTGTTTAGTGCATCAGTGGAATAAGATATTAAATTGAAAAATTTTTGCAACCTGAAGTGTACAACAGCCAAGTTGGTTGGTTATATGTCAGAGACGAATTCTTCTAAGTTCCACAGAATCGCAATGCGCATGCACGAGTTGCTGTAATGGTTAATATAGCATCTGGTAGATGGCTCTGCAGTTGGCGTTACCAACTTTGGGAATAAATTTCAAAATGCAAAAAAAAAAAAAAGACGTAAACTAACTTGCCATTTCCTAACCAAAGAAAACAATTTACGTGCATATTATTTATTCCCAAATGCTTAAAAAAATGGACATAAACCAACTTCCCATTTCCTAACCTAATAAAACAATTTACATGAGTACTATTTAATAAACTATAAACTAATTTTACGTACACTAACACTAAATATGGTTTGAAATTATTTTCAAATGGTGGCAACGTTGGAACAACATGGGAAAGTAGCAAGTAAGTAATGTATCCACGATCATGTTTCACATAAATATAAAATATTGTAAAGAAAGCTTGAAGATCGTTGCAAAATGTTTAAACCAGTACAAAACGTGTTTACAAGTGTTTAGTGCATCAGTGGCATAAGAATGTATGTGTAGAATTGTGATGGGCATATAACCTACCTCACCCCTATTTTCTCCACAGAGTAGGCCTATATTACTAAGTCTATGATTTTTCTATCGCTGTTTTGGGTTGTCGCTGGTTGGACCAGCGTTAGGGACTGATAAGTAAGTGTACACCCATTTTTAATAAACGTTTGGTAATTTTAATATTATTAATATATTTTTGGAAAAAACTGCACTTAAACTAGTGTGAAATATTTTCAAAGTCCTATAGAACAACAGTGCGCATGCGCCAGAGTTTATAGAGCCAGCAATAACCCACAATCGAACAACATTGATTATCATCCTTGATTACTATCCGTTGCTATGAAATTTAAATGACCAATATTTGCAATAAATCCCCAAATCTATGTTTAAAAAATATATTAATAACATTAAATTTACCAAACGTTTATTAAAAATGGGTGTACACTTACTTATCACTCCCTAACGCTGATCCAACTAGCGATAACCCAAAACAGCGATAGAAAAATCATAGACTAAGTAATATACTCTGTGGAGAAAATAGCAGTTAGCATCACAATATTATGTAAGTGTCATAATATTGTGATTTCCATATTTAAATAAATACTTCAAAATTGTCTAATAATGTTATAAAAATTGTTTGAAAAAGTTTAAAATGTTAGTATATACAGAAGAAGAGCTATAGTTTACAACAATATAACTAAAAATTCAAGCGCTAGTAGAAGTGCAGTTGAGCGATATTTTTGAACACAGATTTGGGGATTTATTGGAAATATTGGGTCATTTAAATTTCATAGCAACGGATAGTAATTGAGGATGAAAATCGATATGTGGTTAGATTGTGAGTTATCGCTGGCTCTATAAACTCTGGCGCATGCGCACTGTTGTTCTAAAGGACTTTGAAAATATTTCACGCTAGTTTAAGTGCAGTTTTTTCTAAGAATGTAAGTGTAGAACTGTGACCGGCATATAACTCACCTCACCCGTCATATTTTTTATCTTTGCGCTCATCGATGCCAAGATCGGGATGACTAGATTCCCGGGCAAATGTAGCTTGTATAATAAACAATAACATTGCAAATTTGGATTTGATTGTACTATGCCAGAACTCAAAAATAACTTAAATAAACATTCATTAAACAAATGTACACAGATAGCTGGTATAACATAAATAATATATAAAATTAAGAACGCTCAGATTAATTCCGCTACTTATGTAACAAACGTATGTAGTATTACAAACAAAAGATTTTACAGGTTCTTAACGTGATATGTAAAATTGAAAACTTACCATATTATTCTTACTCATATATAATTCCTATTCAAAATTATTTGTTTAAAGATTCAACTTTTAAAACTACATACTGTAACGCAAATTTTGTACATTTCATACTTCACGAACGCTTGTACACGAAATTCCAAGATGGCTACTTTTATTTCAAGTTTATTATGAAAATACAATTTGGCGCCATATGCAAAGAGGAATTATTCTGTTATTAAAATTAGTTTCAAGTTGGTACATAATGAGTGAATAAAATATAAAATTGATAATTCAGTTGAAACCCTTGTATTGGGACATATTTAAATATATGCTTGGAAATATATTGTCAATATTTTGACTCACAAGGTTTATCGACATTTAAAAAATATACAAATTGTATAAATGAATACTTTACAATGAACGTAATTATATAGGACAAAATTAAATATTTAATGTGGAAGTTGCATAATTTATTGTCCGGTAAATATATTTTATTAACAAAAAAAACTTAAATTACCGTCACCAGGGTTGCCATACCCGAGGAGAAAAAGCGGCTAAAACTGTCTCCCAAAAATTGGCTAAAACGCAAGTTGTATTCGTGGAGGCAGGTTTATTTTAAAATCTTAGACAGTGGGATTGCCAATATGAATCTCTAAAATATAATTTTGTCAATACTTTTTCTTTTACTCTATTGGAATTGCTACAATTATAATATAATGACAAAATTAAGAATATAAACTCTATTTTAAGAAATAGATATATTATTACAACGAAAGATTCTGCAATTCTAAATTTTAGTTTTTTTATAATGTATTAATGAATACAGCAAAGAGTGAATACAAGTGATTAGTGAAAAAGAACACAAAACTTTCGAAACTGATGCTCTCTGAGTGATCCTTTCTATTATTATTTAACGATAACACACTAAACTGCAACGATAACAGCTAACTGTTACGCCAGTGGGTTATCGCTGTGTGATGCCTACCAGTGGGTTACTCTGCCTATACCCCAGAGACCTCCAGCGATTGGCAAAGAGGAACTAACAAATTACAGATTTGTTCTATTACCGACATATATCAAGAGCATCTGTTGGGTTACAGAAAATTAATATTTCTTAATCTGGGTAGCTCAGTCGTTTCGGAATTTACTATACCACAAGCAAAATATTTTTCCGAAGTATTTATAAATAACAATAACATCTCACACTATATTTTGTCTTAATTTAGACTGATTTTGGAGAAATTAATTCACCATCGCCTGTTTTTACTCTACTGTTGTTCTTCTGTGGTGGTTCAATGTTTCCTTCAATGACAGAACAACGGTCTAGCAAAAATTGACGATGGAGTACTCATTTCTCCCATATTGTTGTAAAAAAACAATGTGAGATATTAATTATCATTATTAATACCTCATAGTGTTATTTCCTACAAACTTTGAAGTTCTCAATTTTCAAGATCCATTAAGGCCCATATGGTTACCGAACATCACATGGCCATCGCAACCATCATATTTCATATTCACCTCACATTATGCTTAGGATTAAAGACTCTCCTGGTGCACCACTATCATCATGATCACCCATCATATCATCGGGGCAACGTAACCCCGCATTCCAGGCGCCCCAACCTCAGAAGTGGGTCACAATTATGCCATTGCCAGGAGAGAATATCAGAAATGTCCAAATGGGCAACCTGGGGCATTAATATATATATATATTGTCCACTGCAGTGGTTTTGATGTAGCGTGCTGCCTTGTCATGCAATGGGCCCAAGTTCGATTCTCGGTAGGTACAGGCTCCTGGGTGAGGTTTTTTCTCACCTGTAAGACAAATTTCAGGAAGCTTAAGGCCCAACGGTCCCCTAAAATCACCCACCATCATTACCACTCTTATCATTATCATCATCCTTCACCAGTGTGGAAAGCAACAATGCTATCACACCTATAATTCCCTAGTAAAGCTGCAAAGCATAGCATGAAAATGCTAAGATTGCAGTGAAAGACAGAATTACTATGGATGGATGAATTATTCGTAAATTAAAGTAAACTAAATTGTGATTGGAATTAAAAGGACTTATCTTTCTTATATGGCGAATTGGATTTAACCTTATCTTAATAGAATTAGTAACCAAATAAATTTAAAATAATTTTATATTATGTAATAATAAACTATATATTTTAATATGTTATAAGTTATTCATTCTGTATAAAACTTTCGTTCTGAATAGAAGCAAGCAGAGTTCTTCAGACAAAATTTAATATTCTTTTCAATACAAGGATTGAGAAAAGTGAAATTTTATATTTAAAATTAAAATAATCAACGTTGTAAATAAGAAGAATTGATTTTAAATAGATGATGAAAAAAATTGCACCGGAATTTACTTGATCTACTTGTAATTCAAGGCTTGGAATAAATCCTGATAATTTCTACAAGGAACAATCTTTTCATTTATGAAGTGTCACCTGTATACCAACTTCTGAGCCCTGAGAAGAGAATCCAGCTCTACTGCAATTTACCTACATTAATCCTGGACCTAAAATTTAAACCCAACCACAAATCCATTGTGAAACCTAAATCCTTCTTCACCTCCTAACTGCATTTGTAAGACTTGGTCCTTGCTGTGCATCCATTCTTATACTCTGACTAACTCATTGATCTCATAGAGAAACTTCGAGCATTGATCTATTAACATCTAACAAAGGTAATGTCAAACATTGCATGCCAAAATTTACCTTGAAATTTCTGCCAGAGAAATGTTATGATGTATCAAGGGCATATACAAAAAAAAAAATATATCTCCGTTTTAACTGTAAGGCACTAAAATCCAGTGCCCAATCTACCATTTATTATTATCATCATCATCTCCTTTATATCCTATCAGGAGCATAGGACATCCACAAAGTGTCGCCAACAGAACCACTTCTGAGCCCCTCCTTTACAATTTCTTCAAGGATGGTTCTCTTCCATGTTTGTTTTGGTGTGCCTCTTCGCCTGCATCCTTGGAGGTTCCAATCCAATGTAATTACTTCAATAAAATAATGGTATTTTCTTAATATATGCCCTACCCAGTTCCATTTTCACTTTTTATTTATATTTTAATTTCTTTCTGGTCAGTTTCCCCCCCCCCCATAATTCTTCATTTGATATTGTTTCTGGCCATTTTATTCTTAATATTTTCTTTAGGCATCTATTTACAAATACTTGCAATTCATTTTCTATGATTTTATTAGTTTTTCAGATTTCACAGCACATAAAATCTCTCATTTAGACCATTTGAAAGTAATACAACTCATAACATGGTAGATTATGATAACCCTCTGCTGACTGCACTAATTTCTGCTTCACTCACTCAGCTCTTCCTCAAGCAAGGAGTCAATCTCCTCCGTAAAGTGGATTGGCATTGCTGAATTCTGGTTTTTATGTCTGTGCCTTGCAGTTACAAACAGCATATAATTTTTTTTTTGGACGCAGCCTTTGTACATCACAGCGTTTCTCTGGGAGAAATTTCAAGGTGGTTTTGACATGCAATAATTGACATTTTCCTTGTGAGATTTTAGGTTCTCTATAGCTGTATACATTTCATGTGAATTCTAGTGCAAATGACAATGCCAGTTATTACTGTAACAGAATGTAAATAATGATTGAGGTGATGGGAGGACACATTAAGTGAAGATGCCATTACAGTTCTAGGAGTAAGGAAGAGAGAAGAATGGTGAGGCCAGAGCCTTACTTGGGCTGTAGAATCATAAGGACTGTCTCATAAAAGTAGGAGAGATATTTCAGTGTTACTAAAGAATCAAATTGTTTTGAATATATCAGACATGCAAGTTTTTTTTTTTGATAAAAATTATTTATCTTGCAAATACAAACTTTTTGATTGGAAGTCAAATATACTTAATATATTACCAATGGGGTAGTATGTGACTTTGAATGTGCACATCTTGCTGATGGATGTGTACCAGATAAAAACTCTAGAAATGCCATTTAATTGTACCAAGCCCTACAAATGTATGTCCATGTCATGGTCCCTGAAGTCATGTGAGGATGAAGAGCGAGTTCTTGTCACTATACTTGTGACCTATCAGCTAGGGGAGAAAATTTCAACAGAAAATAATCATCCTTCAGGATTGCTGGATGGTTGGGCAAAGGGCTGGCTACACTACTTTGTAAAAAAAAACCTTTACTAGAAAACACCCAAAGAATCCAATGCCTGGAGGAGAGTTCTTTAGGAAGCCAGGGCTTGAATTGAGCTGTAGTGATGCTGTTGATGATGCAAGATTTTAATTCTTTATCGGCACATAATGCTAATTTCAGAAGGATTTTTAGTTTAATTCAGAGAAATGGAAACCAAATAGAAATAGACTGCTGTAAATTCAGAAAAAAAAAATTGTTGATTCAGTTCAAGGCTTTCCCAGTTCAATTTAAAATATTTCAAGTGAACCCCGTTTTATGAACATTGCTTGGATGGAAGAAGCTATTATTTGGGAACAAATGTTGGTCAAGATATAAGTAATTTATATGGTAAAACTAATAATAGGAAATTAATAAAAACTCAAGACTTTTTAATAAGATCGGCAAGAATATCAAAATTAGATAAAATAAAAAATAAGACAATAAGAGAAATAAATGAATGTAGAACAGGATATTGTACAAAAGATTAAAGAAATCCAACTAAGATGGTATGGACATATAATGAGAAGAAGGGACACATAAACAAACAAAGAAGTATTGAAATGGATACCTCTTGGAAAAGGGAAAGGTGGTAGACCAAAGCCAACGTGGATAAAGGGAATTTAAGACAACATGAAGAAGAGAAATATGACAGAAGCAGACATGCAACACCAGGAAGTGTAGAAGAAAAAAATTGTATATTTTAGTTGAGGATACCTGTGTAAATAACAGCAACAATCCTGATATAAAAAAAATGAAAACTCAATGATGCAACAAGCCGAGAAGGCTCTTCGCCTACCTGATGGCTGCTGACCTCATATCCACATGTATTTATAACAGAGCTAGATGATCACCTGGCCAGTATAGAGGTGACATGTATCCAGCCATTATACATGGTTTTCTCATCTTGGAGCCAATAATCTTGTAAATTACCCAAATTCTTCACGATTCTGGGTGGCACTGCGGTCCCATACTGGCCGAAATTCCAACAGAAAATTTCATCTCCTTGGGGACTTGAACAAGTGAAAGTCCCAAAGTTCTGCATCAAGACATCATGTTTTAAACCTCTTGGCTATAGCACAGGACCCAGAAATTGATAATTAAAATAATTAGTGAAAGCTTGGTTATTGTAATAATTTCATCTGACATTTTGATTCACTGAAATAATAATAATAATAATAATAATAATAATAATAATAATAATAATAATAATAATAATAATAATAATAATAATAATAATAATAATAATAATAATAATAATAATAAACCGACCCAAGTCAGGTTAGTAAAATGATGAGGAGGAGGTGTAACAACTTTGATAAAAAACCTATAGCAGGATTTTAATATCATAATAAGTATGGAAGTTAAAGTTAATAATTTTGTATTTTAAAATTCTTTTAATATTTATATATAACTTAAATAAAGAAAAACATCTAAATAATTAATTGTTGTTCATTGTTGAATAAAAATGTCTCAGTATCAATTAAAGAAATTGTATTACAAAACAGTCTTTCTTAATAATGCTTTTAAAATTGTTTTAAGTCATTGTTGTCAGAATTATAAAGCTTTCTGTTATAACTGTAATAAGAACACCTGCTTAACTTCATATTTTTAAATGAAAGTATACTAAAATTCTGATTGGATGTTGAAACAATTAACTTTTTGATTTAACAAATCAAATTTAAACATTATATTAAGCAATAGAACTTAAAATATAACATCATGTGATGTAATAATGTTCTTTAAAAGTATAAAAGAATTACCTAGTCAGTCAGCATACAACTTTCATCAAGGATAGAACCAATAACAGCTCTCCTGATAAAATGTGATATTTAATACAAGAAGAATAGTTGATTCAAGAAAAGAAAAGAAATTAATTTTAATTGACGGTGACGAATAATACGACCTACATTTACTTAATCTGCTGGGAACTTTACAAAGTGAATAAATGTGAAATTATTTCTACAAGAAACATTTTTTTTTGTGATTGTGAAGTGTTTTCCTATCCTGTGTACCAACTTCCGACCCTAAGAATAGAATCTAGCTCTACCGAAAATTAAACCCAACCTGAACCAGTAATTCTTTTTCTTTTGGGACACCAATCCTTCAAAATGTTACTACAACATCGGGCATGAAGAGAGTTAGCTGCTTCAAAACTTCGCCACAATATGGGAAAAGAATTACTTCTTCAAAATGACGCTTCCAACGCGGGACCTGAATCATCAGCATTCAACTAGATTCATCGCACATTCTGGAACTTCATAGAATTTGATACATCAAGGAACCAGAAACATCGTGGGAAAATCAAACCAGGTGCATATACACGAGATCGGAGTTGGTACGCAGCGACGAATGTAAGTAAATATAAATTTTATTAGTGAAATAGTTAAAGTGCATTTATGTGATTTTAAGAAATAGGAAAATTGTATATAGAAACATCGAAATGGCAAGCAACGGAGAAAATAATGTGAGTAGTGACAGTAATATGCCGACAAGCCAATTTGAATCCGTTAATTGACAAAGTGTTCAGATTTCGAATGGTAGTGATGTTAATAATGATAATAGTAGTCAAGCTTTGAATCATATGATAATGATGAAGACCATGTTTGTAGAATTAAAAAGTGATAATTCTAAACTTAGGGTCGTATGCAAATACATTAGTCTCTACTCAAATTACTTCCAATCACTGGTGAGCTGATTCACCGTGAGCAATTGCTGAGATCGAATTAACGGGACTTACCGGTCATGCATGAAAGTTGACGTTTTCGTAATATTGGCAACGAATTACCCAGAATTCTCAGCGATAAAACCACTTCCGTTATTTTCGTCTGCTATAGAGGAACGCATTTACGCTTGCGTCCCGCAAATAATACCATATACAACGACGTCTACGTCGCGCAATATTACGCCGATTCTCCTGTTCTTCCAGTTGAATTCTTTGGTAGACTCTATCAAATTCCTCTTCTCCGCGTATACTGAAAACATGATCGAAGTCTTCAAGGTCCGACATCTTGGATAAAGCTGCAAAGGTTTCAAACTACATCGGTTCCCTTCGGGATTTTCACGATAAGTTTCTATCTTGAGCTATGATCTTAAGGTACCTCGTCAGGTAGCTTACAATTATTATCGCATGAATAGATTTCCGAGTAAGCAAAATGTATTTGGATAAAACTTTCTCAGCAGAGAACGCCTTTTACTGTCTAATGCGTTCAAACATTCGACCCTTAGTCAAAAAATGGATAATAATATTTCTAAAATTAGTCAGAAAATGGATAGTAATAATACAGAACTTAGGGAAGAATTAAAAAGTGAACATTCTAAAATTAGAGAAGAATTAAAAAGTGATAATTCTAAACTTAGGGAAGAATTAAATCATAAATTTGAAATATTTGGTGTTAGGGTAGAAGAAAGATTTGAAAAATTGAATGTAATCTAAATTAAGTCAGGGTAGAACATAAGATACTAGATTTGAAAGATAAACATAATAGTGAAATTAAACAAGTAGATGATAAAGTAAATGATGTAATCAAATCTGTCGTACAAATAGATGAAGCATGTAAAAATAGCTTTATAAATTTAGGAAGTACTGTTCAAAATTTAGGAAGTACAATTGAAAATTTAGAAAGCAAGGTTGAAAAAGAAATAAATAATTCAGTAGGGAAACTAGAAGAAGTGGTGAATTAAAAGATGGGAAATTGGATGGAAAAAGTTACAGATTTAGAAAATAAATATAAATTAATTGTGAATAAGAGTAAAGAGTCAACTAGTATAAATGAAAATAAGTTTGACAAAACAAAAGAATGTAGTATGGACAGTCAATCTCAAAATTTTGTGGAAAATTCTAAAATTCTTGCAAATTTATTGTCAGAAATAAATGTAGCATGTTTTTCAGATCACTCTAGCTAAAGTCCTCTTGATTTCATAACAGAGTTAGAGGAATATTTTCAATTAAAATGTATTAGTGATAATTATAAAATGATATTTGTGAAAAGGTCATTAAAAGATTCGGCTGAATCTTGGTTTAAAATCGCATGTCATGACTCGATGGATTATAATACATTTAAAAGTGCTTTTATGAATTACTATTGGGGTCATGAAAGACAAAATAAAGCCAGGTTAGAGATTACTATTGGTAAATATAACCCTAAAATAGACCATAGTTACCTTGGGTATTTTCTAGAAAAATCAAGGATGGCCGCACTTCTCCAACCACCTATTGATGAAAAATCTTTATTGTCTTTGATATCCCATCATTACCCAGGTGAAATTAAATATCACTTGATTATTGTAAGACCTCAAAACATTTCAGACATGTTAGAGTTGTTATCCTTATTAGAAAATAAGAGAGAAGTTGAGGTCAGAAACAAGGGAGCTAATTGGAATGAACAAGACAATTCCAACAAAAATGTTCTTGGGGAAGGGGCAGAGAACAATGAAAAGAAAAATTATGATGATCATAATAAAGAGGTGAAAAAACAATTTAATGATAATTATAATAGGAATAGGAACACCCAAGCAAATAGAGGCATGTCAAATGGGAATAATTATAGGAATAGACCGTATAATGACAGAACTGTAAATAATTCTGGAAATTTTTAGAATAGAAATGATAGGAGAGAAATTAACTTTATGAACGTAGAAAATTCTGGGGAAGGTAATGATAGAAATTGGACATCACCCCATAGAAGGAAACGTAGACATAATAGTCATTCTAATGGATTCTCTTACAATAACCAAAGAGAAGGATATTTTGGTAGGCAAGAATGTATAAATAATACAAGTCCTCGAAGTGAAAATGGATTCAGGCATAATGATACTAGAATAAATACAATTAATAATCCTGAGTTTGTGTTAACAAATGATAGCAACAGGGTTGAAGATGAGGTGAATAGAATACCTCAGAATTTAAATGCAAATTAGATACGTCAGGGACTCCGTTGCGTATCTCAACTTGTCTAAAATCAGGGGTCAACAATACCTTCGATCGTGTAGATATTTTATCAAAATTTAAACCAACA
Organism: Diploptera punctata; assembly: GCA_030220185.1. Classification (NCBI taxonomy): domain Eukaryota; kingdom Metazoa; phylum Arthropoda; class Insecta; order Blattodea; family Blaberidae; genus Diploptera; species Diploptera punctata. Next base: position 2,809,759 of record JASPKZ010002337.1, read on the forward strand.
GATATGGTTAGCATTAATAACGATAATGATAATAAAGGAGGAATTATTAATAATATAAACATTTCCAAGGAGAATGAAGAATTAGATAGAATATGTACTAGAGAAATAAATATTATTGGTCGTCCCCCTAAGCTAAAATTAAATATTTGCGGGTTGGAGATTATTGGTATTGCAGACTGGATGTTCTAACACAATAATTGATCAGAAATTTTATAATACCCTAATTTCTAGAGGAAATAAGATCAACATAGTAAGAATTTGTGGGGTATATTGCACCCTAGCTATTGGAAAGAAGAAGTTACCTATTAGACTTCAATGTTTATTAAAGTAAATATCTGTTCGACTAAATTTAATGTTATTTGTTCAATATCACCTTACTTATCATGTGATATGTTAATTGGATGCGACATGTTAGATCAGTATAGAGCTAACATTGACTTTGAAAATTATAATATGTCTTTAAGTAACGAGACAAATAATAGAATTGTCGTACCATTTGCCAGAGAATTTGAGGAGATTCAGAATATTAGTAGACAAGAAAATTTGGTAAAAGATGAGTACATTTTCATTGAAAACATAAATGTAGAAGAATGCGATAGAAATAATGAAGACGGGGATATAACCCAAGAAACCATGAATGAAGATTTAATGTGTATAATAATGAATTCCTGTGTGATAATTCCACAGTTGAATATTTATTAAATAATATTGGTGTATATAAGTTTGTAGATGAAGAATGTGCCGACTGTATAGAAAACAAATATGTTCCTCTTCTCATGTGCATGGTAGATGACGAGGAAGACGATTTTTGCGAACAGATAAGAGATAAGGTAGCCAATACACATGTAATTTCAGAACAACAGAAAGGTAGATTATATGATGTTTTGATGAAGAATAGATACTCATTTTCAAAGAAGCCTGGATTGTGCAATTGTTTTGAATACTCATTCAAGGTCACAGAACATGAACCGATTAAGATCAAAAGCAGACCGATTCCGCTTAGCATAAGAAAACAAACAGACGACTTGATTCTAAAATTAGTACCCCTAATAAAGGAAAAGTTGATATATGTAACGTGAGATCCAATGACAAAGAAGTTGAGATATGTAGCTTTAAAAAAACTTGAGATCTAATAAAGGAAAAATTGATATATGTAACGTGAGATCCAATGAAAATTAAGTTGAGATATGTAGCTTGAAAAAAAAAACCTTGAGATATATAGTGTAAAACGAAATAAAGAATATGTAGCGTGAGATCTAATGAAGAAAAAGTTGAAATATGTAATTTATAAGACAAGTTGATATTTTCTGTTAAGAGAAAACATTAAAAATATGTTGCTGAAAAGAGAATGTGAAATGAATGTAACAAATATATGTTTAAGCAGAATATTGTGTATCTAATTTTGTTATTCAGTATCTGCAATGAAAGATGTATAACATTGTTGTCAATGTAATGTATTTCTCTTTCAGGAAAAATGAATATATTTAAAGTGATTATTTCATTGTATATATAGTAAATGTATATCTATTCCAAGCAGATAAGTTACTTTAAAATTTGATTAAAGTAATATTTCTTGGGGAATGATCATTTTTCTTTTGTTCTTCCTAGCGGAAAGAAAATAAAAATCATCAGGGGCATTTTATAGCAGGATTTTAATATCATAATAAGTATGGAAGTTAAAGTTAATAATTTTGTATTTTAAAATTCTTTTAATATTTATATATAACTTAAATAAAGAAAAACATCTAAATAATTAATTGTTGTTCATTGTTGAATAAAAATGTCTCAGTATCAATTAAAGAAATTGTATTACAAAACAGTCTTTCTTAATAATGCTTTTAAAATTGTTTTAAGTCATTGTTGTCAGAATTATAAAGCTTTCTGTTATAACTGTAATAAGAACACCTGCTTAACTTCATATTTTTAAATGAAAGTATACTAAAATTCTGATTGGATGTTGAAACAATTAACTTTTTGATTTAACAAATCAAATTTAAACATTATATTAAGCAATAGAACTTAAAATATAACATCATGTGATGTAATAATGTTCTTTAAAAGTATAAAAGAATTACCTAGTCAGTCAGCATACAACTTTCATCAAGGATAGAACCAATAACAGCTCTCCTGATAAAATGTGATATTTAATACAAGAAGAATAGTTGATTCAAGAAAAGAAAAGAAATTAATTTTAATTGACGGTGACGAATAATACGACCTACATTTACTTAATCTGCTGGGAACTTTACAAAGTGAATAAATGTGAAATTATTTCTACAAGAAACATTTTTTTTTGTGATTGTGAAGTGTTTTCCTATCCTGTGTACCAACTTCCGACTAAGAATAGAATCTAGCTCTACCGAAAATTAAACCCAACCTGAACCAGTAATTCTTTTTCTTTTGGGACACCAATCCTTCAAAATGTTACTACAACATTGGGCAAGAAGAGAGTTAGCTGCTTCAAAACATCGCCCCAATATGGGAAAAAGAATTACTTCTTCAAACCAGGGTTCAATAGCACCGGCTGATAGCACCCTGAAAGGTATCCTTCCTAGGAGTAGAAGTTCTGCTGCCTTGCAGTCAGAAGTTGATGCGTTAAGGTCTGAAGGAAGAGTACCAGTACCTTGATTAAAAGTCTCCTGGTCCTTCAGGTTAGGGGTTGTAGCGATACGCCAGCTCCCAGTCCTAAAAAAATACAATGCTAAAAAACCTAAAGTAATAAATACCGAATGCATAAGGAGAAGAAAATAGAAAACCACAGGAACAATGGATAGATGGGATCAGAAGGAGTTTGAATAGAATGGAATTGGCGGAAGAAGATGTACAAGACAGACATTTTTGGAAGAATAAAATTACTTTGTATTGAAGGAAAAACTATTGTAGTGTAAAGGTAAAGTGATCCCACTACAGGCCTTAGGAGGCCCTTGAGGTAATAGGAAATTAAGGCTCCCACTTTTTCCAGACAATCGGCACTTAATGTCAGCTGGGTTGTTAGCCCTGCGTGACGGCCGCCTTTACCCCTAGAAAAAAAGTCTGGTACTCATTTCCGTTAGAGGCTGAGTCGACCTCAGGACCATAGTTCCGCCACAAGGTTTGGGTCAGTTTAAAATTCCTGATCCCACCGGGACTCGAACCCTGGACCTCCCGGCTTGAAGCATAGTACCTTAACCATTACACTACGGCATGCCTCCTCTGTACTGTAGAAAACATTTAAAAAATAGTATTAATAAACATTATTAAAATTATTTTCTACCTTGTCATGTTTTTTTCTATTTTTGCAAAATTACTTTTTTTTTATTTTACTTTACTTTTTTCAATCCGATGATTCTAATAATGGCTATTTTAAAATGAATGAATAATACATTTTGAATGGTAAAGGGAGATTTTAGCTACGCTATGCCAGGAATCAACCTATACTGATTTTATTTCGTTAGGTGAGCAAAATGGGCAAGTTAGGATGAGAAAATTGGTAAGTTTGTTCATATCAGATTCATTTACAGTTTATTGGATAATTTGGCACACCATAAGAAAAGTTGTCTATTCTGTTTGAACAGTGACTAATATAGGTGGACTCTTGACATAGAATCCCCGAGATTTCTCCTTTTTAGTAACAAAATCAAAGTCTACAAGCCTTATTTGTCATATAAAAATCATATTATGATAATAATAATTAAACAAACAATTACGTTACCACTCTCACTTATTTTGAAATAGCGCCATCACGGCTTCTTTGAGTCTCTTTGTTATTTTTTATTGCTTAATTATTATGATCTAGAGTTTTGTGTGTGTATCAAAATATTTTTCTTTTAGAAAATTTAAATACCATACTTCCGTTTTTGTGCCATTTAAAACATTACGATGTCATCGGTTCAAAGTATAAAACATAAAAATAACGGAATTAAGCTATTGTTCAGCCAGAAATAATATAATTGGAATAAAATATGATATACTCTTTAAGCAAGCCATAAACAAATATAATAAGGATTTCACTAAATTTCAGTTATAAATACAATGAAGACATTCGACTGCAATTTTAATATTTTGTTTTCATTATAATGTATTCCAATGTACTCCAGCAAAGTCAAAATTATTACATGTATTACTACAGTATGGTATACTATTCTCAACAAAATCATGTTCTGAAAGTTCTAATTTCAAGAATTTTAATTTAATTGTGAATGAAAAAAGTATTAAAGGGGAAAATATACTAAAAAATATCACAGGAATGGAGAATCGAGTTAAGGTAGGACAAATGTAATTAATTGAATTATTATTCTTGATTAGACACTAACATTTGATTGTACCGGTCTCAAAATCTTCATTCCATTGACTTAATTATTAGTAAGTTATTAAATGGTAATGTAACAGTATTTAAATTAAATGTAAAAGTAATTTAAAACAATGTAGGAGTGATCGGTTGGGGTGTATTACAGTCGATTTTTAATTACGCTATTGATTACAATTTTAATGCAAATATTCGTATTACGTAATGGTATTAATGAAATGAATCTTTGGAAAAGAAGCACAATTGAAGTATTTGGGGCACGACGTAGCGTAGTGGTTAAGGCACTGCGCTACAAGCCGGAAGGTCGAGGGTTCGAGTCCCGGTGGGGTCAGGATTTTTAAACTGACCCAAACCTTCTGGCGGCACTATGGCCCTGGGGTCGACTCAGCCTCTAACTGAAATGAGTGCCGATTGTCAAGAAAAAGTGGGAGCCCTAACCTCCTACTACCCCAAGGGCCTCCTGAGGCCTGTAGTGGGAACACTTTACACTTTACGAAATAAATTAGCTTAAATATGTAATTTCCATTTTAACCGTCGGCCATTTTGGAATGTAATAGAAGAACTGTTATAGGACAACTGTTATTGTAGACAACTGTTATATATGTATATGAAACTATAAATTATCCTAACCCCACGTATAGGAAACTAAAAGCTAACCTAACCTAAATCATCATCATCATCATCATCAATGGCAGGCATGGATTAAGCCAATTGGCCTGTTCCACTTCAGGAAAGAAATTGATCCCTCCATCTCTTCTTAGGTCTTCCTGGGTCTCTTCGCCCTGTGGGTCTGTAGTTGAATAGCTGCAGAGGTAGTCTATTGTTTGGCATCCTCAGAAGGTGTTCATGCCAATTATTTTGATATTTTTGAATGATTTCAGTTATTGCTGGTGTGTTGAGAGCTTTGCGGATATCTTCATTACGCATGTGATCATAAAGCATATAACCCGCTAAAGGTCTTAATAACTTCATTTCTGCAGCTACTATCCTATTTAATTTACCTGTAGTAAGAGTCCAGGTTTCAGAACCATAAAGTAGAGTTGGAAGAGCCATTGTTTTATAAAATTTTAAAATTGTATCTGGACGTACTTTTCGGAAAAGAATGCTTTTTATTGTTCCTATAAGTTTTTGAAATTTGACCAATTTTATGTCAATGTCTTTACATGTGTCGTACGAAAGATTGCAGCCAAGATAAGTAAAGTTATTAACTTGTTCTATTATTTTGTTGTTAATAACAATTTTAGTTCGTATCGGTATTTCCATTGAAACACCATAGTTTTTGTCTTACTCACCAAAATCAATTACTCTAAAGAACTCTAAATTAATTTAATATATAAAAGTAGACGTAAAGTGATGTAATTAACGTGGTTATTGTTGATTATTAGAGAGTTTATCGCTGGTTCATACAATAACTCATAGAATAATAGTTGTAACCTCAGTTATTAGTATGGTCATGACTGCCATGATGTACAGGAAATAGTCCCACATTGTTTTCAATATTTACGACTAAAATGTGATTAAGGTAATAATTTTCCAGTGCTAAAAAGAATAATTATATAAATATATGCATATTTCTGTTGTGTTAAGTAAAAATCGATCGTGTTACACCCCGCCTGAGTGATCTTCTGAATAACTAAAATAAAGATGTATTAGTCATTTAATCAAATTTTTACTGTTACAGAAAAAATGGCATCACTAAGTGATTCTTCTGAGGATGAACAATCCACTATATGTCAGACAAGAAATAGCAGTTCTATGGTGAGAATTTTTATAACACTACACTTATGGAATATTATGATCTGCTCTCCATAGAATAGGAACCCACTCACAAAAGATACTAGCAATAACTATTATTGAGAAACAATAAATTCTGCTTATAATCTACTGAGAGAGAAGTCAAACTACTGGGTAGAATCACTTATTCGTTACATGCATGTTGGTACATATTATACAGGATTCCCACAAATGCTCTTTCGGGTTTCGAACACATGTGACTTGCGTTTAAATAAACTTAACAAACATGAAACTAGTACTAATGGAAAGAGAAATTAAAAAAGTTTTGGTTATAGTATCACAGTTGGCAACAATGACATATAATTACATACAACATTGCGTATTGTTGAAAGTGAGAAAATGGCTGATGTAGAGGATAGGCGAGCATTCTGTGTTCTGTATTCCTTGGCCTCAGCGTTTGCCAGACCTGACACTCCTTGACTTCTTTTTGTTGGGTTATGTCAAAGATCTTGTGTATAAGCCACCTCTTCCACAGACCGTCCTTGATCTAAGAAGGTGCATCACAGCAGCCATCGAAACAGTTGACCATGATATGCTACAACGTTCCTGGGTGGAAATGGACTACAGGCTTGATGTATGTCGTGTTACCAATGGAGCGCACATTGAACATCTGTAAGTTACTGAAACCAAAACTTTTTTAGTTTCTCTTTCCATTAGTATTAGTTTCATGTTTGTAAGTTTATTTAAACGCAAGTTACATGTGTTCAAAACCCGAAAGAGCATTTGTGGGAACACTGTACTGGTATATAAAGATTGGAATCACTTGAAAATTATATAATATCTTAGAAGACATCACTCTTTCATGGCTAACAGAAATATAACCAAACCATTAACTGAAGACAAATATAAATTAGGGTGGGTAATTTTTTGTTCGCTTTTTAATTTAAGACACATCAATGTTACCATTTTCAGTTCGTCCAGTCTTTCTCTACAATTCTATTAATTTAAATTTTAACATTCACAATGATGGACAATTACTATTTTGAAAAGAAAAATTAATGCCTGTATCAGGATTTGAACCCAAAACCAATAGTTCTATATGCTAGTGTGCAAACCATTGCACTATTTCAGGCTTCTGATTCAAATGTTCATTCTTCCTCTTATACAGTTCTCTTTATCGTCAGAAGCAGATAACTTTTGCTACGGTGCCATCTGCCAGCTTCTAATTCAAGAAGATATTTTTAATGCGAATTTACACAAATTTTATAGTAGTTAAGCATTATATTTTAATGCATTAATTAAAAAAGTGACAGCTATCTGCTTTTGATGATAAAGAGAATTGTATTGAGGAAGAATAATTAATGTTTAGGCCTATATTGCAAACCTGAAATAGTGTAATGGTTTGCTTACTAACATACAGAGCTGGAGGTTTTGCGTCTAATCCCAATTCAGGTGTCAATTTTTTCAAAATAATATTTTTTTGTGTGTGTGTGTGTGTATATATATATTTTTTTTAATGTATCTATTCTTTTTTTTTAATTTTGGGATTTATCCACAATTCAGTGGTTTTTCCGACACCTTCAAGAAATTCCCCTTTTCCAGTTGTAGCAGGCTTGAACATACTTATCTGTAAGTCCATGTTCACAAATACTTCTCACACCATCGATCCAACCTTTAGGTCTTCCCTTTCTTCTTTTCCTACCTATTTTCCACTCCAAGATCTTGTTAGGGATTCTATCAGATGTCATCATCTTGAGATATCCATATCATCTTAATTGTCTCTCTTCAATTGTCTGTAATACATTTCTTTCAACTTTCATAATTTTCCTAATTTCAACATTTCTATTTTTTTTTTCTGATCTGGGCTTCTGCACTGATCTTCTCCAGTAATGCACCTGTGTTGCCAATGACCGCTAGCTTGGCATATTTTAATTGTCCATGTCTCTGATCCATCATTACATTAAAATCTAAATTAATTTAATGTATTTAATAATAGGTATAATTGCAGCCAATGGCCATGTAGAAAGAACTGTTTTCATGTCTTACAAAAGTCTGTGATCGATGTTCCTATGTTTTTACACTGTAATAGGTGATATCGGTCGCAGTGCGACCCACATAGTTTGCACTTGCACTTTTCTTCTGGGTTATGGCGCTTCACTGTTGAATTTAATGTATTTTAATTATCTATAACATATGTCATTTTTCCAGATACTTAGAGCAATTACTACAAAGCAGTCTCAATTATTTAAGACAATGTATACGAAAGATGATACTAAAGAGAAAAAAACAAAGAAGAAACACAATCTTATTAAAAAATCTAAGTCAAAAAAGAGAACAGAAGAATCAGCAGATGATTCAACATATACTTGTGCTACTTGCAAAAGGACATTTTCAAAAGAAGAGGTAGCTGAAAATCCACACTCGTGCTCTCCTAAAGATGAACGTGCTTATAAATGTGATATATGCAAGCAAACGTTCATGCGGAAGGGAACTTTTGAAATGCACTGCCGAATCCATATGGTAGAAAAGCCATTTAAGTGTCTAGTTTGCAATAAGTTATTCCATGATAAAAAGAACTTGGACATTCATTTTCGTTTACATACTGATAAAAGACCTCATGCTTGTGTTGTTTGTGGAAAATCATTTAGACAAAGAGGAGATCTTGAAAGACATGTTAGAGTCCATACAGGCGAACGACCATATGAATGTACCATGTGTAAGAAAACATTCAGGCAGAAAAATGCATTAGATGCACATGTCCGCACTCATACAGGAGCACGCCCTTACGAGTGTGACTTTTGTAATAAAACTTTTACCCAAAAACGTGTATTAGACACTCATTATCGTATTCACACAGGTGAACGCCCATTTCAGTGTGATGCTTGTGAAAAATCATATAAACGTAAAGATGAACTTACAATTCATTATAGAATACACACGGGTGAACGTCCTTACGAATGTGGATTGTGTAAAAAGGCATTCAAAGAGAAACAATCTCTCGATGCTCATTCTCGTTTGCACTCTGGAGACAGACCTTTTAAATGTGATATTTGTCAGAAGACATTCAAAGTGAAAGGTGCATTAGATGTTCATTCTCGCATTCACACAGGAGAAAGACCTTACGAATGTAATATTTGTAAAAAATTGTTTAGACAGAAAGGTACTCTCGATGTACATTATCGTATTCATACTGGTGAACGTCCTTTTCAATGTAGTTATTGTGGCAAAGCTTTCAATGAAAAAAGAAACATGAACATTCACACCCGCATTCATGTAGGTGAACAAATACAGATGTAGATTCTGTAATGTGCCATAGCAGGTTATTAAACGTAGTATATTAATATAAATTGCTTTAAATTTTGTAATTCGATTTTTAACAATTTTGGAAAAATATTATACAAAAATTTTAATTTATGTAATAGAGTGCTTGAAATATATACATTTTTTAGATAACTTGATCTTGAACTGTAATCAAATATGGAATATATAAATCTAAAAAAAATATATAAACCAATACATAACTTTTTAAAAAGGCTCAGATAAATTAAATGTATATATTCAGATGCCTTATATAATCATCATTATTATCAAACATTTCCACGTATGTGTGGATCATCTCTGTACCTGATCTCCTCCTCAATTCCCATCCAGCCACATTTCCTCTACCTGGATTTGTTCCCAATTATAACTTCTATACTAGATCCATTTTAAATTATCCAACCACTTGACTCTAGTTCTTCCCAGGGTTGTTCTTCATTTCATTTACATCTCCATATATTTTCTTGGTATTCTTTCTTCCTGCATTAGTTTAGATTAAAATGGTATTTTTAATCTCATTTTTGTTGTATGAACATTGCTTGGAAGGAAAGGAGCCGATTGGAAACATCAGAAGTTTCGTCAAAATGTAAGTAGTTTTCAACTTACAGTTACATTTTATAGGAAATCTCCAAACCATGATATGACAGCCTAGAAGGCCCTTAGCCTACCAGCCGGCTGCTGGTCTCACATCCAATATTGTATTCATCAGAGGTAGACAATTACCCACTGTAGGGGTAACATGTGGTCAGCATGTCGGGTCCCCCAGCCGGTATAGCTGGTGTTCTCAAACTGGAACTGCTACTTATTATAGTTACCCAAATGCTTCATGAAACTACATGAACACCAGTACCATACTGCCCGAAATTCCATGATAAGATTACTTCCCCCATGGAGATTCGACCAGTGCAGGTCTGAGCTAAGGCATCCTGCCTTAACCACTCGAAATGTAATATTTAATTTGTAGTATTGCCAATCTACCTTCTCAAATACCTTCAACTTTGTCGTTTTTAATAATTTCTAACTTTGCATTATGTGATACACCATTATTAGTAGAATTTTATTCTAAGATTTTAAATTTAATTATTATCCATCTAGCCATGTTTTACTCGAGACTAGCAAAATTACTTATATTTTTTTTGCAAACTAATAATAAGCATTTTAAAAATGTATAAATAACAAGAAAAAAATTGGATACCAAGAGGAGATTTCTCCTTAATAGTAACAAAATCAAATTCTATAGGCCTTAGCTGGTATTTAAAATTCACATTGCAATGATTAAATAAAGAAGCATGTTACCATTTTCACTTATTTCGAAATAGCACCGTTACTTACTGCCTCTTTGAGTCTCCCTGGTATTTCTTAATTATGAGCTTTACGTTCTAGGAGTATTGTGTGCTGATCAAAATATTTTTTTTTAGAAAATTTAAATACTCTACCGTTTTTCTGCCATTTAAAACATTTACACGGGAGAAATATATCTCCATAGCTTGATTGTATATAAAAATTTAGCATCCTTCTATCCTATGTGTGATTTCTTCTTATATTGTGTCTAAGAAATTTTTCTCCATAAATAATTTATTTAAACTCCCTTCAAAATAATATTAAATTTTAATATTCCCATATATTTTTTATGTTCTCTTCCAGTTGCATTCCTGTCAGTCACTTGTTTAAGTTTAAGCATAGTGTACTATGTAACTACATAAATGAGAAATATCAAAATAATTTGATTTTGCTGCATTATATAGTATTACACTGGATTATGTATGTCAGTAATCTGAGATGATTTATAAAAGCTACCAGTATTCATTAAAACATATTTATCTTTTTTAAACCTATTTCGTGTTAGTATAAAACTTCTTCTTCTTCCTTCCAAGTATTAGGCCAAGGCCTGTTACGATCCTATAGAAAATTTTCCCTCCAGCGTTTGAGGGAAATTTTCATGTAAGACTTGAAAGCATAATAATAGTCCCTTCGATTGGTTGCTGGCCAAAGGAAGGCAAGACCAGTGATGGGGTTGCCATCTTATAGCCTCTGGTCAGGCTTTTCTGGAGAAGAAAAGAAAATAAAGGAAAGAAGAAATGGAAGAAAGGAAAGACTCCCTAGCCCTCGGATGGCCTAATAGCATCGGTGTCGAAAAAACAAGAGTTAACCAAGAGAGGTTAGATAGTAAAGTTAAAAGAGTGCAAAACACAAGTAAGTGGAAGAAATGTTTTGCACAGCTTGGGTACCTTGTGGTCGCTATCCACATATCCCCTAGATGAGGACCCCTGAGGGGTAGTATATTAGATATTTACAATTCCCAGAGCTGCTTCTTACACTATCAGAGCTGATAATTAACTGGACTGAATGGGATGTGGTTTAAACAGCTGATATGTCACAAGCAATAACATTTGTTGTTTTTCAAGTAACATAATATTGTATTTTTAACATTTTACATGTCAAATGGTTAAAGAAAAATACATTTTGGCCACTTTCTTCAGACACATGCCATCCATTTGTTCAAAAATATGTAAATCATAATTCATTTTTTTCTTTTTCCTGAACCATATCAGTCTAAAAACGTTCTCTTAAAAAATATCAATCTAATTTAGTATTATGAATATCGGGATTGAAAAAATATAAAATTTCAAAATTGTTCATAGTATGTATTATGCAATTCTAAAAAAAATTATGAAGAATAATTTTCACAATTTGTATGCATACATAGAAATTATATTAATCATTTCATATCATATATGAAAGTACAGAGAGAGACCCATATGTCACTTTATCTTGAAACCTAGACAACATACTTTTAGCTGTACAGCATCCATACTTCCTTACCTGTATGCAAATTTGGAGCTAAATAAACCTATGACTAAACTGTATATTTTACTGTTTCACACTTCTAAATAATAGTGTTTTCCATGGAGAATCTAATGACACCAAAACTTAATTTCTACAAACGAGTGACTTACCTGGTTCTTTCCCTGCATTCTTTGCATGTTCTGTAAACATTTTATGACATTTTAAAATTATTTTATTTCATAAACTATCTTTCCCTTGTAGTGAATAAATTTATATATATTACTACCAACTATGTATATTTGTACAAAACAGTAAAGTAAAGTATTCCCACTACAGGCCTCAGGAGGCCCTTGGGGTAGTGGGAGGTTAAGGCTCCCACTATTTCTAGACAATCGGCACTTGATGTCAGCTGGGTTGTCAGCCCTGCGTGACGGCCGCCTTTACCCCAGAACAAGCGTCGGGTACTCATTTCCGTTAGAGGCTGAGTCGACCCCAGGGCCATAGTGCCGCCAGAAGGTTTGGGTCAGTTTAAAAATCCTGACCCCACCGGGACTTGAACCCTCGACCTTCTGGCTTGTAGTGCAGTGCCTTAACCACTACACTACGGCGTGCCCCCACAGTAATAAGGCAAATAACTTTGTATGAATCAGAATCTCGGACTCTGACAGCTAAAATGGAAAATTTGTTAATGACATGGGAAAGAAAAGTTTTACATAAAATATATGGACCCATTTGCAAGAATTGAAGATTGAAAATTAAAAAGTACAGCCTTTATTGGATAAAGTCACGAATTACAGACAGAAATGGATTGATCACATGGATGGAATGAGTAAGGAGAGATATCCATTGTTAGCCAGAAATTATCAAGCAAGAGGAAGGCGTGATGTTGGAAGACCTAGAAAACGTTGGGCTGATGCAATATGAAGTCGGAACGGGCAATTGCCTAATCCCTGGAGTGATGATGATGATGAAAATTAAAAATAATTGAGTTAGAAAATAAATATAATTCACTTAATATTGTAACAATTATTAAATCTTATAGATTGGAATGGTCAGAATGTGTCATTAAAACACCACAAAATAGAATGGTTAGAAATATTTCAAAATCAAAGCCAGTTGGAAGGAAACAAAAAGGAAGATCTAGATTAAGGTGGATGGATGATGTGGAAAATAATCTCAGAAAAATTAGAAGTGAAAGATGGAGATAAAATCCACAGAAAGAGCAGTGTGGCCATTGATTGTTAAGAAGACTATGGTCAAACTCTAAGTTTAAAATATAAAATTATGAAATATTTACCTAAAAGGTCTGTCTCCACAAATTTATTAGTTATTTATCTGTAGCGCTTTCGGGACTAGTCCCATCATCAGCAGGATTCAAAACTGGTGTTTCACTGAAAATCTGGTAGAAGGGGTTACACGTACTGGGTGCGTTTTCATTTATCAGATGGTCTTTGTTGATTGCCTTCAAAATTTCCATTTCCTTGAGTATGTTTATCTTGGCTGGATTATTTAAGATAAACGTACTCGTTTGTCTATCACAAATGTCTATAACATTACAACATGGAGTATTACTAAAAAAAACTTCATGGTGCAACATGCCTAAAGGCTCTTGACCTACCAATATGCTGTTGGCATCATATCCACATATATTCGTTTACAGTGATAGATGATCATACGGCCCGTATATGGGGTGACATGTGGTCAGCATGTTAGCCCTGCAACCTTCATAACTGATTTTCTCAACCTGGAGCCATAACTTATTATAACTACCCAAATTTCTTATGACTCTGTGTGGGCACTGCTTGCATACAGGCCACAATTCCTTGAGAATTTTTTCCCTCCATGAGAATTTGTATCCCTTAGATTTGCATTAAGGTATGATGTCTTAGACTACTCAATTATGGCACAGAACTGTTAATTGATTTTATTTCAAAACTTCCTTTCTCTTCACAATTTTAAGGAAAGATTAACAAGGAAAATTTAATCTTAGTGAGCATATGCTGTCATACATCAGAAAAGCCTAAATCTAATGTTACAACATGGAGTATTATAGGTCAGAAATTATTTGTCCAAGTTAAGTCCTCATGGCTAGAGGGGAAGTGTGTTAGCGCTACTTTTGGCATACTATTTCTATATGGAAGAGAGAATCCATAAACACATGAGAAAAATCATTACATGGTTGTCAAATAAATCATTTAATTCTCAACTGCCCCAAACGTTTCGGATCATTTAAAATCAAAGTGTTTGTCATCTCTCTATTACCAGCCTCACAACACAACACATGGGACGGGAATTGGCAACATGTAATGAGGAAGGCAAAGGAGGAACACCTCATTCCCTAGTAGTAACATGGTTGCCGATTATTCATTTGGTCAATGACTACTGTAGGTATTGGATCATTTAAAAGCACATTATTTTCCAGGGCTCCTCTCCTGGTCAAATAATACAACACAGAGGACATGAAGTGGCAACATAATAAGAAAAGGAAGAGAATAGACAGAACATTCCTAGCATATTTTATTTATGCAAAATTAACTTGGGCATGTAATACAATTAACTATGCATACACATTTTTTAATTAAGTATTTGGATGTGCCTGATAATGTGCATTCAATTGACTCTTTTGAGAAAATGACTTTTTGCACTTTTCACATTGATAATGTATCCCAGTGTGTGTTCTATGGTGAACATAAAGATTACTTTTTGTTGAAAATGATTTCTTGCATACATTGCACTCATATGGACATATTCCAGTATGGACTCTAAAGTGTACATTCAAATCACTTTTAGTAGAAAATGACTTTTTGCAAACTTCACATACATAAGGTTTTATACCAGTATGTACATGATAATGAACGTTAAGCTGTCTTTTGGTGCAAAAGGATTTTTGGCATTGTTCACATTGATATGGACACAAACCTGTATGTGTTCTACAATGAACATTTAAATTCCCCTTAGTGGAGAAAGATTTCTTACAAAAATCACATTGATAAGGTCTTGCCCCTGTATGTATTCTATAATGTATATTCAGATCACTCCTTGTTGAGAATGACTTTTTGCATATATCACACACGTTAGGATTTTGACCAGTATGTAACAGGTAATGGATATTTAACTGGTTTTTTGTCGGATAAGCTTTATCACAATTATCACACTTATATGGGCATACTCCAGTGTGTATCCTGTAGTGTACATTTAAATTGCTTTTAGTAGAAAATGATTTTTTACATATTTGACATAAATATGGACATGTACCTGTATGAACTTGACTATGAACTCTTAATTGATTCTTTGTAGAATATGATTTATCACAAGAATCACATTTATAAGGGCAGAGCCCTGAATGCATTCGGAAATGTACATTTAAATTGCTTTTTGTAGAAAATGATTTGTAACAAATTTCACATTGGTAAGGTTTAATTCCAGTATGAGTTCGATAATGAATTTTATGATCACTGCTTGTAGAAAATGATTTGTTACATATGTCACACTCAAACAGTTTAACTCCAGTATGTTTTTGATAATGGATGGTTAGTTGAGATTTTGTGGGAAATGATGTTTTGCATATTTCACATTCATAAGGACACAGTCCAGTATGTAGTCTATAATGAACATTTAAATTGCCTTTCTTTGTAAATATCTTATTACAAATACCACAGATGTGATTCTGTTCTTTTGAAGAATTAATGCTATTATTTTCCTCTTTTGACCATTCATTAGCATTAATAAATCTTTCATAATTCTCAGTTTTCTCTTCTCCATTTTCAGATATATCATTATATTTCTGAAATAATATATCAGAATAAAATTAAAGCTTTAACACCATATGAACATTAAAAATGTTATACCATGAAGAAGTTACTAGACATTTCAGCAGTATGAACTAATTCAATGAACGAATCTGCAAACAGAATTTAAACAAATTTAGGTGCCATGAGCTGATTACATCGGCTCACAGCATCTAAAGGGTTAAGTTGAAATTGAGTGACAATAAAACCTATCCAAAATGTGACTTCACAAATAACCTTTTGTCAGCTGGTGATCAAAACCTCATAACTCCATTCAGAAGTGAAATCTGGATTTTTGCATTATTCGATAAGCAGAGGCATGTTGTTAAAGTCTTATAACTCCAAGATGATTTTGTCATCTATTAGCAATTACAAAAATTATGCTATTCTTCAGCTATTAACCTCAAGCCCAAAAACTTGAATCTCCGGCAGGCAGAAATAGTGAGTGTTTGTCTGCTCTGTTCTCAGACTCAAGAACTCACATCTCCAGCATAACATTTTTCAGAAATCAATTTTAAAATAGAATAGACTTTTATTTAAAAATCAACCAGTTATAAGGTTTCTTCTTTCTCCAGAATTTTTTTTTCAATTATGGGGTTAAGAGATTTTTATTGCCGGCCAACACTATGCTAGACAGAAATCTCAAATATAAGCCTAGTGAGAAAGAATTATTTTGGAAAAAAAAAAAAAAAACAGAACAATTAGTTTACTTGAAATATTTTCCAGTCCTATTAGCAACAACAGTGTGCTTGTGCCAGAGTTTATAGAGGACAATGATACACCCCACCATCAAACCCAAATCGATTATTATCCGACCCATATCATACTTAAAGTTTTATACAGCTTATGCTAGATGGCCATCATATGTCGCCTGTGAAATTTAAATGGCCAATCTTTGCAATAAATCCTCAAATCTATGATAAAGAAATATAACAATAATATTAAAATTACCAAATGTTTATTAAAAATGGGTGTACATTTACTTATCACTTCCTAATGTAGTTCCAATCAGCGATAACCCAAATAAGCGATCGAAAAATCATTGACTAGGTAATATACTCTGTGGAGAAAATAGCAGCTAGCATCACAAATTGTCTGTCATAATGTTATGATTTGCATATTCAAATAAATACTTAAAAATTATCAAATAATGTTATAAAAATTGTTTGAAAAAGTTTAAAATTTAAAAAAAATGTTAGTAAATATAGAAGAAGAGCTATAGTTTACAACAATAAACTGAAAAATCAAGGATAACTAGAACTGCTGTTCAGCCATTATCTTCTTAAATATAAGACTGGTGTGTGTAAATGAGAAGTAAAACTCAAATATTATTGTTTATGTGTTGGAAATGGAATGGTTTGTGTTACTATACATATCTGACACATAGTGCAGTTCATTGTTCAATATTATCATGGGTTAGTTTTATGTTTAAAAACCTTTATGAAGGTAGGGTTCATCCCCCTGAACTTCCTAAATTGCTAAAAAACACAAAAACATGTGTGAATATTAAATAAACTCAGATCATCACATTATTGATGACTCAAATCAACAAAACCACAGTTATTTTACATCTTGGATATTAAATTTATTATTTCTCACCAAAAGACATTTTTTTAAAGAGAAAAATATGTACCTGAATCAGGATTTTAACCCAATGTCCCTGGTTAACAAATCCCGATTCAGGTGTACATTTTTTCTTCAACATAGTTATTTAATCATTGTTCAGACTTATTCTTGATAATAACCAATTAAAATGTTCTATCGATAACATATTGTGAATCTTCTCAAAATCATTAGAAATATTTTTCTTTTAAATTACAAATTAAGAATAGTACAAGTATATACATAATTAAAAAGTATTTCATTCATTGTCATATGGTATTATGCCAAATGAACTTTATTCTGATTAATTAAAAATGTAATGAATATTAACTTAAAATATTTAAAATAAAATCAATGAAAATAAAGGAAAACCTGCACTTAAACTAGCGTGAATTATTTTCAAAGTCCTATAGAACAACAGTGCGCATGCACCAGAGTTTATAGAGCCAGCGATAACCCACAATCGAACCAGATATCAATTATCATCCTCGATTACTATCCATCGCTATGAAATTTAAATTAACAATATTTGCAATAAATACCCAAATCTATGTTAAAAAATATATTAATAATATTAAAATTACCAAACGTTTATTAAAAATGGGTGTACACATACTTATCACTCCCTAACGCTGATCCAACCAGCGATAACCCAAAACAGCGGTAGAAAAATCATAGACTAATATACTCTGTGGAGAAAATAGCAGTTAGCATCACAATATTGTCTAACAGTGTCATAATATTGTGATTTGCATATTTAAATAAATACTTCAAAATTGACTAATAATGTTATAAAAATTGTTTAAAAAAGTTTAAAATATAAAATGATGTTAGTAAATACAGAAGAAGAACTATCTTTTACAACAATATAAATGAAAAATCAAGCGCTAGTAGAAGTGCAGTTGAGCCAAAATAAATTTTATGTACCTCAGGATTTGAACTATTAGGTAAATCTGAATCCAGATCATGCTTAATTTCTAAAAGCACAGTCCCATCCATTGATGTCATTCCTTCATTATCATTATGAAGCTCCATTTTTAACGCCATCATAATCTGAAATAAAATACCAAATGTTAATACTATAATTCTTAAATATTCAATTTTTTATTTTGCCAAATTAGATGAAGATATTACTGAGTTGGACTATTTAGAAAAAAGTTTATTTCATCTTTATCTTTTGCTATTGGTATTTCTTTAATAAAATTTTGATTTTATAAATTTAAAATATCTGGGTGAATGATTTGTATTTCAAGTGTCGTGCAGTAAAAAAAAAAATTGTTCACAGCTGTTGTGGAAAAATGCATAAATTAATGACCATAAACTAAATATAATTTTCATATTAATTTTAATGTTCGTGATGCATTACTTTTAAAAAATCAACCATATTGAAGTGTGCGATATTCTTACTTATACAGATCCACAAAGCAATTATTGTACCTTAATGCAATATTTTGAAATTAAATGATATTTTACCATAAGATACAAAAGTAGGCCATTCTAATGTGTAATTTTAATATAAACTGATCAATTATCTTGTGTTTCATAGAGGTAGTACAGAATATTGCCTTTGCTTCAAATTACTCAGTTCATGAAGTTATCTCATACTTTTATTGTTTAAATTTATTTTGTATTTTTGGCTTAAATTACAATTTCATATTTTCCATACCAATGTAAGTTATACAATATTTAAAGCTACACGCCAAATAAATTGAGGTTAGACTTAGATTTAATTTTTTGTTTTTATTTTATGGCTATGTAGCTCACCTTTAGAGATTAGGACATGTGTAATTTCATTTTTATTGTATAAAATATAACACGAAATTACAGTAGACCAAATATTTCTTAGATTTAATGCAATATAAATTTATAATATAAAATAAATAAAACCATGAAGCAGAACTGTATTTTCATATATAAGAAAAATTAATAAAATACGTATATATTATTTTTAACTTAACATTTCAATAATTCAACAGGTTATTTAATACCATTTTCAATTAATTGGTATAAATAATAACAGAACACAATGTTTAGACAATTTATAACAGCATACAAATCTATTAGTTCCTTGATCAGTTTTGTATGATACTAATTATCTAGTAAGCCATGATTCTTCCTTCATTATTTATTGCTTATGCTGTGATCAATCCGTCTTCCTTGTGGTGGTTATCACTGATCATCAGGCCGATGAATCATTATAGGGAGATTTGGACCCATCTGATCCATGTCTTCACGCTAAACTGTTAGCATCGCCTACGCCAGATACGCCCTTAGTGATGATGATAAATCGTGTAGTAATATCATAAATAATTATTTTGATAAGTCTATGGCTATAGAATTTAAAATACTTTAGCCGTTAGATGTACCTGTAGCCCTCTCTCCAACTAGCTGTATAATGACTACCAAGGGAAGTATTTTATATAGAAACAATTTCTTTGTGTGGTAAATGTATAGTACCGGTACTAGGACTACTAAAAAAGTCGACAATACGAAATATACAAGAAGGCGAAATTGATCCCTATAGGCATAAAAGAAAAGAGGCCTTTGAGCAAAATTTGTCGGTTCTTTCACTCCCAGATTTCAATTGCCACAATAATGAACTTAGCTTTTAAAGAGCTTCGTTAAATAAAAAATAACATAACTAAATTAATATTTTTATGTGCGAGAACTTATATCTAAAAATATGTGGTATGGTATAAAATGGGACTTCAAGTACTACAGTGCTTGGGACATAGAAATTTCAAGTTAAGAAATATAGTTAATTTATCAGTAAGAAACATAACTATACCAACAAGAACATATAATTAATTACGAAGGCTGTGACAATTCGTGCTTACAAACTGGAATGAAGCGCAGAAGGAAATTAAACATAGACTCGCTTCTGGAAACGTATGCTATTATTCGTTATATATTATGTCATCCCAACTTCTCTAAACCATTGTTAAACAAAAATATATAAAACTGTTATTCTTCCAGTTATATTACATTGATGTTATATATGGAGAAAAGATTACACATATTTGAGAATCAGGTTGTTACGAAAAAAATTGTACCAAAGAGTGAAGACAGGGGAATAGAGAAGACTTCATAACGGTGAGGTATACATCTTTATAGGATAGTTATGTCTAATAGACTGCGATGGGCAGGGCATGTAGCATGAATGGAGAATGAAAGAGAAGATGGAAACTTATTG
Source organism: Diploptera punctata (assembly GCA_030220185.1). NCBI lineage: Eukaryota > Metazoa > Arthropoda > Insecta > Blattodea > Blaberidae > Diploptera > Diploptera punctata. The sequence goes on from JASPKZ010002337.1 coordinate 2,830,466, forward strand.
TAGAAGAACCGGAAGAAAAACGTCTAGTAGGTAGGCAAAGAATGAGATGGAAAATTAATATTAACTTTGATTTTAAGTAGGTGAATTATACAGTGAATGCTTGGAAAACATTTGCTCAGGATAGAGATGTATGGAGAGCTTATATCCATGAGGTCATGAACCTCCGGGTTCGATAGTACCAGTTAGTTAGTTATGGAAACTGTGATAAAAGCAGGCTTAGGGAGCAGGATGCCTTTTTTTTAAACACATACCTACAACCTGCATTTTACCCTGTGGGTAAAGTGTTAAAGCCGTTTCCTCGAAACAGGAAGTGTACTAGGTAGCATCCAAAAGTTAATGAGCTCTCGTGAATAAATAAATAAATAAATAAAAATAGATTTGGAGAAACCCGGTTGTAAGCAGGCGAAATGTTTAGTTAGTATCCATTTATTTAATTTATTTAGGGCTAGCAGTTAAATAGAGTAAGCCTGCAATTTAATATTTAATATCTTTATTATTCCCTGAGAGTAGTTAAATTAATAATAATAATAATAATAATAATAATAATAATAATAATAATCTCTATCTATCTTCGGGGTTTTACAGCTGCTGCCGTCTTCCCGTGCCAAACCTCCAAAGCCTACGGTCTTGGACATCTTCGATGCTTAGCCCTCTAGCTTGCATTACTGTCTTCATGTTTTCCTTCCATGTTAACCTTGGTCTCCCTCTTTTCTTCTTTCTGTTCGGATGCCATTCATATAGTTGCTTCGGCCATCGCTCATCTTCCATTCTTAAAGCATCTCCTGATCACTTCAATTCCTTCTCCTCAATTCTTTCAATTATGCTTTCTTCTGCTTCCATTATGTTTCTAATTTTCTTATTTGTGACATGTCTCCAGGTTGGGGGTTTATGCTGTGGGCCAGCTCCCCACACATTAAAAAAAAAAACAAAATGCTAAAAGACCAAATCAATCAATGAAGCTTATGGGAAGAACAATGGTGTTCTTAGCGGTCTACGCACCAACAGATGATGCTGCACAGAGTCAGAAAGAAAAGTACTATTGAATATTAGTGGAACAAATAGAGAAAATACGAAGTAATGAAGAATTAATACTAATGGGAGATTTAAATGGGAAAGTGGGTAGAAGAAACAATGATGAAGCAGTAGAAAAATATGGGGAACAAGAAGTCAACGATAATGGAAATAGAATCATAGAGATGTGCAAACAACATAAAAAAATAAAATAAAATAATAATAATAATAATAATAATAATAATAATAATAATAATAATAATAATAATAATAATAATAATAATGACAATAAATTAATCTTTTCTTTTTTCGTTATCACAGTCAAATATTCAATTTATTCAATAATTCGTCGACGTTTCGATCTCGTTATGTGAGATCATTCTCAAGACATTAATTCTTATTATTGAAATAAAAGTTGTCTGCATTAAAAGATCCTGTGAAATTGACACTTCCAGCAATAATAGAGATTCACTATTTGTAAGTTGCACACTCACACAAGGAGATCAAAATGTCGCGTCGACGAGTCCTGTAATTTGTCACCGAAACCTACGCCAAGTCCATATAAATAGTGTTCTTTACAAACAACTGAGGGTGGGAGAAGGGAGTCTACAGACCACGCTACACCTGATTCAAAGTGTTTTATTTAATTGATCGACAATACTGTGGTTTTCCGTCGCCCTCAAGAAATTCGCCTTCTTCATTTGTAACGGTCCTGAACATCATATGTAAATCCCAGTTCACTCATGCTACTCACACCGTCCATCCATCCTTCTTCAGGTCTTCCCTTTCTTCTTTTCCTATCTATTTTCCATTCTAAGATTTTCTTACTGTCCAATTCTGGTAACTGTAGCCAAAGGCGCGTGGCAGGAGGGAAAATTGCCGAGTGGGGGAGGGAACTAGTAGTCATGAAAAAATAACACGTTCTTATTAATAATAATAATAATAATAATAATAATAATAATAATAATAATATTCGTTATAAAAACAACACTATTCTATAATGGACACTCCAAACTTATTAGACAGCTAAACTATTCACTAACACAGAACTAGTAAATAAGAAAACGCAACGTGTAGTAAATATTATGTTTTCTAAACTGAGGGTAACTCGCCCTCCCCTCTTACCCCATTCACCATTTTTTTAATTACTGTTTCTTCCTTCTTGTTTTTATCTTTTTTCGTTTTACCTTTTCGTCTTGCATTTTGTTTTACCTTTTTTTAACTTTTATTTTATTCTCACATATAAACACAAGGACAGGACACACACCCAGACCCAAGGTGGAGATTTAAAATCCCCTGCCCCGCCGGGAATTGAACCCGGGTCGCCGGAGTGGAAGGCAGGTATTCTACCGACCACGCCACGGCGACGGACAATTACTGGTTTTCCTTGTTGTTTTACTTTTTTTTTTTGTTAACCTTCTTTTTAATTCTCACATAGCCACAAGGACAGGACACACACACCCAGACCCAAGTTGGAGATTTAAAATCCCCTACCCCGCCGGGAATCGAACCCGGGTAGCCGGAGTGGAAGGTAGGGGCTCTACCGACTACGTCACGGCGACGGACAAAATGAAGCAATGATATATTTTTTATACTGTTTTTCCTTCTTCTTTTACCTTTTATTCCTTACTTTTTAACTGTTTTGTTAACTTTATTTTATTCTTACATAGACATAAGGACAGGACACTCACACACATACACACACACAGACGCACATCTAGACCCAAGGTGGAGATTTAAAATCCCCTACCCCGCCAGGAATCGAACCCGGGTCGTCGGAGTGGAAGGTAGGGACTCTACCGATTACGCCACGGCGACGGACTATAGACCCTGCAAATGCGGCTAAAGAAGCCAGGACTGTACACCCTAGAAATGCTATCAGACGTCATCCTCTTGTGATATACATACCTTCTTATCCCTCAATTAGTCGCATGAAAAGTACTGGATCAGTTAGTCGCGTCGGGGTCAGCTTCACCCCCAAATAAAAACAACCATTTTATTATTGTTAATCACTTATTTATCTAATTACTAGAATTAATATATTTTATAATCTTTGCTAATCACATATTGTTCATAAAAATCACTTAAAATAACTAAAGATACATGAAAGAGTCAGATATTAAAAGTGCTCCTAAAAGCTAGTCAATTGAGTTAAGTTTCAATTCTAAAATAAAAACTAAATAATTTAAAATTATTTGAAAAATCACATTCATCAATTCCGGAAAAGGTCAATTCAGTACATATTATTGTAAATAAGTACCTAGTCACAATTTTTCAATTCTTCTAGGCATTCTAGATACACAGAAAAATTCACACGATTAGTTGCGTGGGGATCAGCTTTACCCAGGCACAAAACGAACCGATCTGACTCACTAGAAGTGACCATTAAACCGACCGTTTTGACAACAAAAGTAAGCTATGCTTATTCTAGAAGAGTATTGAAATTCATAACAATTTTGCCAATGTAGTAATATATATATATATATATATATATATAATATATAAAAATTGCTTAACTGTTATGTTGGCCACTAGATGGTGTTGGAACGAATTCCCACTACCTCTTGTGTGAATTGAGAATACTACATATATAAGAAAAATGTATGTTTGTGTTGGAATTCTTGAGTAGCTCAGTTGGTTAGAGCGCTAAACGTACAGAGTTTAGAGACTCGGGTTCAAATCCCGACCCAAGCATTCATTTTTCTTTTCATATATATATATATATATATATATATATATATATAAAGTTTAAATATGTCATATTGCACTGCTACCTGAAGAATAGACACTGGAAAGCAAAAGGTAAACTTTCTGTTTGCTATGATGTTTTATTGTTTTAATTTATTTTAATCACTTAGTTATTTACTCATAATTATGGGCAATGACTTCTGTCAAGTCCCCTGCATTTGTATAAATAAACGTATCCGTAATCCACTGAATGCACTGCGCTACAAGCCCGAAGGTCGAAGTTCAAGTCCCGGCGGGGTCAGGATTTTTAAATTGACCCAAACCCTTTGGTGGCACCATGGCACTGGGGTCGACTCAGCCTCTAACTGAAATGAGTACCAGACGCTTGTTCTGGGGGTAAAGGTGGCCGTCACGCAGGACTGACAACCTGGCTGACATCAAGTGCCGATTGTCTAGAAAAAGTGGGAGCCTTAACCTCCTACCACCCCAAGGGCCTCTTCAGGCCTGTAATGGGATTACTTTACTTTACTGTAATCCACTGAATAGGACTGTTTTAAAGTTTCAATTTACACTAATTTCTCGTGTCAGATATTTCGATTTTGCGGACCGCACTAAAAACGACATCATACATAATTATTATTATTGGGTACATTGTGTAATTATACACACATTTAAGTAATTTCTACTTTTTTGTTTTCTTCTGTTTTATTAAAAATCTTCTTCTTCTTCTTCTTCACGGTTTAGGCTTATTTACTAGCCTGTTCCGGCTCCAAATTGCTGCTCTTTCCATCTTTTCCTTGGTCTTCCCAAGCTTCTTCTTCCTCGTGGTGAATAGCTGTATGCTGCTTTTGGTATTCTATTCTCAGTCATCCTTGCTAAGTGTTCTTTCCAGTTTGTTCTGTATTTCTCTATTGTTGAGTTTAATTCCTCTATTTTTAGTTGTTGTCTTATTTCTGTTGTATGTTTTTTGTCTGTTCTTTGATATCCTGCTATTGGTCCGAGGAATCTCATTTCAGCAGCTTGTATCCTGGCAGATTGTTGTGTTGTCACTGTCCAAGTTTCGGATCCATAAGTAATAATAAGCACTGCCATTGTATTGTATAATTTCATTATAGAGTATTTCCTGGCTTTATTTTTCAAAATACTTTTTAGTGTACCTGTTATATAATTAAACTTATTTATTTTGTTATTTATATCTGTTTCTGCTGTGTATGATATTTCACAACCTAGGAAGTTATATGTTACTACTTGTTCTATTGGTTTATTTTCTAATATTATCTTTGTCCGAACTGGATGAGCACCCTTGAAGGTCATTGTTTATTTTTTATTAAAAATATTAAATGAAATAAACTAATTGATGTATCCTATAAGCTACATTGCGAATTTAAGGGTTAATGTTGCCTCTGTGCAACAGGACACTAGTGGATCACGTGGTTCCATAGTCAGTGTCTCGCAACCTGTAGCTGTCTCTTTCAAATGTTTTGGTATTCAAAGTCCCTACCTTATTAACATGAAAAAATAGTTATAGTTATAAATTAACAAAATCATAATTGTTTACTTCGGAATGAGCAGTTGAATTCTCGGAGCAATTTCAGCTTAATTTAGTGGTATTGGCAGCTATAAAAGAACGTAAATCTACATCATCATCTTCTTAACTTCATGGATTTCACCTTAAGACGTGTTCTGCCTTCACATTGAATTCATTTCCATCTCTTCCTAGGACGACTTGTATCTCTTTTGCATTTAAATTGACATTGAAAAGCAATATGCAATAAATACAGTACGGTCTCTCTGATATTCTCTACTGCATTTGAGTAGAATCGGCATCAGCGCTAGTCGTTCCCGGTAAACAGAGTCCGCTGCAGACGAACGGTACAGACAGTATTGAAGGCAAGGACAGAGGATGAAAGAGAAGTACTGACTGTAATGAGCGACTGCAGTTGATTCCATTCAACCGCGAAAGACAAAGCACTGATGCCGAGTTTGTAATGAATGACGTAAACCACTCTGTGTAATAAATTCAGGCCTATGGCCAATAGTATTAAATACAAAAATCTATATTTAGAAATTATAATTGACGAAGATTGTTGAAAATATTGTGAAATTAAAAGGAGTGTAGCTTTAGGAAAATTATTAACATCGTCTTTAAATACCATTCTTTGGGTAAAAAAATACCAAAGAAAAAATCAAGAATTTTTGAAAGAATAGCAAGAAACATTTTAACATATGGGTCAGAAATAAATTGGCAGTTGAAGTTTTAAACAATTTCTAAATTATTATTAATGGGAATGGGCTTTTGGAGATCATTTTTTATATAAAAAGGAGATAACAACAAGAAAAAAGTAATAAATATTAAAATGGAAAAAAGTGTAGGAATAGCTGCCGCCCGAGAGGTTAAAGAGAGGGAGACCAAATGCTACTTGGATTCAGGGTATTAAAACAATGAGAGCAAGAAAAATATAGGAAATACTATGTAGAAATAGGGAAGACTGGAGAAGAAATTCAAATTCAATACTTAACATAAAAAACACTGAATACCAGAACATTTTTATTACATTGTTAAACCGGTTTTAGATATATATAAGAATGTTGTAATATTTATATAATGTTAATCAAGTTTGTTGCTGAAATCGATATTATTATCACTCGATAGTCATTTTCCATATCGGAAAAAACAGCAGACTGCTCTCTGAAGATTACATAATCAAACATTCCATAACAGCCACAAATACAGGTTTGCAACATTTCGTTACTCTGCTCTCGTTGTGGTGAGAGGAATAAGGTAGGGGAGCAAAAGACGGGGGGCGTTAAGACACTAATGGTTCTTAGGACCAGTATTTATATTGCTCAAAAGTATACATATAATGTACTAGAAGTCCCGGCCACGCGTTGCTGTGGCTAAGGTATACGTTAAAAATTTAAATTAAGTTGCTGTCTTTCAGCCAGATTACTTAAAACTAATACTTACACACGAAATTAATAATATTGAAAATAAAATAAACACTGAACACACTTAAATTATGAAATAATCAATATTTGTAATTCAATTGAAATTCGCGGTTGCAACAAAAAGCACAGCCATCTGGATCTCTCTTTGTTAAATAATAAACCAATTACCTTACCAAATTACCTTACACCGCCACCTGTTAGAATCGTATGGAACTCACAGATAATTATAACTCTTTGTTAAATAATAAACAAATAATTTGCAATAAAAAAATAATGCGACTATAAATTTAGTTATAAACTACACTAAGTCTCAAGTTGGATCAAAATGCACACAGTGTGCAAAATTTTATTAAAAATTGGTTCAGTAGTTTAGGATTCCATCGCGGAAAAACAACGTGACACGAAATTTATATATATATATATATATATATATATATATTAAGATTATAGGACTCTGATATATATGAAATATTTATGTATCTCTAAAATAAATGAAAGGATAATTATCATAGGGGAAAGAAAAATATTTCATTAGTTCTATTGTACATTTTCCTAAACATATTTTGATTATTATTCTACCAGTTATATTATTTATAAACTGAGAATAAGGTAGTCCTACTAAAAAAGTACCCTTAACGAAAATTTTATTTATGAAATTATTTCAACTTTTGGGTCACATGATATAAAACTAGCAACAAATTATAATGATGTATTTTAATAATAACAAAAATACATTTAAAAGTAACGTATCTTATTACCAATTAAACAATTTTCAGCATTATCTTGTTGCATAATACAATGCTATCTCTCTGATGTTATGATGCAGTGTCCTCCATGGCATATAACTGTTTTTATTATTCTATGATACTGAACATAAAGAAGGGGAGTTATACATGACGCCAACATTTCCCTTCAACTCCTCATTCATGTGCTCTTTTCCCCCGCAACTTTCAGGAAACATGCTTCGAATCAAGTTCTTCAGTTGATGATGGCTGGACTAGTATACTTACATTAAATTCAAACATTTCGCCAAGAATATACATTACAACTGCTGCGCTCTATGTAGGAAAAAATGTCAGATTACACAGAACTTTGGACATGGTTCGCATACTTATTATAGGAATAATGCTATTATTTTGATACTATTTAAATATGAAAATAATCGGAAGTCAAAATAATCACTTCAACCAATCTTTTTTAACAATGTCAGCAGCTTTTTCTGCTATCATATAAACAGGCGCCATTAGGTGACCAGATGTAAGTGTAGGCATTACGGAAGCATCTGCTACTCTCAAGTTTTTAATCCCTATTACGCGCAAACTGGGATCGACCACTGCGTCAGGATCTGAAATGGGTCCCATTTTACAAGTCCCAGTCGGATGGTGGCCGCTGAATGTCGAATGTTTTATGCAACATTCCCAATATGAATAAGAACCGAATGTATTGTTCCTGCAACCAGGCAACGGTTCTGGAAACAACCGAGCATCGTACTTTTTAAATGCATCAGTGTTTGTCAATCTCACTGCTTCTTTGATACCTTTAATTAATGTATGCTTATCTCTTTCGGTAGCAAAATAATTTGGTTCGTAAATTGGGTTTGAGAATACATTAGAATCTTTTAATTTCAATCTGCCAACACTTTCGGGTTTTAGTAAAAATGGCAATATAGTAAAGCCGTTTTTATTTTTAAGAGGTGCGTAAAAAGAATTTAGTTCATCAGATAAAGGGCCAAGAGGACTGAGAAAAAATGGAATTGATGGAAGAAGTACTGACCCGAAAAATAATTCCACATCAGGTATATTATCGTTTCCATCAACATCTAAGAAAGAAAAACCTTCAAATCCAGCAGGGACTGAAAACTGGCCATTTTTAGTCAATAAATATTCTGAGATATACTTAATATCCTCTATTATATCGTACAGTCGAAATCCAATAGTTTCGTTTATAGTAAAGAAGAGATTTAGAATCGTAACCTGGTCCCTATAATTGTATCCAACTTTAGAATCTTGTATAACTGCGATTCCAAATTTCTCGAGATGATTTCGAGGTCCAATCCCAGAAAGCATTAACAATTGAGGAGATCTTAATGCGCCTGCGCAAACTATCACTTCTTTTTTAGCAAGAGCTTGAAATGATATTAGACCAAATACTTTGTATTCTACACCATAAGCTTTTGTTTCATTCCGATCTATCAATATTCTAGTAACCATGCTGTCGGTTTTAACGATCAAATTGTTTCTATGTCTGACAGGCGACAAGAAAGCGTTATTTGAACTAAGTCTTTCGCCATTTTTAATTGTAATCCCCGTATACGTGAAACCAATTTGTTCATGAGAATTATAATCATAATAAGGATAACCATTTTGTTGTCCGGAATTAACAAATGCATCCGATAATGGACTTCTATAGGGTGGACGTGCAATATACAATTCACCATCCGTAGAATTATCTTTTTTTTTTATTCGTAATCCCGAGATAATTGTATTTTCATGTTTTGAAAAGTATGGTAGAACATTATCGTAACTCCAACCTGTATTTCCTAATTTCTCCCAAACATCAAAATCATTTTTGTTTCCTCTATTATAAACCATGCCATTAATGGTGCTTGACCCTCCTAAAACTTTACCATTAGGAATTCTAATTTGACCACTTCTCATTGATAATGCATACGAATCGCTTTTCTCTGCTTCATAGTTGTAAATCCAAAATGGGAATGTTTCTGCAAGTGGCTGAAGTAATGGAACATCTTGTATGAAGTTTTCTTCACCTCCAGCCTCTAGAAGTAAAACGTTCCAATTTTCTATTTCAGAAAGACGATTTGCTATTAAACAACCGGCAGTGCCACCTCCAACAATGATGAAATCATACTCCTCAGGAGATGCAGATATCATGCCAACATTGAGAAATGCCATTAACTTCAAAAAGTGCATTATTTTCTGAAATATTAAAATTTAAGAACTGTTTAATATTTCTTTATATTGTTCCCTGAGAGTAGTTAAATTATTATTATTAATAATACTAATAATAATAATAATAATAATAATAATAATAATAATAATAATAATAATAATAATAAATATCCTCAACTCGTGTCCAACTCGAGAGATGAAATGAGTCCCTATATATAGAGGTCTGTGAATGACAAGGGTGCCTGTCGACCACACCTGACGCACCATTACAGTGGCAGATGAATGAAATGAAACGAAATGGATGAGATGAGTATGGAGAAATGGTGGAATGAAATTATGGCAGGGGAAAACGGGAGGAACCCCGAGAAAAACCTGCCCAAGCTCCGTTTCGTTCACCACGAAACCCACATGGAGTGACCGAGATTCGATCTCGGGACCCCAGCGGCGAGAGACGAGCTTGTGCAACGGAACTGCCAATAATAATAATAATAATAATAATAATAATAATAATAATAATAATAATAATAATAATAATAATAATAATAATAATAATAATAATAATAATAATAATAAATCTGTTATCTCAAAGTTACGTTTATTTAATAATTCACCTCATAGTGATATTTCCTATAATACAGGGCTATTCAGAAGGAAGTAACAGATTTCAAACATGTATTTCTTCCAAACTACAATTCCAACGTTTCTAGAAAGAGAAAAGTTTGAAGTTCCGATCACGGCCGCATTGGCACCGTTGCTTGTCATGTTGATTGTTTGTATCAAAATGGCGACACAATAGAACGTTGGATTGGAAGAAGAGGAGCAGAAAATCAATTTCATCGCCGGTGGCTTCCCAGGTCACTAGAGCTATCCCCGTGTGATTGTTATCTGTGGGAATACGTAAAATACTGTATTTTTATCCCCCCCTTATGCCTGACACTCTTGAAAATCTGCGACATCGAATTGTTGAAGATGTGAATTCGATAACTAGAGATCAGCTGATTCGTGTGTTCCAAGAAATAAGCCTCTGTTTTGATATTTGTCATGTAATACATTGTGTTCATACTGAATGCATAAAATAGTGAAATTTAAACTTGTCTGTTTCCAGGAACGTTGGAATTGTGTTTCTATTTTTTGTAGTTTGGAAGAAATAAAATGTTTGAAGTCTGTTCCTTCTTTGTGAATAGCCCTGTATTTCAATATAATATCTTACCTGCAAATGGTTCATATTGCAGTATTTAGAAATAAACATTTTATATATAAAATTAAACTGATATTAGTTGCAGGCTAGAATTCTTGAAATCATTTAAACTGACAGAAGACAATAAAATATTGGAATATGATCCTAAAACTCGTAGTTGTTACATAGGTCTAGCATGTTCCTTTTCATATCTTGAACTAAACTTTTAAGAACGTTAAAGATAAACGAAACAAAAAAAGAAGAGATAAACAAGTACACTATCAAAAAATTATATGCCGAGGTCAACCTCGCAAAATTCATGCACGAAAAGCATTACTTTGCCACATATTAAATACATATTTATCGGGGATTCTTTCCCACCTGCATAAATTCAAATATAAATAACCGAAAAACACACAATTTATTGTTGCAGTATGCGAATAATTACCTGAGAGAAATTTATATGTTGATTTTTTCTTCAAAAATATATGAGAAATACCTTAAAATGAAGTGAGAAGTTGAGCTCAAAGTAACCTAAAATCAGCATATTTTCAATAGGCTATAAAATATGCGTAAGTTTGTTGAGACTGTGTAGCCAACTTTTGACAAAAACCCGCTAACAAACAAGTGAATGCTAAACTAAACTGGTGTGTAAACTTGCTCATTTTCTCGCCCTAACTTGCCAAAACTAAACTAACTCGCCCATTTTATCTCCCTAACTGCCCACTAATGTAGGTGGACACCTATGATAGAATCCCCTCATATGTGAGTAAACATGTTGGAAATTGGCTCTAGCAGGAACATGTGTTATCACATTGACTAACATGACGCTAGCAGTCACTTGTTCTCTGATCGAATATTCACAGGTGGTATGGTTGTGTAAAATAGCCTATTTATCTATTAATGTTGAAAAAGTAGCTTCTTCAATTGACATTTTTATACCCGGCGTGCGTTGCTAGGCCTAAATAAATTAAATGTGTTCCTATTTTTAGTTGAATAAGTAAAATGAAAAATAATTATAAATTGTCGTTATTCTTACGCCAGATGGCTGCAATAATTTCAGAAACTGAATTAGATAAGGAAATTCATCGATTACTTTACTTTACTTGATCTTCAACTATAACTGCGTAAACATATTTGTATTGCGTTGGCTCGCCAGGAAATTGCATCTGGTAGCGCAACCTGGCGGCAGTTATCCGTACCTAAAAAACTGTATGTACAAATAATAATTTTCTTAGAGATCGGTTGAACGATTTAAATAAATTAAACTAATGAATCTTGTATAATATACTAGCTAATATCCAGCGTGCACTCGTACGCCTAAATACATAAAATGCGTTTTCATGTTTAGTTCGATAAGTAAAAAGAAAAATAATTATAAATTTATATCGTAATTATTTTTAGATACTCCGTGCTGATTACCCGGGAATCTACTTATTCCGATCTTCTCGGCCTAAATGAGCTGAAAAACAAAAATAGTTATCGTGAGTTATCCGTAAAAGATAGTCATATGCTGTCACAGGCTTTTTTTTTCGTGTAATTTGTTAAGATATTTAATTGTGTGTACATTAATTTGATGTATTTGTTATGATTTAGACAGCATAAACCATTCAAGCGCCCAAAAAGCGACTTTTATTAGTGCACCGATAATATATATATATATATATATATATATATATTTTTTTTTTTTTTTTGCTCTGGCTCTATAGTACATACGGTACTCTGTCACATACGTTAATTGTAAAAAAAAACTCTAAATGATGGTAAAACCCCATCAAAATCGGTGAAGTAGTTTTTGAGTCCATAAAGAATACACTCACAGACATTAATTTTTATATATGAATATGTATCAAGAAGTTATAATTTTGTTCAACTCACTTAGGCAACGATTCTCCATACAACATTTCTTCATAAAAATTGAGAAAACTTGTAATTTTTTAACAATACTTGTTATTTCTCAGCATGGGAAATTTAACCATTTATTTCACTGGGACTTTCCATGTTTTCCCAATGTTTATCACTACCAATAGATTTTTTTTTAAATGCACCAGATATCAGGCTTATCTTTGTGTTCGTTATTTTCTGACATTCCTTATTCTTCCTTGTCGTCTTCATACATAGAAGTATTTCTATTGACAAATAAAATAGTTGCCCCGAAAAGAGATCTAACCAACAAAAATTCGAAAGTTGAGTTTTCAGTGGATAAGTGATCTATCCGGAGAATATCACGGCATGATGGATGTAAATCAATCCCTACTCTCTTCCAGGCCTATTTTATTTATTTTTAAAAGTTTGCTTTCGAGAGAATGGTGATTTGTAATAAAATGACGAAAGCAGTTAGTCAAGTAATGAGTAGTAGTGCAGAAAAACAATTATAGCACATGTGCAAATTCATTCCACCACAGTTCCGTGAATTCTATCAGAATCTTAGAGAAATTAAGTGCAAATAAAAAAGACACAAATAATGTAACGAAATAGCATTAAATGGAAAATACATATTGAACACTAATTTTAGTTAGAATTTTCTGTAACTGAATCAGTATTCAATATGTATTTTATATTTTTATTGTAGTATTTTTAGTTAAATTTCAGTTAGATCATTTCTCCACTCTATAAAGATAGATCGTTTTTCCGCTCAATTCTATATTAAATTATTAATATTTAGTTAGTAGCATGTTATTTTGTATTCAAATTATCTGTGTACGTTTCCAATAGGATTAGGGATTAAAATGTATACGATATAATAAAGGTAATAGCCTCAAAAGGAATATTATGCTTTTTTTCCGAACAATTTGCAGTTTGTGCGTTAGATCTGTTTTCGGGGTATCTATTCAATTGTAGGTGGATTATAAATAAATTAAACTAGCCAGTCTTTCTTGATCATATCAGCTGCTTTTTCAGCAATCATGTACACCGGAGCCATAGTATGACCAGACGTAAGTGTTGGCATTATTGAAGCATCTGCCACTCGCAAGTTTTTAATTCCAATCACACGCAAACTGGGATCAACCACTGCATCAGGATCTGATCTGGGTCCCATCTTGCACGTCCCAGTTCCATGGAGTCCGCTGAGAGTCGAATGTCTTGCACAACATTCCCAATATGAATCAGATCCAAATGTTTTGCTGCAATTAGGCAAAGGCTCTGGAAACAACTGCGCATTGTACCTCTTGAAAGCAGCTGTGTTAGTCAATTTAACTGCCTCCTTGATACCCTTAACAAAAACGTCCATGTCTCTTTTAGTGGCAAAATAATTTGGTTCGTACATTGGATGTGAAAAATGGATTGCTATTCCTTAATTTTAATCTACCGACACTTTCAGGTCTTAAAAGAAAAGGTAATATTGTGAAACCTTGTCTATTCACGAGTGGGGAATAGAATGCATTCAGTTCATCAGATAGAGGTCCAAGACCAGTTAGAGAGAATGGAATTGCTGGTACAAGAAGTGATCCAAAGAATAATTCTACATCTGGAATACCATCGTTCCTGTCTAAATCCAAGAAAGAAAATCCTTCAAATCCAGCTGGTACAGAAAATGGTCCTTTTCTAGTTGATAAATAGGAATTAAAATCGTGCGCACTCTTCATGAAATTGCTTACTTCAATTCCAACACTTTCGTTGATGGTGAAGAAAAGATTTAGGATAGTTACTTGATCACGGTAGTTATACCCGACTTTAGAATCTTGTAGAACTGGAATGTTTAAGTCTTCAAGATGATCTCGAGGACCGATTCCTGATAACATCAACAACTGGGGAGATCTCATCGTTCCACCGCAAACAATTACTTCTTTTTCAGCACAAACGCGAATAGGCATCACACCAGATCTTTTAAATTCTACCCCATAAGCTTTCTTGTCTGTTTCATCTATTAAAATTTTAGTAACCATACTTCTAGTCATAACAGTCAAGTTTTTCCTCTTTCTAGAATGGGATAGAAATGCATTGTAAGAACTAAGTCTTTCTCCATGTTTAATAGTAACACCAGTGTAGGTAAATCCAATTTGATGTCTTGGATTGTAGTCATAAAAAGGGTGGCCATTTTCTTGTCCTGATTTAACGAATGCCTCTACAAGATGCGTTCTATGAGGTGGAAATTGGACATTCAGTTCTCCTGGTGGGTAAAATTCATTCCTATCAACATTTAATCCAAAAATTGTAGTATTTTCATGTTTGAAGAAGTATGGAAGAACATCATCGTAGCTCCAACCAATGTTTCCTAATTTCTCCCATTGATCAAAATCATCCTGATTCCCTCTGTTATAAACCATACCATTAATAGCACTTGTACCTCCCAACACTTTTCCTGCTGGCATTGAAATCCGACCGTTTCTCATAGATAATGCATAATTATCACTTTTCTCTGCCGTGTATTTGAAGGTCCACCAGGGAACTGATTGAGCTATTGGTTGAAACAAGGGAATGTCTTGGATCATATTTCCTTCGTTTCCAACCTCTAGAAGTAATATTTTCCAATCTTCAACTTCAGAAAGACGATGTGCTAATAAACAGCCTGCAGTGCCACCTCCAACAATAATGAAATCGTATTCCATGGTTGAATCACATGTCGCTCCAGTGGAGATTCTCAACAATGCGAAAAACAATATGGCGGTTACTGGTGCTTTCTGAAATGTAATATAAATATTTCTATAAGACATATAGAATCAGTGATATATAAAAAACAAGACTTTTATCTATTTATAATGGTTTATATGCACAATTTTCTTTCAGTGTTAATACTTGATATCCCACATCACAGAACATCCCAGCACTTTAATTTAATTCCTATACTGGTACTGTACACCAACTATACGTAGACTTCCAAAAGGCATACGATTCAATTAAGAGGGAGAAGTTATAAAGTATCCTCCTAGAGTTCGGAATTCCTAAAAAGTTGGTTAGACTTATACGAATGTGTCTAAATGGCACAAAGAGTAAAGTGCGTGTAGGCAAACAGTTTTTGGATACTTTTGAAATCCACAATGGGTTGAAGCAAGGAGATGCACTACTATTTAATAAGCTGTATTAATAAGCTGTTAGTGTATGCTGATGATTGGGCGATAGTGAGGAGATACTAAAAGCCAACACGCACACACTACTGAGTAACACTAAGAAATTGGGACTGGGAGTAAATATCAATAAAACTAAATATATGGTCACACATAAAAATACATTATATAATGCAAATGGACAGCTAATAACAAATGAGGAAAATTTTGAGGAAGTGACTGAATTCAAATACCTAGGAACAATAATCACAAACAGGAATGAGATGCACAAGGAAATTAGACATAGGCTCAGTTCTGGAAATACATGTTATTATGCGTTGCAGAGACTCTTGACTTCCCAACTCCTTTCAAAAACGTTAAACTGAACATATATAAAACTATTATTTTACCAGTTATATTATATGGATGCGAAACATGGACTCTTACTTTAGGGCAGGAAGGGAGATTACGAGTGTTTGAGAATGAAGTTCTTAGGAAAATTTTTGGACGAAAGAGAGATGAACAGACAGGTGAATGGAGAAGACTGCATAACAGTGAATTACATGGTCTTTATAGGAAGTCAGATATAAGTCTCATAGGCTGCGATTGGCAGGACATATGGCACGAATGGGGAATGAAAGACGTGCATGGAAGATTCTTGTAGGAAAACCAGAGGGAAAACGCCCAGTTGGTAGACCAAGAATGAGATGGGAGAATAACATTAACTATGATTTGAGGGAAGTAGATTATACAGGGGATGATTGGAAAACATTGGCTCAGGATAGGGATATATGGAGAGCTTATGTCCGCGCGGCCATGAACCTACGGGTTCGATAGTGCCAGTGAGTTAGTTATACTGTGTCCATTGATAGTCAGTACAGATATTGGAATTCGCAGATGATATTGATATTATCGGCAAGATAAAAAATGATGTAAGGAAAGAAATTAAAGCGTTAAATAAAGCAGCAAATAAAGTAGGTCTCCAGATAAATGAAGAAATAAAAAACATATGATCTGTAAACAAAATAAAAAATATAAAAGAAATGAAAACAAACATAAATAGAGAATTTTAAATTAAAAAAAGTTGAAACTTTTGTATATCTGGGGACCCAAATTAACGTCACTAATGAGAGTAAAGAGGAAATAAGATAATTCAAAATGTCAATAAATGTTACTATGAAATGGTAAAATATTTAAATCAAAATGTCTTATTTTTAACACAAAAATGAGATTATATATGACATTAATAAAGCCTGTGCTAACGTATGGAAGTGAGACTTGGGTACAGACTGAAAATACCATTGCTCGGCTCGGAATTTTTTAAAGAAAAATTCGGAGAATAATATATGAACCCATCCAGGAAAGAGGAGAATAGTGATTACGGTACCGTGAGGAATTATATCACTTATATAAATCACCGGATATTTTACATATTAAAATAGCTAGATATCCAGAGAATGGATAATAGTGAAACGTTTACAAAAATAATGATGGACCATCCAGATATGGAAGACCTAAAGCTAGGTGGATGGATGGCGTTTTGGAAGATATCAAAAAACTTAAAATTCAAAATTGGTGGACAGTCGTCAGGAATAGAGATGTTTGGAGAAGAATTCTTAGGGAGGGTGAGACTCAACCTGGGTTGTTACACTAAATATCATCCACTGATACACTCTGGAACTCTCTACCGCAAGAGATTACGGATTTCCGGACACTGGCTTTAATTAAAAGAATTTCAAATATCTTTCTTTTTGTAATTGGTCTTTCAGCGGATTAATTGATGGTACAGACCAACTTTGTCACTTTTGGCAGATCCTATTTGGGTAAGTTCGTTAAATAAATAAATAAATAAATAAATAATCCTATATTTGTTTTTATAACTGAGGAAATCCACGACAAAACATCTGTCGGATTGATCCACTGATTAATTTGATTTTTTTTAAATGATAATAAATTTCTTCAGTTAATTTGTCACAAAATGTCATTTAAGAATAACAAAGGATATAACTATTTGAAAAGATAATAACAATACCATAAGGCTAGGTCCGCATCGACAAGCTTTGCTAAGTAACACAGCTTACTCGTACTAAATCGAATAAATAATTTACTTGGTTCTTAAGGAGAGAGTATTGTGAAGAGGGGTACAAAATACCTCGTGATAAAAAAATAGATATCCTATTTTAATTATATCGCATTATTAAAACGTTTTAAGGACTTAAGGATACATTTAACTCCAAAAATGTAGACTATATGTATTTTTATACAAGTTGTCTCTAAATTCACTATTCGACATAGGAGGCTTCCCCTTGAAAACACTTTTTGTTTCTTGGCATATACTGGTTAGCTTAGTTGCAGGACTCGCTTAGCACTGAAAGAGACGGTTTGCCATTGTTTGTGGACAGCGGGTACACGTAGTTGTGCATGTATGAAGACGTCAGAGGGAAATGTATCCATAAATTCCCTAAACCAGCCCCAACAAATAGCACAAATTCGTCTACAAATTTAAGCGGATCGGCAGTGTGTTGTTGTAAGAGCAACTGAGTTGGACGACCACGCGTATCAACAGTAACACGTGACAGAAAATCCGCTTACACATTACCCCGTGACAGTCCGAACGCATCAAACTCGGCACCTCAGTAGGGACTTGAATGCCCCTCACAACACAGTGTGGAAAATTCTACGTTTTACTCTACGAAAACGTTCTTATCACATCTGCTTGATTTACGTAATTGTATCACAGAAGCAGCGGACTTTTTTTTTTGCGGATTAAATGTTAAAGTCTACAATTCGTTTCTCAGCTGATAGATGGAGTATGTGTTTTCACCCAGATAACGGTCATGTAAAAAGGCAGTAGAGTATGTGTAAAACTTCACAATAACATTGATTTTTCAATCATTGCCTTCCTTCATTGAAATGGATAGTGACTTTAGAGACACTCTGTATGCTTTGAAATCTTCCTTCGTCTGATAAGGAAATTGATAGTGACTTCAGCAGACCCCCTGTATACGTTAAAACAGTATCAATCTGAAATTGGTTGTGAATTAATCAAATTAGCGAATACTCCGGCATGCTCTAAAATATGTTTGTTAGTGGATTGTTTCAGTTTTAAATAAGTTTGAAGGATCAATTACAGTTGTAGTGCGTATAACATTGCGACTAACCAAACATGTCGGGTTTCAGGTAAACCCCCACTTCTAATGACCGGATTTCGCGGATTTTTTTCCATAATAACTACCGATATCCGTGGGACCAATCGGTTTGTTTCAAATATCCGATCTACTGGAGTTTCGTTGTCAACACATCGAAAATTATTCGCGACCACTAGAGGGATTTAATAATTTTTTCTCAGGTGAATTCTTACATCTAATGGTTTTAGAAAAAAAAAAGATGGCAACTGAACGCTCGCCTTACGTGAAAACCTGTAGGCCTATGTAAACCGGTTTTTCATAAATACCTGTGTGCTAGTGGGTGGTTCCAGAACTTTATAAATCACAACACATGTAGGCCTATTCAGCTTTTATAGTGTAATAGAGTTCCGACTAATTGGTACAAGAATTTTCTTAATAACTACTTGGGGTAGTGGTAAATAGGGGACCTTTTATTCATTATACGGGAATAACCCATATATATTATGTAATAGATTAAGTAAAATATTCCTTCAAAAACTGTATTTTATTGATAGTTTATACATAATTTTCTCTGATAGTTTAATTTCATTATAGCAGCGGTATTAAAAATATTACTGGTCTAGACGGTTTCTTTCTTTTAAATACAGGGAATTGCATCAATACGGTGCCAGACTTCAAAACATTTATTTCTTCCAAACTACAAAAAATAGAATCACAATTCCAACGTTCCTGGAAAGGAAAACTTTGGAACATTTTCGATCACGGTGGCCGGGAATTGGCATTATTGGGTTTAGTGCATGGATGATGGTGACACTTTAATCAAAATGGCGACACAATAGGACGTTGGACTGGAAGAGGAGGAGGAGCAGAAAATCAACTTTATCGCCTCCTACGTCACCAGACCTAACCCCGTGTGATTTTTATCTGTGGGAATACGTAAAAGGCCGTTTTTTATCCCCTCTATGCCTGACACTTTTGAAAATCTGCGACATCGAAATGTTGAAACTGTGAATTCGATAACTAGAGACCAACTGATTCGTGTGTGGCAAGAAATGAGCCAATGTTTTGATAATTGTCGTGTAACACATGGTGCTCATATTGAATGCATAAAATGGTGAAATTTGAACTTTTCTCTTTCCAGGAACGTTAGAATTGTGTTTCTATTTTTTGTAGTTTGGAAGAAATAAATGTTTGAAGTCTGTTCCTTCTTTCTGAATAGTCCTGTATAATCACTGTTGTAGTTACAATTTCACTTTCTTATTTATTACAGAAGATGAAAAAACTGTACCTCAATACAGGTATGATCGAAACTTCAATTGTTTAAAAACTATTTTATAATTAATGGTTTTAAATACAACCACGTAGTTCTAATTCCAGTATTAAAGTACCATTGTAAATGCTGATTGTGGTAGACTGTATTCTGAAAGGCCTACATTTTTTAATGCTTGACGAAATTTTATAAACAGAAGATTATTTTAGTTGAGGATGACTGATAAAACATATACGAATTTTATAATTTTAATACTTTAGGCATTAACTTCAACATTGACTCACCATGAATTTCAAAAGCAATGATCAAGTATTTAAAAAATATATATTTCTTGTATCTATGATATTCTAATTTTTCTTCTGTGTCTGTTTCATACGAGTACATAAAATTGTATAATTTGTGCTCAGAAAGCGATACCATCCTTTCCTCAAAAACTCAATGGCGTGACAGCCCTAAAAAGTCCTTGGCATACCAGCCGGCTGCCTGCCTCACATCTACATGTGTTAATGTGTGTAGGCGATCATGAAGCATAGATCATGAA
The DNA here is from genome assembly GCA_030220185.1 of Diploptera punctata. Classification (NCBI taxonomy): domain Eukaryota; kingdom Metazoa; phylum Arthropoda; class Insecta; order Blattodea; family Blaberidae; genus Diploptera; species Diploptera punctata. Next base: position 2,851,124 of record JASPKZ010002337.1, read on the forward strand.
GCCAGTGTAGGGATGACATGTGATCAGCATGTCGGGTCCCTCAGTCGTTAGAGCTGGTTTTCTCAACCGGAAGCCGCTACTTAATGTAGATACCCAAATACCTCACGATGATGGATGGGCACCGGTCCCATACTGGCCGAAATTCCATGAGAAAATTTCTTCCCTCGAACCAGAGCAAGCCGCGTAGCTCTGCGCCAAGGCTTCTTGCCTTAACCACTCGGCTACGGCGCGGGACATCTTCCTCAAAACAGTACTTATTATGAATTGTATTTGTATTAGTATAATATTCAAAATGTTTGTAGTTTTCCTGTAAAATAAAAAAAATAATTGATTACTAAAATATAAAAAATAAAAAAGGAATTGGAACAACCTGTTCTAAGTAGGCGATATATAAAATACATAGACCTAGATACAACTAACATAACTAACTCACTAGCACTATCGAACCCGTGGGTTCATGGCAGCCCGGTTTTAGCTCTCCATACATCCCTATCCTAAGCTAATGTTTTCCAATCATTCCCTGTATACGTAATCTACTCCCCTCAAATCATGTTATTCTCCCACCTCATTATTGTTCCGCCAACTGGGCGTTTTCCCTCTACTTTCCTTATAAGAAGCTTCCATGCCCTCTTTCATTTTCCATTAGTGCCATATACCCTGCCTATAGCAATCTACGAGACTTAACCGTTCTTATTATAACTGTTCTATAAATATCATGTAACTTATTGTTATTTAGTCTTATCCATTCGCTTGTCTGTTCATCTCTCTTTGGTCCAAAAATTTTCCTAAGAACTTTATTCTCAAATATTCTTAATATTTTCTCCTCCCTTAAAGTAGAGTCCGTGTTTCGCATCCATATAATATAACTGGGAGAATAACAGTTTTATCTCCATAATTAACATAAATACTATTTTATATAATATCAGGTATAAATTTAATCAGAGATGTATTTTTTAATTGAAAGTTACTTTATAGTTGATTCCCCTGAGAAGAGGTGTCAAAACGAAGGAATATTTATGTTAAGATTATAACGTTAAACAGCAAGGAAGAAACACAGGCCTGCTAAATAACACAATTTCCTAATAAGATTAATTATTACAAAATATTTAACAAATATCACCTCAATTTATCCGCCAACTTTAATTGGAATTTTCATATTTTTGTAAAATAAATCAAGAAATGTTTCTCTTAGGGTTCTCCTCGCATCTACAGTAAGACCATGGACTTCAAAATCACCAGCAGTGTTATATATTTTTAAAATACGAAAATGTAAATTAAATATTTTAAAATTATATTTCAGTTTTTACTAATTTAAAATTAATTAAAACATTTTAAATAAAAAAATACAAAGATTCTCAGGTACGTTTCTTTTTTGTTAATCAGTTATATATTGTTTAATTGTCCACCGCTGTGGTCTGGAGGTAGCGTGCTGCCTTGTCACGCAGCGTGTCCGGGTTCGATCACCGGTCGGGACAGTTTTTTCTGGGTGAGGTTTTTATCGGGGTTTTTCCTCACCTGTAAGACAAATGTCAAAAAAACTTTAAGGCCCAAACGGTCTCCGAAATCATATGGCCATAATCAACCTTATCATTATCGTCATCATCATCATCCTTCACTGGTGTGGAAAACAACGGGAAACTACCACACCTACAATTCCCTAGTATAGCTGCAAAGCATAGCATGAAAATGCTATGATTGCACTGAAAGACCTGTCCTCGGGCAGAATTACTATGTATGGACTGTTTAATTATTTATACGTGTAAAAAATTCTTGGTTTTGCAGTAAATTGCCTGCATGTTTTTATAGAATATATTTTATAATGATAAGATTATATTTTAATTCATACTAATTTAAAATGGATTAAAATATTTTAAAGTTAAAAATACAAACATTCTCAATAACACTTTTTTTTGTTAATCAGTTATAAATATCATTATTAAATTATTTGTACGTGTGAAAAAGTTTCTCAGTTTTGCAAAAAATTATCTACATACTTTATCGAATATATTTTACTATTTTAAAATTATATTTGAATTTATACTAATTTGATACTAATTATAATGATTAAAAATAAATAATACAAACATTCTAAAGAACACGTTTATTTTTTGTTAATCAGTTATAAATTATTAAATTATTTTTGCATCTGATAAAGTTTTTTTTTAGTTTGTTGTAATTTGTCTACATATTTTATCGAATATATTTTATATTTTTTAAATTATAAATGAATTTATACTAATTTGAAATTAATTATAATAATTTTAAAATAAAATACAAAAATTCTCAATAACACGTTTATTTTTTGTTAATCAGTTAAAATTATTATTATTATTATTATCATCATTATTATTATTATTATTATTATCATTATTATCATTATTATTATTATTATTATTATTATTATTATTATTATTATTATTATTATTATTATTTGTACATGTGAAAAAGTTTTTTTTAGTTTTGCAGTAAATTATCTACATGTTTTATCGAATATGTTTAATAGTTTTATAATTATATTTGAATTATAATAATTTGAAATTAATAATAATTTTAAATTATAGGTACAAATATTCTCAAGAACACGTTTATTTTTTTGTTAATCAGTTATAAATTGTTAAATTCTTTGTTCATGTAAAACAGTTTCTTAGTATCGATTATCGAATATATTTTATGTAGATAAAATTTTCAGCATTATATATTGACCCTATACCCAACTGAATTATCGAGGGTAAGTGTAGAATTAATGTAATTAATTTTGTTTAAAACATAATAATAACACAAGATGAGATCTGAAACCTAAGCATACCTGCAGGAAATCCATTGTTCAGGCAAGAAAGTTACAATAATACTGATTCAACTTAAAATCAACACGGCCTCCAAATAGCCACCATCACACATTACGTAACAATAAATGACTGATATTAAAACAAATGAATAAACTGCTACTTATCTCCGGCATGCAAGCTGGATTGCAATGCCAATACATAGACGAGGATTAACTTCAACTGGCATGGAGGTTCAATGGCTGCAGGAACATAGCTCCCCATGAATCTCTAATCTGACCTAATATTTTAAAAATACATAGATGAGAATCAACATTAATTGAGGAAGTTAGCTAAGTTGTGTGATTTTTTTTTACAAAAAAATAAAGTTTAGTGCATAATTAAATTCTTAAAGCATAATTCTCCACCGCTGTGGTCTCGAAGTAGCGTGCTGCCTTGTCACGCAGCGGGCCCGGGTTCGATCCCCGATCGGGACAGTTTTTCTGGGTGAGGTTTTTATCGGGGTTTTTCCTCAGCTGTAAGACTAATGACAGGAAAACTTTAAGGCCCAAACGGTCCCCGAAATCATATGGCCATCATAATCATCGTTATCGTCATCATCATCACCATCCTTCACCGGTGTGGAAAACAACGGGAACCTACCACACCTACAATTCCCTAGTAAAGCTGCAGAGCATAGCATGAAAATGCTACGATTGCAGTGAAAGATCTGCCCTCGGGCAGAATTACTATGGATGGAAGCATAATTTTATTTAGTGGTAAAGGGATATAAGTGTATGTGTTGTGATTAGATAAAGAATCTTCATTTTCTTCTTCTTCACTTCACGTGCTAGGCAAACTGCCTGTTCCGCCTCACAGTTGTTCTGTCCATATTTTCACTTGTCTTCCTACATTCCTTGGTCCTCTTGGCTTGTAGTTAAAGCTGCTTTTGCAAATTTTTTTACATTCATTATTTTTATATATCCCTGTATTCTTTGATTTTTCATTCAGTTGATATATATTTAACTCTGTTCTAATATCTTTATTCTTTATCCGATCGAATCTTGTAGAGCGTTTTGTTTTTTGCAAGGAAGTTCATTTCTACGCTTTGTATTGTACCTTGTATTTTTTGCTAATTGCTCAATTTTCGCTTCCATAAAGTAAATATAAAGAATAATTGTTATAATTTTTAATTAGCTGCCAACCGCTGTGGTCACGCAGCGGGCCCGAGTTGGATCCCGGTCGGAATAAGTTTCTAAGGTGAGGGTTTTTTTTCGGGATTTTTCCTCATTTGTAAGACTAATGTCAGGAAACTTTAAGGCCCAAATGGTCGTCGAACATCATCTGGCCATCATTTATCATATTCAAGTCATTAGAATAACTTTAGGATTAAGACTTCTCCTGGTGCATCATCACCTATCATATCATCGGGTAAGCGTAATCCCGCCTTCCAGGCGCCCCAAACTCAGAAGTAGGTTACAATACGCCAATTCCAGGAGAGAATACCAGAAATGTTGAAATGACAAACTGGTGACATTGAATAGAAAATCAATTAGGCCCCTCCCTACGATTTTCTTATACAACTTCAAATTTAAATCTGTGTTTTCTCAATACAGAAAGACTTGCACCTCTTCGCCTTCTAAATGCCTCCAACTGACATCGAACACAGAGGTTCAATGGTGAACGGGCATAACTCTCCGTACATCCATAACCTTATACAATATTTTCCAAACATCCAATGTATATACCTTTAAAATTCAGTACGAAGCACCGTTGAGGTCAGTAACAGTTGATGATAGAACATGTTCCGAAAGGTGTATAAGGTGTTTTTAAAGAAAGCTTATTAACAAGGGAACAGCCTATTTTGAAATTTCTCCCAGAGAAGCGTTGTGAGTGTCCTAAAAAATCTGCCGCTTTTAACTGCAAGGCACTAAAATCCAGTGCCAAATCACTTACTATAGAGAAGTAATGCAACTCCAGAATTGATAGATTGGATAACCCTCACTACCTGACCCCTGCGCCAGTCCCGCCTCACTCCACCCTTCTCTTACTCAAACAGGGAGTCTACCTGTTCCGTGCAGCGGGTAGACATTGCTGAATTCTGGCTTCGATTTCTGTGCCTTGCAGTTAAAAGCGGCAGAAAACTTTTGGACACGACCTTCGTTCATCATAACGCTTTTCTTAGAGAAATTTGAAGGTAGATTTGAGCATGCAATGGTTGACAGTTCCTTTGTTAGTTGAATACGACTGAGATCCCAGGAAGGCTCACGTGTTTTATTATTTTAACGTATTGCCTATATAATTGACCTCCCTCAATCTTGGTTAATGTTATTTTCCTACCTAATTCTTGGCCTACCTAGTGAGCGCTATACGTATATTTTCCGATTTTCATGCCCCTTTTGATCCATTGTTCTTTATTCAAACTCTGTGGACAGACTGCCCTGAGGAGTGCGATCTGAAATATATATTTCGTTATCCTAATAATTATATTATGCATGAAAGGATGTATTCCTCTAACATTCCGTGTTGCTACTTTAATTTGGTCTTGAATTCCAAAACGTTTATCCTTATGCTTTGCGGACAATGATAATATTAGAAAATAAACCAATAGAACAAGTGGTAAGATATAACTCCATAGGTTGCGAAATATCATACACAGCAGAAACATAATATAAATAACAAACTAAATAAGTTTAATTATATAACAGGAACACTAAAAAGAACTTTGAAAAATAAAGCCAGGAAAGACTCTATAATGAAATTATACAAGACAATGATTGTGTCTATTATTACTTATGGATCCGAAACATGGACTGTGACAACACAACAATCTGCCAGAATACAAGCTGCTGAAATGAGATTCCTCAGACCAATAGCAGGATATCAAAGAACAGACAAAAAACATAACACAGAAATAAGACAACGACTGAAAGTAGAGGAATTAAACACAACAATAGAGAAATACAGAACAAACTGGAAAAAAACATTTGGCAACGATGACTGAGAATAGAATACCAAAAGCAGCATACAGCTATTCACCACGAAGAACAAGAAGTTTGGGAAGACCAAAGAGATGGAAAGAGCAGCAATTTTGAGCCGGAACAGGCTAGTAAATAAGCCTAAACCGTGAAGAAGAAGAAGAAGAAGAAGAAGATGTATGAAAGAATGTGTCTACTCTATGGTGTTACGTGAGTTGTAGGTCGTCTTGCAGGTCTGGACACCAGGTTCTTATCTCATGACCCATACCGCCATTTTTGTGTTGGGCCCATGGTTGCGACAACCCCTATTGGCCTGCTCAGGCTCTGAGTCATGTGCCAGCACCCTGGTAGGCTCCCCACTAGATACCTACAATCACATATTTTTAACACCTGTGGATTGCCAACTAAACTATTTTTCCTAACATGAGATAAAGGGCGATATGAAATGAATGAATGAGAAATTAAATGACATTAAGAGGAAGGAAGAGCGAATGGAGAGTGTTGGTAGCATAAAATTCGGGGAACGGGAGAATCCCGAAAAAAAAAACTCGGAAATGTATTGGCATAGTCTACCACCAATACCTTTCTTGAGTTTTGCATGCCCCACTTGCATTCCCCATTCGTGTCACATGTCCTGTCCATCGCATTCTATAAGACTTAACTTTCTTATTACATGTGGTTCCCGTGTGTCTTTTCCATTCACCTGTTACGTCTCTTTAGTTCAAAAAAGTCTTTAATCACTTTATTCTGTGATACTCGAAATATTTTCTCTTTCCTTAGAGTAAGAGTCGCATCCATATAAATGGGAAAATAACAGTTTAATACTTTTCAGCTTAACGTTTTTAAGAGAAGTTGGGACGACAAGAGTCCCTGCAATACAAACATCCATCCATAGTAATTCTGCCCGAGGGCAGGTCTTTCACTGCAATCATAGCAGCTTTACTAGGGAATTATAGGTGTGGTAGCTTCCCGTTACTTTCCACACCGGTGAAGCATGGTGATGATAATGCTAAGGATGATGATGATAATGGCCGGATGATTTTCGGGACCGTTGGGCCCTAAGCTTCCTGACATTTGTCTTACAGATGAGGAAAAACCCCGAAAGAAACCTTACCCAAGAAGCTTGTCCCGACCGGGGATCGAACCCGGGCCCGCTGCGTGACAAGGCAGCGCGCTACCTCGAGACCACAGCGGTAATATATAATAGTATGTATTTGCAGAATTGAGCCAATGTTAAATTTCTGTTAGACTTACGCCTATATGAATGTGTCTAAATGGCACAAAGAGTAGGGTGCGTGTAAGCATACAGTTTTTGGATACTTTTGAAATTCACAATGGGTTAAAGCAAGGAGATGTACTATCTCCTCTGCTATTCAATTTTGTATTAGAGCATGCCATCAAAACTTTGGAGAATGAAGAAGACCTACACTCAATGGTATTAATAGGCTGTTAGTTTATGCTGATGATGTAGTATTATTGAGCGATAACGAGGAGATACACACTCTATTGAGTAACACTAAGAAATTGTAACTGAAAGTAAACGTCAATAAAACTAAATGTATGTTCACACATAGAAATGCGTTGTATAATGGAAATTGACAACTAATGATAAATGAAGGAAATTTTAAAGAAGTGGCTGATTTCGAGTATCTAGGGATAATAATTACAAATAGGAATGCAATAGGCCGACACAAAGAAATTAACATAGGCTCAATTCTGGAAATGCATGCTATTATGCCTACTCCTTTCAAAAAATGTTAAACTGAAAATATATACAAATGTTATTCTCCCTGTTATACTATATGGATGCGAAACATGGAATCTTACTTTAAGGGAGGAAAAGAGATTACGAGTAATTGAGAATAAAGTTCTTAGGATTTTTTTTGGACGAAAGAGAGATGAACAGACAGGTGAATGGAAAAAACTGCATAATAGTGAGCTACGTAATATTTATAGGAAGCCATATATAATAAGAACAGTGAAGTCTCGTAGACTGCGATGGGCAGAACATGTGGCACGTATGGGGTATAAAAGAGGTGCATGGATGCTTCTTGTAGGAAAACTTAAGGGAAAACGCCCAGTTGGCAGACCAAGCATGAGCTGGGAAAATAACATTATCCATTATTTGAGGGAAGTAGATTATACAGGGGGATAATTGGAAAACATTAGTTCAGGATAGGAATGTATAGAGAGATTATGTCCGCGCGGCCATGAACCTACGGGTTCGATAGAGCTAGTTAGTTAGTTAGTTAGTTTACCACATTCCTGATTCTATTTATTTTTTCTAGGTATTTGAATTCAGCCACTTCTTCAAAATGTTCTCATTTCTCATTAACTGCCTATTTGTATTATTTAATTATATCTAGGCATATGTGTGCTTTGTTGATGTTTACTTCCAGTCCCAATTTCTAGTGTTAATAAAATGAGCGTGTTGTCTTTTAGTATATCTTTGCTATCCCCTAATAATACATCAGCATATATCAACAGCTTAATACCATTTTATCATCATCATCATCATCTTCACGGTATAGGCTCCTTGGCCTGTTCCGGCTCAGTAGTCCATCGCTTTCTTGGTCTGCCAGGATATCTTCTCCTTCGTGGTTTGTACGTCCAAGCCTGATTCGGAAGTCTGTTGTTATCCATTCGTTGCAGGTGTTCAGTACATCGCTTCTTGTAATTATAGATTTGATGTGTAATTGGTATTACTCCTAACTCTTCTCTTATAGTTCCGTTCCTTATATGATCTCGTCTTGTACATCCCTTAACTGCTCGTAAAAATTTCATTTCTGTCGATTTTTTTATTATACGAAATTTATAAACCCTATTTCACCTAAGGTACATTAGGTTTACAGTTGTGTCAAAGTTGTGATTTAGGCCTATTACATAGGCCTATTTGTATCTAAAACAAAAGTTTTTTTTATGAACCTCATTTATAAAAACATTAAAAAGTTTGTATTTTTTGTCAAAAACACGTCCGTCCGTCATAAGTGGTTCACTTAAACAGGCGGTGTTATTTAGAAGACAGGTGATTTCGAACCTTTCATTCTAGAACAAAGGACAATCAAATATAATATGTTCAACGCTTCGGCTGCTAATACCACAATTACAACTTGCATTTTCTCTTATGTTCAATTTCTGCAGGTATTGGCCAAATTTTCCGTTACCAGCGAGAAACTGTGTTAGTATAAAACTTGAAACATTATTAAATCCGTTGAATTGTACGGCTTCTTTTCCTGTAAAGATTTGATGGCATGCTGTGGTTCGCGAACCCCCAGGGGCTTCGCAAAATATTTCGAGGGGTTCGCCAAAACTTTTCCGTTATGGCGAGTTTCGAGGTTAGGTCTATTATCGTTTCCATAATTTATAATAATAATAATAATAATAATAATAATAATAATAATAATAATAATAATAATAATAATAATAATAATAATAATAATAATAATAATAATAAATAATAGTTCACCAATTGATAAATATTTTGTTTTTTTCATGTTCAAAATTAATCTCCATTTTTCATATTCTTCTATTAATTTTCTAGTCATATATTCTAACTCTTCATAATCTTGTGCAATTAACAATTGATCATCTGCAAAAGTAAGTTGTATAAAGTTTTGTTGTTTGAAATAGGAATTCCCATGCTTGAACATTTTCTCGTCCAATTCTTTAATATTTCTTGTACATATATTTTAAACAGAGTCGGTGATAGACAACAACCTTGACGAAGACCTATATTTATCGTAAAACCATGTGACAGTTTATATAATAATAATAATAATAATAATAATAATAATAATAATAATAATAATAATAATAAAATAATAATAATTATTATTATTATTATTATTATATAAACTGTCACATGGTTTTACGATTATTATTATTATTATTATTATTATTATTATTATTATTATTATTATTATTATTATTATTATTATTATTATTATTATTATTATTATTATTATTATTATTATTATTATTATTATTATTATTATTATTATTATTATTATTATTATTATTATTATTATTATTATTATTATTATTATATAACTGTCACATGGTTTTACGATAAATAAAGGTCTTCGTCAAGGTTGTTGTCTATCACCGACTCTGTTTAAAATATATGTACAAGAAATATTAAAGAATTGGACGAGAAAATGTTCAAGCATGGGAATTCCTATTTCAAACAACAAAACTTTATACAACTTACTTTTGCAGATGATCAATTGTTAATTGCACAAGATTATGAAGAGTTAGAATATATGACTAGAAAATTAATAGAAGAATATGAAAAATGGAGATTAATTTTGAACATGAAAAAAACAAAATATTTATCAATTGGTGAACTAGAACAAAATTTAATTTTGGAGACTGGAGAAACAATAAAATATTGTAGTGAGATCACATATTTAGGAATTAAAATAAATAAAAATGGGAGTTATGACTATTGAGTAACACTAAGAAATTAGGACTGGAAGTAAATATGAGTAAAACTAAATATATGGTCACACGTAGAAATACATTATATAATGGAAATGGACAGCTAATGACAAATGAGGGAAATTTTGAGGAATTGGCTGAATTCAAATACCTAGGAACAATAATCACAAATAGGAATGAGATGCACAAAGAAATTAAACATAGGCTCAATTCTGTAAATGCATGCTATTATGCATTGCAGAGACTTTTGATGTCCCAACTCCTTTCGAAAACGTTAAGCTGAAAATATATAAAACTATTATTCTACCAGTTATATTATATGGGTGCGAAACATGGACTCTTACTTTAAGGGAGGAAAGGAGATTACGAGTATTTGAGAATAAAGTTCTTAGGAAAATTTTTGGACCAAAGAGAGATGAACAGACAGGTGAATGGAGGAGACTACATAACAATGAACTACATGGTCTTTATAGGAAGCCAGATATAATAAGAACAGTTAAGTCCCGTAGACTGCGATGGGCAGGACATGTTGCACGTATGGGGAATGAAAGACGTGCATGGAAACTTCTTGTAGGAAAGCCAGAAGGAAAACGCCCAGTTGGTAGACCAAGAATGAGGTGGGAGAACAACATTAACTATGATTTGAGGGAAGTAGATTATACAGGGAATGATTGGAAAGCATTAGCTCAGGATAGGGATGTATGGAGAGCTTATGTCCGCGCGGCCATGAACCTACGGGTTCGATAGTGCCAGTGAGTAAGTAAGTAAGTAAGTTATGAAGAGGAAATAAAAACTATAAATAATAGAGGAAAATTTGCGATTGCTTGCCTCAATGGAATATTGTGGGATAAAAATATAAGTAATAAAAATAAAATGAATATATATATATATATATATATATATATCACACAATTGTTAAAAGCATAATTACTAATGGAGCAGAACTTTGGCCATTAACAACAAAAACAAATAGGTATATTTTGGAAGGGAAATGGATTTTATATGAAGGGCAGCAAGAATATCAAGAAGATAAAGAATTAAAAACTCAGTTATAAGGGAGAAAATGAAGATTGAAGACGCTATTTTAGATTATATTAAAACTCAGCAATTAAGATGGTACGAACATGTCCAGCGAATGGAAGAGGATCGGCTACCAAAATCTGTTTTGGAATGGAAACCTGAGGGAAGACGAGGCAGAGGAAGACCTAAAACCTGCTGGAGTAAGGGAATATGTTTATACATGAAGGAGAAACATCTACAACCAGGAGATTGGATGGACCGACAAAATTGTCTATTAGGAATCGGACGATGTCAAGGACATTAATCAACCGATGATCTATCTATCTATTATTATATATTTTCGGTTTTAATAATATTGACTCATTTTTCCGGCACCAATGATTTGTCTTCAATTTCGTTTTAATAATGATAGTAATAATAATATTATTATTATTATTATTTTAAAATTAAATTAACCCTATAATGCTCCTTGTTACATATTAATAATATCGGGAATGTATCATAAGTAATACCACGAGTGATTTCCAAATTATCGATAAATTCACGACTCACGAAGTGAGGAGTGAATTTATCTAGAGAATTTGGAAATCAAGAGTGGCATTTGTTAGGACTATTTAACGAATAAAATTAAGCTGTTTACTCACAAATCATTATTAAACTATAGTTATTTTAAAATATTTATATATTTAATGTAAACGGCGATGTTTGAAAACAAATGAGAAACGATAGGTACGCTTCTACTGCTTCTTTTGTTTATCACTGCAACCAGATCATACTATTTATTGCCAAAGGAACGCAATATTGTAAGGAGGAGCTTTCTTTAATATGGTAATTATAACACTGATAAATATTTGGTGAAACACGACTCTGATTGGTTGTAAAACAGAAATCATTGAAACGTGATTGGTCATTGACTCCCATTTGGGGCATGAGTTAAATAGTCACATTAATTCCACAATAAATTAATATTTACCGCGAATGCCTGATTTACAGTTATGTAACAACGTTAGGAATGTATTTGATTTCTCTACAACTAGGCCTACACGTTGTGTAATTTTTAAGCCGTAACTAGAGTAACCTCAGGTTTTAACCGTTAAGGGTTAAGTTAATTTAAGGTTATTAAATCTTTTGTGTGGAATTAAATTTTATGCATGTCTACTTTATGTACATTTAAAAGTTAGTGGTTCGCCCATCAGATCGTTGTGGAAGGGGTTCACGAGTCGAAAAAGGTTGGGAACCGCTGCTTTAGTACAAAATTGAATAGTAGAGGAACCATCAAGAGTATATCAAATTCATATCTGTGAACTTTTTCATCTTTAAAAAAAAATAAAATTAATATGCCCTTGAAGATAGTGAGAGGATAGTTGCAACTTCAATTACTGTATTACTATATTGTTAAGAAGTATGGGAAGCAAGTATTTGAAAGTAATTTTTGTCATGTGTCAAGTGCACGCTAGGTTTTTCCATGAAACGAACATATGTTTTATATATCATGTTCGTTATTTAGGAACTCCTATGTTAGTGCAGAAGTCGTCATGCAATGTTGACGCAATTCCTCATAAATGACCGTTGCATTTTTCATTCTTTTAACATAAATAGATTAAGAAAAAATATTTTAACATAGGATTCAGTATATTGGATATATTTATGTTACTTGCTAAATCTTTTATTATCTAAGATCGTATAGGGTCTATGACAAATATTTTTTCATAGCTGTGATCTGGAGGAAACACTTTGTTACGTTGTACACGAAGAGTCCGGTTTCGATGGCTAGTCGAAATATGATACCTGCGTGAGGTTTTTTCTCGGGGTTTTTACTTTCCTCTAAGACAAATGTTAAGAATATTTACAGTCCAAATGATCCCCATAAATAAACTGGCCATCAAAATAATTCTTATCACACTAGGTAGTTTTCCATAAGTCATAATCATCATCATCATCATCATCATCATCATCATCATCATCATTCACGGATTAAGTCTTTGCCCGTTCCGATTTCACATCTGTTCAGCCCAGCGCTTTCTTGGTCTTCCCACCGATCTTCGTCCTACAGGATTATACATCAGTGCCATCTTTGGTATCATATCCTCTGTCATTCTTTACAGATGTTCTATCCAATTGGTCCTGTGTTCTTCTGTTTGTCGAAGAAGTGGTAGTACTTTAGTTCCTCTCCAATATTCTCATTTCTAGTACGTTCTTCTCGTGTACAATCTTTCACGGCCCATAGGATCGTTCAATAAGTAATGCACATAATTTTAGTTCTCGATTGCGTTTCATTGGAAAATAACTGAACCTTATGCTACGGTTTATTATACAGCGTGTCGCGCCCGACGTGACGCGAATTCGCGTTTCGCTCGGCGTGATGCTGGTTTCGCATGGAGCGCATACGCTACAGCGCATATGTTTATGGAATTGTCGCCAGATGGCACCACATATATGGAAAATCAAAATGACAACGTTCATAATAAATTTCCAAATGTGTTTACAAAAACTAATGTATACAAACCTGTCCCTGCATAACCTAATAACATAAATTACATACATACTATTTAGTAAACTATAAACCAATCTGATGTACACTAAACTGACCCATCGGAATCTAACAAAATGAAGTGATTGAACATTTATTTCTTAAAATATGGTTTGGAATTAAATGCAAATGTTTGTCATTCACACATATGTCCTGCCATCTGGTGGATTTAATTTTATGAGGTTCACGTATGCCAACTTCAATTCTAATGAAGAACTTTGAAAATAAATTGAGAGGAAAAGTCATAATTTGTCTACATGTATAAACATATTAAAATTCTTCATAAAAAAAGTTTCACGTGTCGTTGCAAAACGATTAAAATAGTTCGAAATATTAGCAAAGACAGAAAAAGTACCTAGAGCAACAGCATCATAGCCTATGAATGTTGTATGGAAAATTATAGAATAAATGATTCTTTAGTTCTTAAATAAACATATGGTTGATGAATATACCAAATTTTAGAATACTTCAGATTTTCGCCTGAGCAGTTTTATCAGGTTTTGAATTTAATAGAAGACGAAATTTATGCACATCCATAATATCCCCGAGATACAATATTTACAGCTTTTATTTATCTCTTGACTAAGTTCAAGCCACAATAACTTTTTTCTGTACTTTTCGGTTCTCTGTGGTATAAAACATGTATAGAACTCGATGATTTGCAACAAAACTATCTAACTTTCGTCGTTAAAATTGGAAATAAAACAAGTGCTGTATTTCCGACATTTTGTTATAAAATCTTAGTTTGTTTTTAGCAATTACACCAATGAATACGGATAATATCTTCTATATTCTTTGTTTGCGCTGGCAAATTGCGTCCTGAATTCAAGAGATTCCAAAACACGACGCGACATGTCAGCGCAAATTTTTTTGCGCCAGCAATTTGCATTGTAGATAAACCACTTCCATTTAAATACATGGGGAGCAATTTTTTGCCACAGCATTACAGAACGTACAATTATTCCTTCCTTCATAACGTCAAGAAGTTATATTGTTTCCCGATAGATGGCTGTGATGTACAGTACTTCAGTTTTAAAATGCCGGCTAATCTTGAAACACGTATAAAGGAGACAATTTCAAACATTCACACACACTTGCGAATGTCTATGTGGATGAAACAGTGTGTCGTTGGATCGGCAGAATGTCAGCTGGTGTACTTTTGAAGGAGTAATTTTCTAAACTGACATCTGGTGTATTTTTTTAAGAACTTTGTAATCAAGCTTGGTTTGTCCGGAATCTCGAAGTTAATGGTTCTAGTATGGTTTCTTTTTAATATATATTTTCCCAAACTGTTAATTCCAAAGGTTTAGATAGATGTTTCAAAAGTTTTGCTTCTTTTTTCAATTCTATGGTTCTCTAATAAACTATGTGCTGCTATAGCTGGAGAATGGAAAAATTAAAAAAATCAGCGATATCAGCACATATTTTAGTACAAAATCCTTTATAACGTCAAGAAGTTATATTGTTTCCCGACAGATGACTGTGATGTAGAGTACATCAGTTTTAAAATGTCGGCTAATCTTGAAACACGTATAAAGTAAAGAGCAGGAGACCATTTCAAACATTCACACACACTTGCGAAATGTCTATGTGGATGAAGCAGTGGATAGGAGTACTGTCAGTCGTTGGATCAGCAGAATGTCAGCGGCAGAACAAAGTAAAGCAAGACTGGCAGATCCCCCTCATCTTCAATCACAGCTCTCTGCTTTGTATTTGTTTCACAGGTAGCCACCATTTTGAAACTAAAGTACATCACAGCCATCTGTCAGAAAACAAACTTCGTGGCGTTATAAATGAAGGATTGAAGATACGTTCTGTAAAGTTTCGTTCATTTCTAATGGAAGGCAATCGAGAACTAAAATAATGTGCATTACTTGTTGAATGTCTCATGTATTCGCCTTATTTTGTATGAATATATGAGTGAATGGTGTGTCTTGTGATAAATGTTCGTGTTATCTCAGATATGGCTGGCATTCATCCAGAGAGGTCTTTGTGTTCTCCACAGTTGTAAATCCTCTGCCGAAATGTCGTATCTCTGTAAATTCTGACATGAGGAATATGAAAGTATAGCTACAAGGGAGAGGTTACATTAAAGTGAAGAGAAAGAGAGAGACATGATAAAATATAAAAACAAAAATTGAAACAGAAAGCATAGAATTTAGATTGATGTGGGTTAATGTTAATGAATAATGATTAACCACTTTAAAAAAAACGTTTCCTACCAACCGGCTATCTCAATCTACATTGTAAATCATATAGGTGGATGATACTATAGCGGTGGCATGTGAGTCAATATGCTACGTCCGCCAACTGTAACAGCTTTTCCTCTGGTTTTTCTACAAGATGTTTCCATGACTGTCTTCAATTTCCCATTTGTGCCACATTACATGCCCTTCGCAATCTAAGTTAACGTTCGTAAGAAAATTTTAACTCTAGCTGTACCTCCACATCGAACATCTCACTATTCCTCATCCTTCCTAGTTTCAGCCACCCGACACTGGAAATCCCTCCCCTATTATATCAAGGGCTGCCGACTCAATAAAAAATCTCAGTAAATATTTCCTTAGACAATATCATACATAACCCTGTTCTAGATATATTTATTTTTATTATTATTATAATTATCATTATTATTATTATTATTATTATTATTATTATTATTATTATTATTATTATTATATATTATAAATTATATTAAAACAGAATATATGGTAATCGGAGGAAATTCAGAAGACTACAAATAAATAATATGATAATTAAACGTGTTGAAGAATTTAAATATCTTGGATCTATAATAGATAAACCTGGTACTTGTGAAAACGATATTATTAACAGAGTAAATTGTGCAAGGAAGACGATTAGATCCCTGAATGGTCTTTTATGGAATAGAAATTTGACCAGAAAAACAAAAAAAAGGGATTATACAGACAATAATAGAAAGTATACTTACATATGGATCAGAAAGCTGGGCAATAAATGAAAGGATGCAGAAAAGAATCTGGCGACAGAAATGGATGGATTACTTAGAAGTATGAGAATATCCAGGCTACAACATATTCGAAATACATATATCAGACAAGAAATGGATGCACAATAAACTGTTATCGATAGGATAACAAAGAGAGCCCTACAATGGTATGGACATGTACAACGGATGCCGGAAGACCAGTGGCCTAAACAAGTGTTGGATTGGATGGTACCAGGCAGAAGGAGAAGGGGAAGAAGTAGAAGAGCATGGTATGAGGGAATATATGATGCCATGATGAAGAGGGGTATGGAAGACGGACAATGGGAAGATAGGAATCTCTGGAAAGCAGGAATCAAAGGCAAACTGCTGTAAAGTGGAAAGCCTGTATTAAGTATTATTATTATTATTATTATTATTATTATTATTATTATTATCATTATTATTATGTCCACCGCTGTGGTCTCGAGGTAGCGTGCTGCCATATCACGCAGCGGGCCCGGGTTCGATCCCCGGTCGGGGCAGTTTTTCTGGGTGAGGTTTTTATCGAGGTTTTTCCTCACCTGTAAGACAAATGTCAGGAAACCTTTAAGGCCCAAATGGTCCCCGAAATCATATGGCCATCATCATCATCATCATCCTTATCATCATCATCATCATCATCATCATGCTTCACTGGTGTGGAAAGCAACGGAAAGCTACTACACCTACAATTCCCTAGTAAAGCTGCAAAGCATAGCATGAAAATGCTATGATTGCAGTGAAAGACCTGCCCTCGAGCAGAATTACTATGGATTGATGTATTATTAATATTTCATAATTTTCACTTTTTTACCAAGCCAATTATTTAATCAAATTATAGGTTATTACTATTATTATTATTGTCTTAATAGTCCATGTTCGTTCCCTGTCATCTGTATATTGTGTAGCCCACGGCTATTATATATTATTAATCAAGGTGTAGATAATTCGTAATTGTTATTATATGTATAATTTAAACCTGCTGAAGTGTAAGACGGACATAAGCTCTCCATACATCCTTAAATGATATCTACAATCATCCCTTACACAATTCACCTTCCTAATCATAATTGATGTCATTCTCCTTCCTCATTCTTTCGTGCCCTACTTACGGGGCACTTTTTTCCCTTCGTTCCTTCCTCTAATCATTTCCTATTCGTGCCACATTTCCTACCCATCGCATTCTACAATACTATTATTCTTACTACAACTGGATTCTCATAGAGATCACCAGAGCCAGCGGATCCTACATCGAATCCTTCAAGCGAAGGACGATCTGAATATTGAAACGACGTAAACAACACTGCATGGACGGGGGACGGGAGCAATAGGAACACAATGTCAAGATGGGACCAGGCATAGTTAGGAAATACAAAAATTGTATAATAGAGCAAACAATTACAATTGTACAATAAAGTAACTGAAACACTAAGAAGTATTATCATGAGTAATGCCACGAGTGATTTCCAAATTATCTAGAGAATTTGGAAATCAAGAGTGGCATTTGTTAGGACTATTTAACGAATAAAATTTAGCTGTTTACTCACAAACCATTATTTAACTATAGTTATTTTAAAATATCTATATATTTAATGTAAACGGCGATGTTTGAAAACAAATGAGAAACGATAGGTACGCTTCATCTGCTTCTTTTGTTAACCACTGCAACCAGATCATACTATTTATTGCCAAAGGAACGCAATATTGTAAGAATGCTCTCTAGTGGAGAAAAAATGAAACACATCGAACTGTATATTAATTCATTTTTTATGTCGTATGATGTAAATATGACAATTATATTTTTCTGGATTGTTACCTGGGAAAAAATACATTTAAGAAAGTGCAAACGGTGGTTTCTTTTTTCTGGTGGTACGAGTATAATCAATTGCTACAAATGTTTTTATATTAACTCCCGCATGCGGCATGTGTTGACATTCATGCACTATATATATACAATCTGGTAGCCGTATTTCTCACGGGCTCAGTCACTGCAAAATAATGGTAATTATAACACTGATAAATATTTCGTGAAACACGGCTCTGATTGGTTGTAAAACAGAAATCATTGAAACGTGATTGGTCATTGACTCCCATTTGGGGCATGAGTTAAATAGTCCCTATAATGCATAATAGAATTGCGTATTCTGAATTGAGCCAATGTTTAATATCTTTGTGCATCTCATTCCTATTTGTACAAGTAATTAATGTTCGTAAGTAATTGAATTCTGTCAGTTCTTCAAAATTTCCCTCCATTACAAATAAGGAAAACTCTTTAGTTCATATTTTTACAGATATTCTGTAGATATGATTTTCTGCTCCACGTTAACAAATAAAAATATAAGGTATATTTTTTTAATTGAATTAAAAATATGTGAATTTCACAATTTGTAGAACAATTGAGAACTCTGATTTAAATGTATGTCAATGAAACACGTGGAATATTCTGATATCCCTTATTTTTTGCACACTGCTTAAATTTGCAAACGATGCGGGTACTGTAACTAGGAGAATGAATTATTTATTACCTACATTAAAAAAAATTACGATTAAAATATACGCGAATTATTCGTTTTATGGATATTCTTATCTTGCCTTCTTGCTATTTTGTAAATATATATAAAAATTCAGCCTGCATATGTTTGTGCTCGCAAAACATGAAAAATAGTCGCTCGATGCATAATCAATCGTTGGAAATGTACCGGTGTATATATATATACTAGCTATTACCCGGCGTGCGCTGCTACGCCTAAATAAATGATAATATGTTTTTACGTTTAGTTGAATACCAGTATGTAAAAGGAAAATAATTATAAATGTATATCGTTATTATTTGTAGATACCCCGTACTGATTACTCGGCATTGCCGTGACGCTGTGATCGGGTTATAGGAATGTTTTAGGTCAGATGTGTAGTCATTTACATTATCGACATATTCCTCGCGAAAACAATGTGACGTCACCATCCACGCTTCTTGAGCCACAACAGATGGCAGTGAGGAGCTTTCTTGCGAACTAATATAATTGGAATAATCTTTATCGTCACCCCATCCTGATAATAATAATTTGATTTAATATTTGCATTTAATAAGCACGTATGTCATATAGTTCACTCTTGCACTAAATTCAAGGCGTCAAGTCGTCGCCAGAGATGTACTTAATCTTCCATAGAATGATCTCTATACGCAGTTAGGAACACCTGCCTTTCTACTTGTAAAAAGGGTATTCACAGTATTACGGGCTTTCCTGGCTTTCGCGTTTATTTAACCATTGGTGATATATGTTCTGTCTCTTTCATACGGAAGGCGTTAAATCAAATATAAATTTTATAATTTGACGTCTTAGTATTCGCGCGCGACTCTGAAAGTCTCGGAGCTATCAACTTAATATTTATTCTATCGAATGTTCCAGAAAGTACAGCCCCCAAATAGCTTATATACGATACATTTCCTTTGTGTCTTCAGATGTGGGAAAAAACACGAAAGAGTAACATCATACCCCTCTCCGTGATACCCGTCACGTTAAAATATAAATTTAATTAAATTAAAGTGCAGCAGTGCAAAGTGAAATTAATAAAACTTACGGGAAATTATATTTGGAAGTGATTATATAGTGAAGTGCGATTTATTTGCTTTTATAAAATAAATGTTTTTATTATTAAATATTCGCCTATGGATAAATTTATTATACTGTCCCCCTCTTTCCTGTCATTCAAGGGACCCCTGAACTGGGATCTGTAACTTACATTAATAATATCTAATTATGTCATAATTAGTGAATTTTATGGTAAACAGTAACATATTTTTATCGTCCGGCCATGACACGAGAATTCAACGTTCGGGCAGGACAATGCCTGCTAGTTACGCTAGTATATATATATATATATATATAAGTGTTTACCTGAAATTCGAAATTTAAAATTGATTCTAGCAATGTTCGGTTCTTCGCAGTACATACAATATAATTTAATTAACCCTCAATATTTAATTTACTTAGGGATAGCAGCGCACTCCGGGTATTATTGTAAAACAAAATGAGTAAATGAAACCAAATTAATATATATAATCCTATATTTTGTTCTTCTGAAAAATAATTAAACTTTATATTAATGGCGGTACATGGCGCAAGCGATTAGTAATGCTAGAGGTCCAGAGTTCGCGATTTGGTCAGTCAATGTGGGATTGATGGTTAACGAATCGCAGTAAGGGTGTAATTTTTTTGGGTTTCTCCCTTTTTTTCCCTACCAAAAATTTCATTCCGCCATTTTTCCATATTCATGTTAACCGATTCGTTTCGTTTAATTAAATTTTCCTAAAGCTATCACGAATGGTGTTCGGTCAACACACCGACCCAATGAGACATCTAGTGGGCAACTAAGGTATTACTAGGACTATTTAACACGTGCCCCAAATGGGAGTCAAATCACGTTTCAATGAATTTTGTTTTACAATCAATGACGGCCGTGTTTTACCTCGCTCTTTATAGATTTTTCTTTACCAACTCCTACTTTTATGATAAAGAAAGCTCTTCCTTTTTAATATTCTGAACAAGTCAGATCATTATTTTTCAGTGATTGACTCTCTAAATACATTGAATATAGCAATTAATGAACAGATTCCTTCGAACTACACATTAGATAATTGTGTATTCAATAATTGTGTTTTTAAATAATGATTTTACTGAGTTGTTTACTAAAAAATAAATTAATAACCTATAATGTTGGTTATAATATGCAGTTTGATGTGTTTCATTTTTTCTCCGCTAAGGTACATTCTTACAATATTGCAATCATATTTGGCAATAAATAATATGATCAAGTTGCAGTGATTAAAGAAATTAAACAAACGTTCTGATTTGTTTTCGCCATTTATATTAAAAATATATAAATATTTTAAAATAATCGTAACTATATTTAAATAATGATTTTTGAGTAAACAGCTTCATTTTATTCGTTAAATAACCCAAACAAATGCTACTCATGACTTGTGAATTTATCTAGAAAATTTTGAAATCACTGGTGACATTTGTTATGATCATCATCAGCAGCAGCATCAAGGATTAGACCTTAAGGTCTGTTCCGATCTAATGCTAGAATTGGTCTGTTCATCTTTTACTGGGTCTTCCAAGATTTCTTCGTCCTAGTGGTTTGTAATGAAGAATCTGTTTCGGAATTCTATTGTTATCCATCCTATTGATGTGGTCCATCCATTCATTTCTGTATTGTGCAATTCTATCTAATAGTTTGAATATATTTAGTTGACTTCGTATATTTTCATTTCGTTTTCGATCTGTTATTGTTTAGCCAACCACACACCTCAGAAACCTCATTTCTAACGTTTCTATTCTTCGTTATTACTTAGGTAGAGGTCGGTAAGTTTTGCACATATGCCTTTTTATTCAGGCTTGCGGTTCTTTTACAAGCCTGAAAATCTTCAGACTCAGGGCCCATGGCTCAAAGTCCCTCCCGGAGGACTTGCTCCTTTAATTTTTCCACCCTAAAAACATCGACCCCTGCTGGGTCTGAACCCGTGATCCTCGGGACCGGAGGCAAGGAACATAACCACTAGTCCACCACGGACGACTATTAAGCTCATGTTTATTATTATTATAGCCTATTTATTATTATTATTATTATTATTATTATTATTATTATATCCCTGAAAAAATTACTAGTTATAATAAAAGTTTGGGGATTATTAATCAAGTTATGAAACCATTCCTTGTACAACAAAACACCAGATTAGGTTTATATAACACTTTGGCTAGACCAGTGTTGACCTATGGTAGTGAAGCATGAACACTAAAAAGACAACATGAAAGCAGAATAACGGCTTGTGAAATGAGATTCATGCGCAGAACAGCGGGTTACACCAGATGGGATCGGAAAAGGAACACCGATATCTTATATGAATTGAAGACTACGCCAATTTTGGAATATATTAAATAGTACCAACTAAATTGGAAACACCATCTTGAAATAAT
This sequence comes from Diploptera punctata, assembly GCA_030220185.1. Taxonomy (NCBI): domain Eukaryota; kingdom Metazoa; phylum Arthropoda; class Insecta; order Blattodea; family Blaberidae; genus Diploptera; species Diploptera punctata. The sequence continues at coordinate 2,873,818 of JASPKZ010002337.1, forward strand.
GAATTCATATCGGATCCCCAAAGCTGTTTATAGTACTTATATACCAAGAGGACGAAGATTTCTGGACCGTCCTATGAAACGCTGGAGGGAAAATGTTCTATAGGATCGTAACAGGCCTTGGCCTAATACTCGGAAGGAAGAAGAAGAAGAAGAAGAAGATTATTATGATTATTATTATTATTATTATTATTATTATTATTATTATTATTATTATTATTATTATTATTATTATTATTATTATTATTATTATTATTATTATTATTATTATTATTATTATTATTATTATTATTATTTAAAATATTACGTGAATTTTACATTAAATTTTAATTAGAATGCGCGCGTTGTCAATGTTTACCTTAAAAACAGTTTTTACACGCTTTATATTAGCTTGACCTGTATCTATCTACGTAACGGAATCTTTCAACGCGATTTTCACCCACTTAAAATCATTGGATCGACTTGAAACTTTGTACACTTGTAAAGGACCCGTGACAATAAAATAATTTCATTTTTTTCTAAAATCCTGGCCAGAATCATCAGAAAATCAAAAAAAGTTCCTTTGTATCTATGTAACGGAATCTTTGAACACGATTTTCACCCACTTAGAAACATCGGATCGACTTGAAACTTTGTATACTTGTAAAGGACCCGTGACAATACAATGATTTCATATTTATTTTCTAAAATCCTGGCCAGAATCGTCAGAAAATCAAAATAAATAATAGTTTTAAAAAACTGAAACAACACGCTTTATTAGAAACCGAACTAAAAAAATGAAAAATAATTTTAATTTCTAACATGCTTGGGATAAAATTAAAGTGGTCAACAAAAAAATCATCTCCAACACATATGGAATAAAACTAGAGTTATCAACAAAAAGAAAATAATTTTACCATCAAAAGCGTGGGGTGCTCTATATCAATTAACATATTTGATAATAAACAGATATCGGTAAAAGTAAAGTCTCTAAGAAGAAAATGTAAAAATCATAAAAAGCACCCCACGCTTTTGATGGTGAATTTTTTTTTATTTTTGTAGTTAACTCTAGTTTTATTCTACATGTGTTGGAGATGATTTTTTTGTTGACCACTTTAATTTTATCCCAAGCGTGTTGGAAATTAAAATTATTTTTCTTTTTTTTTTTAGTTCGGTTTTCTAATAAAGCCTTGTTTTAGTTTTTTAAAACTATTATTTATTGTAACAGCAGTTATTCTTTTGATAATTACTGGTAATTCATTTTGAAAACAAAACCGTGACAGGAAATCATTTGACACAAATGACCATAGCTATCAAAGTGACCAGTAATTTAGTTGAATCGCATTATGTTAACTATAATTCATGGTGAAGGCTTATAATTTAGCAAAGACAAGTCCAGTAGTTTGTCAATCAGACTTACATAATTATTAAAACTAATAACACAGTTTCTCACACATTCTGCCACTCTTCGCTAAAGGCAGGAGTTGCGTCCTAACTAAGTACAATTGCATTACAAGACTTTAACCTACTCAAATGAGGACAATTTTAGAATTCAAATGGCTAGTATCAATAATTAATTATTTGAGAATAAAGCTCTTAGGATTTTTTTTTGCACCAAAGAGAGATGAATAGTCAGGCGAATGGAGAAGACTACATAACAGTGAGCTGCATGATTTTTTTTTGCACGATAGTGCGTTCTGTCGTACTTACAGCAATGGCGACCATAACTAAAAGTTCAATATCCTCATTTTCGGGGTTGCCAACCTACAGATAACTAAATAACTATACTGTAATATTAAAAATTACCTACCTAGTACGGGAAGTAAAACCACTGCCCTTTAAGAATACTACGTACAATATATATATATATATATATATATATATATATACAAAAATATATCCAAAAGATAGTGTTAATATACACTATATGAAGCAAATCACTACATTTTAAATGAACTGAACTTTATTTGAAACAATATAAAACAATAAATTCGTACATGCCGTCATCTTATCCCTGATTGGTGTCACGGCCTGCTGTAATCTCAACTAAATTATTTTCGGCATTTACCGTATAAACATTGTCCAGACTGTTAACGTTAGTCAGTTGTTTATAATGAACGCAAATATTTCCAACAAAAATGTTATTATTTTACTATTATTTATTATTTTGAAAACTCCATCGTGCAAATAATAATGTACAACGCACGTTTGTGAAGTTTTACAGAATCTCGGAAATTGAAAACCTCGCTATCGCTCGGTTTTTAATCATATCCTCTCTTCTGTATGAACCACTTCCCAACCTCACATTGCAATGTGCTATTACGAAACCAGATATAATAAGAACAGTTAAGTCTCGTAGACTGTGATGGGCAGGACATTTGGCACGAATGGGGAATGAAAGTGGGGCATGTAAGCTTATTGTAGGAATACCAGAAGGAAAAACTCCCAGTTGGTAAACCAAGAATGAGGTGGGAGAATAACATTAATCATGATTTGAGGGAAGTAAATTATACAGGAGATGATTGGAAAACATAAGCTCAGGATAGGGATGTGTGGAGATCTTATGCCCGCCCTGCCATGAATTTACATTTTCGATAGTGCTAGTGAGTTACATATTTTACAATGCAAATATTGTGATTTTAAATTTGAGCTCAACTTCTCACTTCATTTTTAAGGCATTTCTCACATTTTTGGGGAAACAAATCGACCCTATATATTTCTCATGCTGCAACAATAAATTATGTATTTTTTTATTTGAATTTATATAGGTAACAAGGTGGAACAAAATTCCCTTTATTGTATAATTACATATATTTGTCTGATCTATTATATATTTTTTTGCAGCAACTAACATTAACTGGTTGCATTATAGATCGTAATATAATAGATATTATCTTTTTGATCAAAATTTTTATTTAGTATTTAATATTAGAGTTAATTGAGATTGTTATATTCTGATGTAATATATGTTTGTCCTGGTGAGTGGAAGAGAGGGCCACATGGCCTTAACTCCACCAGGCTAAATAAATACATCTAAATCTAAATCTATGTCAACACATGCTTGTGAAAATTAGACAATAAATCAGATAACAGAAAAATAGAAGTACTGAAATGAAATTCTTACATTCAGTAGCAGGGTATACATTGTTAAAGAAATCTAACGAATAAATAAGAACGGAAGTGAACATCTATAATGTTATAGATACAATTTAAGATATAACTGGTTCCAACATATAGAAAGAATGACACCCAATAGACTCCCACAAATTTTGTTCCAATACCAACCCAAAGGAATAAGAAATATTGGGCGTCCCATAACTAGATCGAGGAATACGGTCTCATGATGCGGAAATAGGTATATGGTCTAATTCTTTGACGTAGAGAAGAAGAAGAAGAAGAAGAAGAACTATACCTAGCCCCGTCTTGATGTTGTGTTCCTATTGCTCCCGTCCCTCGTCATTACAAGTGTTGATTACATATCAATAGTCCGGTCGTCCTGCACTTGAAAGGTTCGATGTACGATAAGCTAACCCTGAAAAAGGATTAATATTATCGACCTTGTTTTATACCTAGTCATGACCTCTACGTAAAAGAAACAAAAGTCAGTCACACTCCGCTTCTTGCACGTTTACATGTCGTGTTAATACTGAAAATCCGTGAGAGCGAAATGTAGTTCCAAAAACAATTGTTTTTAAATTGCACTCTAATTGGATACCTACATTACCTAACAAATAGTTTAATACCACTATAATAAGTTATTTAATTAGAAAATTCCTTGTTTCTTACTTTGGTTTGGAAACTTCTTTTTCCAATGCTCTCAGTTTGTCATTTCGACATGTCTGGTATTCTCTCCTGGCATTGTCGTACCGTAACCCACTTCTGAGGTTGGGACGCCTGGGAAGGCGAGGTTACGCTGCCCGAAAAGATATGATGGGTGATTACGATGGGTTATGATGTGCCAGGAGAGGCCTTAATCCTAAACTTAATGTCAATGGTAATTCTGCACGAGAGCAGGTCTTTCACTGTAATCATAGCACTTTCATGCCATGTTTTGCAGATTTACTAAGAAATTATAGGTGTGGTAGCTTCCCGTTACTTTCTACACCGGTGATGGAAGTTGATGATAATGATAAGGATGATGATGATGGCCGGATGATTTTCGGGGACCGTTTGGCTCTAAGCTTCCTGACATTTACCTTACAGATGAGGAAAAACCCCGAAAAAACCTGAACCAGGAGTCTGTCCCGACCGGGAATCAAACCCGGGCCCGCTGCGTGACAAGGCAGTACGCTACCTCGAGAACACAGCGGGTGACTATATACATACTAGCTAATATCGGGCGTGCGCTGCTACACCTAAATAAATAAAAATTAATGTGTTTTTATGTTTAGTTGAATAAGTAAGAGGAAAAATAACTATAAATTTATATTTTTTTAGATACCCTGTGCTGATTACCCGGCGTTGCATGTGAATCTACTTATCCCGATCATCTTGACATAAATGAACTGAAAAACGAAAATGAATGTGTTTTATGTTTAGTTAAGTAAGTAAAAGGAAACATTTATATCGTAATTATTTTTAGATACCCTGTGCTGTTTACCCGGCATTGTCCGGGAATGTACTCATCCCGATCTTCTTGGCATAAATGAGCTAAAAGACAAAATTCGTTATTGTGAGTTACCCGTAAGACATAAACATATGCTGTCGCGGACTTTTGTGTAGAGCTTTTAGAGATATTCGATATTGTGTACATTAATTTTGTATATTTCTTGTGGTTTAGGTAAGCGTAAGCCATTTAAGCGTCCAAAGAGCTACTTTTTCACGCTTTCCACTATAAAGGACGATTTTAAGGGTGTTGGAGTTGAGTATCACAAGTCTCTTATAGCCTATGTTCGTCCCGGGAATCTCCTGAACATTTTGCAAAAAGCCCCATCACAATTGGATCAACGGTATGGCCGCGCATAAAGTACGAACCAATAAACAAACAAACAAACATTCATTTTTATACATTACATATATATATATATATATATATATATATATAGTGTAACTAAATTCCCATTACAGGCTTTGAGGAGGTGTAGTGAGGACCAAGACGGTTACGTTTACCATAAGGACTCATTTCCGGAAACGTGTCGCTTTTCGGCTGCATGCACGCATAATACCACAACACATGTTCAAGTCTCCCGCATTTTCGGGCCAGAGACCTGCACGTTCTCCCTATTAGACTACTATCTGTTGGGTGACATGAAATCTCTGATTTACGAGACCCCTGCGGCATCCTAGGAAGACTTATTGGAGCGGGTTATGGTTGTGGCGGATGTTGCAGAACCAAGGATTGGTGATCGTGTGTACCAGAACTCGGTACGAAGGTACCATATCCGTGATGAAGTAGGCGGTCGTCATATCGAATCCTTATTGTGGATCGAGATGACATGCAGCAGACGTCAGAGAGAGCGACGTGTATTGTGGCATTTTGCTTGTAGCGGGAAAACTGTACGTTTCCGGACATGAGTTTTAAGCTAAACGTAACCGTCTTGTTCCCCACTACACGTCGTCAAAGTTTGTAATGGAAATTTATTCACACCCAATATATATCTCTGATTATACCTTTGACACAAAATGTTTTTACTCTACATGTTGTGACAGTCCTGGAAGGCCCTTCCCTATCAGCCGGCAGCTGGCATCATCCACATGCGTTAATAACAGAAGTGGATGACCATCCGTCAGTATAGGGGTAATATGTGGTCAGCATTCGAGACTTCCAGCCGTTATAGCTGGGTTCCTCAACGTGGGCCACTTTATATTGTACGAGAAAGTACTCAAATTCTCCCATAGGCTCCCACAAATTTTGTTTCACTACCAACCCGCCGCAGCGTAGTGGTTAAGGCAATGCAGTACAAGCCGGAAGGTCTAGGGTTCGAGTCCCGGTGGGGTCAGGATTTTTAAACTGACCCAAACCTTCTGGGGGCACTATGGCCCTGGGGTCGACTCAGCATCTAACGGAAATGACTACCAGACGCTTGTTCTGGGGGTAAAGACAGCCGTCATGCAGGGCTGACAACCCAGCTGACATCAAGTGCCGATTGTCCAGAAAAGTGGAAGCCTTAACCTCCCACTACCCCAAGGGCCTAGTGGGATACGTTTACCTTTTTACCAACCCAAAAGAATAAGAAATATTGGGCGCCCCATAACTAGATGGAGGAATACGGTCGCATGATGCGGAAATAGGTCTATGGCCTAAGTCTTTGACGTAGAAGAAGAAGAAGAAGAACTATACCTAGTGCCTTCTTGACGTTGTGTTCCTATTAACAGGAAAAGCGCGCACAAAAGTGCATTAGTTTATGTCTCTGCTGTATAACAGCAACGATTGTGTTCTCTTAAAACAGACACTGAAATTATATCTTTCACACGGTTTATCACAGAGCTTACACACATAGTCACTTGACGGATCATGATAGTTTGAATTTTTGCAGAGTTTGTGGTGATATCCATGCACTGCCAGTCTTATTATTGCACTGCGTATCTTGTTGTTTGGTCCAGTCCATTGCATCTGTTGCGTAAAAATCGTCTGGTATTTCTTTTGTCCTGTTTTTGTCTTATTTTCTTCAATGCAGTTTCCTGTTTAGTAGCTGGTAACAGGAATTTTGTGCGTAGATCTTCCACGAGGAAAGTTTCCCGTGCTAATTCATATGCAAGTCTAGATGGAGCAAATTTCGAGATCCCCATTGCTGCTTTTAGGAATCTTGCTTTCACTTTTTCTAAGGTATTTAAGTCTCCGTAACTGAGGTCAGTCCAAATGATTTCTATTTGTGTTCCTATTGCTCCCGTCCCTCGTCATTACAAGTGTTGTTTACATATCAATAGTCAGGTCGTTGGCACCTTTTCACATTCTGGATAAAAATCCATGAGAAAATGTATTCCCTTACCACCGCATGTTCCATAGACATGATGGCTTAGACTACTCGTCTACGGCGCGGCGTGGGGCACCAATTTCATCATCTTCTTTTTCTTCTTCCTCATTTCAAGGTGTAGGAATTGAATTGCCTATTCCGTCTTCAAGTGCTTTCCAGCCATCTTCTCCTAGATCTACCTATTCCGTCTTCAAGTGCTTTCCAGCCATCTTCTCCTAGATCTACCCACTGATATTTCCAATAACTTTACAACTCAATCATCTTTTTCTTCACAACACGAGCTAGGAAAATTGCATGCTCTGCCTCACAGTTGTTCTGTCCATCTTTTCACTGGCCTTCCCACATTCCTTGAACCTCTTGGCTTGTAGTTAAATGCTGCTCTTGGTAATCTTGTTATATTCATTCTTTCTACATGTCTAAACCATTTGTCTATATTCCTTGATTTTATCATTCAATGGATATAAATTTAACTCGGTTCTTATATGTTCATTCTTTAACCGATCCAATATTGTGCAGCCTTTTGTTCTTCTGAGGAAGTTCATTTCTATGCTTTGTATTCTACTTTGTAATTTTTTGTACATTATCCAAGTTTCACTCCCATAAAGTAATGCAGGAACTGCCAATGTTTTATAAAACTTCAATCTAGCATCTCTTCTTGTTTAGTTCTTTAACGTTTTATGTATAGTTCCGCATATCATTTGAAATTTCGACAGTTTCAGATTTATGTCTCTTTCAGTTTTTGTGTCGATAGTAAAATTGCAACCCAAATAATTAAAATTTGTTACTTGTCTGAGAGGTGTGTTGTATATTATGATTTTTGTTCTTGTATGTTCATTTCACCAAAATGCCTTATTTTTGTTTTTTCTTTTGATATTTTAAAATTATATTCTTGGCGTAACTGATTTAATTTATGTAAAGGGTAGTGGAAAGTATTTTCATTTTCTTGAATAATAGCCACATCATCAGCATACAACTCAATATTTGTTTAGTTAATCTTGTGGTTGACACAATCTCTAGATGTTCTTTCCACTGATGTACATAATATCTCAATGTATCGTTCAAATTAAACATTTCTAAGTTGTACGGTGCATAAAAAACACAGGCAAGTCAATTTTTTCATAAAACCTAGGAAATTAAATTTTAATTAAACACTACGTCGGCCGCGTGGATTAGTGGTTCTTTGCCTCTGGTCCCGAGGGTCGCGAGTTCAAACCCGGTCGTGGCCGAAGAATTTTTTAGGATTGAAAAATCCAGGAGCAAATCCTACGGGAGGGACTTTAACCTTCGCTTCAGTTTAAATGCTCAATGCATTTCCCCAGAAACCGTATTTAAGTCACAGTAAATTATATTGTCTATTTTCAGATATTCAAAACGAACAAAATATAACGGTACTTGAGATATGAATAATTGTGAAACCCGGAACACATTCTTCTACTATTCATAAATGTTAACAAAATATTACCCTCCAAGAGATGTACAAAAATTGCAAAATATGTAACAGACAGAGTTAAGCGAGTACATCTCGTCTTCTGAGTTAAAGACCGGCAAGTGTACCTCGTCTTCTGAGACGAATGGGTTAAGCTGTGGATCCCGTGTCTGAAGATTTTCGGGCTCGTAGAAGATCCTTAAGCCTGAATAAAGAGGAACCAAAGCAAACTTTACCGACCTTTACCATCGCCATCATCATCAACAACAAGAAGGATTAAGCCCAATGGCCTGTTCCGATCTCATTATAGGTCGAATTGGTCCTTCCATCTCTTCAATGGTCTTCCCAACATTCTTCTCCCTTTTGGTTTATAATTATACATTCTTATTGGTATGCGCTGTTCATTCATTCGTAATACGTGCTGAAGATAAGCATGTCGATAATATTTTATTATTTCACAGAGATTAAATATATTAAGTTCTGTTCTTATATCTTCGTTTTTCTTTTTATCGGTCCTTTGGTATCCTGCTATTGCTCTCAACATCTTCATTTCAGCACCGACCTTTATCATCCTACTAATACCTTAGTTGCCTCCTAGATGTCTCATTGCGTGGATTTCTCAACCGAAGTCAAAACCACGACCGCGGTTTTCCGATTTTTTATTGTTTCCATAACAACTATAAAAACTGAAAATCTAGGCTGTTAATTACAAAAAAAAGTATCTGAATCATGTCTATGGTTTCTTAACAATTTACAGTCATTTATAGGTGTCGTGGAAGCAATAAAAAATGGAAAACCAAGGTCGTGGTTTAGAATTCGGTTGAGAAATCCACCCATTGGATCAGTATATTGACCGCATGCCATTCATGACATATTTAGGGAAATAAGCATAACTAAATTAACTAACAAAGGAGATCAATACTAGTAAAATTCATACCAAATACCGTTGAGGTGAAGTCATATGATGAAAGTTAAAAATTAAATTGTACCTGTTGGTAGGTGCCGTCGTCCTCAACTTTGTTAAAACATTGTATATAAAATTAACTGGAGCGCTTTCGGAAGTTATCTTCCATCTTCTGCAGGTTGAGTTTCCGCTACTTGTTGTTGTTGTGTACGGTGATGTATACTCCCAACTGTTTGTAGCAGCAACTGACTTGTTTTTGACGATCTCGTATAATGGGTATGACTGGGGTGCGTTCTCATTGAGAAGTCAGGTGTTGTTTGTTTCCTTTATAATTTCGAGGTCTTCAAATATATTTGTCCTAGCTGGAATGTTTTCTCGGTGGATTATCGTGAGAATGTTTTCAATTGTGTTCATTCGATGACTGCGTTAATGAGATGTTTATCATAGCTTGATTTATCACCCGCGGGTATGAAATCTTTTAGGTGTTATTTATATCTTGTATTGAAATTTCTGCTTGTCCTGCCAATATAAAATTTATTACAGTCTTTACATGTTACATCATAAAACATACATCATATAACAAAGGAGAGACTAAGGCCAAACAATGAGCTGTTACGCCATTGTAGAAAGAGAATGAAACAATGTAACTGCTTCCACTATACCTATATAACAGAACTCTGAAGGAAAATAATCTCATGACTAAACTTTTTTTTGTACTGTTTAATACTTATAAATAGAAAAGGATTTTCAGATGCAGCACTTTTCCAAAAAATAACTGTTTCCATACCAATAGTTCAATATATGTATTTGGGTGATGAAATGAAGAACACAATTTGTTACACCTTTTCGTGAGATTACTACATTTCACCCCTTTATCCCCTCTTTTTTATGCTTTATAACCTTTCCCTCCTCCCTGTGGATTATCATCACCTTGGCGTGGGTAGAGAGGCTTAGTACCAATGACCCATACGGTCATAACCGGGAAGCCTTGGCTTGCGGTTAGATAAGAGGAGAGGGAAAACTAAGAATAATCCGCACGTGGGAGCAACGACCACACTGGAAGCTGCAAACACGAAGACCACAACGGCAGACACGGCGGAGATAGAAATATCGGAACCATGAAAATGGCGGAAGTGGCAACCCAATCTCTGGGGATGAAATAAGAGACCCAGCTCAGGGAAACAAGAGTGAAGTCCTCAACGGCAGAAGGAGGAAGAGGCAACCCTCCTTGTGCGGATAAAACACAAGGAAAGCAAGTCCAAAGGCTTTAAGGAGGCAGCCCCTCCAAAGGACTTACCCTGCAGAACGTTAGTAGCGTACTCAGGGGACATTTCAAAATACTTACGAGCTCCAAAGACATAACCTTTTCCTCACTCTTCTCTGCGTTTTTAAAAGATTTTTTCTTCTTGAACAGTTTTTTTTTAAATCTCAATCAGAAGTCAACAATATTAAATAAATATTATAATTTATGTAATTTATACCGCAGAAACAATGTCCAATCTGCAGCTGTGAAATCAAATATACATATCAACAGAGTTTCTGCAACAGCTTAAAATAAGTTCAGTTAGTACTGGTAATAATTTAACAGTTTTTCATCTACCGTCTTCTTGTTGGATGTGTTTTACTAGTCTAAATCACAACGTATTTTTATTAGTATTACAACTGGGTTTTCACAACAATAACATGGCGAATGTAAAAAAAATATAAGATGTATGCACTTTCAAAAGAATTCAAAACGCAATTTATTGAAACTAATGCGATCACTCTTCGATGTTCCATCTGCGAAGTAAATATTGCAATAAACTAAAGAACTATGAATTGCCTCTTATGGACTCCATATGGAAGAAAAATTTGGTGCAAAATGATATGCATATTATATCAATTCAGTTCATGTAACTGGTTTAAAACTTAATTCAATTGTTTTAGCAGTAACTTTTTTTGCACCTTTTTGTATGTATTTTCAGAACCTTTTTTCCTCCTTTTGCGATCAAAATTTGAACCTTCAAATCCTTTCCCTACTTACAAAAGATAGTAATTTCCTTAAATAATTAATTAACTCACTGGCATTATAGAACCCATTTGTACATGAGCATAATCTCTCTACACATGATTACTGACCTAAAGTTTTCCAATCATCCCTTGTATAATCTACTTCTTTCAAATTATGATTAAGGTTATTCTCCCATCTCATTCTTGGTCTACCTACTGGTTTTCCCTCTGGTTTTCCTACATGAAGCTTCCATGACCCTCTTTCATTCCCCATTCGTACATGTCCTATCCATAGCAGTCTACAACTCTTAACAGTTCTTATTATATCTGGTCTCATCATAGCACTTCCTCTTATTCTACTTCCTTCACAGTAGCCTCTGCACGCTCCTGGAATGTCCTTCCTCAAGATATCAGGGGTTGCCGCACACTTGGCACTTTTAAGTCACGCTTATGCAGTTACCTATTGTCTAATAATATATTAATTCATTATAGTTTATTACTTTCTTTGTATTTTTTCTTTCTTTTCTTTTTATGTATAGTAGATTCGAGCTGTTATTCCTTTCTGTATTTATTCTATCATTAATTTAATTTTAATTGTATTTAATTTTATTGTATTATTATATATTATTATTCAATTTGACACATAATTGTTTATTATGACTATTATTGCATTTTTTTGTATTTATATGTAATATATGTTTGTCCTGGTGAGTGGAAGAAAGGGCACATGGCCTTAACTCTACCAGGCTAAATAAATATATTTTAATAATTAATTTTTCTCTATTTCTTTAAATTTGTACTATGTCATTGATAATTTTTCTCTTATATATATATATATATATATATATATATATATATATTGTACATATTACATTTAATTTGTTAAATCTAGTGTAAATCAAAATACATTATAAATAATAATTGTATTGTAGACTATATATATATATATATATATATATAGAGCTTATAATCACTTATGTTTATTGTAATTTAGATGTAAGACATTTTTTCGTATTTTCTAAAAACCTGGTTGAGTATCAGACAAGGTCTTAAGGCCTTAACTCTGTCAGGTAAAATAAAGCTATTATTATTATTATTATTATTATTATTATTATTATTATTATTATTATCATTATTATCATCATTATCATCATTATTATTATTTATTATTATTATTTATTATTATTTATTATTATTATTAATTATTATTATTATTATTATTATTATTATTATTATTATTATTATTATTATTATTATTATTATTATTATTATTATTATTATTATTATTATTATTATTATTATTATAAAGACCATGTAAACTCACTGACCGTAATCTTCTCCATTCGCCTGTTTGTTCGTCTCTACTTGTCCAAAATTTTTCCTAAGAACTTTATTGTTAAATACTCGTAATATTTTATCCTCCCTTAAAATAAGAGTCCATGTTTCGCATCCATATAAAATAACTGGAAGAATAAGAGTTTTATACATATTTAGTTTAACTTTTTTTGAGGAGTTGGGACAACAAGAGTCCCTAAGCATAAATAGCACGCATTTCCAGAATTGAGTCTATGTTTAATTACTTACTGCATCTCATTCCTGCTTATGATCATTGTTCCAAGATACTTGAAATCAGCCACTTGTTCAAAATTCGCTCATTTATCATTAACAGCCCATTTGCATTATATAATATATTTCTATGTGTGAACATATATTTAGTTTTAATGATGTTTACTTCCAGTCCCAAAATAATTGTATCTCTGATCATAATTACCTACCATTATTACAAATTAATGAAGAAAAAAACCAGGCAAGCCTATTTTTTTCATTAAACCTCTTACAGGAAGTTTTAATTAAGCAATGTAACTGCTACATTATCTCTATGCAAGGCAAATGATCCAATGAGAATTTTTTACTGTTTCATACTTCTAATAGATAGTCCTTTCCATGGAGAATCTGAAGGCATCTCAAACACCATCTCGATAACAGTGACTTATCAGATTTTTTCCCCGGAACCTTTAACTATACCCTGAAAAACTTATTTGGATAATATTACTGGATAAATAAGGAAGTATATGATATTTAGCAATGTAAAGAAGTGCAGAAAATCACGTTTCACTGTTATTGTTTAGAACACGTAAAGCTGGTAGCATGTATATTAAGAGAGTTGATGACAAAACAAGACAAATCATGAGGAAGTCAGTGCTGCTGATATTGCAGTTTGTGTTAACAGTCAGATCGACAATACACAAACCTGCCTGTTGCCATGACAACTGCTATAGTACGGTAAGTAAAGCAAATGGATTCACTGAGCACGCAAACCATTCGGACACGAAAGAAAAGGAGAACTTGGTTTCCAACTTCCTTTCACCAACTGTTACCACATTTCAATGAATTTATTAAAACTATAGCCATTTTCTTGACCTAACTAATTTATTTCCGAGAGAAGTTTATGCAGTTAATCTTCGATCAGGCTAAAAACGTATACAGTAAAAGCTCCTTATTCGCGGGGGATATGTTCCGCAAATATGCCGCGAATATGGAATGTAATTTGTATGGGTATATAGAGGATACGTTCCAAGTTTACAGAATAAAATAAAAATTATCAAAATAAAATCAATTAGCGAGAGATTTTGAACAATTTCTATTAATTATTACTGTCAAGTTTAGGCAAGGACTTAAAGAACTTTGTATGTTTTCCCGTTTGCCGCTTTTAAAAGGCCTTTCAATTAAGATTGATATTCAGCTATTAATCCTGCGATAGAATTCCTTATTTTGTCTTCGGATTTCTTGATTCATTAACATTTAAACAACGTGATTCAGACGCAAACGACTCGCCAACGCGAATAAACGGTCAAGCATTTCTATTTTTACTTTAAGCGGCAACACTAATATTTCACTCTTCGGTACTAATTTTTATTTCCTTTCACTCAACATTACAAACTGGGAACAAAGCACATGAGACACGTGTTATTCAATCAAAATTATTGCTACGAATGACAAGTTGAAACAATAATATATAGATTGCGGCGATGGAGATACTAATCTAAGGCCTACATATCGGCATGTGAAATACAACAGCTTTTAACAATGAACTTTAGGGTTAGTGACAATAAGGTTTGTTTTTTTATATGTATTTGTCCATTTGGTTTGAATCACTATTTGTAAAAGTCGCTTTGGCACGTGCCTGCAGTAAAAAAAAATGCTGATGGTTAATAAAGGACACTAATCCTTCTAATATACCGACTGGATCCGCGAATAAAGAAATGTTTAACCGCGAATACAGGAACTGTGTCGCAATTTTTTAACCCCCGAATAGCGAAACCGCGAATAAGGACATTTGACTGTAATATGACCTTCTGGATACAATTTGATGAGTCTGCCTTTTAGATGATACTTTCCGTTTCCTTGCATATAACCATTACAGTTTTACTCGTACATGCAACTCAAATTAGGTTCATTCGAGAGGAACACCTTGTATTTTAATAATTTCATTTTTTATAAGAATTATTTCCTTTAGTTTACCATGGGTCCCCCGCTGTAGCCACACATATTCAGACATCATGCGAGTTATACTGATTCAAAAGCCCGTGGAGAAGATATTTTCTCATGGAATTTTGGCCAATATGGGACCGCTGGTGCTGTGCAGCCTACTTTTATTGGTTTTATTTAGGGGGTAGAATTTCAATTGAAATTGGGACTGGATATAAATTTAAAGAAAACAGAATATATGTGTTTTGGAAAGGATGTGGATGACCTCATAACCGAAACAGGGAAAATAAAAAAATGTAAAATTGTCTTTGGTCAATAATTACATGTTTAGGTACATGCGAAAGAGATGTACTAACTAAAATGTCAATGGAAAAAAATGCAACCAAGACATTACATGGAATAATTTAGAACAAAAATATTATAAAGCAAACTAAAATGAAAATTTATAAGAGCATAATACAGAACATTTTGTCATATGGAAGTGAAACTTTGTCTTTGACGGAATTACAAAAGAATAAAATTAGAACCGTTGAATTTGATTATCTTAGAAGTAGTCTTCAAAAAACAAGCCAGGATAAAATAAGAAATGAATTCCTTTGGAGAGAAATTAATGTCACCACATCTGTCGTTAAGAGCATTGGAAATCAAACTCTTAAATAGTATGGTCTTATACAAAAGAATGTAAAATTAAATATGGCCAAAAAGTATATACGAACGGTCACCCCCTGGAAGAAATAAACGTGGCAGACCAAGATGGAAATGTAAAATCTATGTCAGAACTATAATGGATGATAGGAATTTGGAAGAAGGAGATTGGAATGATAGAAATAAATGGAAACTGAAGATGGCAACCTATAAGTGGAGGAAGGCAGAAGAAGAAGAAGAGAAGAATTTGAATTGGAATATATCTAAGTTACAATTTTAATTCTTTGCATTAACGCATCGTGAGGAATAAGTTAGGCTCCAGGTTAAAAAAAAAAAACCCGGTTGTAGCAGTAGGAAACACGCTGAACACTTGTCACCCCTATATTGGCTGGATTACCTCCACCTCTGTGATTAACACAGACAGATATGAGGTCACCAGCCGGCTGATAAAGAAAGGACCTTCCAGTTCTATCGATTGAGCCATGAAGTAGTTCATCACCATTGGCACTACAGACCCATATGGGCCTTGGCCTTTTTCGAAGGTCTACACCTGTATTCAACGCCCAGTTCTCCTGCTCTTAACCCCTAATACGCTGATGTCATTCAACACATAATCCTCCTATCTAAGCCTACCTATTCTGCTTCTTCCTTCTGACTCTAATTATTTTTTTCTTTACAGTTCTCATACCACTCATTCTCGCTAAATGCCCAGACCATTCTAACCTTCTATTTTATTTTAAATATATCTGGTTCAATGTATAATTTGTACAGATCATAGTTATAACTTTTTCTCCATATTCAGTTTACGTAATACTGTATACGGGTCTTCCTTTCAGATGTAGATAATAACGTTTCATCTAATTTCGATAATGACCAAGTTTCAGATGCGTAAGACAAACCAGATCTCATAAGAAATGTATACATAATCAGTTTTGCTTTCCATTGGCCGCGGTGGATTAGTGTCTATGCTCCTTTCCTCTGGTCCCAGTGTCGCAGGTTGAAACCCGGCCGGGGTCCATGATTTTTTAGGATAGATTTAGGATAGAAAAATCCATGGAGCAACTCCTCCGGGAGGGACCGTGGATCCCAATTCTGATGATTTTCAGGTTCGTAAAAATCCTTAAGCCTATTGTTTTTATGCAATGCCACCTGTTTGTCATTCGACCTTTCAGGTATTATCTCCTGGCATTGACGTATTGTAAACCCACTTCTGCAGTTGGGGCGCCTGGAAGGCGGGGTTACGCAGCCCCAATGATATGATGGGTGATGGCGATGGGTAATGATGCGCCAGGAGAGGCCTTAAACCTAAACTTAATCTAACGAGATGAATATGATATTGATAATAATGATGGCCAGATGACGTTCGGGGACCGTTTGGGGCCTTAAAGTATCCTGACATTTATCTTACAGGCGAGGAAAAACCCCGAAAAACAACCTCACCTAGGAAACTTGTCCCGAGCGGGGATCGAATCCAGGCCCGCTGCGTGACAAGGCAGCACGCTACCTCGAGACCACAGCGGTGGACTCCTTAAGCTTAAATGAAAAGGTATCTAAGCATCCTAGTACTACCTTGATTCCTAGATGTCACTATGAGGCGGAACGCTGACTCCGGGCCACTCAATAACATACGAGTATATCCGAGAAAAAACAAACAGATGTAACTAAATTAGCATGGTTAAATTTCTAGCTTATAGGGGGAGGGCGCTTAAGTCTCTTTGAGAGAAACAAGGACTTACAGGAAGAAGAAGTTTTGTTTTCCTAAATAATGTTTAAGATACTAAATATTTTATAAGACCAATTGCTTTTGTCTTAATGTGCTATACTCCTATAACACTACATTTCGATAAAGGTAAAGTTATCCCACTACAGGCTCAGGAGAGCCTTCGGTTAGCAGGAGGTTAAGACTGCTATTTTCCTGGACGGTCGACACTTGATGCCAGCCGGGTTGTCAGCCCTGCATGACGGCCGCATTTACGCTCAGAACAAGCGTCTGGTTCAAATTTTGATTAGAGGGCGGAGGAACGACGCAGAGCGAGGACACCACAACCCCAAGGAGGGACGAGCGAGACAAAAAGGTCCCAAAAAGGACTCTGGACTTACCTATTTTCTCCCTAACTTGCCCAAACTAACACTAACTTGTCCATTTTTCCATTCTACTTGCCCACTAATTTTTGTTGGTGGACTCCT
The DNA here is from genome assembly GCA_030220185.1 of Diploptera punctata. Taxonomy (NCBI): domain Eukaryota; kingdom Metazoa; phylum Arthropoda; class Insecta; order Blattodea; family Blaberidae; genus Diploptera; species Diploptera punctata. The sequence continues at coordinate 2,891,348 of JASPKZ010002337.1, forward strand.
GGGATGGAATCCACTACTACGTGAGTAAACATATTGACAATTGTCTCTAGAGGAAAGGCGTGTCATCACATTGGCCAAAATTATGCTGCCAGTCACTTGTTATCCGATCGAATATTCATAGGTGGTATCTGACATACTAGGGCATTCGATAAGTAATGGCAACACTATTGTAAATCAGCGATCCTAGTGGTGACCATTGTAATCTTGTAACATGTCGTTAAGCAGTCTTTGTTTTATAAATCTGTAATAATTTAAGTCTTGAAATAGCATTATTTTGTGAATTCATTAACTGTTTCTCACATTCAGTAAGTAATGCCACCCTAAAAAAGATTTTCATTAGAATTTGTTTAGAAGGTGGAATTGAAAAGTACTCGAACATCCACCAAATTCACCAGACAGGAGGCCTTGTAACTATAACTTATTCTCAAAGATCAAAGAACCTCTAGGAGGCAATCGATTTCAATCAAGAGTAAATATCCAGAAAACTCTAGATCGATCATATGAGAGAGATATCCAGAAATGGCGCTGCAAATGGATTTCGCCATCTTCCAAGAATTTGACAACGTATAGTTGACTTGGCAAGAGACTATAAATTTAGTTTTCGTAATCTCAAAAATAACCTAAATAAATTTTGTATGATGTTATAACAGTGTTGCCAATACTTACCGAATGCCCTTGTAGAATAGCCTAATTAATATAATTGATGATAATATTTAGGTTGTAACTTTAATAGTGGCAACTATTTATTTATTACTAGTATACAAGTGACTATTTATTTTTCAGCATGTTCCATAACAAAGAAAGTAATACTACATGCTTTAAGTTACAAAATTATTTACATAAAATTATTTTTTTTAAAAATCTTCTATTTTAATTAATTTTCTATGGCCACTTGTATATATTTTTTTCTATTTGTTCTACTCATTTAATTGACTTTGTTTTGCTCTCAACTCTGTCTAAATCTATGGAATTAATAAATGAAATTAATTCAACTGTGTGCTCCTGCACTACTCTTACTTTATCGAATGTCCATTTACCATTTTTCTTAATAATGTTGTTCTTAAATAACCGTCTTTCTGTTTCTAGTTTTGTACATTCAAACAATAGATGATCTATGGTTTGTTCTGAAATTCCTCATGTACACAAAGAGATACCTTTTATTTTAAAACGATAGTAATAACTATTTATTTTACCGTGCCCTGTTAAGAAAGTTGTTATTTTTCCTGTTAAAGGTAATTTTAATGTAAATCTTTCCTTCACACAAAAACTGTGAAACTTCTACAATCCTTCAATGTAGTACCCAGCATTGTCTACAACTCGTTGCCAGTGATGGGAAGTCGTAGTATCCCTGTAGCAGCTCTTGTTCTGTTGATGTTTCTGACTAACCGCCTTAATGCCAGCAGAATCTCGGGAACAGTCTGGAATCGAATGTCACGAAGTGGTTCCTTCATCTTAGGGACCAAATCATAATCACAGGGGCTTAAGTCCAGTGAATTTGGTAGATGGAAATACACTTACCACTCCCAGCGATGCTACAGAGTGTGTCATGTGCGTCGGAGCAGTCCTGTATGGTAATGTCGTCACCCCACAAGACCTTCTTGACATTGTCGTGCTGTATGGCCATGGCACATTAAATTTTCAACCAAGATCGCTGTTCCTGCTTTGTAAACATGGCGAAACACAACAGCTTAGAGGGGCAACTCAGAGTCGACTAACTTTATGTCTCCAAAGCACATAGGCTTTGAGACGTATGGACGAGTCCATTTACTGTAAGATAGGTCAGACATATATTAACATGCGACAGAAGTTACAACAATTAACTCTGTCTGGTTTCGCTTCTACAGCAGTGTTGTCACTATTTTTGTTACATCCCACATATGCATTTTTCTCTTCAGGTAGATCTCATCTCCAACTGCAGATGTAGTGCAGAGAAACATGACGTTACTACTGAAGACGGATACATACTGCAAATGCAAAGAATACATAGTTGCTACTCTACCCCTTATGCGATAGCGAAGCCGGTAGTTCTTATTGTGCATGGCATCTTCTCCACATCAAATGACTTTGTTCTGCATTGCAACCAATCTCTAGGTACGTATGGTGGCGTATCCACAAATTAATTGTAATCAATCATTAATTATTCAAGACATCTTCACCACATTGTCTCTGCTTCTTCAATCGCCCTTTATCCAACCCAATGTCTCTTTACGTTTCACTCACTGTCATTAACCATAACTTAATAACAGACCGAGAAACAATTTAATAATAATAATAATAATAATAATAATAATAATAATAATAATAAAATGTATTTTACTTGGCAGAGTTAAGACATTAAGGCCTTGTCTACCACCCAACCAGGTTAAAAAAATACAAAAATATTCTTACATCTAATTACAATAAAAGTAAATATGTCATAGTACATCTACAATATACTTATTATTTACAATTTTCTTTATTTAATCTAGATTTAACATATGAAATATAAAATGTACGAAATAAAAAAATAGAAAAAACTATTAATGATATAGAATGAATTTCACTCTCGAAAAAATTAATTATTTAACAACATGTAACTGTATAAGCGTAACTTAAAAGCACCAAGTGTGCGGCAGCGCTGATATCTTGATGAAGGAAATTTCAGGAGCGGGCAGAGGCTACTGTGAAAGAAACTCTAGCCTGTAATTATATTCCCCCAATATTTTACTAAACTTCTGTATTTTAGATGATATATCAATTTCATAACTATGATGTATCATAAATATTTGAATAAAGTATAATAATAATAATAATAATAATAATAATAATAATAATAATAATAATAATAATAATATGAATTATTATTAATGTATTTATTATTAATGTATTTATTATTATTTATTTATTATTATTATTATTATTATTATTATTATTATTATTATTATTATTATTATTATTATTATTATTATTATTATTATTATTATTATACCTACAACGGCATATCAGCCAAATGTTGGCGCTTTTTCTTTTGTTAGGAGTTACAAGACCAAATTTTTCAGTCACACTGATTTCCCTAGAGATGTCATGAATGGCATGCGGTCAACATACTTACCCAATGGGACATCTAGTAGGCAACTAAGGCATTACTAGGATTAAGAACGTCGATAAATTTTGCACAGAGGCCTTATTGTTCGGGATTTCGGTTCTTTTACGAGTCTGAAGATTTTCAGGCTCGTAAATGATCCTTAAGCCCGAATAAAGGGTCATTGTGAGAAAAATTACCAACTTTCTTCTTTCTAGTAATACCTTGGTTGCCTATTAGATGCTTATTTGGATAAGTATGTTAACCGCATGCCATTCATGACATCTTCAGGGAAATAAGCGTTATTAATTGTGAAATAAATTATGTTCATGACTTGCGGCCTTCAGGAGTTATTTATCACTACACTGTATGTAAGCTAAGTTCCAGTTGTGCTGTAAACAAACTTGCATAAGGTGTTACTCCGTCGACTCTGTCTATTGGTGCTAACTTTACGCGCCATATAAGTGAATTATATACGGAACTGTCATCGATAGAAACATTGTCCTTAGGTTTTATCGTATTTTACGGAAAATAAGACTGAATAGAAGGTAAGATGGTACCAATAATTACTGACTGCTATTTTTATCTAGTCCACCGCTGTGGTCTCGAGGTAGCGTGCTGCCTTGTCACGCAGCGGGCCCGGGTTCGATCCCCGGTCGGGGCAGTTTTTCTGGGTGAGGTTTTTATCGGGGTTTTTCCTCACCTGTAAGACAAATGTCAGGAAAACTTTAAGGCCCAAACGGTCCCCGAAATCATATGGCCATCATCATCATCATCCTTATCATCATCATCATCCTTCACCGGTGTGGAAAGCAACGGGAAGTTACCACACCTACAATTCCCTAGTAAAGCTGCAAGCATAGCATGAAAATGCTATGATTGCAGTGAAGGACCTGCCTTCGGGCAGAATTACTATGGATGGATTTTTATCTACTTTTGATAATAAATAAATCATAGTATATGGGCCTACCACGTTTATGCTTTTCCATGATGTCGATATAAATCCTTTATTTCAAATTTAATTAGATCTACGAGCAGAATATATGCTTCATGCTGACTCTCCTCTAAATTCGGCTGTTATTTTCACTACATCCTCTATGATTAATGTTGGATATTTTTCACTAAACTGTTTGAAAACATTCAAAATAATTTGTTTCTCTCAGCTTTTCAAAGGTTTTCTTTTTTCAAAAATTGTATTTGAGAAGCAGCCATTTTAAAAAAACCAATTGAAATTTGTAAGAAATAAACAATGAATTGCTTATTTATTTAATCTATTAAAATTGTAAATATATATTTTTAAATTCTCCCATATAACTTGTATAAACAAATATTAGATAATACACGTTTCTTGTATTTTATTTATTTCGATTGTTAGAAAGTGAACTACATTTTCTTACACGCTTAACGACAAAAATAATTCAACCTATGAAAATGCAGTCCATACATCTGGTTTGTTTACATTACAACTGGAACTTAGTTCAGAAGAGGTATTATCTGTCCGTGAAATGTGTAGAGAAATTCACCAGCTTTCCAATTAGACATCTTTCTCGCTTGAAGCTCAAGAGCGAAATGAGTAATGTCACGTGATCTGTTCTCCCTCCTGCACTTACTTCCGTGGCCTCATTTGGCCGTACATTTTTGCCCGCCTCCTGCGTAGATGGCTTATTAAGAACAGCTTATCTACAGATTCTACGGACAGGCTTTATAATATATATGAATCTTCAATCACTGTTCTTTAATTTGCTACCAGCCTGGATAAAATGCCAACATATTTGGTTCTCTACGCACCCGTATTAAATAATTTATTAATACCTATGTAAGAAACAGGTTGAAATATATTGTAAATGTTTTGCACTGATGTGTTTAGTAATTTTGGTGCTTACAATTTACAGGGTTCAAATTGGCTGAGTTGGGTTACGATGTATGGCTTGGGAACCTGCGGGGAAACCCCTATTCCAGGTCACATGTCAAGTTAGATCCTGATGCATCTGAGTTCTGGGATTTCAGGCAAGTAAAACTAACCGGCAACTACAGGATTTATACAAAGACATAATAATAATAATAATAATAATAATAATAATAATAATAATAATAATAATAATAATAATAATAATAATAATAATAATAATAATAATCCATCCATAGTAATTCTGCCCGAGGGCAGATCTTTCACTGCAATCATAGCATTTTCATGCTATGCTTTGCAGCTTTACTAGGGAATTATAGGTGTGGTAGCTTCTCGTTGATTTTTACACCAGTAAGGATGGTTATGATAATGATAATGATAAAGATGATAATGATGGCCGGATAATTTTCGGGGACCGTTGGGCCCTAAGCTTCCTGACATTTGTCTTACAGGTGAGAAAAAAAAACGAAAAAACCTCACCCAGAAGCCTGTCCCGATCGCGAATCGAACCCGAGTTCGCTGCGTGATAAGGCAGCACCCTACCTCGAGACCACGGCAGTGGCCTAATAATAATAATAATAATAATAATAATAATAATAATAATAATAAATATTATTATCTATAATGGCGCAGCCCAAAGTTGAGCAATTGTCTCTCCTTCGTTAGGAGTTACTAGACCAAGTTAATTTAGTTACCTTATTTGCCCATAGATGTCACGAATGGTATACGGTTATCATACCGGTACCGATCCAATGAGAAATCTAGCAGGTAACTAGGGTGTTACTAGGATGTTCAGGTCGGTAAATTTTGCTTACAGGCCATTTTGTTCAGGCTAAAGGATCTTTTACTAGTCTGAAAACTTCATACTCGGGACCCACGGCTTAAAGTCTCTCCCAGAGAACTTGCTCCTTGGATTTTTCCATCTAAAAAGATCCATCGATCCCGGCCGGGTTTGAACCCGTGATTCTCGAGACCAGAGGCAAGGAACATAGCCACTAGTCCACAACGGCCGACAATACTAATAATAATAATAATAATAATAATAATAATAATAATAATAATAATAATAATAATAATAATAATAATAATAATAATTAAAGCGTTATTAGCAATTTTGAGTAATGGATGGTTAATTCGTAATGGTTTATTCATATGTTATATGACGGAGTGGCCCTTTAAAAATATTAATAATTTTAACTACTGCAATAAGAATTAAAAATAGATAAGATGCTTTATTATTATTATTATTATTATTATTATTATTATTATTATTATTATTATCATCAATGCTTTATTTCAGCTGGCATATTTAAGGTTATAAGGTTTTCTCTTCCACTCAATCAGCGAATAATAAAATAATACAAAAATTAAATACTTATTACAATTTAAAAATATGATTAAAATACGGATATGGTCTAATATTAGCTAACACTAACAAAACATAGAAAAGAAATGAAATAAAATAAAGCAAGAGAAGCTTCCTAGATGAATATGTATAGGTATATATACAAAATGTATATAATATTTTGGACTAGAACATGCCATCAAATCTTTATAGAGGATGAAGAAGGCCTACAACTCAATGGTATTAATAAGCTGTTAGTTTATGGTGGTGATGTAGTACTATTGGGCGATAGCGAGGAGATACTAAAGGCCAAACGCACACACTATTGAGTAACACTAAGAAATTGGGACTGGAAGTAAATATCAATAAATCTAAATATATGGTCACACGTAGAAATACGTTATAGGCCTATAATGGAAATGGATAGCTAATGACAAATGAGGTTAAATGTTGAGAGATTGGCTGACTTCACATACCTATGAACAATAATCACAAATAGGAATGAGATGCACACATAAATTAAACATAGGCTCAATTCTGGAAATGCGTGCTATTATGCATTACAGAGACTCTTGACTCCCAACTCCTCTCAAAAAACGTTAAACTGAAAAGATAGGCCTAATAAACCTATATTCTGAATCTAACCCATTAGTTTATACGGATGCGAACTATGTACATCCGACTTTAAGGGAGGAAAGGAGATTATGAGTATTTGAGAATAAAGTTCTTAGGAAAAATTTTGGACTAAAGAGAGATGAACAGATGGGTGAATGGAGAAGACTACATAACAATGAACTACATGGTCTTTATAGGAAGCCAGATATAATAAGAACAGTTAAGTCTCGTAGACTGCGATGGGAGGTCATGTGGCACGAATGGGGAATGGAAGCTGTGCATGGAAGCTTCTGGTAGGAAAACCAGAGGGAAAACGCCCAGTTGGTAGACCAAGAATGAGATGTGAGAATACAATTAACCATGATTTGAGGAAAGTATATTATACAGGGAATTATTGGAAAACATTAGCTCTGGACAGGGATGTATGGAGAGCTTATGTCCGCGCGGCCATGAACCTACAGTTCGATAGTGCCAGTAAGTTAGTTAGTCATATATACAAAATGCTGGATACAGTTGTTATGCAGGTAGTATTTTCATTGTGTGGAACTTAAGATATCAGTTATTTTGGATTTAAATAATGATAGTAATTGACAATTGATTAAGAATGTGATATAATAGCAGATATTAAAACCAGAAGAGTCGAGTGTTTGGGACATTATATGCACACAAACCGAACCCCCAAGACAGTACTAGTTGTAAAATTTGACTGTAAAAGAAGACCTGGTAGACCGAAAGAGTAGATGGGTGGATACTGTGGAGAGTGATTTGAGAAGAACTGGAGACAGTAATTGGAGGCAGGAAGTAGAGGACGAAATATAATGGTTAGCTGTTGTTCGGGAGGTCAAGGATAAGCTCTAAGATGTGTAGTCCTACTGAAGATGATTACGATGATGAATATAGACTATATATATAATTTCTTATCAATAAACAATAGTAAACTTAGAAACTCTGGCACGTAATAATCAAACAACAAAAGTCAGGCATGCAGGAATTGCGTAAACAAGCGAATTACTCAGAAAAAAATCGATTTTGCCCGTAGTTTACAGGATATGTATTTATTTCGTTAATTAAATCTTATGTATAAAATTTCGCTACGAAAACATAAAATACAGGGTGATTACAAATGATTGGAGCGATTTCATGATTTTATGGTAGCTGTAGTATTCGACATATTTTCACGAACTTTTACAGATACATAGAGCAACTTCCCATGTTTTTTTTGAGATGTTACAGGTGCTCCATATGCTCCCCCTTGGTGATTCTGCAGATATCAAGTCTGTAATCAAGTTCGTCCCATACTCGACGTAACATGTCCCTATTAATTTGTTCAAAGGCATTGATTATGCGAGCTCGCAGTTCTGGTAAGTCTACTGGTAAAGGAGGCACAAACACTGAATCTTTCACATACCCCCAAACAAAAAAATCGCACGGCGTCAAATCGGGGGAGCGTGGAGGCCATGACAACAATTTCTGATCATTCTCTCCACTGCGACCGATCCATCGGTTTGGCAATCTCATGTTTAAAAATTCACGAACATCGTGATGGAAGTGTGGTGGAGCACCATCCTGCTGGTAGATGAAGGTCTCACTGTCGGTCGTCAGCTGCGGCATGAGCCAATTTTCCAGCATGTCCAGGTACACGTGTCCTGTAACGTTCTGCTCGCAGAAGAAAAAAGGGCCATAAACTTTGAACTGAGAAACCGTACAGAACACACTAACTTTTGGGGGGTCGCGAATGTGCTGCACAATAACGCGGGGATTTTCTGTGCCCCAGATTCGCACATTGTGTTTGTTCACTTTGCCATTCACAAAGAATGTTGCTTCGTCACTGAAGACAAGTTTCTCACAAAAACCATCCTCATCCATAAACTGCTGCATTTGTGTACAAAATTCAAACCGACTCACTTTGTCAATGGGCGTAAGGGCTTGTAGAAATTGCAAGTGGTAAGGTTTATGCTTCAATCTTTTCCGCAAGATCTTCCAAACGGTCGGTTGTGGAATGTTCAGCTCTCTGCTCGCTTTTCGTGTTGATTTCTGTGGGCTACGTGTGAAACTCATCCGCACACTCTCAACCTTTTCTTCACTCACTGAAGGACGACCCGTTGATTTCCTTTTACAGAGGCATCCTGTAGCTTTAAATTGCGCATACCATCGCCGAATGGAGTTGGCACTCGGTGCATCTTTCTCGAACTTCGTTCTGAAGTGTCGTTGCACAGTTATCACAGATTGAGTTGAATGAAATTCAAGCACAGCATATGCTTTCTCCTCGCCTGTCGCCATCTTTGATAACTGCTGCGCTCTCTCGGTTTAAAGCTGAAACACGGCTGCGAGAGAAAACAAAAAAAAACCTTATGAGTTTTTATACATAACTTTAAAGTTCTGTGAAGATATGTCAAATAAGATCGCTACAATAAAATCATGAAATCGCTCCAATCATTTGTAATCACCGTACGTAGCATAGTAGCCGATATTAGGATGTTTAAATATTTTATATAAAGAATAATATTAAGATATAGGCCTATCAACATTTCATTCTAATGTCTTATATATAGGCCTATATATATATATATATATATATATATATATATATATATATATATATATGAAAAGATAGAATTATAACTCGAAATAAAAAAAAAGAAGCATTCGTGCTATAAAGTAAAATATTCTCATTAAAATGGTTTCTTGTTATAGAAGCCGTAAGGTGGCATGTTCTGCTGCCTCTTATGATTGAGGACTGTATAATAAGGAAAGGGAAATTAATGTTTGCATTGGGATGCCTGTAAGTCGCACTAAGGTATAGTGTTAGAGGTTTCGGGTTCAAATCCCGGCTCAGACATTTATTTTTATTTTCATGTCATATATGTTGTCTAATAATTAATTTCTCTCTATTTACTTAAATTTATACAATGTCATTAATCATTTTTCTCGTTTTTTATATATCTCGTACATATTATATATTTAATTTATTAAATCTAGAGTAAATCAAAATAAATTATAAATACTAGTTTTATTGTATTTATAACATGTAATCGTTTATGTATATTGTAATTTAGATGTAAGACTACTTTCTTTGTATTTTTTAAAACCTGGTTGAGTGGCAGACAAGGCCTTAAGACCTTGACTCTGCCAGGTAAAATAAAGCTATATATATATATATATATATATATATATATATATATGTCCTACGCTGTGGTCATTCAGCGGGCCCGGGTTCGATCCCCGGTCGGGGCAGTTTTTCTGGGTGAGGTTTTTATCGGGGTTTTTCTTCGCCTGTAAGACAAATGTCAGGAAAACTTTAAGGCCCAAACGGTCCCGGAAATCATTTGGCCATCAACATCATCCTTCACCGGTGTGGAAAGCAACGGGAAGCTACCACATCTACAATTCCCTAGTAAAGCTGCAAGCATAGCATAAACATGCTATGATTGCAGTGAAGGACCTGCCTTCGGGCAGAATTACTATGGATGGATGGATATATATATATAGGCCCCCTATATATAAGCGATATATTAGTGTAATTAAATAAAAATGAAACTTAAAATTTTATATGATTTTCACATTTATTACAAATTTATATTGTAATAAATAAGAAAATCATATAAAACTTTAAGTTTTATTTTTATTTAATTAAATAAATATGGATTTTCATCAAGTGAACGCCAAATCAGTCGATATATTAGTTCATTACATTTTATTACTTTTGGTGTTTTATTTTTTGATGTACAGTAGATTGGAGCTGTTCATCCTTTGTGTATAACATATTATATTATTAGTTTTAATTTTATTTATTATCCCTAACTTCATTTTGTTATTAGATCTTACTTTTATGATTGTTCAGTTTGACCAAATAATCATTTAGTATCTAATAATACCGTGAATTTTGTATTTGAAGGTAACGTATGTTTGTCCTGGTGACTGGAAGAGGAGGTCAACTCTCCATCAGGCTAAATAAATAAATAAATAAATGAAATTAATCAATTAACAATAGCAATGCGAATTTAAATATTACTTTCATAATATCGTGTATTTATTGACGCTTTAGAATTTTGTATACGTCATCTTCAGAGAGTTTTTTTTTAAGGAAGAAAAAGGTTGTATTAAACACAGAAGGGCTTTGATCAACTTGGTCGATACACATTTTAATAAAGTTATGATTCACAGCTGGCACGAAATGGGAATGTACGATCTACCAGCCATGATGGATTACGTAACTTCTAAAACAGGCCAGGAGAGAATGACATTCGTGGGACATTCACAAGGCACTACCTCCTACTTCGTTATGTGCTCCTTGAAGACCAACTACTGCAGGAGAATACGCGCTGCTGTCGCAATGGCTCCACTTGCATATATGAGTGGGGTAACAAGCCATGTTATGAATGTCCTGGCTAAACTTGCAGACCCACTCATGGTATTATTATTATTATTATTATTATTATTATTATTATTATTATTATTATTATTATTATTATTATTATTATTATTATTATTATTATTATTATTATTATTATTATTATTATTATTATTAGTTTCAACATATGGAAATGAGGTATGAACAATCAATAAGTAATACAAACATACACTAATAGCTCTAGAAATTGATTATTTACGCAGAAGTGCTAGAAAGTAAAAATTAGAACATGTCACAAATAAGGAAATTAGGAACCATAATGGAAGCAGAAGAAAACATAATTGAAAGATTTGAGAAGGAATTAAAATGGTTAGGACATTTTAAGAATGTGAGATGAGCGATGGCCGAAAACAAACTATATCAATGGCAACCGACCAGAAATAAGATAAAAGGAAGACCAGAGTTAACATGGAAGGCGAGCATGAAGATAGCAATACAAGCAAGATGGTTAAGCATTGAAGATGCACAAGGTCGTAGGCTTTGGAAGTTTGGCACGGGAAGACGGCAGCAGCTGCAAAAACCCGACGATAGGTAGATTATCATTATTATTATTATTATTATTATTATTATTATTATTATTATTATTATTATTATTATTATTATTATTATTTAATTAATTAATATATTTAGCATGTTTCATATGCACCTAATTAATCTACTGTCGGTCATTGTCCTCCACAGCTCTGTCATTCCAATCTTCGTCGTCCAATTTTTCTCTCATGTTGCTCAAAACACTATCTATCTTCGGGATTTTTTTTTTCTACAGCTGCTACCTCTTCCCGTGCCAAACTTCAAAAGCCTACGATCTTGAGCACCGTCAATGCTTAACCCTCTTGCTTGCATTGCTATCCTCATGTTTTCCTTCCATATTAACTTTGGTCTCCCTTTTATCTTCTCTCTGGTCGGTTACCATTGTTTCGGCCATCGCCCATCTTCCATTCTTAAAATATGTCCTATCCATTTTAATTCCTTCTCCTCAATGCTTTCATTTATACTTTCTTCTGCTTCCATTTTTAGATACAACAATTCAATAAAAATGAAGAAATTATTTCAATTATGTTTTCTTCTGCTTTCGTTATGTTTTTAATTTCCTTATTTGTGGCATGTTCTCATTTTATCATTTTGGCACTTCTGCGTAAATAATCAATTTCTAAAGCTATTAGTCTATTCTCCCCCTCCATGGTATCTTTACCTTGTCGTGGTTGAGTGGCTTGCGTGCTTAAATGATCCTGAGAGCTATGCCGGCGGTAGCATTGCTGCCGATAGGGTTACCCATGCCGGACTGGTCGAAGGTGATAAGCCAGACGAAAAAAGTACCTTGGGCGAAAGAGTGACGATCTTTCACCGTAAAAATACAACCGTCAAGAAATGCGGACATAGGTTCAATTGCGGTAACATTTTCCGGAGGTCAAATAGTCCCCCATTCGGTTCTCCGGGCGGGGACTGCTTCAGGGAATCCATGCCAAAGGCTCAAACACAGGGACATGTTCCTAGGAACATGGAATGTTAGGACTTTATACAATAGCGGGGCACTAGAGATATTAACGCGGGAATTAGATAAATCGCCCTTGGATATAGTCGCTTTACAGGAAGTTAGGTGGCCAGGAGAAGGTAGTCAGGAATCAGGAAGTTTTGCATTATACTACGGGGGTGCAGAAAGACCTGCATTTGGAAAGGGTTTTTTTAGTCAGAAGGAGGATCCTATCCGCTATCCGAGATATTAAGTTTGTTAGTGAGAGGGTATCATACATAATTCTAAAGGGTAAACGACATGGTTTTATAATTGTAAATGTACATGGCCCCCACAGAAGATAAAGATGACAAGATCAAGGATGAGTTCTATGAAGAATTAGAATGCTTATTTGATAGCCTTTCACGATATCACATGAAAATTATCTTAGGAGATTTTAATGCAAAAGTGGGGCGGGAAGATATATTCAAACCAACAATAGGCAAAATCAGTCTTCATGAAGATAGTAACGACAACGGGGTTAGATTAGTCACATTTGCCACATCAAAGAATCTCATTGTTAAGAGCACAACATTTCAGCATAAGGATATTCATAAATACACCTGGACGTCTCCAGATGGAGAAACTCGGAACCAGATAGATCATGTATTAGTAGATAAACGCTGGCACGGTAGCATCATCGATGTTAGATCAGTTAGAGGGACAGCCTGCAATTCGGATCATCATCTGGTCAGAGTGAAAATCATACAACGGCTATCGCTTATGAGAGGAACAAATGCTAAAGATGATTCTGTAAAATTTGAATTAAATAACTTGAAAAATGATGAAATGCGGCAAGAATACCAAATCAAAATTCCTAATAGATTTGAAGTACTGGAATCTTCAGATGACAATGTGGCAAACGAAGAAGAAACTGATATAAATAAAGGATGAGAGGCTATAAGAGATACTATTAAATTGTCAGCATCAGAAAGCATAGGTTGTTTAAAAAAAGAGGCAAAACAAGAAATGGTTTGATGAGGAATGTGCCGACATTGTAAAGAAAAGAAAGCTAGCAAAAATGAAATGATTACACGAGCCAAATGAGGTAAATTTAGAGCAATTGGTAGTATTAGACGGGAAACCACCAAGTTACTAAAGAGTAAAAAGAGGAAATATCTGAGAGAGAAGATTAATGATCTTGAAATGAATGCAAAAAATAGGAACATTAGATAATTATATAAGGGAATTAGGAAAGAGAAGAAAGGGTTTCAGGCTAGAACAAACATAATTCGGAATGAAAATGGGGAAATGATTGCAGATTCCAGAAGTATATTAAATAGATCGGAAAGTTACTTTAATCAGCTATTAAATGTACATACAGAACAGGACATTGAGGAGGATAAGTTACAGACAGCAGAACTGCTAGTTGCAGAAGCAAGTGCATTAGAGATTGAAATGGGGATAGAAAAATTGAAGATGTATAAAGCATCAGGTTCAGATGAGATCTCAGCAGAACTGATAAAATCAGGGGGAGAAAAATTGATGGACAAGATACGCTGGTTGCTTAGTATGATTTGGGAAAAAGAAGCTCTTCCAGATGAATGGAAAGAATCGATTATCGTACCAATTTATAAGAAAGGAGATAAAACTGATTGCAACAACTACAGGGGCATCTCATTACTTTCAACTTTGTACAAAATTCTAACAAATATATTAGTAAACAGACTTACTCCCTATATTTAATGACATTCTAGGAGATCATCAATGTGCATTTAGAAGAAAAACAGGTCTACAACAGATCAGATTTTTAGTATAAGACAAATTTTAGAAAAGAAATGGGAATATAATGGTACTGTACATCAACTATATGTAGACTTCAAAAAAGCATATGATTCAATTAAGAGGGAGAAGTTATATAGTATCCTGCTGGAGTTCGGAATTCCTAAAAAGTTAGTTAGACTTATACGAATGTGTCTAAATGGCACAAAGAGTAGGTGTGTGTAGGCAAACAGTTTTCAGACACTTTTGAAATCCAGAATGGGTTGAAGCAAGGAGATGCACTGTCTTCTCTACTATTTAATTTTATACTAGAGCATGCCATTAAATCTTTAGAGGATGAGGAAGGCCTACAACTCAATGGTATTAATAAGCTGTTAGTTTATGCTGATGAGGAGATACTAAAGGACAACACGCACATACTTTTGAGTAACACTAAGGAATTAGAACTGGAAGTAAATATCAATAAAACTAAATGTATGGTCACACGTAGAAATGCATTATATAATGGAAATGCACAGCTAATGACAAATGAGGGAAATTTTGAGGAAGTTGCTGAATTCAGATACCTAGGAACAGTAATCACAAGTAGGAATGAGATGCACAAAGAAATAAAACATAGGCTCAATTCTGGAAATGCGTGCTATTATGCATTGCAGAGACTTTTGATGTCCCAACTCCTTTCAAAAAATGTTAAACTGAAAATATATAAAACTATTATTCTACCTGTTATATTATATGGGTGCGAAACATGGACTCTTACTTTAAGGGAGGAAATGAGATTACGAGTTTTTGAGAATAAAGTTCTTAGGACAATTTTTCTACCAAAGAGAGATGAACAGACAGGTGAATGGAGAAGACTACATAACAATGAACTACATGGTCTTTATGGGAAACCAGATATAATAAGAACAGTTAAGTATCGTAGACTGCGATGGGCAGGACATGTTGCACATATGGGGAATGAAAGACGTGCATGGAAGCTTCTTGTAAGAAAGCCAGAGGGAAAACGCCCAGTTGGTAGACCAAGAATGATATGGGAGAATAACATTAACTATGATTTGAGGGAAGTAGATTATACAGGGAATGATTGGAAAGCATTAGCTCAGGATAGGGATGTATGGAGAGCTTATGTCCGCGCGGCCATGAACCTACGGGTTCGATAGTGCCAGTGAGTAAGTAAGTAAGTATTAGCCTATTCTTGCAGTACGTTGTCGATACCTCGCTTCCATATATTGCAACATACTCCACCAGTAAAGGTAAAGTGATCCCACTACAGGCCTCAGGAGGCCCTTGGGGTAGTGGGATATTAAGGCTCCCACTTTTTCTGGACAATCGGCACTTGATGTCAGCCGGATTGTCAGCCCTGCTTGACGGTCGCCTTTACCCCCAGAACAAGCATCTAGTAGTCATTTCCGTTAGAGGCCGAGTCGACCCCAGTGCCATGGTGCCGCCAGAAGGTTTGGGTCAGTTTAAAAATCCTGACCTCACCGGGACTCGAACCCTCAACATTCCGGCTTGTAGGGTAGCGCCTTAACTACTACGCTACGGCGTGCCCCCTATTCCACCAGTGGTTTACCAATATATTTTTTTATGTCTTTCACAAGTGGTTTGCCAATATATTTTTTGATGCCTTTCCAAATATGCTTATCCCACCATATAAAATTTAACGATGATATTATTTTGTTGCTCAATTCGATTCTATGCTTTATGTTCGCGAAACACCATTAATCCACGTTATTTTTCGCCATCTTTTCTTCTACCAATTGACACCCGTTCTAGTATTCTTGAAAATCTGTCTTCCGTCATTCTATTGAATCTATAGAAGAAAAAAAAAACTATTTTTATCTTGCCAAATACTAAGAAGGTAAATACGATTGTTATTAAACTTGTGCACTTAACTTAGGAATTGCTATAGGCTAAGGTGACGAAAGTAAGGTTAAACTTTACATCCTGTGACGAGATTTTTTCAATTCCTTCCTAAATTCCTGTCAAATTTTATTCTTAGGGTTTCATTTTCCAAATTATTTCCCACCTTTTACAATTTCTAAATTTTTCTAACAATCATTTTAATATATTTTCTATGATATTTAACTACATACGTAGCATGAATACATGGCAGCCATAATAATTTTAATGAATATTCTATGCAACAACAAAGACGTGTTCCAGTGTAGCCAACATAGAGTATTCACTAATTAACTGTACACATATACTTCAGAATTTCAGAACTTACCATTTATTTTTGGGCTTTGCATTCTTTCGCAGGTTAAAGTGCTTTAATTGCGTTAGGTTTGCGTTTAGCTTAGTCTTTCGCAGGTTAGAGTACTTAAATTGCGTTAAGTTCGTTTTTAGGTTCGTTAAATAACGTGTATATGTTGGCTCTATCCCGTGATTCCATAGTGTAAACCACTTCGCGTTTGTTTGCGCATGCGTATGGTATATGATAGGAACTTAGAAAAAAAATCGCGTCACATGTTGTAAAATATTTCCGAAAATTGTAGTTTAATTCTTAACCAAATTTGAAGACGACTGGAACTCACAAGTATGTTTTTACAATTTTAATATGCAATATACTGTTTATTTCTCTTGCCTTCAGAATGTCATCGGGAAAAACAGAGATAAGGAGATACTACCGCACACTGACATACATACCAGTCTTGCACTCAAGACATGTTGTATCTCCGAAATAAGTTGTAGAAAATTTTTCAAAACTACGAACTTCAACGATGATATCAACATAGATACTGTAAGTATTTTAAATACGCTATAAAATTTCAAAATAAATTGAATGTGATTCGATGTTCGAAAAATTGCAAGAAATTAAATATATACACGAGGGCATTTGATAAATAATGGCAACATTATTGTGAATCAGCGATCCTAGTGGTGATCATTGTAATTTTGTAATATGTCGTTGAGCAGTCTTTTTTATATAAACCTGTAATATTGAAAGTCTCGAAATAGTAATATTTTGTGAATATATTCACTGTTTCTCATAATACCGCCCTAAAAATATGTCCAGTAGAACTTGCTTAGAAGGTGGAATTGGAAAGTACTCGAACATCCAAATTCACCAGACAGAAGCCCTTGTGACTATACCTTATTCTCAAAGATCAAAGATTCTATACGAAGCAATTGATTACAATCAAGAGTTGATATCCATAAAACTCTAGATCAATCAGATGAAAGAAATATTCAGAAATGGTGCTGCAGATGGAGTGCCCTGTATTCCAAGGATTTGGAAACATATAGTTGGCATTGCAAAATATACTACAAATGAAGTGTGTAATGTCAAAAGTAACCTAAATACTTTTTTTATGTTATAGCGGTGTTGCCATTACTCATTGAATGTCCATATATATATATATATATATTACACGAGTTACATCTGCCTCGGCGGTCTAGGGGATAAGTTCCTTGCCTGTGATTCCGAAGATGACGGGTTGAAACCCGTCGGGGGTCGATGCATTCTCTAGGATGAAACATTCCAAAGGACAGGTCCTCCGGGAGGAAATTTAATCTTCAGAACACTTTCGGGCTCGTAAAAGAATCTCAAACCAAAAACAGAACCTCAGAGCAAAATGTAATCGGTCTTTTCCATGCAAGTAATACGAGCTAAGTTGCCTACTAAGTAACCCCTTGTGGCGAAGAGATAACCACTTTCCACTTGCTGACATATGTATGGAAATAAGAGTAATTAAATTAGGTTGCTTAAGTTGTTTCTGCAAGGGAAGACCCTTTACCTATGTAGGGAGTATGGATGTATGTAAATGTATTTATAAAATACAGTCAATCTCGATGGTGTAATGGTTACTATATCGAGGTCTTTACAAATACTGTAGGTAGAGAGATTTTTTTTTATTTAAGTGTTCTTTAATGCTCGTTTTCTTAACCCAATAAGAGGACAATAGTCATAAACAACTAAATCACTGAATAAGATAATCAATTTACCAGTCACATGGGCTAGTGATTAGTAGGGAATGTACCTTTTTTGGCATTGTAGTGATCTACAGTGAGCAAAGCTAACTGAAACCGGCGCAAGACAGTAACGCTGCCTACTGTGCAGCTGCAATGCACACGATAGTGAACAGAATACAGACGCAATGGTTCTGCGTGTAGTATACCTCATTTCGCAACCAACTAAGGTACTTTCCCTGGTGATCAGTTCGCGGAATTACGTGTTCGATTCCCGGTCAGACCGCAGGATTTGTTTATCTTGAGGAGAATTATTCCTGTCGCCTCCCATGATCTGGATTTAGGTTAAATTTAGGTTTAAGGACTCTCCTGGTGCTTCATTATTGTACCGAAAGTACGATTTCGGTACGTGACATCTACGTACTGTTATCTTCCCTCTTCAGTGAGATTTATGAACTGTGCCAATTTCCTTTCTCTTTGTGTTTACTCCCACTCACCTTCCTACCCCTTCCCTCTACGCTGTCTGTAAGTGCGCAGTTTCCGCTCTTCCTCGGAACACTCAAATATGTGAAGCAAGTTATAAACAGGGTAATCCATTCATTCCTTCGTTTATCGTCTGGTTGACGTCAGTCAGCTCGGGGAGAGCTGTGTTGTTTTGTTTTTGATCCGGCAAGCCAGGGTAGGGTATCCGGGGGTATGGACCCTAACCCTCCGCTGGACTAAAAGGTATGCATGAGTGAGTAAATATTGTCATTTTTCTTATTGTTTCTGTATTGTCCACAAAGCTGGATTCAAATAATGACCAAGCTTAATTTATTTATATTTATATTATTTATGTATTCATGTCCACCGCTGTGGTCTCGAGATAGCGTGCTGCCTTGATACGCAGCGGGCCCGGGTTCGATCCCCGGTCGGGGCAGTTTTTCTGGGTGAGGTTTTTATCGGGGGTTTTCCTCACCTGTAAGACATATGTCAGGAAAACTTTAAGGCCCAAACGGTCCCCGAAATCATATGGCCAGAATCATCATCACCATCCTTATCATTATCATCCTCACCATCATCCTTCACCGGTGTGGAAAGCAACGGGAAGCTACCACACCTACACAATTCCCTAGTAAAGCTGCAAACATAGATGAAAATGCTATGATTGCAGTGAAGGACCTGCCTTCGGGCAGAATTACTATGGATGGATGTATTCATGTTTTATTTAAAGTTTTGTAATGCTCAAGAATTATTTCTGTTTAAGCATTTTCATATTTCAACATCGACTAATAATTGGAATATTAAATTGTATTTTTAGAAAACAAGAATGTTTAATTACTGTACTGTTAGCCTTACATTTTACCTATATACAAGCTTTCTCAAGGTTATATTAGCTCCCCTCTCCCTTCTAGCTTCCATGATTGTAAATATTATACTGAGTTAAATACGAGTCATATAAAATACTACAGTTTGTTTAAGAATTCTTGTTAATAAATAATATATGTTATTAAAACTACACAGGAAATATGAATCAATATTTGCCTCTGATGGGTCCAGGCAAAGAAAAATAGATAGCACTTACATTTACGAATTGGACGCTACAATTATGATAGCTAAATATATTAGTAGATTCTCTCTCTCACTCTCTCTCTCTCTAGGCCAGTAAAGATCCAAATATGGTAACGTACTCTTCAGGATGCAGGGACCAGAAGGGTCGCAGTCCGTGCATTATCACTGATCACCTATCATATAATCATAAGTAATGCCACGAGTGATTTCCAAATTATCGATAAATTCACGACTCACGAAGTGAGGAGTGAATTTATCTAGAGAATTTGGAAATCAAGAGTGGCATTTGTTAGGACTATTTAACGAATAAAATTAAGCTGTTTACTCACAAATCATTATTTAACTATAGTTATTTTAAAATATTTATATATTTAATGTAAACGGCGATGTTTGAAAACAAATGAGAAACGATAGGTACGCTTCTACTGCTTCTTTTGTTTATCACTGCAACCAGATCATACTATTTATTGACAAAGGAACGCAATATTGTAAGGAGGAGCTTTCTTTAATATGGTAATTATAACACTGATAAATATTTGGTGAAACACGACTCTGAAAACAGAAATCATTGAAACGTGATTGGTCATTGACTCCCATTTGGGGCATGAGTTAAATAGTCAGGGTAACGTAACTCCATCTCCCCTGCATTCCAATTTAAGAAGTTCGTTACAATTCCACCAATATCAGGAGAGAATGTCAGAAATGTTATAAAAACAAACAGGTGGCATTGGTAAAGAAATTGGGCAACATTATATGAAATTTAGTCGAAAATCATCATCATCAACTTCACGGATTAGGTCTTTGCCTCTTCCGATCTCACATCTGTTCAGCCCAGAGCGATATTGGTCTTCCTATCGATCTTCGTCCTCCAGGATTATACATCTGTGCCATCTTTGGTAACCTATTCTTTGTCATTCTTTACATATGTTCTATCTAATTGTTCCTTTGTTCTTCTATTCGTCGAAGAAGTGGTTGTACTTTTAGTTATTTTCTAATATTCTCATTTCTAATAGGGCCTATGTTCTTCTCTTCTACAACCTTCCACAGCCCATAGGAATCTCATTTCCGCTGCCTGAATTTTACTATTTTGTTTTTCCTTCAGGACCCATGCCTCACTTCCATAAATCGCCACTTGTAGTGCCATCGTTGAGTAAAATCTTAGCTGCGTATCCTTTCTAACTTTGATCCTCAGTGTTCGTCTGATTATTCCATAAATATGTTAAAATTTCTGCATTTTCTTATTTATATCTTGTTCTTCTTCATAAGTTATATCGCAGCCCAAGTACTGGAAGTGTGAAACCTGTTCCAACACTTTATCTTGTAGTACTATTATTGTTCTTACTGGGTACTTTCCATGGAACGTCATTACTTTAATTTTAATTTTGAAATTATCATATTATATTTCTTACATGTATCATTTAACTGATAGACTACTTTTTGTAGCCTAAAATAAATCACTATTTATCACTAGTAGATTCCCTACTATCCTGTTCGTCCCATGGCGGGAACATAGGAGGTTTCTCAACCAAACTAATTTTAATTTTTACTCTTCCGGGTATGGAACCTGGGCCCGCTAGTCAGGAAGCAAGTATGCTATCACCTTAGCCAGCACGGCGGACATAATCAAAAACAATCAAAATCCCTTCCGACTAGTGGAAGAAATAAATTCAGAACAGATTCGTAAAACACTGGTTGGATTTTCTCAATGAAAGCAATTTGTTGGTTATCCATATCCCTCAATTGTGACTGTTCATTTCCATTTAATATTTGATCAAATACGCTTTAATATTTTTTCAGGATATTTTGCCACAGATTATGTGCTACAATCCAACGGGCAGTTCCCTCGGCACGTTCTCTCATTATCTACAACTCATTAATTCAGGTATATCATCATACTCCACTGACATCTATTGTGAATGTGTCAAGTTATCTACAACTAATTGAACATGTTTTAATTTTGTACAATGTTATGCATCAACCGGCAAAGCCCCATTTAAAAAAAAATTGAGATTTTGATGTCATCTGTTGCACTGGCTCATGAAGTAAGTGTACGCACATTTTTAGCGTCAAATCTTTGAATATAGCCTTATTATTATGCTCAGAAAAATATAAACGCCATCAGTCCTATCAGATTCTCAATGGTTATCTAAATCTAAATTTTGCATCATGCAGCTAAGCACCAAATGTTCGCGCTCTTAGATTGCTGATGCATAACTGTCAAACAAGGAAAAAACTTGCAATATCCAGTATTATTAGTGTGGCGTTACAATAAATAGTGAAAATTGACTTAAACTTTAAACGTATTTTTCTCGAAAATTACACAATGGCGCATAGCTGGTTGATGCATAACGTCGTACTTTATGTCTTAGTACTTTATAATTGTTGGTTTATTGCTAGGATACAGTATAGGCCTATATAATTGATTTCATAATATTTCCGCGGGTATTAAAATTTTCAGAATGCCCGCGCAGACATTACGTTTACCATGCATACAAACATATTAATTACAGCAATCAAACATTTCCAATTAACACAATTAAGTTTTAAACACAATTTAGTCTATGTGGGAACTAAAATAGAAATTATATTTGTTAAATTTTCTCGTGAAACTTATATTACGGGCACTAACTACAAATCACCCTTCATAAGTATTTTCAATTTGTTTAGAGAAGGGCCGTCCAAACTACGGCCCGCGGGCCACATCCGGCCCGCCATAGCTTTTCGTATGGCCCGCGTAAGCACTGAAATGAACAAATTAATTATACATGTTTAATTTAGATTTTAAAATGTAACATTTGTTTGGACATCCCTGTGTGAAATTCATCTCTCTGGAATGTGGAGTTGAGGTTTCACCACCTCTCTTGACAAAGTAGTAGAGATGATTCATCCCTTATTTACCTTTTCTCCCCCACTCCAAACTTTGAACAATAAATGTTTCGCTTTTTGTATTGTCAATCAAACAGTAGCCTGTGCACGGAATAGTTGTGAAAACAGTGTTAAAGTGAGAAAATTCTTAAAAAAAAAAGCAAAGTTGATTCCGAGTATAGGAAGTTTAAGGAATCCTGGACCAGCAGTATATTGTGAAGGAGCATGGAAACAAAGTGTTATATGTTATTTGTAACGATGTTATTGCAGTTGTGAAAGAATATAACATTAAAAGACATTACCAAACAAAGCATAGCCATTTTGATAAATTTAATGGAGATGAGCGTACTGAGAAAGCGAACGAGCTCCTTTCTAAAGTTACGGCACAACAACAGTTATTAATTCAGGGTGGTGGTGTAAGACAAAGAAATGTTACCGAAGCGAGTTATGAAGTTTGGAAACTAATTGCTGAGAATGGAAAACCGTTTTCTGATGGCGAATTTGTGAAAACGTGTTTGATTGCTGTTGCCAAGAAGTTGTGTCCCGATAAAATTGATGTATTCAATTAAGTGTCGCTATCAAGAAACACTGTAAGTAGGCGCGTAGAAGAACTAGCATCCAGTGTTCATCATCAACTTGTGAAAAAAAAGGAAAACAATTTGAACATTTCTCCATTGCATGCGACGAAAGCACGGACATAACTGATACAGTTCAGTTGTTGGTATTTGTTAGAGGCATAGATACCGATTACAAAATTACGGAAGAACTTATAGGGGTAAGAAGTATACATGGTACGACGAAAGGCACTGACTTGTTCGAGGAAGTTGTGAAAGCTGTTGACAATATTGAACTAGACTGGGTGAAATTATGCAGTATAACAACTGATGGTGCGCCATGTATGTTGGGGGCCAACACCGGAATGGCGGAATTAATAAAGAAAAAAGTTGAAGTTTTGGGGGGCACAGTGCATAAATTATACTGCATTGTACACCAAGAAGTTATTTGCGCTAAAGCGGCAAATCTCTATGGAATTTTGCAGACTGTTACTAAGATAATTAATTCCATTCGTAGCAGAGCCTTGAATCACCGCAATTTCAAAACATTCCTAGATTATATGAACAGTGAATACGGTGATATAATCTATCACGCTGAAATAAGGTGGTTGAGCCGTGGTCAAACATTAACAAGATTTTTTGCTCTTAAAAATGAAATCCGCCAATTTCTTAAGGAAAAAAAGCATGAATGTGATATGTTAAGTGATCACGATTGGCTGTCCAGAGTAGCATTTCTTGTCGACATGACAAAACATTTGAATGACTTGAACATAATTTTATATTAATTTTGAATAAACCTCAACGGAACACATCATGAATCTTATAAAAATTTAAAAGACAAATTAATCAACCAAGTTTACAGTGCAATAACAGCTTTCTAATTGAAACTGAGGCTATTGAAAAGACACGTGTCTGTGAAAAACTGGGTACATTTTCCAAGTGTAAATGCTCTGCAAAATTGTGTTTCAGAAGTGATTCTTTTGTGGAAGTTATTGAAAGAATTGAAGAAGAGTTTTCTAATAGATTTGTTGATTTCAATAAAATGTAACCAGACATTTCTTTGTTTTTGTCTCCATTTTTCTTCGATGTTGATAAAGCACCAGCAATGTTGCAATTTGAACTAATAGATTTGCAGCGTGATGACGCAATGAAAGGAGTTTTTGATCCTACAGATCTCGTTAAGTTCTACAAATTAGGTCCCTACTACCAGAAAAATATTTAAGGTTGAAGGAACACGCCAGACGTTTAATCTGCATGTTTTCCTCGACATACTTGTGTGAACAAACATTTTTTAAAATGAAAAATCAAAAATCACGATTGAGGTCAAGTTTGAGTGACGAACATCTCCAAGACGTCTTATTTATCAGAACTACTCAGCAGACAACCGACATCGATCGTTTGTTAACTTTAAGAAGCCAGCTCCACTCTTCTCATTAGGTAAATATATTCACTTTTGTACCAATTTGTTTTACAATTTTAATTGCAGCATGGTGTTACAGATGTTTTACATTCAGCTGTATGATAATGTAATTTTATTTTAATAATAATAATAATAATAATAATAATAATAATAACAATTATAACAACAATAGTAATAACATTAACAACAATAGTAATAACAATAACAATAGTAACAATAATAATAACAATAATAATAATAATAATAATAATAATAATAATAATAATAGAAGCAGCAGTAGCAACAATAATAGTAACGATATTTATGTTCCGGCCCGCGATCAATTGCACAACCAGGTATAGTCCCGACCCATTCAAAAGTTTGGGTGGCCCTGATTTAGGAACTAAAAATATTTTTTTTTAACTCCTGGCGCGACAGGCCTAGAAGGACCTTAGCCTACCATCCGGCTGCTGGCCTCACACCTACATGTGTCAATCACAGAGGTAGATGATGATCAGCCAGTGTATGGGTGACAATGTGGTCAGCATGTCGAGTCCCCCAGTCGTTATAGCTGGTTTTCTCAACCTGGAGCCGCTACTTATTGTAGCTACCCAAATGCCTCACGATGCTGGGTGGGCACCGGTCCCATACTGGCCAAAATACCATGAGAAAATTTCTTTCCCTATGGAGACTCGAACCAGCGCAAGTCCCGTAGCTCTGCGCCAAGGCTTCCTGCCTTAACCACTCCGCTACGGCCCGGGACGAAAAATAAATTACAGTTGTTAAATATTCCCGTGAAACTCGTTATCGATACCAACTACATCCACTTCACAAAAATATAATATTCCTTACAGTGTACTTTTCTTGACTTCTCGGGCAGTAACTTTTGTCAATTCACAAATTTATTATGAAACATTTACATATTCTCCCATTTTGAATGTATTATTGAATAAATAATGTTCCTATATACAATTCATTTAGCAACAAAGTTAATATATAAACGAAAAAAATGCGCATAAGTTGTGCATGAAACTAACTAGAATTAGCGTCTTCCTAACTTCATTTTCACAGTGTTATTAATCTGTGCATGTCTTAATTATTGATTTGGGTAGTTTTTTTACATGTTGTAAAGTGGTAACAATCACAAGATAGTTCATAAAGTTCACATACGAATGTTGCGTTAGGGTCGTGGTAGGTCTTTACGTACTTTGTGGTGGTATCCATGCGTTGCTAGGGAAGTTACAAAATGGCGTAGATCTCGATTGGTTTCCATCCATGTTATATTTAGCATTGCTTCTGTAGAATAAAATTTCTCGCCAAATCTCTGTTATTTTCTGTCATCTCATATCCATTAGCTTTCCCCAGTTCTCCTTAAATCCATCCATAGTAATTCTGCCCGAAGGCAGGTCCTTCACTGCAATCATAGCATTTTCATGCTATGCTTGCAGCTTTACTAGGAAATTGTGTAGGTGTGGTAGCTTCCCGTTGCTTTCCACACCTGTGAAGGATGATAATGATGATGATAATGATAAGGGTGTTGATGATGATGACGGCCACATGATTTCGGGGACCGTTTGGGCCTTAAAGTTTTCCTGACATTTGTCTTACAGGTGAGGAAAAACCCCGATAAAAACCTCACCCAGAAAAACTGCCCCGACCGGGGATCGAACCCGGGCCCGCTGCGTGACAAGGCAGCACGCTACCTCGAGACCACAGCGGTGGACCTCCTTAAATGGTAGGTTAAATTTGGTTCTGAGATCTTCTATTAGGAAGATATCGTAGACGAGTCGTGATCGGGTTTGTTTGGATAATGCTACTGATGACTTCAGGGACCGGGCTTTCACGGACTCTATCATTGACATGTCTTTTATTCCTAGCTTTTTCCAGATTAGTTCTACACCGTAGGTTAGAATGGGTATGATCTTGGCGTCGGAGAGTTTCGTGGCGGTTTCTAGAGATAATTTGGACAATGACCTTATGTCAAAGATTGCCTTTGTGGCTGCTGCTGCTCTTGCTTTGATGTGAATCCTGAATGATTTTATTGTCGTATGGAGGGTCACGCCCACGTATTTGAAAAAGTTGACTGCTTGATTCTTATATCTTATCCTGTTTTGTGGAACAAAGTTAATTGTTGTATATAAAACAAGTGGTGATCAAATAATTTGTTTACGTGCATTTCGTGTTTCCATAACCATTTCTTTCCTTTTCATTATAAAGTACTAAGACATACAGTTATATATGCACCAAGGGTATTATTAGTTATTATACTCTCGTGCGATTAAGGCAAGGGCCCTCAGTCTGGTAACCTGTTACCATCAGGACATAACCTACACCTACACAAGATCCGGCTGCAAGATTACTACGTTCATCGAGTATATGAACAAAATCTATTCTTTTCATAAAATTGTGAATGATTGAATACATTTTTGCCGATTTGCCTATTAAAATTCGGACGCCAGTATGTCTAATTGAAATATTATTTATTTATTTATTTATTTATTTATTTATTTATTTATTTATTGGAAATAATTTGATTCACTTGTTATTAAAATCAATTATAATACAGTTCGCAGAAATCGATGAATAGAGCTTGAAAAGTTTTGGTTGTCATTGCAAACTAGTCTGTAAACCTCCTCTCGGCTACAGCAGGCTGTGACACCAATCAGTAATAAAATGGCGGTAAGTACGTATTTATTGTTTTATATTGTTTCAAATGCCGTGATTTGTTTCGTATGATGTATATTAACACTACCTTTTGGATATATTTTTGTATATGCATTGTACATAGTATTCATAAAGGGCAGTGGTTTTACTTCCCGCTGCGAGGAGGATTACGGCCACGTTTGCAATTACAACCAAAACTTTTTAAGCTCTTTACATCGATTTGTGCGAACTGGATTATAATTTATTTTAATAACAAGTGAATCAAATTATTTCGAATAAATAAATAAATTAATAATCATATTTTAATTAAACATACTGGCGTCCAAATTTTAATAGGCAACTCGACAAAAATGTATTCAGTCATTCACAATCTTATGAAAAAAAAAAAATAGATTTTGTTCATCCACTCGATTAACGTAACAATCTTGCAGCCGGATCTTAGACTAATAACTACTCCATTGGTACATAAATAAATATATTTACGTATAATTTGAAATCCCTGTTTTAGGAGAATTTCAGCATTACGATTGGGGTAAGAAGAAAAATATGGAAGTGTATGGCTCACACAAGCCACCAGCCTATCCTCTTTGTGATATAAATTCTCCTATAATCATGGTGGTGTCTCAAAGCGACCAAATTGCTACCTATAAGGTGAGTAGAATATGTTGATACATGTGGTTTTATCAGCTAATTCTGAAGGAATATAATATACTATAACGCTCTAGTGTCCGCAATTGTTTTGGAACTAAACTCTGCATATCGTATTCAATTAAAGAAGATGAGGTTGTGTTCATTAATCAGCAAACTCAAACCTTTACGAATTGGGGTTATTTTCTAGGGAAAATGTAAAAATCAGTAATGACAATTTTTCGGATTTTTTGCAATATAACTCGATATATGTCATTATAATAAATGAAAGGTATTTTTTAATAAGCGAAGTCCGATCATTAAGAGTGGGGGTTTATTTGAAAGTTGTATTTAAAAATTGCTCTAGCGGTCGCCATGTTTGTTTTATCGCAACCAAACTGGATACATACGATTTAATTAATAAATACAATGTATATTGTGTAAATCAGGAAGATTGGACCATAAATAGGACTTGCCGAGGACTTCGCTTAGTTTTCGCAGTTCCTGAGTGATGGACTTTTAACGAAATTTGCTGGTGATCTCAAACTATTATAATATAACTAACTGGTGCTATTTAACCCGGAGGTTCATGGTCATGTTCCTACGAACTTTATTCTCAAACGTTCGTTATCTTTTATCCCTCCTTAAAGAAAGAGACAATTTTTCGCTTCCATATAACTGGAAGAATAACTATTTGTTTAGTTTAAGGTTTTCTTGAGAGAAGTTAGATTGACAAGAGTCCCAGATTCGTACACAATCCAACCATATGGCGAGAAAAATTAGCACCGCGCTTCAGCCAATAGGTCGCGGGTTCAAACCCAACCGGTGTGGATGGATTTTTTTAGGACGGAAAAATCCAAGGAGCAAGTCCTCCGGGAGGGACTTTAAGCCGTGGGTCCCGAGTCTGAAGATTATCAGGCTCTCTTAAAAGATCTTTAAGCCTGAATAAAAAAGCCTCTAAGCAAAATTTAACGACCTCAACGTCCTAGTAATACCTCAGTTGCCTGTTAGAGGTCTCACAGAGTCGGTTGACCTCATGCCATTCATGATATCTATAAGTAAATAAGGTAACTAAAAAATAACTTGGTCTAATTATCCTTACAAAGGAGCGGCTACGGCTCAACAATGGGCTATGCCATTATAGATAGATAGATTCACCCAATAGACGGAGTTGGCGAAATAATACCTTATGCAAGTTTGTTTATAGTAAACTGGAACATAGCTCGGAACAGGTATAGGCAGCGGACGAAACGAGAATATTATAGATTTATATATGTGGAAAGAATTGTTAATGTTTGTGCCATGTCTCGAATAGTGTAGTGGTCTTGCACGCTCGTACGGAATACGAGACGTCCAAGGTTCGATTCCTGGTTCAGATATTAATTTTTCTTTTCATAATAGCATTATAATATTATAGAGCGATTCCATGAAAATGTCATACCGAGGTGAAAATTTTGAAACTGACGCAGGAATAATTTTGTTGATGTAATATATATCTGTAAATATTAAATTTTATAATTCTATAATAAAATGTTTCAAATGTGCATTATTTTAATCGAATAATAGCGGTAGGACTTGTCATATTCAAAACCTGAAAAAATACGCAAAATTTTACCAATTTCTTCTTTAATGATTTGGTCGTATGGATTCGTTTTATTTCACAATATATTTTTTTAAACCATGCTTTGGTCCTCCTTGGTCGTAAATGAAACAATATTAATTGCATTCTAATATTCTATATACCTTAAATGTGTCCTATAGTTGTTAACTGTAAGTTATGGTCAGTCAGTCACAGAAAACGGATAAAAATTACTGTACACAACATAATAATTGATGGATTAAAATTTCCTCTTGGATTCTACGTTATCGGTACACAACTAACAAAAAAAGTATTGATGACATTTTCTTGTAAAGTCATTATTTTTCCCGCTGGAGTCCCGTGACTTACTGACTTTTTGTCCCCTCATTTATATTGCTAATACGCATGACGCAGTCAGTTGCAGATGTTACGTGTTAAATGTGTGTTTTGAGTAAACAGCTTAATTTTATCCGTTAAATAGTCCTAACAAATGCCACTCTTGATTTCCAAATCCTCTAGATAAAAACACTCGTCACTTCGTGGCTCGTGAATTTATCGATAATTTGGAAATCACTTGTGGCATTACTTATAATAAAAACATTACAGCTACTGTGATTTTCATGTAGGCCTAAATGTAACAAATGTGTCTTTATTTTGACAGAATGCAAGACGGATCTGCGAGGAGATAGGAGACAATTGTGAACTGTATCTCGTTCAAGACACATCCCTGAGCCACATGGATTTTGTGTTTTCAAGACAAGCTCCTTACGAAATCTACAACAATGTCGTATCCTACGTCCAACTTAATTCGCCAGTTCCTTTTACACCGCTCTCTCTTCGATGTAAAAATGGTTGTAATAGTCATGTACATTATAAGAATTGAAAATAGATTTTACCGAAATAATTGAGACGTTTATTAACTAAATATACCTCTTCCAGTTGTAATGTAAATAAACCAGATGTATGACTGTATTTTTCATTAGTCGAATTATTGTTTTACCTTTAAGTGTGTTCGAAATTTTAGTTCGATCTCCAATACTCGAAATAAAACAAAAATAATAAAAAATCCCAAGAATAATACTAGAATGGGTGCCACTTGATAGAAGAAGAAAAGGACGACCAAAAATAACGTGAATTCATTGTGTTCTGAGCAGCAGTTAGGGAAAATGATTGGACAATGAAGATTGGAATGACAGAAATATTTGTAGCAGAATGACAGTAGATTAATTGGGCGCAGGAAGTTGTGATGTATTGTGAAACCTGCTAAAAACATAAATATCCTTAACTTGTGTCCAACTCAGGGCCGGTCGAGGGATGAGATGAGATGAAACCCCATATATCGAGGTCTATGAATGGCAAGGGTGCCGGCAGACCACGCCTGACGCACCCTCACAGGAGCAGATTAATGAAATGAAACGAAATGGATGAAATGAGTGTGTAGAATGGTGGAATGAAATTACGACAGGGGAAAACCAAAGAAAACCCCGGGAAAAAAACTTTTAAAATCTCCGTTTCGTCCACTACGAAACCAACATGGAGTGACCGACACTCGATCTCGGGACTCCAACGGTGAAAGGCGAGCGTCTAAACGCTTGTGCCACGGAATCGTCGTGAAACCTGCTAAAAAAATAATTTTAAAAATATTTTTTTAGTGCATGTCTATATAAGTTACATGGGAGTATCTTAAAATGTATGTCATTCTATAAGTAATGGCAACACTGCTATACTTACTTACTCACTGGCACTATCGAACCCGTAGGTTCATGGCCGCGCGGACATAAGCTCTCCATACATCCCTATCCTGAGCTAATGTTGTCCAATCATTCCCTGTATAATCTACTTCCCTCAAATCATGGTTAATGTTATTCTCCCACCTCATTCTTGGTCTACCAACTGGTCGTTTTCCCTCCGGCTTTCCTACAAGAAACTTCCATGCAAGTCTTTCATTCCCCATACGTGCAACATGTCCTGCCCAACACAGTCTACGAGACTTAACTGTTCTTATTATATCCGGCTTCCTATAAAGACCATGTAGTTCATTGTTATGTAGTCTTCTCCATTCACCTGTCTGTTCATCTCTATTTGGTCCAAAAATTTTCCTAAGTACATTATTCTCAAATACTTGTAATCTCCTTTCCTCCCTTAAAGTAAGAGTCCATGTTTCGCACCCATATAGTATAACTGGTAGAATAATAGTTTTATATATTTTCTGTTTAACGTTTTTTGAAAGGAGTTGGGGCATCAAGAGTCTCTGCAATGCATAATAACACGCATTTCCAGAATTGAGCCTATGTTTAATTTCTCTGCGCATCTCATTCCTATTTGTGATCATTGTTCCTAGGTATTTGAATTCAGCCACTTCCTCAAAATTTCCCTCATTTGTCATTAGCTGCCCATTTCCATTATATAATGTATTTCTACGTGTGACCATATATTTAGTTTTATTGATATTTACTTCCAGTCCTAAATTCTTAGTGTTACTCAATAGTGTGTGCGTATTGTCCTTTAGTATCTCCTCACTCTCGGCCAACAATACTACATCATCAGCATAAACTAATTATTAATACCATTGAGTTGTAAGCCTTCCTCATTCTCTAAAGATTTAATGGCATGCTCTAGTACAAAATTAAATAGTAGAGGAGATAGTGCATCTCCTTGCTTCAACCCATTCTGGATTTCAAAAGTGTCCGGAAACTCTTTGCCTACACGCACCCTACTCTTTGTGCCATTTAGACACATTCGTATAAGTCTAACTAACTTTTTAGGAATTCCGAACTCCAGCAGGATACTATATAACTTCTCCCTCTTAATTGAATCATATGCTTTTTTGAAGTCTACATATAGTTGATGTACAGTACCACTATATTCCCATTTCTTTTCTAAAATCTGTCTTATACTAAAAATCTGATCTGTTGTAGACCTGTTTCTTCTAAATGCACATTGATGATCTCCTAGAATGTCATCAATATAGGGAGTAAGTCTGCTTACTAATATATTTGTTAGAATTTTGTACGAAGTTGAAAGTAATGAGATGCCCCTGTAGTTGTTGCAATCAGTTGTATCTCCTTTCTTATAAATTGGTACGATAATCGATTCTTTCCATTCATCTGGAAGAGCTTCTTTTCCCAAATCATACTAAGGGCCGGTTGTACCAACTCAGTATAAGTTCTGAATACATGCTATATCAAGTATTCAGCCAAAATTGCGTTGTACCACGACAGTATTGCACCTTAGCCGGAGCATAAACTCGGTAGACTTTGTACGGTCATTCGAAGCCGATTATTGTGAAATACTCGAGTTAACTTTCCAAAATGGCAGCCAGAAACATGTCTAGAAATTTATTTCTGGATTCTGATAGTGACGACGAAGTATTATACGATATGTTTCTAAAGACCCGGAAACTCAGACAAATCAGGGGAAGACCGGATCATATTGAAAATTACAATGATGAAGAATTTTTCGTCCGCTTTCGCCTTGATCTCATCAGACATCGATTAGAACATAAAACGAAAAGGTAAGATTTTAACATTTTTCGTTTGTATTTTATTATTTCCACAATCATTGTTTAATATTTGTAGGTGATTATTTAAACATTTTTATTTAAAGAGGTATGAGCATGAATTAGCATTAATACTCATACTTGAACCTGTAGCTTCATTAGATAATACTGTATAATACAATGCATTTTATAATAGGGGTAGGAGTTTAAAAAATAATCTTCTATGAAAGTGTGCTTTTCAAAGTATAATTGCTTTTATTTTACACACTATAATTTAACAAAACATTGAAGTGCAAATTTTGAGGTTATATTATAATGCCATTAAATTAAAATCTTAATTACAACGTTGGTTATGCCATTGACTTTAAATAAAAAATGTGTATTATGTCGTGTGCCATAACCTTTTTTCTAAACTATCATAAAATTGATAAATTGTTATTATTATTATTATTATTATTATTATTATTATTATTATTATTATTATTAATCAGGATATTATCTGTAACATAACCATAATTTTTTCAACATTCTACAGAAAAATCTCAAGGAGACCAGTTCATCTTGAAGAAGGTATGGAAGATTGTTTCGTCTGGTTTCGCTTTTGAAACGAAGCAATTACGTTCAATGTGGATCTGATCATACATCGATTACAACAGAAAGGTAAAATATTTTATATTTAGTAAAAAAATTAATAAAAAATAGTCTTCTATCCAAGTGTAATTTGGGCTATATGTTACATACCCACAAAAATGTAACAAAAGAACATTGAAGTGTTAATTTTGAGATTATATTACAGTGCCATAACCTTAAACTTAAGTTACAGTAGTGATTATGGTATGAATGTTCAATATGCAAGGTTGATTATGTTGTACTACCATGGACCTCTAAATTTATACTTAATTTCCAATTTTTCAAGCTGTTATTACATTGACACATTATTATTAAAATGCACTGGCTATTGTATGCCAAGAGACCACGTATACTTATTTTGGCTTAAGTTTCCATTAAGTGCAGTGAGAATTTTTTCTAAGCCCGAGGCAGACACAACGCGCATGTGCCAACAAGGTTTTATTTTCAAATTATTTCCCACCATTTACAACAAATTTTACATTTTTTCTAACGATTACTTGAACACATTTTTCTATGATATTTAACTATATACGTAACATGAAGACGTGGCAACCATATTGATTTTAAGGAATATTCTATATAACAACAGTGCAGCCAACATAGGTTATGTACTTCAGAATTTGAGAACTTACTATTTATTTTTGGGTGTTGCATTCTTTCACAGGTTAGAGTGCTTAAATTATGTTAGGTTAGCTTTTAGGTTGGTCTTTCATAAGTTAGAGTACTTAAATTACATTACGTTAGCTTTTAGGTTTGTTAAATAGCATGTATAATGTTGGCTGCATCGCGATATTCCATAGAGTAAACTGCTTCGCGTTTGTCGTGCATGCGTCTGGTGTCTGCCTGGGACTTAGAAAAAATTCTCACTGCGCTTAATGGAAAGATTATTCCTTATTTTATTTCATTAGCTGAGAAAATGGGCAGGTAAGTGTACACCATATTAGTTTATAGTTTATTGGATAATCTGGTGCACCATAAGGATAAGTTTACTATTCTGTTTGAACAGTGACTAATGTAGATGGAATCCTGGCATAGAATACCCAAAACATCACTGTGAAGTTATGACATTATTAAAAGCTGACACATAGTACACAACACTTTGTAGAAACCCCAGTTTGCGACTCACCTTGAATTTTTCTGGCTCGACTTTAGATTATCTTCCTCTTGATTTTCCATCTATGTTCTTGTAATACTGATGCTCTACGTACTCCTGTCTTTACTAACTTTTGTACTTTTTTAAACATTTTCGCTTCCGACTTCACTCTGCTAATTAACTTCAAATTTGAATTCAAAATTTAAACTGGTGCTACTGTATTTTACAGGAACCAGGGGTTCTACCTATTAAAGAGGATCAAAATGGATCGCTCACCGCCAACACTTAAGTGATGGCCACAGAGCTTTCCATCTATCTAACATTTTGCAACAATACTTATAACATTTTTTTTACAAGTATTAAATATTTATCTCCATACACAATTATTTCTTTGAAGTATGCAGAATCATTGTGCACATGTGTGAACGCTAGAAGAACTTATACTAGATGGTGAAGATATCTGTGAAAATTGGAATGACCAACATTCAAAAGTATATTCTCAGAAAAAGATGTTCACTCAGTTCATTTTGTAGGTTCTGATGGGACAGGTTAGTGTATATCAGATTAGTATATGCTTCATTAAATAATATGCAAATAATTTATTTTGTTAAGTTAGGAAGGAGAAAGTTGGTGTAAATCCATTTCTAACAAATGTTTGGGGATGTATTGAAGTTTGGTCGCAGCTACATTCTTCCATCTAGTGTCAATTCTTTAAATTTTCTGTAGAACTTCTTTGTGATTCCATCTAGTGACAACTCTATAAACTTATGCTCATGCACATGTTTCACTGTAGGACACAAAAATTAAGGGAAGGTAAACTAAAGTTTTTCTGGCTCAACTGCACTTCTACAAGCACTTGATTTTTCAGTTATATTGTAAACTATAGCTCTTCCTCTATATTTACTAACATTACTTAATATTTTAAACTTTTTCAAACAATTTTTATAACATTATTAGACAATTTTGAAGTATATATTTAAATATACAAATCACAATATTATGATACTGTTATTCAATATTGTAATGCTGCTATTTTCTCCACAGAGTATATTACCTAGTCTCTAATTTTTCTATTGCTGTTTTGGGTTATCGCTGGTTGGATCAATATGAGGGAGTGATAAGTGAGTGTACACCCGTTTTTAATAAACGTTTGGTAATTTTAATATTATTAATATATTTTTTAAACATAGATTTGGAGATTTATTGCAAATATTGGTCATTTAAATTTCATTGCGACGGATAGTAACCGAGGATGATAATCGATATGTAGTTTGATTGTGGGTTATCGCTGGCTCTATAAACTCTGGCGCATGCGCACTGTTGTTCTATAGGACTTTGAAAATATTTCACGCTAGTTTAAGTGCAGTTTTTCCATTTTTCCTACATAACAGTTGTGTGGATGCTCAAAGCTTATGAACTTACTCGATAGATGAGTATCTGTGCTATTGGAATAATCAATCTTCACAATAAGTTCCCAAACATGCTTTTAAAGAAAGGATGTACATTAATTTGTAATTTCATAACCTAATGAAGTAAATAATTTATTATTCGATAATCTAATTTGGTGTACAATAACTTTTCCTTCTTAACCAAACAAAATAAAATAGTAGTTATATTGTGAAAGATTGTCATACAATAGCACAGTTAGTCTTGCCATATATTGACAAAACCTTTTGCATGCACATATGCACTACAGCTCTGTAGAACTTAGAAGAAATGATTGAGAGATTTTGTATACATAGATAAATATATAAGAAATATAAAAAAAATGTTTTAAGAATCGTTACAAAATGTTAAAACAGTAGGAAATGTTAGTACAAATGGAAAAAGTAAATAGTGTAACAGTGTCATATTAATGTTGTATGGTATAGCATAGTGGGTCATAAACTATAGTTCAGCCATCATAGGTTTAAGCAACTTTCATTGTATATTTGATAAATGGTGACCTTTATTACAGCATAAGTCAGTTTTGGAGATTCTATGCCTCTAGTCCACCTGCATTAGTCACTGTTCAAACAGAATAGCCAACTTTGCCTTATGGTGCACTGCAAGTTTGTGTACACCAATTAGTTTATTAGATAATATGGCTTCCCATAAAGAAACCTCTAATTTAATTAAAAGCGAGTTAATAAGAAATGCCATAAATATAGCAACTTAACGTTTGTATGCAATTGCCCAAAATTTTGTATTTGTATAACATGTTCTGGTATGAACTGTGAAAACATTATATGAGAATTAGAGGTGAGTTGTAATCCAATACATCCATAATGAGAATAATGAAACTTGTTAATACAGTAATCATGAATAAAATAATGTGTACCAGTAACTGAAAGGGAATCAAATTACAATGCATAAAGTGATGTAACATATCAATTGTTGCTACACATTATGTTTTTCTTGGAACATTCTTTTTTTAATATAGCAGAAAATAATAATTTTGCCCCTTAGCTTATGACGTCTGAGAAATTACAATGTTATTAAAGTAGTAGAATCCACTAAAAATATTATGCATTTGTTCTATAGTCTATATTTGATGGTGAATAAATATTAGTCACTTTTGATTATCTGATAAAATCATAAACATTCTTTTTTTTTTCTAGAAGGCTTGCTGGGATATTACATCGCTTCATTCCCGAATGTCACCGAAGACTTAGACTGCATGCACATAAAGACCAGTTCTCCAGGCTAGTTCAATACTGAGGAACATACAAGGAATAAAAGCGTATGATGTGCAGTTAAACATTTTAGATATTATTGTTTAGTTGCTTCTTCACTCACCTCATACTTCTTAACTCCCAAGCAGACTCGAGTTTCTTCACTTCATTTGTGATATTCTCAATGTTGTATTACATTCACAACTGATGTCCAATGGCCTCCTATCCTGCAGACTGACCTCCGCGCCATCTGATGGCTGACCGACGAACTTCCAAATCAATCCGCTCTCCTTATCACCGGGTATTTCAAAATTCATAGTTGTGTTTTTATTCTTGCATATATAAATTTTTTTCCCAAATTGTGAGTTCCTTCGGTTTTTCCAATTGTTTAAGTAATTTTGTTTTGGTTTCTATTCTGTGTTTTTCTGACCAGGCATCTACAGCTATTGCAGATTTTTCTGTTTCTCCATTTTTAACATTTCTGAGGTGTTCCTTTAATCTTGTATTTAGATTCCTTTTTGTTTTTCCTATGTATATCTTTTCACAATCTTTACAATTAATTTGATAAATTCCCGATTTTTTGCAGTCTTCAATCTTTTCATTTTTGTTGGTTTTTAAAAAAGATTGAAGATCTAACACATGACTAGACAATATTTAACAATTGTGCATTGAAGACTCAGTTTGAAAAGGAGTAAATGTTCTTTAGTATAAATGGAGTAGAGAGTCAATCATAAGCATCATCATTACCAGTACTATGGTCCATAAGAGCCAGGATCCCCTGATATATACGTCCAATTTTGATTCCCCAACCCATATAAAGGTTTCTATTATTATTTTATAAACTGTACATAACCACTGATTTAATATATTATCTTGTATATCAGCAAATTAAGTTTTCACCAATGTAGACAGATTTTTTTGAAGCTGTAATAGTATTTTAAAATGCAATAGGAAGTATCATTAAGAAGTTTGTTTAATAATTAAGACATTTTGTCTGTACATTCTTACCTCTTATGGTTGTTTTTGTAAAATATATGTTTCAAGGCTTCTGAGCCCCATCGTCAGCAATTACAGACTGTAATCAGAAGCCTTGAAACATATGTTCGACAAATACAACCCAAAGAGGTAAGAATGTACAGACAAAATGTCTTAATTACTGTAATATGTTTTCTGCTGCTAATTTTCATTAAGTCTTTACAAAGCCTTTACTCGGATGGGAAAGGCCATTCAATTTTGCTCCAATGTAGGCTGAGATTATGTTACGAGCCTGAAATCTTCAGACTCGGAATCCATGACTTTAAGTTTCTCCCAGAAAACTTTTTGTTTTCTAGGATTCATCCATCCTAATAATATATCGACCCCAGCCAGATTTTAAACCCTTGACTCTTGGGACGAGCAACTTAATCCCCAGATCACAAGCCGGATATTGAAATATATACTATTTTATAATCGTTTTGTTAGAATCATATAAGCAGAATTCAGTAGTTTATGTTTTTCTCTTCAAGTTTTTTTTAAGCTTTCTGCCACAAAAAAAAAATAAGATGACTGCAAATTAAATTTCCTTGTGAGAAAATAAGTAAATATGTTCCAGGTAACTGCCATTAATAATATTCACAAATGCAATCCTAATAGGCACGTTGCAATTCGATATATTAAATGTTTGTCTCATGATATTGGTCAAATTATGTGTAGTTTTACTGTACAGATAGAAATATTGTAAATGCATTATAAATTCTCACATGCCTGTGCTGCACCCTCTCTTCTAGCCACTATTATGCCATGACTTACTTGTTGTAGTCAGAAATCCAAAGATTCATTCATTCACCTATAATGAATATCCATCTATAGTAATTCTGCCCGAAGGCAGGTCCTTCACTGCAATCATAGCATTTTCATGCTATGCTTGCAGCTTTACTAGGGAATTGTGTAGGTGTGGTAGCTTCCCGTTGCTTTCCACACCGGTGAAGGATGATGGTGATGATGATGGTAATGACAAGGATGATGATGATGGCCATATGATTTCGGGGACCGTTTGGACCTTAAAGTTTTCCTGACATTTGATTTACAGGTGAGGAAAAACCCCGATAAAAACCTCACCCAGAAAAACTACCCCGACTGGGGATCGAACCCGGGCCCGCTGCGTGACAAGGCAGCACGCTACCTCGAGACCACAGCGGTGGACATAATGAATATAAATTATCTGAAATGTATTTATACATCTGCAAAGAAAGTGTTTATTTAAAGTTTTATTTGTAATATACATCACGGCTATGGTCTTGGGCTAGCATCACTGTTTTGTTTGCAGAGGGCCTGAGTTTGATCCCCAGTCATGACAGATTTCCTGGATGATGGTTTTATTGATGGTTTCTCTGAACCTGTACGACAAATGTTAGGAAACTTTAAGGCCTAAACAATCTGTGATCATCATATTCGCCAGGTTTAGTATGAATGTGAGTGAATTGTGCATCTTGTCTTAAATATTTGTGTTGTCTTGGGGCAGGTCCTGGATTGGAGGTCCTCAGTAACCATGTGTGATCCAAAGTCTCTCTCTCTCCCAACCTATAAGATATGAGGTTAAATTACAATAGAGAAGAGAAGATCTGTATAATATATGTGTGTGTTCCAAAGCCACCTGGTGCACCTTTCATGCTTTGGGTTTCATCATATTATGTAGAAAAATAGTTTAATGTGGTCTATTTTTATTTTACGTAGGTGATGTTTACTTTTATTGTGTATAATATAAGCATGTTGAATATCCATTGTATAATTTTTTATAATAAGTAATGTATGAGTAATATATTTTTATTAAATGTACATAACTAGTACCAATAAATTACTCCTCAGAAGGTTGTCCCTAAAGAAAATCTGAAATCTACTGTCTTATGATTGGTTGTTTCACAAAGGACTACAGTTTCTATCAATAACAAATTTGTCAAAAATATGATAGAAAATTTGAGATGATATAATTATGTTAAAAACATATAAACGTTCAAATTTGTTTTATCTGCATTATGTTAGTTCAAATTGTGAAAGAAATCAATCATAAAATACAAATGAAAAAACGTATAGTGGTGGTCTTTAAGTCGACCATCAAAAATTTACTTTAAAAGCAGTCTTCTAATAGGGGATATCTCTTCATCCTGAATACAATCTGTACCTTTACACCATAATTGGAAAATGTTAACATTCTTCTTCTTTATTAGGAATTTCTTTATAATACAGTAGTTTTTCTA
Organism: Diploptera punctata; assembly: GCA_030220185.1. NCBI lineage: Eukaryota > Metazoa > Arthropoda > Insecta > Blattodea > Blaberidae > Diploptera > Diploptera punctata. Next base: position 2,932,181 of record JASPKZ010002337.1, read on the forward strand.
CAACCCATTGTAAATTTTACTCCTCCATAAATCCCTATTCTCTGCATCACACTCTGTTATCCTCTCGACACTATACTCCTATTATGCACTCCTTGAATTCACTTTCTTTTGATCTCCCTTTTCTTCTGTTGCCCTCCGCTTCAAGATTTAATATCATCTTAGGATCCTGTCATCTGACATTCTCTTTGTGACCAAACCATTTCAGTCTTCTTCAATAACTTGTGGAATGTCTTTTTGAACATCCATTACTTCTGTGATTTTAGCATTTCTAATTTTGTCTCTTTTTGAATTTCTAGAAATCCTCCTCCAAAATTGCATCTGTCGCCTATAGTTTATGTGCTTGCTCTCTGCTTAATGCCCAATATAGTATAGGGATTTCCAGCCAACCTAGACTCTGCCTGTCACAAGCCAGGAGAAATGGGGAGTGATGGAGGAATAACACCTCTTTAAAAAACCAGGGTTCATTCTGGCCTGGATGATAGTACTTTGTGACAGCTCCTTGCTAGGATACGGCAACTACTGCCTTGTAAGGATATGTTGGTTCGTCAAAGCCTAGAGGAAGGAAACCTTGAACAAAAATCATCTGGTCCTCCAGGTTGAGGATTATAACAATGGCCCAGCTCCCCATTTTATGGAAAAAAATTAACTATGCTAAAGAAATTGATGTGAAGAAAATATCAACATCTGAATATAATTTATTGCAAGCACATTAATACTACTGAGTTCAGGTAAGATAATTTATTTGAGCAGAGGTTGCTGTTACTAATTTAACTATCACTTAAATATGTACAAATTGAAGACTAAACTCATATATCAATAGCTATCATAGAAAGATTCTGAATTTACAAACCAAATGTCTTGCATAGTTGCCTAAATAGGAAAAAAAATGTTAATATTTTTATTCTCAATTGTTGTATTATTAGATTTCAATGGGATACAGGATTTAAATAACTACTATTCTACCCCTCTGGCACACAGTGACAAGAATATAGCCTTCATTAGGTTTATTACATAATATGAGCAAATACAGGCAGTAAGACATTTATAAACTTATCAAAAGCATCGGCGTTGGTTGGGAAGAGAGAGAGAGTCATCTTACAGAGGATCAGAATATATAGTCATAGGAATAATCCTTTCCAAGTAATTGTGATTGGTTTCAAAGAGTAGTTGTATGCAGAAATTTCACTATATTATAATACAGTAAAGAGATCTCAACACAGAATGGACAAAAATTTAATAAAGCAACTTCATTTTGGAAAAAATGCAATAATACAAAAAAATCATACTAACTTAAAATTAACAGAAATTCACACTGGGCTATTTTTATGCAGTTTATTTCTAGTGTGCCTACATGTAAAAAAAATTGAGATTCTTATAATTGGTCAATTTCCAACAAAATAGGCATAGATTACATAGAAAAAAAATATCAAAATAACCAAATAGGTTTATATATAACATAAGACAATTTACTTGCCTTCAGTCATCTGATGACTATCTTAAATTAAAAATTCAGTTAATCAAAAAACAAATCTTGGTACTTATAATAGCTATTTATAGCTAGAGCGAGGAATTATATGAAGAAAATTATAAGAAAATATGAAATCATAAAGACAAAATATGAAAATTATGACACAAAAATATAATGAAGCTACTATTTTCTAAACTTTTTACATATATTTATATGCATAGACGCACTACGACTTATAAGTGTACATACAGCACAAACAGAACTTATTTATAGCACAAGAAATCAAAATGTTCACTGTATTTTGATTATAATTTTTCATTATTTTTGACCCAATATAAAATATCATATTCATGATCTGAAACAATTTTAATGGATCATACCATAGCGTAGTTGTATAAGGAAACGTGGTACAAACAGGGAAGTCGTGAGTTCGAGTCTTGATATGGTCAAGATTTTTAGCTGGACCAGACCTTCTGATGGCATTGTAGACCTGGGATCGACTCAGATCCTAATGGAAGTGAGTACTATATGCATGTTCTGGGCACAAATGTAGCCATCAGGCAGATCTGACAACCCGGCAGACATCTAGTGCCTTTTGTCTAGAAAGATGGAAAATTCAACATGCCACTACCCCAAAGGCCTCCCAAGACTGTAGTGGAATTATTTCATAAATCAAATCTGAGAATTTATATATAATACAATTAATTAATGTATTGAATGATTTTTAATTATGAAATTTAAACATATGCAAGAAACAAAACATTGCAACCCAAACTAACAAGTTTCCATGAAATATAGCACTGACAAAGTTTAGAGTAGGTACCGGTATAGTTTGGGTTATTGCTATCTTTACATTGCATGAAGATATTAAATTCATGTAGATGCAAATGTAACAATAACATTAAATTGGACGATTTAGAATACAAGTAAACCATTCCAGTATGTCATATTTGGAGAGACAAGATGTTAAAAGTTATTAGTCCATAATTGAATCTAGGGATTGTTTCAGAACTCTCTTTGCAATTACAGTTACATTTAATATTGAACTATAAACATGGTGAAATGTAGTTAGAATTATTTTAACGTTAGTTTTTTTTGTATATATGAAATAGGTCTTGCATAGTGTCTAGTCTTGGTCTACTTGTGCTATGAACAATCAAATTGTCAATTATTAATTTTGTTCATAACACATAGATAGGATTTTTTTTTAATATTTTGTGATAGTAAACTATACAGCCTATCTGTCAGAATTGTTTTGCAGAATGAAAAATTATGCTCAACATCACATGATGTTATGGGAGGATACTCGTATCATGCTATATTTGATACTTTGATGTAAGTGAGAAAAATGCTGGCCTAACCTACATCAACGTTACTAATTTCACAAAGCACTGCTTCAAGTTTCTTACATTTCAATTCTGTAATCTGTTCACAGAGTAAAGACTGTCCTCAGGTAGCAAGAACGAACTGACAGCTACCTGACTACAGAAAATTCCAATATTGTTATTCTACTTATTCATCTAGGCTCATGATCTTGTTCTGGGGGACAAAAAACTCCATCGAACTTGACACTCTGTGACTCATCATCCAATTATTTGCTTTTATAAAGATACTGAAAAATTTTCACTTGTCTACCACATTACATTGTCAAAAATTACACAAATACATTCATTTCAAAAATATTTTAATGAATTCCTAGAACTTTTATTGAAAAAAAAATATCGGAATTTGAAAGTTGAAAAATATGGAGGAGTATGAAATTTTCACTAAAATATGAACATTTTGTTAAAATATTATGAAATATGAAGTTTTTTGTTGGTCTTATTTGATTCTGCATATCATAAAATGTAAAGATACTTAACCTCAGCGCTCTCTGACAAATAGTTTAAAACATGAAATTTTATAAAATTCCTCTCTCTATTTATAACAAATATGAGAAAGTTTGAATTTCATATAATTAAACATCGCATTACTTTTTTAATTTTGGTGTGTGCGTGTATTATACCGTACATATATTTCACAAAACTATTACTACGTGTAGGCCTAATTACATTGAATTGTTATAATATTAAACAAACTTCAAAGAAATAAAAATAATATTAAAATGAATAGCACGAAAATGGAAACCAACCCAATTTATTTAAGACTTTTTAAATTTTGGTGTGTGCGTGAATTATACCGTACATATATTTCACAAAACTATTACTACGTGTAGGCCTAATTACATTGAATTGTTATAATATTAAACAAACTTCAAAGAAATAAAAATAATATTAAAATGAATAACACGAAAATGGAAACTAACCCAATTTATTTAAAACTACGTACATCTACACTAATTTATAATATTGAAAATAAACTATAATATAGTATAAAATTAATTATATCAGAATTGAAAACATTGATGCAGTATGGATAAATAATGAAAGCAGACGAATTTTTGCTATGGGAAATAAGAAAACATAAGAAAGATGATGCGCGGATACCCAATTCAGCCAACATAATACGGAGGGAAATTGGAATTCATTACCAACATAACTGAAAAGTTAAGTTAAAACCGGTATACGCAACTGGCGGTTAAAAGCAGGTGGTACAACGCATATTGACTTTGTACTCCTGCTAGCCTTAAGCGTCAGATGACTAACTGGGGAGTTACCTGAAGTTCGTACAACCGGCCCTAAGTGGTTTCCAGTCTAACACTACCCAATTGCTCTAAATTTGCCTCATTTGGCTCGTGTAACCATTTAATTTTTGCTAGCTTTATTTTCTTTACAATGTCGGCACATTCCTCATCAAACCATTTCTTGTTTTGCCTCTTCTTTAAACAACCAATGCTTTCTGATGCTGACAATTTAATAGTATCTCTTATAGCCTCCCATTCTTTATTTATATCAGTTTCTTCTTCGTTTGCCACATTAACACTGCTATTACATTACAAAAAAAAATTTAGGTTACTTTTAACATTACGAACTTCATTTATAGTCTCTTGTCAAGTTGACAAATCTTGGGAATATACGCACTCCATCAGCAGCACCATTTCTAGCCATCTGCTTCACTGATCGATCTAAAGCTTTCTGGATATCAACTCTTGATTAAATCGAATGCCTCGTAGAGTTTTTTTTATCTTTGAGAATGTTATAGTCACAAGGGTTCGTGTATGGTGAATTTGGTGTATGTTCGAGTACTTCCCAATTCCATCTTCTAAACAAATTCTGCTGAACATCTTTTTAAGGCAGTATTACTTACTAAACGTGAGAAACAGTGAATGCATTCACAAAATAGGCTATAGCTATTTCGAGACTTTCAATATCACAGATTTATACAACTAAGACTGATCAACAACATACAAGATTACAATAGTCACTCCACTAGGATCACTGATTTACAATAGTGTTGCCATTACTTATTCAATGACCTAGTATTTAAAATTTTAATCCATTAAATAAGCATTGTTTTATTCTTACGCATATGCAATGCAGAATATGATAGAATTTTTATTGTTTCAAAACGTCAACATTTCTGTAGAATTTCTTAAACATTGGAAAGCAAGTCCGATGAAAAGCGGAGAGAAATAAATTATTTTGAATATTTCTGATCAGTTTAGTGAAAAATGTCCCACATTAACCATTGAGGATGCGGTGAAAATAACTACTTAATTTACAGGTGATTCAGCACTGAACATAAATTCTCATGAGTAATGCCACGAGTTATTTCCAAATTATCGATAAATTCACGTCTCACGAAGTGAGGAGTGAATTTATCTAGAGAATTTGGAAATCACGAGTGACATTTGTTAAGACTATTTAACGAATAAAATAAAGCTCTTTACTAAAAAATAATTATTTAAATATAGTTACCGGTGTTTTAAAATATGTATATACTTAATGTAAACGGCGATGTTTGAAAACAAATTAGAAATATGTGGTTATGTATATTCACTGCAACTCGATCATATTATATATTGCCAAATAGGATCGCAATATTGTAAGAATGCACTCTAGTGGAGAAATAATGAAACACATCAAACTATTATAATCAACATTATAGGTTAATCATTTATATTTTGAATAAACAACTCAGTAAAATCACTGAATCTATTCATTACTTGCTATATTCAATGTATTTGTTGGAGAAAAATAATGGTCTAATCTGTTCAGAATATTAAAAAAGGAGGAGCTTTCTTCATCACAAAAGCAGGAGCTGATAAAGAGAAATCGATAAAGAGCGAGGTGAAACATGACTGTCATTGGTGTAAAACAGAATTCATTGAAACGTGATTGGTCATTGACTACCATTTGCGACATGAGTTAAATAGTCCTCATAATGAAATTGTACCGGTAAATTAAGGTTATATATCGACATCACGGAAAAAGCGTAAATGCCTAATTTTGTCACAAATAAATAAATATGAAATGACGGAAGTTCCTAAATACTGGCACCATATTGTGTTGTATTCAGTCTCATTTCCTGTAAAATACGATGTTGCTTAAGAAGAATGTTTCTATTGTACACAATTCAGTCATATGGCGGTTAAAAGTAGTACTACAGTTCCTCCAGTAGGCTAGGTGGAGTCGGAGAAGTAATACCTTAAGCAAGTTTGTTTACACTATCACTGGAACTTAGCTCAGAATTAGTATAACAGAATGGAGTGGTACTGCGCAAGCGCTATAATTACATAAAGTAATGATAACAGTTTTATATATCTTCAGTTTAACGTATTTTGAAAGGAGTTGGGATGTCAAGAGTCTCTGCATTACAGAGACACTTGACATCCCAACCAACTCCTTTCAAAAAACGTTAATTGGAAGCTATATAAAACTATTATTCTACCAGTTATATTATATGGATGCGAAACATGAATTCTTACTTTAAGGGAGGAAAGAAGATTACAAGTATTTGAGAATAAAGTTCTTATGAAAATTTTTGGACCAAAGAGAAATGAACAGACAGGTGATTGGAGAAGACTAAATAACTGTACACTACATGATCTTTATAGGAAGCCAGATATAATGAGAACAGTTAAGTCTCGTAGACTGCGATGGACAGTACATGTGGCACGAATGGGGAATGAAAGACGTGCATGGAAGCTTCTAGTAGGAAAACCAGAGGGAAAACACTCAGTTGATAGACCAATAATGAGGTGTTAGAATAACATTAACTATGATTTGAGGGAAGTAGATTACACAGGGGATGATTGGAAAACATTAGTTCAGGATAGGGATGTATGGAGAGCTTATGTCCATGCTGCCATGAACCTACGGGTTCGATAGTCCCAGTGAGTTAGTTAGTCAATGCTCCCCTTCCATTCTCCTTTTTTTTATTGTATTCCCGAGGTTGTCATTTCGACACTTCTGGTGTTCTCCTGGCATTGACAATAATTGTAACCCACTTCCGAGGTTGGGGCGCCTGGAAGGCGGAGTACGCTGCCCCGATGATGCGATGGGTGATGGTGATGATGATGATAGTAGAGCGCCAGGAGAGTCATTAATCCTACACATAGGCCGGTATTTAAGAACCAAGCTCTCCAGGCCATGCCATCTCTGTCTTCCATAAGCTGATGCCATCATCTTTCAAAGTGTTCCCGGATTTTTTCTTTTTAAATAAATATATTGTTAGCACATGATGTTAAATAGAGTGAGCCAGTTAGAGTAGGTTGTGCATGACCCACAAAATAAACCACGGAGCGATAAGCTGAGAGTCGCTCTTCGAGGAAAGCTTAGTTCTTGAATTCCGGCCCTAATCTAAGGTGAATATGAATTATGATGATTATGATGGTCATATGGTGTTCGGGGACCGTTTGAGCCTTAAAGTTTCCTGACATTTGTCTTATAGGTGAGAAAAAACCCTGAAAAAAGTGACTCAGAAACTTTTCCTGGCCGAGACTCGAACTCGGGAACGCTGCGTCACATTTCACGAGTTGTATTACTTCCCTATAGTTTAAATGAGAGATTTGGCGCTTGATTTTAATGACTTGCAGTTAAGAGGCACACCATTTTTTAACAAGACCTTTGTACATCACAACACTTCTCTGGGAGAAATTTGAAGATAGATTTCGGCATGCCGATGCTGATAGTTTTCTTGTTAGTATTATTCTAAACTACATGGTGTGACACGTCTAGAAGGTCCGTGGCCTACCAATTGGTTGCTGGCCTCGCGTCAACATATCTCATTTACATGGGCGGACAATCGTCCAGATAGTATACGGATGACATGTGGTCTGCAATATCGAATCCCCCAGCCGTTATATATGGTTATCTCAACTTGGAGTTGCTACTTATTGTCATTATCATCCGCAACTGCAGCAGCACTACAGTACGATTCGAACCACGGTTTCGCTCAGAACCCTCTTCCAGGCTTATCTGTCTCTAACAACCAGCCATCCCTCGATTCTCAGATCCTCCAAAATTCCATCCATCCAACTCAATCTCGGTCTTCCTACATTCCATTTTCCTCCATATTTACATTCCATAATTTTCTTGGGTGTCTTATGTTCAGTCAATCTTTGTAAGTGCCCTGGACATCGCAATCTTGAAACTTTAATTGATGTAACCACATCAGGAGACTTATACAACTGACAGAACTTGCAACTTAATGTAGCTACCCAAATTTCTCTCGATTCTGGTTGGACACCGATCTCAAAGTAGCCGAAATTCCATGAGACGCCATGGGGACTCAAATCAGTGCACATCTGAAAGCTCTGCGCCAAGACATTGATCCCTTAGACCGCTATAGCGATGGGTCTTAATGTTAATTACTGAAGTTAAATTTCAGATATTTATTATATATAGTTACTAGCTCATGCCCGACTTGCGCTGCTGCGCCTAAATAAATCAAATGTGTTTTTATGTTTAGTTAAGTTATAAAAAATAATTATAAATTTATATAATAATTATTTTTAGAAACTCCATGCTGATTACCCGGCGTTGCCCGGGAATCTACTTATCCTTATCTTTTTGGCATAAATGAGCTGAAAAACAAAAATGGTTATTGAGAGTTATCCGTAAAAGAATTACCCGCCGTGCGCTGCTACACTTGTCCGGGAATCTAATCATCCCGATATTCTTGACATCAATGATCTGAAAGACAAAAATGGTTATTGTGAGTTATCCGTAAAATATTGGCATATGCTCTCGCGGACATTTTGCAGATTTTTTTTTTTGAGATATTCAATTCTGTGTACATTAATTTGGTGTATTTGTTATGGTTTAGACAGCGTAAGCCATTTAAGCATCCACAAAGTTCCGAGAAACATTTTTTCACTGAAAAGAGTGATATTTAAGGATGAATGAATTGAGTATTACAACTCTCTTATAGCCTAAAACCTTTCCGGGAAACTCCTGAACATTTTGCTAAAAGCTCAATCACAATCGGATGAATTGTATAGTAATGCATAAATGAAAAACAGACAGACAGACATTCGTTCGTTGATATATATACAGTTATAATAAGTCTTCTTGTATAATGTTGTACGTATGTAAGCTACTATTTGTAAAACAAAATGTCGCACATGTCAAATACCCGTTTCTTCTAGAAGGTCTGTAGTATGTATAACCTTGTACTATGAAACAACAGGTGTGATGAATGATGCAGCGAAATCTGGAGTACTCCCTATCTTTAAGATACATTTAAAACTTATATCAATGTACAATTACCAGTTTATGTTGTATTCAGGGTCATCATTAAATTGCCTACATGACAAATAAATCGAAATATAATCTATCGTTTAAATTATTTCTAATATTCCGAAATTGATGGCAATTAGAGAATTTCTAAAAAATGAAAGATGTTCTCATGAGAAGATTTTTTCAAATATTTTTATCAATCTTCATCAATCCTACTATATATTAGGCAACATAATCTAATTCACTGGCACTATTGAACTCGTAGGTTCGTGGCCGCGTGGGCATAGCGCCATAAGGTACATTTAAGAACATTACGGCGTTTTGGACTGGCAATATCATTTACTCGCAATCACGGAAGATACTCCTTCAGTTTTATTTACATTGTCAGGAATCAATAAAATACCATAACGCAAAAACGGTATATGTGCAATATAAATGTTAGTGCCAATGGAATATTACAGATGCTCACATTATGGATCTTCTTCTTAGGTACTATAGCTCTTAGAGTTTTGCCTTGACCTCCCAAACAACAGCTCGCCATTATATTCTGTCCTTTACTTTCTGCATCCAATTACTGTTTCTAGTTCTTCTTAAATCACTCTCCACGTCACCCATCCATCTACTATTGGGTCTACCACCTCTTCTCTTAGACTCAAGTTTTGCATTCAGCACTACCTTGGAGGTTCGATTTGTATGCCAAGACTCTCAAGAAATAAAGGAGGTTTTTCTTTTTTCGAAAAATCAAATGTGCATACCCTCTATTTTTTCTGTTTCACCTTTTTTCCGCTTCGGTGCTAATTTTATTTCCTTTTACTCGACATCATAAATTGGCAACAAAGCAGAAGATACACGTTTTATTCAATCAAAATTATTGCAACGAATGAAAAGTTGAAACAATAAAACACCGATTCTGGCGACGGTGGTATTTATCAGCGGACATAGCGGCACGTGAAATACTGCGGCGGTGGCTTTTAACAACGAACTTTAGGCTTAGTGACAATAAGGTTTGTGTTACCTTGATATTAATTCGTCCATTTGGTTTGAATGACTCTTTGTAAAAGTCGCCTTGGCACGTGCCCGCAGTAAAAAAGTTCCCGATGCGTTAATAAATTACACTATACCCCAGCCACTGATTCTCCGACCCTCACGTTTTCACGACAGTGTTGCCGATATGCATATTCAGTGGATGGGGCCGCTTTATATATGCGGTTAGCAGACATACAGTTAACAACATCTCAGGAATTTCAAACCTTATTAGCGCGCTATAGCTGCATCAAGAGCAATGATTG